>JABBOT010000008.1:15000-640050 GCA_016165875.1 Acanthopleura granulata
TATTTGCTTCTCTCAGTTGAATTGCAGCATTCCTCAACTTAGCATATTCCATGAGTCTGTAGACCATTTTCACAAAATTCAGAAATTTTTTTCCAAAAGTCCCCGTGGAGTTCCCGGGAATGAAAAGAATAGGTTCCCAGTTCTCTAGGCAAGGGCTCTCCCGGGTGGTTCCGGTGAATAGGATAGTTACACAGCCACCCCGGGCTTGTCGTACAAGGCGACTGAACCTGTTGCCCCCATGATGGGGGAGGACGTGATCCTGGTGGCTGAGGGCGGGTTCATCTTGCGAGATCCTCACACCCAACACTCCACTTCGGCCCTTACTTCTCCAAAAGACGGGCGGTCGGAAGGCCCGCTCCTATCAATCGGCTGGTCACGCCGCTCCAGATGTCCGGATATCAACCTTCATATATCTCGAGTTGGTATAGAGTCATTGCTTTCCGTGTTGGAAGAAGTTTTTTAGTAAGATGTTGGGATGTCTGGGCTGTGGCTGTAGGGTCAATCGAGTAGGCCGTTTCTAATCTATTGGATTAGACTCCTCGAGTATGAGCGAAAAATCCATCTTATCGAGGATGGCGTGGAACTCTCGCCTCTCCTTCTGCTGGTTGAATCATCAAACCCTTTCGTTATGTCTACCTCAAATTTACCTTCTCCAAATGTTTCTATGTCACAGCCTTCCACAGTTGTTGGGAAAAAAAGGGAAAAACGAGATACCATTGGATGTGGAATCGGGAAGTACTTACTTCCCTTCATTTCTGGTGTTATCTAATAAATATGAGAATCAGGCAAAGATGAAAATCAACCCTTTTCTATTGAGAAAAAACATTGCGGAGCTACGCAGGAACTTTGAAAGAAGTCAAAAATTTGAAGTCAGGCAAAATTCTTGTAGAATGTTTTCGGAAACAACAGTACATTAACTTACTCAGAATTCAAAATATATGGGAGCAAGGTATTTCTGTTACTCCACATAAAACCTTAAACTGCTCTCAAGGCATTATTCGTGACAGAGGCCAAGATCTATAAGACATAACAGAGCAAGAAGTAACAGAGCAACTGAAGGACCAGGGCAGACATCATTCACCTGGCCCATTGGTATAGAGAAGCCATAGAAACCGGTCGTAAAACCCTTGAAAAACACGGCCAGTTCTTCGTCACAAACCGATATCAATCTTACTGAAAAACCCGCTGCTTCACCTGATTCTCCATCTCACCACAAACCTTGTGCAAATAAATCAAAATCCTATAAACCCGTTGAATCTTCACTAAATGCAATGGATGATAAATATCATAAAAACGATAAACCTAGTCGCACAACAGAGCGATTAATTAAGTCCAAGAGACGATCTTGTTGGCAGAACTTTGTTTCAGGCATTACGTCCAAAACAATCATGCGTAAGGTCTGGCACATGGTTCAGAAACTTAAGGGCAAGAACAGTAAAGCCAAAGTTCAGCATTTAAAGGATGGTGATACCTTATTTAATTCACCGCATGATATAGTCAATAAAATAGCTGAAACAATATCCCACAAATCTTCATCTGAGAATTATTCTCCTAAATTTCAGTATATTAAAAACCAGAAGAAGAAAATTAAATTGCCCTTTTCTTCTAAGAATATAGAAGATTATAATCGTCCATTTTCAATTGAAGAGCTTAAAACTTCTCTAAAAAAGGCAGACGACACTGCATGCGGCCCGGATAATATATATTCCAGGCTTCTGAACCATTTGCCATCTGAGCCATCGGCGACACTCGTGGACTTACTTAATGATATTTGGAAGACTGGTAAATTTCCCCCATCATGGAGAGGGGCGTATGTTATCCCGGTCCCTAAACCGGGCAAGGATCATAGTGATCCAAGAAATTACCGTCCCATAGCTCTTACCAGTTGCATCTGTAAGACTATGGAACGGATGATAAATGATAGACTTGTTCGTTTTCTTGAAGCCAACATGCTTTTATCAAACATCCAATGTGGTTTTCGTCAAGGTCGATCCACTATGGATGACCTTGTTCCATTTGAAACCTTCAATCGTGATGGTTTCATTACTAATGAACATGTGTCGATATTTTTCGACTTCGAAAAGGCCTACGACACCACATGGAAATATGGTATTTTAAAAGACCTTGCTGACATGGGTTTAAAGGGTCGCTTACCTTTATTTATATCTCAATTTTTATCTGATCGTCAGTTTAAGGTACGGGTGGGGTCCACTCTTTCGGACTCTTATGAACAAGAGATGGGTGTGCCCCAGGGTAGTATCCTTTCACCAACACTGTTCAGCATCAAAATTAACAGCTTGGCTTAATAGTTTAAAAGAGGTAAAGATATTGTATTCTGTTGGATACAAAGTCATACTGGTATTCTCGGAAACACATTGATAGACAGGGAAGCGAAGAATGCTCTTAGTAAACCGATATCTAAGATTAAAATTCCTTACACCGATTTTAAATCTAATATTCTTAAATACATTTGTCGCCTTTGGCAGGATGAATGGCACCTGCAGGTCGATAACAAACTGCATGCCATTCACCCTGTCACAGGCTATAATTGTTATACTTTTGGCATGTCTCGCAGAGGTCAAGTCCTTTTAACAAGATGCCGCGTTGGGCATTCTCGTCTAACACACAATTTAATCCTGGATGGGTGCAGTGATCCCGAGTGTTTTGGATGTGATGCTCAGTATGGCATCAAGGATATCCTTGTTGACTGTGTGGACTTGCTCATATTCGGCAAAGATTCTACACAGTTAACTCTATATTCGACTTTTTTAGGAGCGTCGCTGGCGATGCTGTGATTAATTTTTTGAAGGCTGTTGGCCTGTATAATAGAATATAATTGATGTATATATGTATATATTTTAGATTGTATCAAATAACAAACAATTGGGGTTTTTGACTTTAACTGACATTTACTCTTTCTAACTGGTTTATAAAAAAAGTTCGTCTGTTTTTTCTTTAAATTTTGAATGTTCATCCATCATGTCGATTACTATTCTAGGCCTCCTGATTTGAACATGTTCTCTCCACGATATGGCTGAGATATTGCCAATTTGGCGTTAAGCAAAAATCATTCATTCATTTATTCAGTGGTAGCGGTATGACGTCATGAGCGTGACTTGGTCGTGTTATGACGTAAGGAGTTTGGAGAGGTTTCAAGAGGGCAGTATACGAGTGCAGTTATTGAACACCTGGTGCACAGGTGTTTTTAACACGAGCTGTGCACGTGATAATTTTTATCACATGCGATGGAGGTGGTAATAACGGTAAAAGGTATGAAAGATTGGGCTGGTCGTCATTTTTGGAATGTTTGCGGGTGTATCAACACGTTGAACGGCATGATAAGAGGAAAGAAGTTCAGTGATGGGATTTACCTGCGATTTGTGTTCGCGTGTGTTAAGCGGGAAGTTCATCGGTCGAGCGGATCTACTTATAGCTGTAAGGACTGTGATAAACAGTTTACCAGTATATCAATCCTGAAACGGCATCATCGTCGGATGCAGCATGGGGCGGGCAGTTGTATTGATGGAGAAATAACGGTAGGTATATACTTTTTATACTGTTGTGTAGCATACATTTACAGGATAGTGTGTAGTGTTATTTCTTATATGAATAGAGGACTTAAAAAAAACAGTGAATGGTTCGGGATGATTTTTGGTTATGTGACATCACGGTGTGTGATGTCATGACAATCACAGACATACAACTAACAAAAGACAGTACATAATAAAAAGACAGTACATAACATGAACACAATACATAAAGACATTATCCATCGATGTAGGTTTCGGGTAGCTGGCGTTGCCCGTTGCACAATATAGACCATCTACGACATCACAGTTATAATACAAAATGCCGATGTACATAGAGTATAGCGTACGAGACATATATCCATCGGTGTAGGTTTCAAGCAGCTGGCGTTGCCCATTGCACAATATAGTTCATCTGCGACACTCACAGTTATAATACAAAATGTGAGTGCACACAGACGAACTACAGCGTACTAGACATATATCCATCCATCGGTGTCGGTTTCCGGTAGCTGGCATTGTCCACTGCACAATATAGAGCATCTATGTGAGCCAAAGTCATAACACAAAATGTGGATACACATAGGTAGCCCATAGTGTACGAGGCAGTGGGGCGAACTTTTCCGCTGGATCCATCTGGAGTGGTGACATGGTCCACCGTGCACTAGGTGATCCAGCTGTTGCTCATAAATTACCACACACTGTGAACACCAGCCATTACCATCTGTACAATAAACTGAGGTTGGCGACGTCAGGCGTGCACACACACACACACAAAAAGAATACCGACACATGCATACAAATATTCAAAACATAGCGCTCAGATTTCGGAAAACTCTTTCGACTGAGTGGGTAGCCTTGAGAAAGGCTGTTGGGAAGGTTTTGCTTTAGTCTACTTTCTTCAGAAGAGCTGTTGGGCATTTTTGTTTTCCTCTTCTTTCTTCTTATTTATCGTCGTCCTCTTGCCAGCGTTCACATTCCGATTGTGCAATTAAGTGTGGCACTGGTTCTTGCACACAGTTCGTTTTGAGAAGGTTTTGTTTTCTTCTTTCTTCAGAAGAGCCGTTGGGCGTTTTTGTTTTTGTCTTCTTGTTTCTTCTTATTTATCGTCCTGTTCTTTCCAGCTTTTATATTCCGACTGTGCATTTTAAAATTTTGTATGGCTTTTTTCCATGATGTAGCGCAGTTCGTTGACTTACGCCAGGTGTAATCCGGCTGGTCTTCTACACTCTAGTTCGTCCCCGGTGAGTATCTCTCGGCCCAGGGCTTCCCGGTATTTTGACGAGGCATTTTCGTAGGCAGTCCAAAAGGATTCGATCTGTTTCTTCATTAGGAAGTTCCTTAGCGGCAGTCCATCTGTTTCAGGGTCGCCTGCACGTACCACTATGCTGGGACATCCTCGTAATCGAATTATCATCTTACCGAATGAATCCATAATTTTTGTCTGTCGTCGTGAAAGCAGGTCCCTCAGAAATGCAGTGGAGTGAATGTGAATCTATTGCCAATGCTCAGGCCTTTTATACAAATCAGGCGGTTTGTAAAGTGTGGCAGCGGGCCGGAAAAGCGCGACCCGACGAGAGAACAATTAAAACGTTTCTCATTGGCCAACAGCTGTTATACCGCCACACAGGCTTTATGCATTTTCAATCCTTGTGTTTTGCGGCGTGTTATCAGCTTGTAAATTACATGTAAAAATTAGATTGAAATATTAATAAAATATGTACATATGTATAGGGCAGATAGACATAGGTTTTTAGCATGTGTGTGTTAAAAAAATGGGTTGTTTGTGTTTATATATCCAAAAGCGTACGTATAGTTGTTGGAATTTTATCAGTGAATTCTTTTTGTACGGAAATATAAGAATATATCGTCAGTTGTCAGCTTTCAGTTAGATACAATGTTGATAATTAGAAAATACAAGTCCTTAACATACGTACTTTTTCAGGATGGGTTTAAAATATGAAAAAGGTAAAGACACAATCGGGGCTCTATACCCATATGGAAACACAGGTATATAATTCACTGCATGTAGACTATAAGAGTGCGAACCGAGAAAACAATTTCCGCTGTTCTGATTGGTTGATAGAGGACAGACTTTCAACAGGGCTAGGGAATTTTTCAGTCCGTGTGTTTTACTATAGCATAGCGATTTCACTTATATTATGTCAGCTGTGTATGAAACTAACAACACATATCTGTAGACGTATTATATTGTGCAGATATTAAAAAAATGTTTTTTTTTCTCGGGAGGATACATATGATTGAACGTGCATATAGAGACAGGGCTTATCAACAGGTTACTTGTGTGTACAGAAATATAAAGAATACAGCGAGAAATATCAGCTTCAGTTGACATATAAATTTTATAATAAAGAGAAGAAATATAGACTCGTGATGTACATAATTGTTCTTCAGTATGGACGTAAATGGAATTGTTATATGCAGATGAAAACCTGGTGTAATTTGCCGTATGTATGTACATATATATATGGAAATTGCTAGCAAACCAATTAACGGGGATGAATGTCAGGAGGGCTGATTTTGTTTTGTTTTACATAAAACGAACAAATCACAGGTATTAAACGAGATATACATAACTCATATATAACGTGCTCAGATTTCGAAAGCAAGCCTTTCGGAAGAATTGGTTTGACCCTGGAAAGGGCCTTTGAACTGGGCGGTTCACTCCAGCGACGGTTATGGTAGCGGTGTGACTTGCCTCACCGCACTGGCCCGGCTTTATCGGCGGCACTGTCTGGCTAGCTAGCTGCCTGCCTGGTGTTATCGGCATTTCAGCCGTCGCTGCTACGGCCGCTTGCAGCAGCCTCTCCCAAGCGTCTTTTTTCACTGCTTTAGCTTCGTATTGATTTCCAGCTCCCATATTTCTCCGATAGAGTCGTACAAACTGTAGTTTAACATTTCTTCACACTGAGCACACGCTCGCCCGTATGCGATCGTACGTCGCTGTGGGTTCTCCTCCGCCATGTTTAGGTGTGTAGTGGCAAGTGAGTGAGTTTCTCTTTTATATATATTTGCCGACTTGTAAAGTTTGACATCGCACCGAAAAGGGCAACGGTGATAGAGAGCAAAAATTCCAAGCACTTGATTGGCTGAGAGGAGCTATACCGTACCAGCGGCTGTGGATTTTCAATCCCTGTGTTTTACTAACACACTGATATCGCCTATGAACTGCGTATTTTAAATAAAGACATGTATATATATTTCGGCACACATATAAAACTTAATAATGCAGACATTACAATCTGTTTATATATAACAGAGTATAATTAGGATGTACACAACACAAAATATATATTAATTATTTAACACATATAAAAGACAAATAAGTAACTGTGAAAATAATGTGGTGCTTTTCTATTAGAAAGACTCTTTCCACAGAATAGGGCGACCTTTTATTTATAAGGTCTATGGCCAAGTTGGTTGGTTGGTTGGTTGGTCCGCTTGTTTTCCTTGGGTTGTCAAATCACTAGGTATGGTTTTCACAGTGATAGAAATCTCCAGGCGATTCATAGCTCTTTCTATATCTCCGATGTCGGAATTTTCGTGGCATAGCTCGCTGTAAATTATTTCCCCGAGTCGTCTTCTTCTTCTTCCCAGCTCGGCGTTTGTTTTTATTGTATTTTCTGGATCGATTTCGTTTCTTCTTGAGAGGCATGACATCCGTTCTCACCTATGTTCTAGGTTAAACTGATACGGTATACACTTTGTGTCTTATGTTATGCACATACGGCAAGCTATTAAACAGTGGGAATATGCCGGTAGGAGTTGCTTCCCTTGAAACGTTGAATTTGCAATATTTTATGATTTTGGCTTTTCTTTTTGTTTTGTTATGCAGGTGCAGCCCATTTCACAAACTGGAGGTCGTGTAACTGCTTCAACATCAAAACGCAGGGTTCAGTCTGCTGCTAGATCTAAGCGCTCCAAGGTCTACTCATTACCCTCACCTGTCAATCAATCGGCCTCACGTCCGCTGGGGCCAGACAGCGACGTAGATGATCAGGGTGAATTTCATACCGCCTCTGTCGGTAAGGTAAAGGTCCAGGTTAACCTCAATAATAACCCTAATTCATTTCGCTCGGACCCCATCACACCTTCATATGATGAGTTACCTACAGACCCAGCATTACGCGACATATACAAACGTCACTGGGGCGCTATCCGCCAGCAATTTCATCGCCACTGGCCTTTGCAGGATGTGTATAATTTCCGAATCAAGGGACTCTATCCTTGAGCTACACACCTGGAACAGGTGTTTCTTGACCAGCCGTCAGCTTTCCGTATCAACCTAGCTTATTGTTTCATTTTACGTCACCGAGATACGGACCAATTCCGTTATTTCTATCCGAGTAGAAATACAAGAATACTCTCAGAATGTCGATATATTCACACCTATGGAGATATACAAACACTTACCGCTGATTTGTCAGCTATCGATCCTATCGAAGCATCCCGGCAACAGCGCCCAAATACCAGATGGTTGGTAGACAGTGTGACTAATGTTGTGTTTTATATGCATAAACCACATACCTCCCCTATCGGCGCACCAGTAGATTTACCTGACCACGTGCGTAATAATACAGGCTTGCACAGCTTGGTGAGTGGCAAACATGGCGCTTACGATGATCATTTGTGTTTCTTCCGCTTCTTAGCCTTTCACCTAGACAACGCTAACCCCAAATGCTGTACTGTTAAAGCGAAGGGTTATTTAAAAATTTACTTGGAACCTGAAGGTATGGAAGCTAGATATTTCATAGGTGTCCCGCTCAGCGAACTGCCTTTTCTCGAGGATTTATTTCACGTAAACATAATTGTATATGAACTGGTAGTGGTTGATAAAGATGTGTGCGCTGAGATTCTTTATCGGCCTACCAAGCGATTTGCGACTACTTTGGTGAAAGATATGAATTTATATGCTCGTTCTTATCTGTGCAGGGTTTGTCATATTTCCCATGGCCTACGAATTAAAAAGGCATGCGCGGACTTGTGATGGAGTTATCAAACGTGTGTATCCAGGCTGTGTGTTTAAAAACAAAGCCACTGTTTTCGAGGAGTTAGCTGACGAAGGGATTATTGATGTCGCTGAAGAGGACAAGTTTTACCCATATAGAATTTGTTTTGATTTTGAGTCATATCTCCAAAAATTAGATCCTTCTGCAGCGGTGAAAACACAGAATGGACTGCCCTCCATATTCCCATGAGCGTGTCTGTTAGCAGTAACGTTCCTGGATATAACAAACCGATGTGTTGTATCAACGGGTGATCCTCACGCTTTGATTGAAACTATGATGGCATATCTCACTGCGATCAGTGAAGCTAATGTTAAGCTGCTGTGTCAACATTACCGTCACGTGCTGGACAGCTTGGATGAATGTATAGGCATAGCCGCGCTGTGTGACTTGACGCACAAAACGAAAGAGAAATCTTACACAGCAAAACTTAAGGAGCGATTTTTAACATACCTGACCGAACTCCCGGTTTTGGATTTAATTTCATAAAGCCACAGCTGTATCCATAGTTAGTGAAAACGGATGGGTTAAAATACGTTATCAAGCGGAATAATGATCACTTGAGCGTGTATACAGGTCAGCTGAGATTTTTAGACGTGCAAAATTATTTAGTCCCGAATTATAGTTATGATAAATTGGTCAAAGGTTATGAATGTCAGGTGACCAAAGGACAGTTTTGTTACGAATACGTCGATAGTTTGTCAGAGACAACTCTGCCGCCGCGTGGAGCTTTCCATAACAAGTTTAAAGGGACTTTCTGCTCTGAAGAAGATTACCGTGCTTTGGAGAATGTGCGGCAATCACAGGGAAGGAGGACTCTTCGTGATTTTCTGATTTGGTACAATAATCTCGACGTCATTCCATTTCTTGAAGCCTTGGGAAAGATGTCAGCGTTTTATCAAACCATGCGTGTAGATTTATTTAAAGACTACATTAGTATTTCTGAGGTCACTTTACGTTACTTGTTTCAAAATCTCCCAACTTAGTTTTCCTTAATAGGGGAAGCAAACAAAGATCTTTATCAATGTCTGAGATCGAATATTGTCGAGGGGCCAAGTATTATATTTCATCGCCATCATGAGAAGGGAGTGACTCGTATTAGGGGAGGAAAATTATGCCAGGGTATTGTTGGTTTTGACGCTAATGCGCTATACCTAGCTTGCTTAGCATCATCACCTATGCCTGCTGGGCACTACGTCCGCTGGACACCCATAGAAGAAGAGAGACAAGACACTATAAATTTTTATCCAAAGGAGTCCAAAAAACCTCGACTGGCTGAGGAGTGGTTAAACTAGCAAGCAGCTCAGCTGGGAGTGGCTATTCGTCATCGGCTGAACGATGTGGAAAGGAGAATTGGGGATCGTCGGCTCCCTGTTGACGGCTTTGCTGTGGTGAACGGTCGACGCACTATTTTCCAGGTAATGTATTATGTCATATATATATATAATAATTATGTATGTATGAAGAAACAGATTGAGTAAATGTAGCCTTCTAAATTATAACATGTATATTATATACGACTATATATATGCATGTGTGTGTGTGGCAGGGGTTCGAATCCCGGTGGGGTCAGTGATTTTTAAACAATGTATATGATACTTATATATATATACGTATGCTTGTATCGTTGCAGTTTCACGGATGTTACTGGCATTTCCAGGGGTGTCATCTCAACCATGCTTCAACAGGTGAGCTCCGCTATAACACTAGGCGTGGTCTTTTATTGGAAGAACTTCAGAACGAGACGAATGAACACCGAGCATATTTCGAGCATCTCAATTTCCAGGTTGTGGAAACATGGGAATGTTTTTTCTTCAGGAAAAGCGGACTGACCCTGCCCTTCAAACATTACTATACCTCTCCACCAGCTCATCTTAGTGTAGATCAATTATCAAAATCAGTTATTTACCAGCAGCTGTATGGGTTTGTGGAATGTGACATTCATGTCCCCCAAGGATTATTATCAACTTTCGCTGAATGTCGGCCGATATTTAAAAACGCAAATGTCACTGTAGAAGATATCGATCGGACTATGAGAGAATATGCCAAGGCCAATAATGTTATGACCCAGCCCCGCCGTACATTAATCGGAAGTACGTGTGGGACGAAAATTCTCCTGGGCACCCCTCTGCTAAGATGGTACTTGGCTCATGGACTGTTTGTGACTCGCGTGTATCAAGCTGTCCAATACACACCTGAAACCTGCTTTCTCACCTTTGCTGATCACGTGGCTCAAGCACGACGTCAAGGGGATGTAGATCCCAGCAAGGTGTTAAAGGTGAAATGATGAAGCTATTGGGAAATTCGGGGTATGGAAAGACTAATTACTAATCAAGATCGGCCTGTGAATGTGAAAGTGTGTACGCTACAGGAAGCTCGGAAATTAGCCCATTCAAACGCATGTATTAACGTGGAGAAAATTGGTGATGATACCTATGAGGTCACTTGCACTAAGAAACGAATCTCATATAATTTACCCTTACAGATAGGGTGTATGGTATATCAGTATGCCAAACTCCGCAAGCTGGAAATCTTCCTGGCGAAATATTTTCATTCCAGTGATTATCAACCGGTGGAGACATTGCATGGTCGGACCCTGACTGGGAATCCCTGGTTAAACCTGAGCCACGCGAAGCTTACGAGGCTGAACGTGACCGCTGGTTACCTCGTCGAGATTATTATCAACATTACAAACGTACGCCTGGTCTGTTTAAAGTACAGTGGAGTAGAGATGGTATTATCGCTTTATGCTCCAAAACATATTACTGCTACGCTGGGGACAGTGGGGATGCCGACATATTTTCCTACAAAGGAGTAAACCGTCACAGTGCTCAAAAGGATTTGTATCTCTCAGTGCTCCAGGAAGGACGAAGTGCAGCCGGAGTAAATCGCGGCATGCGTGTACGTGGATATAAAATGTGTTCCCATACACAGCAGAAGGACGCATTCACGTATTTTTATGCTAAACGTAAAATTTTGCCTGATGGAGTAAGGACGACTTACCTGGATATTTAGATACATATGTAAATATATTTTAAAATTCTGAATATTTTGTAAATAAAACCAAGAAAACATGTTATTTTGGTGAGATCTCAATTTTTATTAATTTTTTGGTTCAATAAACAAGAGCAAATAACCGGAATTAAGCATGTCATTTTTTTTTAACAACACTCATCAATGTATATATATATATGCATTGCTCTAATCAGCAAATACAGCCTCTGGGCAACAATATATTAACATATTCCTTGTTATAAGCGTATGTTTGTACAGCAACAACAATAAACATGGAAGAACAGATAGCAAAATGTCTGATTAACTGGTGATTTCATTCAATTAGGATTTATTACAATCTTCGTAAAAATGCACATCTATTTTTTTTAATCAGCAAAGAAAGGTGGGGGAATACCGAACATTCTCTCGGCCCAGTCATAAACCAAAAGATCACTGGTATAATCTGTGGGTGGAGAAATAAATGTTTGAGTAATACAGTTCATTGTTCGTCCTCTAGCTCGATGAAGCGCAAAATACAAACAATATTGACCGCACACAGCGGTATTTAAGCATTGTATGGAACGGTGATTCCATTGCCAATGTTTGGTACCCCGATTTAGCCACGTCTCTACCTTCTTACGCCAGGGTGGAAGTGCATAAGAGTCAAAATAATCTCCAGACAAGTTATGTGTGGTTTCCTCATAATCTATGTATAGTGCAATCCAATGTGTACCAGGTTTCGTACAGGGGTGGGTGTTTAAAATATATATAGCAGGTCCATGTGGCATTCGTGCAGATAAATCATTTCAAGGGAGCACACCTTGCACGAGGTCACGTGTATAAGGATCCGTGTGAAGACATTGTAATAATTGTTGGCTGTTCATGACGTCATTCGTTAGAAGTATGAGATTGCGACCAAGGTTGGTCAATGACGATTTTTTTTTTAATTGGTGAAATCACACAACACAGTACGAGTCTTATCAATCTCAACGATATTTTGAGATTCAGCGTAGCAAATGATGGTAGTAGATTGAAGTAGAGGTGTGGCGAATCGCACTTCCAAGCGGAGATCACCCTTCTGACTAACGTTCAACTGTTGCTGGTCAGCAGTTAAATCAAAGGCGTGTACCCATTGCGGAAATCACTATATGTGATATCGTTTCCTCCATCTTTTCCAACTTTACCCAAGGCAGCAAATAAGTTCATATAAGAACAAGTGTAATTATCATTCGGAAAATCCGGAGTGAGTGGTCTGGCTGGTATCTCACGTCCGTTCATGTGTAAGGCCACGTAGCTTGTGTTATGGTGGTTGAAGGCAAACGGATTTTCTACGTTGTGTCCGTTAAATATCGTGTTTTGTACACACCCTATGACGAGACGCTGAGGAAGAGTGCCTAAAAATAGGTTTTGCTCATTCACTGTGGTATGTGCTATACCTACGTTGAAATACTTGGTCAATACGCCACGGACGAATCGGGTATTTGGCTGGTGCTTTCTCCAAGGCTTTTAAATGCCCTTGGGGTGACATTGATTTTCCGTATAAACATCGTCACTCCCTCAAGGACTGTTTTGTAATCAGCCGCCTGTGCATTGTCTCCTTCCCCATATTGGGCCGTTGATATATTTGCAAAGCTCTCTCCGCTCCGGGTGAGACGCACTCGAACCGTGACATTGTTTAACAAATAAGGATTTTGTTAAAACAAATCACAATGTAATCTCCCCATCATATTAAAAGGTCGACTTCCAGCAACCAAAGCCCTCCGTCTGTGAAATCTTTTGTTTTGATTAGTTTTAGTCTCCATTTGTCCAGGAGTATCCTTATACCATCCAATGCCATTCAACCAATTTTCTTTAGCTTCCCGCCCATAATTAAGTAAGATTTCTATGTACGCCCGGTAAGGGTACATATTCCTTGAGGGAGTAATCAATTTATCATCGATATCGACGTCTACTTGCTGCCACAGAGAACGTAGCCACAAATTGACCACGGCCGCATCCCGCGGGAAATCCTCCCCATTACCTTTCACTGTTTTGGCTTTCAGACACAAATACGAGTTAGCCAGGTCCATTTATGTGTCCGGATCCCCATTGCTAATAAAAAATTCTACAGGTCCACCGTCCACAATGCTGGCAATCGGCTTGTAGGTATCCCATCGTCCTTCCTGTACACTTCTTTGTGGAGGTAAAGTCCACAAATCAAATTCATTGTTCACTGATGGGGCAGAATTTGCGTGCTGTAAAGCCATGGTAGGACAAATATAGGTGTTATGGAAAAATATCTCTGGGGAGTCTACCTGATCGCTTGCGCCCCGTGTGTGTTCCAACACGTCTCCTACGCTGACTGGCGAGGTGACGTGCAGCAGGGCGTTTTATACGCCGCTGGGGAGCTGGTTTACCTTGTGGACGTCGCCCTGCCCCAGGTGTAGATACATCTAGAGTACGAGGGACATCCCTCGCCAGCGCACGTTTAGCACGCCCTAGCAACTGTTTAACTGCAGCCTTACTACGTTGTTTCAGCACTTCCTTCGGTGACTTACACGAAACACCGTATCACCAGTAAACCCCAGAGCCGTCCGTAGCACCGTTTTTCCCACGGATGTAGCAATGGCCACCAGAGACCCCTTGATAAGAGCACCTAGAACATTACCTAATCCATGACCTCATTGTATCGGAGAACCATGAAAGACAGGGAAATTGCTGCCCCCAGCTTGGTTTCAGTAGTACGTGATGTAAGGTTGATGAGTATCTGACATCCTATATGAGTGATTGGAAGATCATAGGTTCGAATCTTGGTGCAGTGAGCGTCAAAGTTTTCTTTTAAATGTTTTTGTCACGTGTTAAAGAAGAGGTAAATTCCGCCGCTTTCGAAAATGAAGTGTTGCCAACACTTTCCCGTGCTCAAATGGAACAGGGTCGTCCCCAGTATCTATTTCAATGGTTGAAAAATTTTCTTCATCACAGGTACGTACTTGATATGTCGAAAGGACTTGCTAACGTGATCTCCAGACGTCCCACGAACAGCTACCGCACGAAGTAGTGGCGCTAATACATCGCCTACTACACGAGGTTCGAGGACATCCGAATATATGTAAAGCGTGGGGACCGTCTGTGTCGCCCGTGTCGAACCAAAATGGATCTTTTTTTCCTTCCCCGTTGTCAGCCCCTACGGATACGGGAGACCAAGCATTTCGAGTAAGCGGGGGGTAAAATCCAGTGTACATTTTTCAGAAGCTCTGTCATAGCCAAACACAATTTCACCTGCTTTAGCTGTGAGGGAAGGCTTAGTGCTATTCATCAGTTCAGCGTTGAGGGCAGAGGTGATAGCTTCTCGTGTTGGGTAATAGCCTTTGTGCAGTATAACTCGTGCGCGATGAAAGCCATCTTCCGAGAACACCTCAAACCAGATCTCACCAGCCCTGACATTAGACCACAATCGTGGATATTGTATTTCCACTAAACCGCACTCCCAGTCACCTGAGAGCTGAATCGGTCTAGGTAGTTGGGTCGTGTAGTTAGCTAACGTATTATTTGGAAAATAGTCCATCGAGCTGTTGCTCGGTAACGTCATATAAAACATGCTGTTTATCTGGCGGCTCAGAGTCTGACTAACTCTATAGCATGAGGAACCGCGTTTTTAACAAGGAGACCACCGCAGAGGTTTGGTAATTTTATGTTTGACCTTTAAATTACGGCGAGATGGAGTCTTGGTTGGGGTGGGACTATACCCTACGCCCTCTGTAGTCGTTCCCATTCAGCTTTTGATTTAAGCTTTGACTTATGCTTGTTATACTGGGAAATTGGAGATGACCTCTTTGGTATATGAGGTGTCAACATCCCTGCTGCCTGATGTCCTAAATCTGTTGCTTCCTTCTCTTTTTCTTGTGCGGCCCAGAGCGCTTGAGGAGAAACAGGTGTAGGAGGTGAAGGAACAGGTGGGGTTGTAACTGGCTGACCCGGCTTAGCCGGTGAGGGCGGTTACTTGAAACTTTGCTGGTACTGGTTGTGAAATGTCAAGTAGCGTTGAAGGGCTTGCTGGTACTGGTAAATTTTATCTTCATTTGACAAAATCCCATTCTTTAAAATTCTTTCCATATTCCCATCTAATGTGTTGAGGAGTTTGACAGTAGACGGCACAGGGTAAGGTGAAGTGGGCCGAACCAATCCTTCTAACAAACGAGGTTCAACTAGGGCCATTTTTTTCATATGAGACATCTTTTTTTCTTAACGGCCGCCCCCAAACAATTTAGTTAGAAAAGAGGCCGCAAGCGGAAGGCCGCTAAGGAGGGGTGATATTCTTCTTTTCTGTATAATGGTCCATGTATAATGTTTACTAGCGCACGTAAATGTGTCTTGTGCGGACGTAACCGGGTCTTCATAGCTGATGTCAATGGGATATACCCATTTAAAATGTTCTTACAAACCTCGCATATACGGCGAACAAATTCAGCATTAGGTCCACGAAGAATTGTGTCCTTCACCCGCCGGTCACCCTTGACCAGAAGTTTTTGGAACGGTGCGAAGCGACGTAATCGTGCTGACATGGTCAGTGTCTAAATATATAATGCCGTAGTAAGTGATATGCCTGTAGGTTTTATTGCATATGCTGGTGAGAGTTAATCCCCCTGAAAGTTCATATTTTTATGACTTGGGCAGATAGACAACCTGCATGGGATCGTCTGGAAATATATGCGTGCACAAACGGAGATGATCAGGGGTAATTTGCTTGAAATCAACAAGAAAATATCCATAAGATTCGGATGTGGCATCTTTAAAGGCCTCTTGCACGTATTGAGTTTTACCTGGGGCCATTTGTTTAGCAATGGTAGTAATTTGAGAAGAATCTCGAGGGTTTAAAAATACGACTAAATAATGAGCGTTCAAGCTAATCGTTCTATGGTCTTCGCCTTTGTTAAACAGATTCTGCACAATGTAGATCACTCTGATATTACGGTGGTGACTTCCCTTCGTGAATAGGGCTGATACACGCTTGTCTGCTTCAGCCATGAAATCATCAGCAATTACTGATGTTTCCTTCCTCTGGATTAAACGCTGTCGGACTAGGTACTCCTTCTGGAAATTCAACATTTGGTAGGGTAGTGTACATGGGCTGCCATTCGCCGTAACACCATACTACACGGTGGGGAGATGGATGAATAAGTTGGCCAGCATGCTCTATAACACGTTTGACAAAGACCGATTTCCCACTTCTTGTCGGTCCGCTGACAAGACAGGTAAATGGGTGGCTCCGTCGTACATCCATAAGTCTAGTGGGTAAGTGAAGTTGAGGGAAAATGGCTGAGATGAATTCACTTTTGCAGGTGCTGTGGCAGGTGGGCTCGTAAGTCCAGTCTTTACGGTACTGCGCTGAGATGAATTCACCTGTACATGTACTGGAGTAAGTTGAGTCTTGCGCTTAGTTTGCTCGGTAATATCGCTGGCCCAAATTCGCCTAGTAATATTTCGAATACTAGGTGCTGTGTTTGGTCTTTGGTAAGCTGAAAGTTGAGTAGGTACCGGAGAAGAAGAAGAGGAAGGATTGGAGGTAATGTCAGTCCTCCCCAGCAATCTATTACGCCAGGTAAACACCGAGGGAAACTGCTCCGTCTTATTCCTCAATAACTTATCAAATAGCGTCTTGTCCAATAGTCCTCGCAGGATGCGTAGCAAATATTTGTCTTCAGTCATTTGGGATGTTAAATCAATTTCCACGTCACCTATTAACAATCCAATATACAGCAGCACGACACCTGTAATTATAGTGACGCCTTTATTCTCACGCAGACTTCGCACGCAGTCATCCACACACATAGGCATCGAGAGAGGAGAGTGAGCACAGGTAGAATGAATACTGTTTTTAAATACGTTTCACATCTCTCGCTGGCACCCATGAATTAAAACTAGCTGACTAGTCTCGCCATGTCACCAAGTAATATGTTTTGCCACGTTCCTTTTTGCGATCTAATACACTTTCCACTTGATAGTACGTTCTTTTAGCGGGTTGGAGTTGTGTCTCGTAAAATGTCCCCGAGAATCTTTCTCTATTCAAATCAGCTAATGTATACACCACAGGTTCCCGAGGATGCCGTGCTACAACACGGAAAATTTCTTGACTCCAGTTAAATAGGTAAGACTTCTCAAACGTTCTCTTGACTAATGCGAACGAGATTTCCTATTTTATACCGATAAATTTGCCGACTGCACCAGGACTTCATAGAGCTATGTAATATAGCCCGAACTTCATGTTCATTGTCAGCTGTAACGGTAATCGGAGCTCGCTGAATGCTGCGGTGATACGCCCGATTGTAACCGTGTGTTAAGGCAGGTAAAACATCCAGGTAAAGTCGAGTTTTATTAGCGGTGAGATATTTATACATGCGACCTTTAAAGGTGCGATTAAAACGCTTAATTACGCAAGCTTTCGTTTCATTAAATGTATGAAAATAAAAAATCCCATGCTTCTTTAAAATTGCTTGAAATGACTTGTTGAGAAACTCCTCCCCTCATCAGTTTGTAAAAATAATGGCTTTCAGCCAGACTTGAAAATCGTTTTAAACGTCGATAAGATGAACACCTTTCTTGGTAGGAACGGGGACTACCCAAACATATTTAGAAAGAATATCGATGCGTGTGAGCAGGTAACGGGTGCCCGAATTATACCGGGCTAGTTTACTTATGTCAACCTAATCAGCTTGCCACTGACTGTCTATTCCGCCCACAATAACGCTAGTACGGGCATAGTGTCGCCGAGCCGGACAATAAAGTGTATACGCCTCCTGTTCAGCTAACCTAGTCTTTACACCGTCACGTGACACAGGTAAATCACGCTGAGCGCTGCCGTAATAAAGCGCCTACTCCGCTATAAGCATCTGGACTTTGGGGGTCATAATATAGCTGTTGTAAAACTTTGGCAAGGGTATCCTGAGGTTTTGTTTTGCCCGCTTTCTTCTTCTTTGGCCTCGCATGGAATCGAACTCTCTTACTCCCTCCTCGGCGGTAAGTCATAATGGGCATGTACGTTTTATTTTATACCCATTTTCACTAAAAACCAACAAGCACCAGCATGAGTGATACAGATAACTAGTGTAAAGCGTCCAGGGCGTGAGAGATATTGATTCGGGTTTTATAGGGGCGTAGCGAGTGACTTGCGCTGTACGTTCATGAGTGTGAGTGTAACTTCCTGGTGATAGTATTTACGAATCGAATTAGAATTCTCTTGACGGTCATAAACGTCTTGGGTGAATAGTCGGAGAATAGTACATCGTCCTTCGTTCACAAGCTGATCTTCAAACATAGATTCCACTACGCCCTTATATGCTGCGAGATTGGTTACTGAATCAACAAGTTCTCTCCATCCTAAAACCTGCGATTTCATCTTAGGAGTCTTATTACCTCTGTAGCCAGTGAAATAATAATGAAATATTGTAGAGCACCATACGTCGTATACCATCCTCGACCTACGTATATTTATTTATATACAGAGCCTCAATATTTAGCAATATTTATGCGTACATGTACAAAAACCGCTAGTGTTTGGCATGAGTTATCTCCCATTGACCGTCAGTCAGAAATTTTCCGGTTTCAAGGGGAGATACTCTTCGCTCTATAATCACTCCGTAAGCCCGAGGGCCGTAAGCTATGAACAAATCCAAATCAACACCAATCTTTTTAGAGTACGATAAATAACAATAAACATCAATGAAATCAAAACCGATTATCAAGATAAACTAGTACATCATAAAACAAACAAACACATATTTTTTCCACAATTTGTTTCCTTTTATTTTTTTTACTCGAACATTACAAACGCACTGAACCATATAGCCATAGTTTATAGTATTCAACCTTCATCGTGAAGATATATGCAGAAAAAATAAATCAAGAACTCGTAAAATAGAACTATGAGTTAACAACAATAACATTTTTCTCACCAAATCTCAAAGGAGTACAGAAAAATAGACCGAAAACTTAAGAAAACTAGTACTATTATTTAACAGCAACAACAACAACATTTTGGCACCAAATTTCGAAATTCAATAAATTGTCTATGTAATGGCTTAGTTTTGTTGTACTCTCCGTCTCCACACGCCCATTCCTCTAATACGTATTCACTGTTGATATCGATGTATTGCCCAAATAATAACCCTTACAATTGTCGAAATTGAGCACTCTGATATTTTCTCCATGATCCGAGTTAAATTGAAATCGATTGCTGGAAGAAGTAGGTGGTCTGTAAATAAATAAAAAAATAAATATACATATTCATAATTCAGTATAAGGTCACTCGACTTTGCACCACAGTTTATATAGTATACCTGGAAACACTAGTCTGTAAAATTAATTAAACATTATATATATATAGCTCAGTGTAAAAAGAATGACTTTTCTCAAAAAATACTTACTTTGTCCTCGTCTTCACCTTCACACTTTCGCCCTGTCAAACACTGCAAGAACATTTTGAGGAAATCTGGATTACGCTTGTGTACATTACACCTGTCCAGATACGGATATATTTTATCCTCGCTCCATTGATCCTCTTTCGCGGCATCTCGAAAATCAGCGGTCACATTAGTTTCATCCAAACGTAATGTTGATTGTTCAACTACAATTTCACTTTCCACATCCATGTATTGTAATGCCTTGGGACATTGATGGCGATTTTGACGAGGATGCTGCACGCGACAGCTTTCACATTGTTCCTCTCTTACTTGATTGACAAGAGGGATCATATGCTGCATCATTACACTCCACATCAAATTAAGAATGCTGTTCTCCTCATCAGTGAGAGGCGTTGGTGGTTGTGGAGAGATAGGGGATGCCCCAGCTGTATGGGACACTGCTTCATCTGTTTTTCCAAGTGTCCCTTGCAAACGTTCGCTGGCCTTGGTCAAGTCTCTCCACATATCGGGGTTGGAAAGTGATACCGCCTTTCTTAGGATAATATTTTCCTTGCTTGCTGTATTGACTCCCTTGTTTTATATTCCCATACCACCAGCACTCCCCAGATTGCGGATTCTTTTATGTTGACAAACTGAAGAAAACGTCATCATTTATTCGAAACAGCTGTTCTGACGGTACGCTAATTTCATCTGCATCTTCACTAGCTCCGGTACCTCCCAGGTTAAAAGATAGCAAGGGGGCCCGTAGACGACATAGTATACTACTGACGTGTGGTTTCCTCATAATCTATGTATGGTACAATCCAATTGGCACCAGGTTTCGTACATGGGTCCGTGCTTAAAATATATATAGCAAGCTGATGTGACATTCGTGCAGGTAAATCATTCCAAGGGAGAACATCTTGGACCAAGTTCCGTGTATAAGGATCGGTTTGAAGACATTGTAATAATTGTTGGCTAATCATGACGTCATCCGTTAGAAGTATGAGATTAATGCTAAGGTTGTGAGTTGAAATCCCAAGGCAGTCAACGTCGATTTTTTTAATTGGTGAAATCACACAACACAACACAACACTTATCAATCTCAATCATATATTGAAATTCAGCGTAGGAAAGGATGCTAGTGGATAAAATTAGAGGTTGGGAAAATCGCATTTCCTAGCGGAGATCATCCTTCTGACCGACGTTCAACTGCAGGTCGTCGTGTTTTTCGGCAGTCAAATCAAAGGCAAGCAGAGCGAACCCAGGTCCGAAATCGATATATTCGATATCGTCTCCTTCGTCTAACCCAACTTTACCCGTGGTAGCAAATAAGTTCATATAAAAACGAATGTAATTATCATTCGAAAAATCCGGAGTGAGTGGTTTGGCTGGTATCTCACGTCCGTTCACGTGTAAGACCACGTAGTTTATGTAACGGTTGTTGAAATGAAAGGGATTTTCTATGTATTGCCCGTTAAAGGTCGACTGTTGTACACACTCTATGACGATACGCTGAGGAAGAGTGCCTAAAAATAGGTTTTGTTTGTTCACTATCGTATGTATTATACCTACGTTGAAATACTTGGTCAATACACGACGAATCGGTTACTTAGCTGGGGCTTCCTCCACGGCTTTTCCCCCGTGGGGTTCCCTGGAGTGAAAACAATAGGGCCCCAGTTCTCTAGGCAAGCTTATCGTGCGAGGCGACTAACCTAGGGCTCTCCCGTGTGGTTCCGGTGAATAGAATAGTTCCACAGCCTCCCCGAGCTTGTCGTACAAGGCGACTAAAAGGGGCAACCTGTTTGCCGTGAGTTGCGACCCGTGATGGAGGAGGACGGGATCCTGGTGGCTGAGGGCGGCTTGATCTTGCGAGATCCTCACACCCAACACTCCACTTCGGCCCTTACTTCTCCAAAGACGGGCGGTCGGATGGCCCGCTCCGATCAATCGGCTGGTCACGCCGGTCCAGATGTCCGGATATCAACCTTCATATATATATACGTTTGGTATAGTGTCATTGCTTTCCTTGTTGGAAGTTTTTTTAGTAAGATTTTGGGATGTCTGGGCGGTGGCTGTAGGGTCAATCGAGTAGGCCGTTTCTAATTTATTAGATTCGGCCTGCTCGAGTGAGAGCGAAAAATCCATCTTATCGAGGATGGCGTGAAACTCTCATCTTTGCTTTTGCTGGTTACTCGCAGGAGGGGGTTCGTCCTTCGGCGCTATGAATCATCAAACCTTTTCGTTATGTCTACCTCTAATTCTCCCTCTCCAAATGTTTCTATGTCACAGCCTTCCACAGTTGTGGGAAAAAAGGAAAAACGAGACACCATTGGATGTGGAATCGGGAAGTACTCACTTCCCATCTTTTCTGGTGATATCTAGTAAAAATGAGAATCGGGCAAAGATGAAAATCGATCTTTTGTATTGCATAAAGCATTGCAGAGCTACGCAGAGACTTTGAAACAAGTGAAAAAGTTAAAGTCTGGCAAAATTCTTGTAGAATGTTTTCGGAAACAACAGTACATTAACTTACTCAGAATTCAAAATATTGGGGAACAAGCTGTTTCTGTTACTCCACATAAAACCTTAAACTGCTCACAAGGCATTATTCGTGACAGAGACCAAGATCTATACGACATGACAGAACAAGCAATAACAGAGCAACTCAAGGATCAGTGCATACTCAACGTCAAACGTTTTGCGATCAAATTAGACGGGAACCTTATTCAAACAAATACGTATCTCGTAACGTTTAATAACCCGTCTCCCAACATCAATATTTATTGGCCGGAACAGTGTGCGGGTAGAATTATGCACACCTAACCCGACCAGGTGTTTCTCCTCGCAGAGGTTTGGCCATGGCAGGGGTCAATGCCGTAGGAAACTGGTCTGTTTCAGGTATGCGGGTCACGAGGGTTTCCACTGCACAAACTTAAAATGTTGGAATTGCAGCGGAGCCCACATGGCCTCTTCCAAGGACTGCCCTATCTTCAAAAAAGAAAAAGAAATCATGACGCTTAAATACAAAAATAACATATCGTATCAAGAAGCCAAACGTCTTGTCTCTGTCACGAATGGCCTTACGAAATCCACATATGCCAATGTTATCAAGAAATCCTCCGTTTCGGTGGGAGTTCAAACATCATTCACTTGGCCCATTGGCATGGAGAAGCCATAGAAACGGGTCCTAAAACCCTTGGAAAACACGGCCAGTTCTTCATCACAAACCGATATCAATCTTACTGAAAAACCCACTACTTCACCTGATTCTCCATCTCACCATAAACCTTGTGCAAACAAATCAAAATCCTATAAACCCGTTGAATCTTCACTAAATGCCGCGGGTTATAAATATCACAAAAAAGATAAAGCTAGTGGCCCAACAGAGCGTCCCTCTAAGGCTACTGGGGACCCTATCCGAACTTTCCATAAGTTTAGGTCGTTGCAGGACGTCGGTCCTTCAACATTCGATGCGGACATGATGGATGCATCATCTGCATCGGGAAGATCTACTAGTAGGTCTCCCAAAAAGGGTCTTGCAGAGTCCAGACATAAATCTCCCATACGTCTCCCTCCAAAATGACTTTTTTAGACAAAATTATACAGTGGAATTGTCGAGGTAAATTTTATTGAAATAACACAGTTCAATCTTTGAATCCAATTGCCCTTTGTCCTCAGGAAACTCATCTGAAGACATCTCACAAAGTTAAAATATCACTGCAAAATTATGCACTATATAGCACTTACTCTAATGAGGAAGAGCGAGCTTATGGTGGCTCCTCTATTTCAGTGAATAATAATATAATTCACAGCCCTGTTGCTCTTGACACAGAGCTTCAGGCTGTAGCCGTCCGTGTTTCCTTATCGGAAACAATGACTTTATGTTGAGTCTATGTTCCTCCTCATTCTTCTTTGTCATTTTGCCAGTTGCATAATTTAAAAGACCAACTCCTTTCATAATTATGGGAGATTTTAATGCTCATAACTCCCTATGAGGTAGTAATAATATGAACAATAAGGGCAAAATAGTGGAAGAGTTCTTTTGTAAAGATGAGCTATATTATTTCAATAATGGTTCTAATACCTACTTACATCCAGGTAATGGTTCGTATTCTGCTATCAATCTAACTAACACCGATCCATCACTTCTCCCGGATTTTTCTTGAAAGGTGCATGACGATCTTTCTGGTAGTGATCATCTTCCTCTTCTCCTGGAACATCTCACTTCTAATTCCTTAGAACGTATAGCTAGGTGGAAGTTCGATAAAGCAGATTGGACGGCATTTGAGATGTTCTGTGAGGCTGACATCACTCCCGAGAATCTTAATGCTGCAGATGATCCTTTGCATACAGTTAATTGACATATTAACAGCAGCCGATAGAACCATCCCTAACACCTCGGCAAATCCGAAATCCAAACGTAAACCCTGGTATGATAATGACTGTCGCAAGGCCATTAGAGACCGTAAAAAGGCATAGCGCAGATTTAATCATTGCCCTGATGGTAATAATTTAAACCAGGTTGGTATACTTGGAGCTAAAGCTCGTCGATTAATTAAGTCCAAGAGACGATCTTGTTGGCGGAACTTTGTTTCAGGCATTACGTCCAAAACACCCATGCGTAAGGTCTGGAACATGGTTCAGAAACTTAAGGGCAAGAACAGTAAAGGCAAAGTTCAGCACTTAAAGGATGGTGATACCTTAGTAACTTCCCCGCATGATATAATCAATAAAATAGCTGAAACAATATCCCACAAATCTTCATCTGAGAATTATTCAGGAGAATTTCAGCATATTAAAAACCAGAAGGATAAAATTAAATTGCTCTCTTCCTCTAAGAATTTAGAAGATTATAATCGTCCATTTTCAATTGAAGAGCTTAAAACTTCTCTACAAAAGGCAGACGATACTGCGTGCGGCCCAGATAATATATATTACAAGCTTCTGAACCATTTGCCATCTGAGCCATTGGAGACACTATTGGACTTACTTAATGATATTTGGATGACTGGTAAATCTCCCCCATCATGGAGAGGGGCGTGTGTTATCCCGGTCCCTAAACCGGGCAAGGATCATAGTGATCCAAATAATTACCATCCCATAGCTCTTACCAGTTACGTCTGTAAGACTATGGAACGGATGATAAATGATAGACTTGTTCGTTTTCTTGAAGCCAACATGATTTTATCAAACATCCAATGTGGTTTTCGTCAAGGTCGATCCACTATGGATCACCTTGTTCGATTTGAAGCCTTCATTCGTGATATTTTTATTAATAATAAACTTGTGGTGTCGATATTTTTCGACCTCGAAAAGGCCTACGACACCACATGGAAATATACATTTTAAAATACATTGCTGATATGGGTTTAAAGGGTCGCTTACCTTTATTTATATCTCAATTTTTATCTGATCGTCAGTTTGAGGTACGGGTGGGGTCCACTCTTTCGGACTCTTATGAACAAGAGATGGGTGTGCCCCAGGGCAGTATCCTTTCACCAACACTGTTCAGCATCAAAATTAACAGCTTGGCTCAAATATTAACATCTGGTACTGAGGGTTCTTTATATGTAAATGATTTCCTCATATGCTGCCGTGCTGAAAATATGAATAACATCGAGCGGCAACTGCAGCTTTGTCTCAAGAAGATCGAGAAATGGTCGGTTGCCAATGGTTTTAGATTTTCTACGTCTAAAACCGTCGGTATACATTTCTGTAATAAACGCGAACTTCATCTAGATCCTCAGCTTAAATTTTGTGGTGAACCAGTGACGATTGTTGGGGAAAATAAATTTTTACGGGTTATATTCGAGAGTAAATCGTTCTTTACACCTCAAATAAAAATGCTTAAAGCTATATGTACAAAGGCTCTGGATATAATTAAGGTCGTGTCTAGCACCGATTGGGGTGCTGACCGATCAGCTTTACTTAATTTGTATCGTTCTCTGGTGAGGTCTAAATTGGACTATGGTTCCATCATTTATGGTTCCGCTAGGAAATCATATCTTAAAATGTTGGAACCGGTCCATCACCAAGGTCTGACACTAAGCCTTGGTGCCTATAGGACCTCAGCAGTAGAGAGTTTATACGTAGAGGCTAATGAGCCTTCTTTATATCACAGGCGTATAAAACTCAGCCTTCAATACGTTGCTAAGCTTAAAGCTCACCCAACAAACCCTGCCTACGACCGTGCTTTCAATCCATCATATGTAGACAAATGTACTAAATGTCCTAACAAGATCCGTCCGTTTGGTCTTCGTATACGGGACCATGTTGTGGAAGCCAACATCAAGCTAGAGGAGATAGCTCCGGTATGTTTTCCGGAGTCTCCTCCCTGGCTTCTTCCACAACCTAAACTGATATTTGATTTACGTGAACATAATAAATCGAATACAAATCCTCTTATAATTTAGCAAGCTTTTGCTGAAATTAAGGCTAATTATCCAAATTATAAATTTATATACACTGACGGGTCGAAGGATGGGGACAAGATTGCAGCTGCGGCTGTCTTGGAACAGCGGGTCTCTTCTCGTCGTCTTCCATTATCATCTTCTATCTTTTCTACAGAAGCCAGGGCTATGCTCCTGGCCTTATCATATGTTTCCTCTGGGCGTACCCAGAGGGCAATAATATGCACTGACTCGCTCTCCTGCCTTTTGGCAATACAGAATATTGTATTTAAAAACCTGCTCATTCTTGAAATTTTAGCCTTACATAGAAAATTGATAAAAAGAAGCAAAGATATTATATTCTGTTGGATACCAAGCCCATTTAGTATCCACGGAAACACAGTCGTCGATAGGGAGGCAAAGGCTGCCCTAAATAAATCCATATCAAAAGTTAAAATCCCGTATACTGACTTTCGATCGAACATTCTTAAATGTATTCGTCGCCTTTGGCAGGATGAATGGGACTTGCAGATGTGTAACAAACTGCACGATATTCACCCTGTCATTGTTCATAATTCTTATACACTAGGTATGTCTCGTTGAGACCAAGTGGTTTTAACAAGATGCCGTGTTGGACATTCTCATCTAACACACAATTTTATCCTGGATGGGAGCAGTGCTCCCGAGTGTGTTGGATGTGGTGCTGAATACGGCATCAAACATATCCTGGTTGACTGGGTAGACTTTGCCCATGTTCGGCAAAGATTCTACACAGTAAACTGCACATATGATTTGTTTGACAGCATCGATGGCGACGCTGTCATAAAATATTTGCAGGCCATTGGCCTGTATCATAAAATATAAATTTCACTCTCAAAATAAACATTTCTTATAAAATGTCCTTAATATGCTGCTTTTCGAGTTTTAACTGTTTGGGGTTTCTTGCCTGGTTTTAACCCATGTCCGAACATTTTTGTTTTCTTTTTAATGTTCTTACATCACTATAGAAAAAATGAGCCGTCTCGTCTTTCCACCTTATTCTCGCCACGATATGGCTGAGATATTGCCGATGTGGCGTTAAGCCATAATCATTCATTCATTCATTCATTCATTCTCCAAGGCTTTCAAATGCCCCGGCAGAACACCTGGGGTTCATATAAACATTGTCACTTCCTCAAGCACTGTCTTGTAATCAGCCGCCACTGCATTGTCTCCTTCCCCATGTTGGGCCGTTGACATAATTACAAAGCTGTCTACGCTTCGGGTCAGACGCACTCGAACCGTGACATTGTTTAACAAATAGCAGAATTGTAGAAGCAAGTCTCAATGTAATCTAACCAACATATTAATCGACCGAGTTCCAGCGGCCAGGGCCCTCCTTTTCTGAAATCCTTTGTTTTGATTTCCATTAGTCTCCATTTGTCCAGCAGTATCCTTATACCACACATTCCCTGTCAACTGAGTTTCTTTAGCATCCCTCCCATAGCTAAGTAAGGTTTCTATGCACGCATGGTAAGCGTACATATTCGTTGATGGCGTAATCAATTTATCATTGATAGCCACGTCTATTTCCTGCCACAGAGAATGCAGCCACAGATTAATGGGTGCCACGGCAGCATTCTCCGGCAAATCCTCCCCATTACATTTCACTATTTTGGCTTTTACATACAAATACGAGCCAGCCAAGTCCAAGCACATGCGCGGATCCTCGTTGCTAATAAAAAATTCTACAGGGCCACTATCCATAATGCTGGCAATTGTACTTATCCCATCGTCCTTTCTATACACTTTTTTGAGTCGGAGGTAAAGTACACAAATCAAATTGACTGTTCTCTGACGGGCAGGAATTCGGGTGCTGTAAAGCCATGGTAGGACGAATATAGGCGTTGTGCAAAAATATGTCTATGGAGTCTGGCTAATCGTGTGATCCAGCACGTCTCGTGCGCTGACTGATGGGGGTTTATAGACCCCAGCTGAGCTGGTTTACCTGGTGGACGTCGCCCTGGCCCAGGTGTAGATACACCAAGAATACGGCCAGCTTTCGCCGCGAGTGCAGGTTTAGCAGTCCCCAGCAGCACTTTACCAGCAGCCTTACTACATTGTGTCAGGGCTTCCCCGCATGACTTGCGGCGAAACAGCCTATCACCAACAGTCCTCTGGGCGGTCCGTTACAGTGCTTTCCCCACGGTTTGGGCAATGGGTATCAGAGGCCCCTTGATAAGAGCACCTAGAACAATCCCTAATCCATGACCTCGTTGTACCGGAGCACCATGAAAGACAGGGAAATTGCCACCTCCAGCATGGTTGCAGTAGTACGTGATGTAAGGTTGATGTGTATCTAACATGCCATATGAGCAACGGGGAGATCACAGTTTCGAATCCTTGAGTGGTCACCTTCAAATTTTTTTAATTCTTTTTTTTTGGTCACGTGATAAAGAAGAGGTAAATTCCACCGCTTTCTAAAATGAAGTGTTACCAACACTTTCCCGTGCTCAAATGGAACAGGTTCACCTGTCGTCCCTAATATCTATTTCAATGGTTGAAAAATCCTTCTTCAGTACAGGAACGTTCTTGATATGTGAAAGGGACTTCGAATTCCTACCGCACGAAGTAGTGGGGCTAATACATCCCCTACTGCACGAGGTTCGAGTACATCCGAATATATGTAAAGGGAAGGAACCATCCGTGTCGAC
Source organism: Acanthopleura granulata (assembly GCA_016165875.1). Classification (NCBI taxonomy): domain Eukaryota; kingdom Metazoa; phylum Mollusca; class Polyplacophora; order Chitonida; family Chitonidae; genus Acanthopleura; species Acanthopleura granulata. Next base: position 44,009 of record JABBOT010000008.1, read on the forward strand.
TGAGTTAAATCAAAGCACAACTTTTCTGCACCTGTTGATATCAGCGACTTTCCAGGAATGAGACCAAAAATTTTGTACAGGCGCTGACTAAAGCCGGACTAAAGCAAACACAGTTTGGAGTGATTTAAATTCCAGTGTGTATCTTACAGAACGTTTATCATACCCAAACACAATCTGGTCGACTTTAGGCATAATAGAAAGTTTAGTGCTACCCATCAGTTGGGCGTTGAGGCCTGAAGTGATGGCTTCCGGTTTCGCGTAATAGCCTTTGGGAAGTACAACTCGATCGTAACGAGAGAAATCTTCCGAGTGCACCGCAAACCAGATTTCACTGGCTGCGACATTAGGCCAGAATCGTGGGTACTGTATTTCCACCAGGCCACATTCCCAGTAACTTTTGAGATGAATCGGTCTTGGCAGTTGGGTAGCTGAATTGGCTAACGTATTATTTGGGAAATAATTCAATGAGCTGTTGCTCGGTAACGTCATATAAAACATGCTGTTTATCTCACGTCTCAGAGCCCAACATGACTAAAGCAGGAGAAACCCACTTTTAATAAGAAGACCGGCACCTGAGTTGGTTAATTTTACGTTTGACTTTTGAATTACCCCAAGATGGGTTCTTGGTTGGGGTGGGACTATACCGTCTCTCCCGTTGTAATCGTTCTGAGCTGGTGTCAGTGGGATATTCCCAATTAAAATGTTCTTACACACCTCGTATACACAACGGATAAATTCAGCATTATTTCCGCGAAGAATTGTCTCCATCTGTGGGTGACCATTGACCAGTAGTTTTAGCAAAGGTGCAAAGTGAGGTAATCGTGCTGACATGGTTGGTGTCTAATTATATAATAACACAGTAAGTGAAATGTCGGGAGTTTTATTGCATATGCCTGTGAGAGTTATTCCCCCTGAAAGTTAATATTTTTTAGGCCTTGGGCAGAGAGGCATATTGCACCTCATCCGGAAATACGTGTGTACGCATACGGAGATGATCAGGTGTAGTTTGTTTGAAATCGACAAGGAAATATCCGTAAGGTTTGGATCTGAATTTTACCTGGGGCCATTTGTTTGCCGATGGTAGTAATTAGAGGAATCTCGGGGGTTTAAATAAGACCAGATAATGAGCGTTTAACCTAATGGTCTTTGATATTGTTAAACAGATTATGCACAATGTAGATCACACTGATATTACGATGATGATTCCCCTTGGGAAAAAGTGCTGTTACACGGTCGTCTGCTTCGGCCAAAAGGTTATCGACAATTACTAAAGTTCGTTCCTCCGGATTAAATTTTGTCGGGCTAGGTACTCCTTGAAATTCAACATATGGTAAGGTAGTGTACATGGGCTGCCATTCACCGTAACACCATACCTCACGGTGGTGAGATGTATGAATAAGTTCCAACATGCTCTATAACACGATTGACAAAAACCGATTTGCCACTCCCAGTCGGTCCGCTCACAAGACAGGTAAATGCTTGGCTCCATGGCACAATGATGGGTCTAATGGGAAAGTCAAGTTGAATTAAAATGGCTGAGATTGTCGAGGCTGGGGCTGGTAAGATACGGAGGTGTGTTGAGATGAATTTACTTGTACAGTTCCTGTAGTAAGTTCACTCTTGTGCTTAGTTTGCTCGGTAATATCGCTGGGCCAAATTTCCGTAGAAATATCTTGAATAATAGGTGATGTGTTCGGTCTTCGGTAAGCCCAAGACGGAGCAGGCCCCGGGGAAGAAATACTCTAGGTAATTTCAGTCGGCGCAAGCAAGTCTATTACGGCTGGTGAATACTGAGGAAAACCTGTCCGTCTTATTCCTCAATAACTTGTCAAACAGAGTCTTGCTCAATCGCTTTTGCGGGAGGCGTAACAAATATTTGGGATGTTGGGATGTTAAATCAATTCCCAGTTCACACATTAACAATCCGGTATACAACATCACGGCACCAGCAATTACAGTGGTGCCGTTATTCTCACGCAGACTTCGCAGGCAGTCATCTACACAATTAGGCATCGCGAGAGGAGACTGAGCAGAGGTAGGATGAAGACCGTTTTTAAATCCCTTACACATCTGTCGCTGGCACCCACGAATTAAAAACTAGCCGGCCAGTCTCGCCATTTCACCATGTAATATCTTTTGTCACGTTCCTTTTTGCTGTCTAATGCAGTCTCCACTTGATAGTACGTATGAGGTGTAGTTTTAACGGGCTGGACTTCTGTCTCGTAAAACGTATCTGGAAGTTTTTCTCCATTCAAATCAGCTAATGTATATATCACAGCTTCCCGGGGATGGCCTTCCACAAGACGGAAAATTTGTTTACTCCAGTTAGGTAGGTAAGACTTCTCAAAACTCCTCTGGACTTCACTAATGTGAACGAGATCTCCTATTTTATACCGATAAATTCCCCAACTGTACCAGGACTGCATAGAGCTATATAATGTGCCCCGAACTTCGTGTTGATTGTCAGCTGTAACTGTAATCGGACCTCGCTGAATGTTGCGGGATACGCCCGATTGTAACCGTGTGTTAAGGCAGGTAAAACATCGAGGTAATGTCGAGTGTTATTAGCGGTGAAATGTTTATACATGCCAGCTTTAAATAAAAGTACGATCAAACCGCTCAACTGACACCGAGGTATTGCCCAAATGAAAATCGGTACAATTGCCGAGATTGAGTACGCTTATATTCCCTCTACGATCTGAGTTGAATTGAAATCGCTTGTCTGAAAATCTATAAATAAAATAAGTATACATCACTTCAACTTTTTTAAAAGTACTTACTTACACCTCTTCTCCATTTTCACCCCATCTGCCTGTGAAAAGCTAAAATCGGGATTACACTTCTGTACATTACTTATTTGCAGATACTGGCGGCCTTTATCATCTGGCCATTCATCTTCTTTAGCCGCATTCTGAAAATCGATGATCACCTTAGATTCATCCAAACGCAATGCTGCTTGGTCAACTGTAATTTCGCTTTACACATCCATGTAATGCAATGGCTGGAGACAGGGATGCTCACGTCACACTTTTTCCTTTACTTGATCAACAAGGGGAATCATATGTTCCATCATTGCATTCCACATTAAATTGATTAGAACGATGTTCTCAGCAGCGGTGAGAGGGAGTGGGGACATGGGTGCTGTACTAGCTGGTTGGGACACTGCTTCATCTGTTTTCCCAAGTATGGCTGGTATACGATGACAGGCCTCGGTGAGGTTTTTCCACGTCAGTCCGAAAAATGAAGCCCCTTTCTTAGGATAATATTTTCCCTGCTTGCTGTTTTGCATCCATTGTTTAATATTTCCATACCACCAACGCTCCCCGGTTTGCAGATTTGTATATGTTGACAAACTGAGGAGTATGTCCTCACTCAGGCTGTTCTGAAGATACGCTAATCTCAGCATCTTCACTAGCTCTTATAGGACCTATTTCTGTTCGGCGTGTTTGTGATTGAAAGAGGCTTTTAAATTTGCCCCAGGCATCCACTGAAATGGCTGTACTACGCTGGTAAGGTTGGTTGATATGTTGGAAGAAGGTGATTTTATCTTCATCAGCTTGAATACGATATCCGCTGGAAATGTGGATATTTTGAGTTTCTAAATCTTCTCGTCCAATCGAGAAAGTTTAATCTGCTTCTTAGGCACGGGTCGTGCATCCGTTGTCTGTTTCTCCGCTAGAACAGTATTCATTACCCCAGTTGCTATTGATGTTGATGGCTGCTGTTTACTTTTCGGCATAATGAAAAAATGTAAGTCAGTCAGGAAGTGCTAGTTGACGGTCTGAAGGCCGGAGGTAAACTGACAGCTGAGGTGTGAAAACGAACGGCTTTATATAGCAAAATGAAACGAACGTGCTCGTATGCTCGTGCTTTCAAATTTTGGAATAATGCCAGCTCGCGAAATTCTTTCTCCCAACATATTTCACAAATACAGAGAGCGCTGTGACGATCAGAACGGCTTTCTCTTTGGTCCGCGCCGACAAATGTGGTATTCCCCGACGGATGGCGCTGCGACTCTCGGAAAGGTTTTCTCTTTGGTCCGCGCTGGTGGGCGCGCTTTGTGAAAGTAAGAGAATCCAGAAGCCGGCTGAATCGTATAAAAGCGCCGGTCTGAAGCAGTCTCAACTCATTCACTCACTACCAACATGGACCAGGCGACTCTACACGAAATGGTGGTGGAGTATGTGAAAGCACACGCCCGGTATGAAGCCAGTGCGAGGGTGCATTCGTGTCTCCAACGAATAAGAGGAGATGAGGTGGAACGGTGTCGCTGGAGTTAAAGACACGATGGGAGCTGTTGAGAGAGGCCTGTGCGGCAACAGGGAGGCCGGCCGGAGCAAGACCACCCCCAGCAGCCAGCTCGGCAACACAAACGAAAGAACTTCATATCTTAGCATAATATATGAGTTGTGTATGTCTCGTTTAATGTCTGTGATTCGTCAAAATCAGTCCATCACATTCATTCTCGTTGATCTTTATGATAGGTATGTACATACATGTACTTAGAGCAAATGATACCCCGTTTTATCTCCATGTAAATAAAAGGAAACAACATTTGCATTTGCAGCCCTACTGAACAAGTTATGTGTATTACGAGTGTATATATATATTTCTACTTATTAAATTTATATGTAACTAAAAGCTGATGTATTCTTCATATTTCTGCACACACAAGAAACCTGCAAGGATTGAAAATGCATAAAACCTGTGTGGCAGTGTGACGACTGTCGACCAATGAGAAACGCAGAACTTGTCGCGCTTTCTGGCGCGCTGCCAGAATTTACAGGCCGCCCGATTTGTATAAAAGCCTGCCAGTGCTAAGCATTTTCATTTTTCCACTCGCGAGCTTAGTGTGAGATAGAAGATATATGTAGAGTCGCCCTAGCCTGCGTGGCCTATTACAGGGTAATTTGGCGGTGTTCCAGTGAATGAGTTCCATATGCAGAAGTCGTGCTTGCCCGGGGAAACATGAAGACGAGGTGGCTGAGACTGAGTTTCGTCTGCGCGAAGTTGGAGGAGGCCCGGCGTTAGCCCCGTCGCCATTCACCCAGGCTAGGATGCCAAGCTACAGTGTACAAACCGCCTCCAAACGCCCTTATAAGGACGACGCCATTCCACGGAAAGAACTTCAAATCTGAGCAGGGTATACGGTTCATGTTTGTCTCGTTTAATGTTTGTGATTTCTCCGTTTTATATCAAACAAAGCAAAATCAGCCCTTCTCACATTCATCCTTGGTTATCGGTTTGCTGGCAATTTATATACATACATACACGTAAATAAATACAGAAAATTTTACCAGGTTTTCATCTGCATATAACACTTGCATTGACACCCATACAGATAAAAATTATGTATATTAGGAGTGCATATATTTTTTCTAATTATTAAAATTTGTCAACTAAAAGCTGATATTTCACACTGTATTCTTTATATTTCTGGCCACACAAGTAACCCATTGATAAGTCCTGCTTCTATAGGAACGTATAATCGTATGTATTTCCCGAAAATAGAACATTTTATGAAAAAAAACTTCAATCGATAATTGAATTTATATATTAATAATTCTAAATAATCAGCCTTTTATGCCTTTTGACGTTATTGTCACGTGCACAGCACGTGATAAACTTGGCACCTTAACAAACTATCTACGTCACACCCGTCACCTCTATGACGTCATACCGGTACCTCCGCTACCTTCCAGGTTAAAAGACAGGAAGGGGGCCGTGAGTTACATTATATATCACTGTCATAGCATGTATTTTACATTTCATTCATTAGTTTATTAACAATTACATAAAACTCAGAAAGACTAATTGTCTTTTGCCGACTTTCATTTCTTGAGTTTATTCTTCCCTCTTTCATGTCTTTGAACTATTTTATCAAGAGCTTTGATGAAGCTCTCGATTTCTTGCCGTTTTCATAGTGATGACTGTTTATACCTATATCAAAATTCAGAGCATATACCCTCTAAGATATCGTATACGGGGATTATATAACCCAATACACATAAACCTTGCTTGGATTTCCTTACTGAACAGAGGAAAGGCTGATTATACTGACGAAAGACTAACAGCATGCACCACGCGCGCACGGCTGGTTTCTAATTTTTTGTTTTGGATAAAGTTGGCTTAGATCTTACGTCTTACATTTATTAAAAAGGTGAAAATCTAGAAATATAGTCGGGGCAGGGGGGTGGTAGTAGGGAATTAATTTGAATTGCTTGATCTGAGTGTCAATTGATTTAACGATCTCCGAAGGTGATATCGCTTCTTTCATATTACACCCCATTTCGTGGATATCTTAGACCAGTTTAAATTCAATTGATTTGACACCCCTGTTTGCTTAACCATCTCCTCGCTGATTTTATGCCAGCCTTTTCGTTTATATTAAGTGTCTTGTTCCTACGAATTAAGAAATTGTAATTTTAGACCAGTCCGTGTAGACCCTTTATGCAGGCGAAAGCATGGGATGATATTTTTGAAGGGCCTTTCCGAGTGTTCAAGTGTCCTGTTTCGACCCATTAAGAGAAGGTTATTTCAGATAAGTTCTTTCGATCCTTGGGGGTGGGTGGGCATGAATCATATCTGTATATACATATAGTGGAAATCATCGAAATCAACGTCAAGATATGTGCTCATCTTATTTCGGAAAGCGTCGACGCATTTTATATAAAGACAATAGCTTGTAAATCAATGCCCCCAAAAATTGCGAAGAAATTTATTTGAAATCAGTAACATAATCAATGGCAAGATTAAAAACATGCAATTAAATCAGTGTTGAGAATTACTCATTTTACGAAGTCATGAACATAACGCACATATCAACACTGCAAAAGTAAGAGATATACAAAGAAGATAGTGTGAAGGTCCAGTCAAAGCGAAAGCAGTGGTAAATCCAATAAGTCTAATCAAAGTCCGTTCGGTTCAATCAAAGGCTTTGGGGAGAGCAGCGAAATACCTGGTAAGGTACGCGGCTTCCTTGGGTAAGCAACATTTGTCGGAATATGGGTTTGGTCGTTCGGTTGTGCAATTACTTACATCCGTCACGGGCTGCGGTACGCCATCGATAAAGGCTAATACCTGGTGGCCGTCAGACTTCCTGCCACGCAGACAACAGGGACATCTTCCCATGTCCACGGTGGTCTTTCCGTCCAACAACACCGGTTGTATATTAGCGGTAAACAGCATGCAAAAAGACCTGTTACAACACGGCGGGAAGACGACGTTTCCTGAGTCCTAAACGCACAAGATGCAATGGCCATCTCCTATGGTCACGGCGCGCCTGAGGGTGGCGAGAAATATTTGGGGGGATCGGCAAAGACCTCCATCATGTTGTAAACTTTGGTGCAACGTATATTGTCTTCTGGGCTTGGCGCTAGAGAAGGCTAAGGGCTCTCTACGATTACCCTTAAAACTCAACAGCTTGACATACCACGGATCCGTGGGTTTTTGCCACAGATCCGAGAGCCAAGTCAGAGAATGTCACCAATCCGTGCTTCCCTGACAACGGATCCGAGCGCCCAATCGAGAGAACGTCACACCCGAGCGCCTTGTCCAGCGAACATGACCGATCCGAGCGTCAGGTCCAGAGAATACGTATTTTTATCACAGCTTTGTGATACGGGATAACTTAAACAAGTGTAAGTACTGCGTCTTTTAAAATTTAACATGCAACTAACCATTATTGTCAATAAGCCTAGCTACAAGAATAATATTTTACTCGAATAAAACTTATCCTTGTCGGCATATATCAAAGCAGAAAACATGCGATAACCGACCACGATACTGCATCCCCCGAGCTTGCCAGATATGTGGGCAGGTAGCCCAGTAGTATGCAATAGCCAGACACTACACTTCATATTCTGTTGCACTCCCTTTTACTATTTAAAACAGCGAAGGCGACACAAGTTGCCACATGTTGTAGGAAAAGCAAGTAAACTGTATTAAACAAAGAAATTTGGTTTATTATTAATTAGTATGTATTAACCTTGTGCAAGTTCATATAAATACCGACGTGATAACTAACGTAAATTCATATAGATAATATATAGGAAACCATGATATAGCTGCAGATGTAAGAGAGGAAAAAAAATGTAGACATAAATAAAGTCGAGGGAAAATATCAGGCATTATTGTCGATGTGTATATTGTAAACAGACCGTTTGCATTCATTCATGCAGCCAGAGCAGGTCCCGTCACTCCCCAAACTGATAGGGTCTCACGTCGTAATAAAAATAATAGCTCGTTTCCGGCAAGGGGGTTCTGGATGACCTTAAAGAGAACACTTGTCACTTTGGGTTTTACATTAGCCTTCTTCTCCATGCGGCTGTGAGATATTAATCGACCATATTTAACCTTCCCGGGTAGCAAGGACACGTTTCTGACGTGACATCAATGGCTAGGTCCATATGCCTTACGAAGAAAATGTAAGCTTTTTCTTCACTGCCGTTTTGCCGGTCCTTTTCTGAATCTGAAATCAAGTGATAACCCATTAATTCATTTTCCGAAAGTATTTTTTTATTTGCTTTTATCGCAGAACTTAAGAATATTTCACTTATACCGGTGACCAGCATTTATTTCAATGTCAGCAAGATAAGTGGCGGGTATGTGTAGAAAGACCAACCATTTATGGAAACGATCAATTTAGTTGTGCACGTAAGAATATTTAGGCCTACAGCTTTTAAGGGAACAACTTGTCAAATAAGCGTACAAAATATATTTCTTTGCTCACCATGATAATCAGCAACAACTTCCCCTCTCGGGAAAGCTGTTGTTATCACTATCCTCTTTTTCCGTGCATGTATGGTGTCACACAGGGCCAGGTCTATTCCTGCACATGAGTCTCAAATGTCTGAATTTCCTATCTGCCCGGCGCTGTCCTCCACTTTGCTCATAACGTTATTAAAAAGGCTCGGCACCCAATTTCGCCTGGCCAGTTCATTGGCGATCTCCTGACCTCCTTTTGTACATGCAAACCAATTTAGAACATCCTCTAAACGCTGCACCTTCCCTGTTGCATGGACTAGACAACAGTGTCACTGGGGAGTTGTTGCAGAAGGCAGCTGAAAGTTGCAGTGTAGATGATGCGATTAATAAATATACAATTCTCTTATCTAGTAGAGCTTGCCATGTTGTGGAAGCTTTGGCAACAGTATTTAAGACATGGATGTTGAATTTGATGATCAGCAAGACACGTACATTTACACAAGTTCATGACAACAGTGAGGGGCACAAGAATTAGTGTTCTTAGGATTTCTTTGTGTTTCCTTCTGACAGTTAAGTTATGCAGAAGTACAATGGAATAGCTCCTGTCACTTCATTCGTTACGTTTCATTGAACTGTCCATCATGTCCATGCTTGTCAGCTCTTAAGTGTGGATAATAGATCTTGTTGACTTACTTGTTACTTTCTTGCTCATCAAGTGCAAGGTGTTAATGGAGAACATTTTTTCACATCCCACTGCCAAACTGATTGTCTCACTAGGACAGGTTTCCAATATGTACATGTACATTGTACTTACCTGTAATCTGTAACAGCTGTTAGAGTTACGATGTTACGTGTAATGTGTACAGATGGTTGAAGCTCTAGATCACAGTGAGTTTACGACTATCAGGCCCTTGGGCAAAGAGTCCAGGTGTGTTGTGAAGAAAATTTTTGACTCACAGGGCCATGTTACATTACATGAATTTAAAATTTTTATGGATTAGAACCGTATTCCCACCATATCTCTACTGTACAAACACCAAAAAAGGAAGGGGAATGGTCATCACCCACTGACTTGTTTTGTAAGGGAGTACTGGAAGTTGAAATGGGAGAGGCAAAAGGGGATGGCACTGGGCGATCATCCACTACACTGCTTCTCATGTGGATTGAGACAGTATTGGTGGCTGTTGCAACATGTTGCATCTTCCTGAGTGAAGTAAACTCTTAGCAACAGCCATAGAACTGTCTTTCATTTGTACACACTGTTTCAGCTGGGGAATTGCACAGTCCGTCACATAAATGTAAAACTTCTACAGATATGATTATAAATCTAAAACCGATGTTTTTAGTTCCAAACAAACTGCTTATTTTTTCAACTCGTTGATAAAGGAAATGGTACTAGCATACCTGGAAGCACTGGTCAAAAGTACATGTGTTATGCTGTCGAATTACTGCAAATGGATACTGCAAGTCCTAAAATGTGATCACTGTCAAATCCAAAGAGCTTGGGTGTTCCTTTATGAGAGAACAAAATCATAGCAATAAAAACACATCTGTCTTTCATTTTTATCCACTCATTAGACCACATTTGTTGCACTTCATAGTTACATTTCCTTCAAATATTTCTTCAATAAAAACTGACTTTTAACTGTATGCTATGTTCTTTCGGTATGAAAAAGTACCATATATCATGATTTAAGATATTGGTGATAAGATGTATTTCAAACTGAAATACAGTTCAACATTAACACAACAAATTGCAACTTGTACGAATTCACAAGTAAAAATCATGTGTGAAGACAATTTCAATACATGGCGATGTACATGTAATTTGTATGTCACAAAAGGTAAAAACTAGCATGTCATGCAGAACAGTGGTCACATTGCATAACATTATAAGTTTAATAAAAATCTGAACAAATTTCCTCTCTCACAGAAAGAATCCTGTGTCTCTGGGACAAAATATATATCACACTTTAACAGTTTGGGATAACACAGTCACTAGCCTTCACATAATGAAGTCGCTCATTGCGAACGATATTATCATTGAACGAATTAAAAATCATATTCTACTTCCTATGGTGTGGGAGAACAAAACCTGACATCTATGTGATTCATCACTGAAGTTACCATCTCAGTAATGAAAGATGTTATGAGGTAGCATGAGATATACATCCTGTACAAGTTGGACAAATGTAAGTTAAATACATGAATAGATCAAAAAACATGTATGAATTCACCTCAATCATGTATGATACAATCAGTAGTGAATACAATCCTTTGTCTCCTCATGGCAATGTACACGCAAGAGTAGGTCAAAACGGTTATAACGTAATATCTGTGGTATGTTGCAGAATAACGAAATAGCATAGGATCCTATGTTCAGTAAAAATATAAAAAACATTCTTCATTTATAGAGATACACATACAAAATATGTGCCACACTTAAGAGCATGTAATGTGGAAAAACATATCACTACTAACAACCCAACACAAACTATTTCAAGTAACACACTTGGAACTTCAACAGTATTACATATATCATGCTCTACTTCCATTTTCCTTTCTTTGCCATAAAAAAACATGAAAATAAAGTGACTTGAGTAACAATTCACTAATGTGTAGCATGTGCTGTACAACCTATACAAGTGGCACATAAAACAAATTAAGCCCACCATTAGATGACAATTTGACATGAGAGGTTGATGACAAGTTGGGACATATGTGGCCAACATGTCAGCAGTGTGCAGAGAAGAGATGTGACACCTCATCATAATTTTACTGGCTTAGTGTCCTCAGTTTTTTTCACATTAAAACCGCATTTCTCTGGCTGCCCTTGTTTTTTGGTTATGCAGCCAACCATTGAATTTCACCAATTTCACTGAGCTTAGCTAGTCGTTTGGAAAGTTTATGAAGTTCGCATGCTCACGTGTTGGTTAATATTCCCATTATTAACCAGGGCAGGAGACATCTCGGTCACGTCTCCAATTTTATGTTCTGTGCGGCCTGTCACTGACAAAGCAACCCATCTCATCCAGAAGGGACTCAATTGTGCCTAAACACTTCCATGCCCGACGAACACCGGTATCATAGGGCACATTAACCCCTTGGGCTCGCATCATCTCTTTAACTTGATGCACATGGATCTCCACTAAATTGTCATTGGCAATACAACATTCACGGACATCTCCCAACGATAGGCATACTTCTCATATTCCGAAAGAAGACCAAGGTCATACGCCACCATGCGCCACACCCACAAGCGATATTTGACGCGTGTGCTTTGGTCAAAGTACAACAGCAGGCATTTGAACAACCTGTTCCTATCTTACAGGCATCCCTGATGTCTCAAAACAAAAAGGCAACTTTCCTGAAAGATGCTGCGTAATTGTTTACACCATCATAGCGCTCATGTGACACCATCCTTACACCGTCTCTTCTTCATGTGTCGCTTCAACCATCCTGCAACCCTGTAAGACTTCCCACAGTTAGTTAAACTACAGTAGAATTTTCTTGTTTCTCCCCGCTGTTTCTGTCCATCTTAATCTATGTCCTGAAGATTTTCGCTGTGTGCTAGTAGTTTTCCATGATGAACATACATGTCTACAATGTCCGTGGCCATCTTTGTTAAAGATGGCAATGCTAAATCTCTATCTGTTTCGTCAATTCCCGGAAGAAAGTTATTTTTTGTTGGCTTCTCGTCTAGATGATTCATTTACTGGTAGTCCAAGCAGCAATCAACTATCTGTGAGTCCAACACATCATCAATAAGGTATTTGGCGTGATTATACTCATTTGCCATGTCCAGTGTGATATTTTTCCTGTCCACCAGTGTTTTCAAAAGGCATAATCTTCCTATGTCTCTGACATTTGTGGAACTGTAGAAGGTCTCCAGAATGTAGAAGCATGTAGTCATACACAAATGTAACCTTCAGTGCAAGATTCCTTTTAGCCTTGATGAAGACTTGATTCCATTTGCCATATTCAGTTGCGCAGAATAAGCCCTTTCGTTTGTCAGCTGGTCTCCTCCGAAAACCATCCTCTCTATGACATTATCTCCAAGTGCTTCGGGCACAGACGGAACACACTGTTTAGGGATGTGATTTAGAATGTCAATCATGTCTATGTTTGTGTACTCATTCTTTTCGTTTGGTCAAGCGAATGTGGTGGAACTACCCGCAGAGGTGCGCCAACTAGTAAAAACCAGTTCGCTTTGTCGGTGTCTGATGAAAAGGTTTGATGCTTTAATCTAGGTTGTCTCCATAAATATTCTAACTCACAAAACTTGGTACTTTGTTGGGGTATTTCGCTGGGGTATTTCTTGAAAACAGGTGTTTGTTGATGTTTAAGGAGGAGGTAGTGGAATAATTAGGTATAAAGTGAGGCACAGAACAGATTAAATGGCCGCAACAAAAATCTTTTCCTTCCGACTTGAAATTCTGTCATCAATACAAGCATCATGATACTGTTCAGTAGCTTTTCTTTGTTTGCAAATTGTCTGGGTTGAGACAGAAGTTCCACAATTGGACAGGCTTGTTACAGTCTTGTTCCTTGCTCCACCAAAGTCCAACAGGAAGCCTACTGCATGTTAGGCAGCGAACAGCTGTTGACACCTGTTAAAAAGGGGTTTAGATCCTATGGCGACCATATGCATCATTTCTTTTCTGCTGAGCTTGGCTGGACTTCCTAATGGACAATGGATATGCAGAATTCTCATGAGAATGATATACAACAGACTGCTTCACTGATGCCATTCCTCTAGAATTTTCAAAGTTCAAATTTGGGGTGAGGTGTTTCTTAAAAGAGATTGCCTAAGAGTTGAGCAGAGACCTGTACACTTGCTGTCCAGTTCCCGTAGAAGTTTCTCTTCCAGTAAGTCCCTGCTAGTACAGATTGCAAAGATTTAATATAAATTGTTCAATTCTATGTCACAGAGTAATGAAAAAGAAAGAACGGTGGTTAAATATATAGTTTTTTATGTGTGTTTATGCTTTTCCAAGACACTATATTTTCTGACAAGATTTCATTTAGGGGTTCAATCCTGAGATGAACACACTATGCCAATAGTACAGCCCGATCTAGGCCATTTTTCAACCCGTTGTATGGGGAACAAATCATGAAAAATCACAACAAAATGATGTACATGTAAAATCCAAACCATTTGCTTTATTATTGTGAGAAACTGTAGTTTGAGAGGTAATTTAAGTAAAAACATTGCCTGATATAGCCTGTTATTGAAGCAGAAAAATCAAAACAATTAAACTGTACACTTCCCCGTGTTGTATGGGTGCCCAAACTTTTATCCTAGATCAGGCCCTGAATGGGTAAGCTATCTATTAAAACTACTTTCATGTTAATGAACAAAAATGTTTTGAAGATACAGTTCCAATTGTATGCAAAGCAGACAGACAGACAGACAATCGGGTAGTCAGTTTTGTGAAATCTGAGCAAAAGTACAGTGCACAATTCAGAAGTGCAAACAATCTATTGAATGAAGTATGAATATGCTCAGAATAGTAGAAACATATAGTGAGACTACATATACAGACGGAGTGATGCACGGAGGGAAGCACCTATTTTAGCAAAACTTTGCAACACAGTGCCTCGGAGGGGGGGGCTAAATGTTACACCTGAACAAATGTTTCTGAATCTGGAAGAGGCGATTTTCGGGTTCAAATGATCACAAACACTGGAAAGATATACAATGTACATCACAGTAGTAAACTTCAGAGATGTAAATTTAGGCTCTCTAATTAAAGTGATGTGGTTTATTAACAGCCATCACCTGGAACAGTTGACTCACACAAATGTATTAGGTTATCTCTAAATTTTGGGTATCTGATACAGTAGACATAAGTATGATAAAAACATATACCACTGATTTAATTACATGAAGTGGTGGTATTGCTGTGCATTTAACACAGCTAAATCTGTCATACATCGGTGCAGATTAACATGGTAACTTTAAAAAAATTGTTTGGTTGTTTTCTTTTGTGTCTTATGATTTGAAGCACAAAAATCAGATCAGATGCATAAACAAGCATTATATTAGCATTATATACTTTGTATCAAAGAACGCATGCGCAATATATGGAGCTAAAAAGATCTGGGATTGGGAAGAGGGTTTTATACTTTCAGAAATACTTGGAATGGAAATACCTGATAAACAATTCTTGATCCTAAGCAGAAGCAGAACGAACATGCACCAGTTATGTCTGTTACATGTAAGCTATAAATACCTGATTTCCGTATTTCGGTATACAACATTTGCCACTTATGTTGTCCCCTCCTTCCCACCCCTCGCAATGCCTCTACAGATTGACACTGATTCCTCTTCAGATGTAACGTGTTTTCTCCTGCTGTCCAAATCTGACCATTACCTATGGAACATAATAAGAAATGTCAACACATTAGAAAAAGACCATAGAATAAATATATCTACCATGAAGAAAATGTACAGAGGAAGTCAACAGACATGATTTAACAAATAAAACAAAAACAACACATGCACTAGACCAACACGATACCGAGTCCGGCCCGGATAATATATATTACAAGCTTCTGAACCATTTGCCATCTGAGCCATTGGAGAAACTCCTGGTCATATTTGGATGACTGGTACATTTCCCCCATCATGGAGAGGGGCGTATGTTATCCCGGTCCCTAAACCGGGCAAGGATCATAGTGATCCAAATAATTACTGTCCCATAGCTCTTACCAGTGACGTCTGTAAGACTATGGAACGGATGATAAATGATAGACTTGTTTGGTTTCTTGAAGCCAAAATGCTTTTATCAAACATCCAATGTGGTTTTCGTCAAGGTCGATCCACTGTGGATCATCTTGTTCGATTTGAAACCTTCATTCGTGATGGTTTCATTCAAAATGAACATGTGTTGTCGATATTTTTCGACCTCGAAAAGGCCTGCGACACCACATGGAAATATAGTATTTTATAAGACCTTGCTGACATGGGTTTAAAAGGTCGCTTACCTTTATTTATATCTCAATTTTTATCTGATCGTCAGTTTTACGGCACGGGTGGGGTTCACTCTTTTAGACTCTTATGAACAAGAGATGGGTGTGCCCCAGGGCAGTATCCTTTCACCAACACTGTTCGGCATCAAAATTAACAGCTTGGCTCAAACATTAACATCTGGTACTGAGGGTTCTTTATATGTAAATGATTTCCTCATATGCTGCCGTGCTGGAAATATGAATAACATCGAGCGACAACTGCAGCTTTGTCTCAAGAAGATCGAGAAATGGGCAGTTGCCAATGGTTTTAGATTTTCTACGTCTAAAACCGTCGGTATGCATTTCTGTAATAAACGCGAACTTCATCTAGATCCTCAGCTTAAATTTTGTGGTGAACCAGTGAAGATCGTAGAGGAGAATAAATTTTAGGGGTTATATTCGACAGGAAATTATCCTTTATACCTCACATAAAAATGCTTAAAGCTAAATGTACAAAGACTCTGGATATAATTAAGGTCGTGTCTAGCACCGATTAGGGTGCTGACCGATCAGTTTTACTTAACTTGTATCGTTCTCTGGTGAGGTCTAAATTGGACTATAGGTCCATCATTTATGGTTCCGCTAGGAAATCATATATTAAAATGTTGGAACCGGTCCATCACCAAGGCCTGAGGCTCAGCCTTGGTGCCTATAGGACCTCACCAGCAGAGAGTTTATACGTAGAGGCTAATGAGCCTTCTTTATAAAACTCAGCCTTCAACACGTTACTAAGCTTAAAGCTCACCCAACAATTCCTGCCTACGACTGTGTCTTTAATCCAGCATACGCAGATAAATATACTAAATGTCCCAACAAAATTTCTTCCTTTTGTGTTCGTGTTCGGTACCATATTGT
Source organism: Acanthopleura granulata (assembly GCA_016165875.1). Taxonomy (NCBI): domain Eukaryota; kingdom Metazoa; phylum Mollusca; class Polyplacophora; order Chitonida; family Chitonidae; genus Acanthopleura; species Acanthopleura granulata. Next base: position 60,584 of record JABBOT010000008.1, read on the forward strand.
ATAAGCTAACATCAAGCTGGAGGACATAGCTCCGGATTCTTTTCCGGAGTCTCCTCCCTGGCTTCTTCCACAAGCTAAATTAATATTTGATCTACGTCACAAAATCCGATACAAACCCTCTTATAATTCTGCAAAGTTTCGCTGAAGTAAAAGCTAATTTTCCGGATTATAAATTTATATATACTGACAGGTCAAAGGACGGGGACAGGATAGCGGCTGCGGCTGTCTTGGAACAGCGAGTCACCTCTCTTCGGCTTCCATCCTCGTCTTCAATATTTTCTGCCGAGGCCAGAGCTATACTTCTGTCTTCATCATATGTTTCATTCGGCTCTGCCCAGAGAGCAGTCATATGCAGTGACTCGTTGTCCTACGTTTAGACAATAGAGCAAAATAAATTTCAAAACCCGTTAATACTAAAAATATTAGCCAGCCATAGAAAGTTAATTAAAAGAGGTAAAGATATTGTATTCTGTTGAATACCAAGTCATACTGGTATTTACGGATACACAGTCGCAGAGAGGGAAGCGAAAGCTGCTCTTAGTAAACCCATATCTAAGATTAAAATTCCTTATACCGATTTTAAATCTAATATTCTTAAGTACATTTGTCGCCTTTGGCAGGATGAATGGGACCTGCAGGTCGATAACAAACTGCATGCCATTCATCCTGTCATAGGCTAGGACTCTTATACTTTTGGTATGTCTCGTAGAGATCAAGTGGTTTTAACAAGATGCCGCGTTGGGCATTCTCGTCTAACACACAATTTTATCCTGGATGGGAGCAGTGCTCCCGAGTGTGTTGGATGTGATGCACAGTACGGCATCAAGCATATCCTTGTTGACTGTGTGGTCTTTGCTCATATTAGGCAAAGATTCTACACAGTCAATTCTATGTTTGACTTATTTAATTACTTTTTTGAAGGCTGTTGGCCTCTATAATGGAATATATATATATATATATATATATATATATATATATATATATATATATATATATATATATATGTGTGTGTATATGTATATATTTTTCATTGTATAAAATAACAAACAATTGTGGTTTTCCACTTTTAATTAACATTTACTTTAAAATGGTTTTAATCTTTAAATTTTGAATGTTCATCCATCATGTCGAATACTATTCACTGCTTCCTGATTTCAACATGTTCTCGCCACGATATGGCTGAGTGTGGCGTGAAGCCAAAATCATTCATTCATTCAGTAGACCAACAATGGTGTGGTATATGCAGAATTTACCTTAGGAACTGAGTTAAACTCTTTTATTGATCTGCCTCGTGGATGTTGTCGAAGTGATGCACAACCCGATGGCTTGATGGACAGCCATCTGATCTTCATACAGTATAAATATTTGATGTATTTAATGTTGTTAGTTTCTCTCAAAATTAACACTAAACATCAAAAGAAGAAGAAAATATTGATTTTTATAACTACTTAATTATGATGAAACATTACTTCTGTAATATTCATTATTTTCCGCAATAACTTACATGATTGTTTTCAATGGAAATGTCTGCCAGTGTATCACATCAAAATAGAAGTCGATGAATTAGCACGAACAAATGTCAATCTGACAATCAGCTACTCAAGAAAGACAAATATTTTTGATTAACACTGATGGGACTTACAAGGTTCATTATGTATGTAAGACTTGTACACTTCATTGTTTATTCAATATTTCTTAACGTTTTATGCAGCATATATTACTTCAAAGTCCCATTTCACAGATATTTAAAGGTAAAACATTTAAATCATGCACAAATTAGTACATGCATGCAGTTAAACAACATGCACATTAAGTTAGTACATGTACCTTACTACATATATGAACTTGCAAAACTTCATGAGAAATTATGAAAACTATGTAACTTAGAACTATAACCAACATGGAAAATATGCCAGTAATAACTCTGACTCTCCTTACAATCCATTATTTTGTTAATACTAGAACATGCCAAACCTGTAATTATTAGACTGTTTAACTGGAATTTAAAATGATTATGACAACATGGAACAACTTAACCATTATGCTCAATACATTTTACACATAAATCAAATCAGAGTTTACATCAAGAAATATTGAATGGTATACCAGGAGTCCTATTCCAGCGATAGTGTCTGCATCGGCTGGTCTTACGACTTCTTCAAATAACGCTTTGCAGAGGTATGAACTGGTTCTTTAGGGACAGCAAGGTTCTCTCTCAAGCAATGGCTGACATATAAAGAAATAATACAGTTTTAGTCTGTATACTGATCAGTTCGAATACTGAGTAATTACTTCAAAAGGACACAGGGCCAAGTGCTAGATGATATAAATATATGATAAATTGGCATATCAAACTATGACAGTTATTACAGCATTAGCAATATTAATAAATCATATTACATTTTAATTTGGTAAGTGCATAGATCTTCAAAAGCCACTCAATCTACATGTAATAGAACTTACAATTTCTCAATTTAAACGAGTGAAGAAACAAAATATAGAAAAAGCCATTTACTGATATGGACAGAGAATTTCTATTCATCAGCATTTCGGGACTGCTGGAAAAAATATCCGAATTTATTAAGCACGGTTTACAATATGGTAGATTTCACGGTTTTTCAGTTCATGTTTCAATCGCTTTCAATTTTCATAACTCCCCGTATTGAGCTTATTCTGATTAATTTCAAAACAAAGGCAATTTCGAGTGGCCCATGGAGTCGGATCTTAAATGTATTATGGAGATAATTTTATCTCCCATTTTTGTTACTAGGGCTTTTGAGTTGAGGGTCATTGGACAAGACAGCATATCTATTATTCATACATGATGTCACCTTGACGCCTTCTGAAAACTTTGGAATCTTTCTTCTCCCTGGAATCTGTAAAGGTGACATGTCCACCCCTTGGCCATGTTGGCTATGGACATGATGGAATGGGGATGGCCCTCAGCCCTTAGTGAAAGGGTTGAACTCAATCGAACGAGGACTTTTTAAGGAGTGCCTAGGGGTGCGGAGGATCTGGGTATGCTGTGTTGTGGAGATTGACGTAGGCCTAGATGTTGTCGTTAAGCTCGGTTGTAAAGGCCTCCTCTGTGAACTAGGCCTATTTGTACCAACGTCAGGGAAAGAGACCCTGGATGGGGGACTAGCGGGTAAATAGTTCCTTTTGAAGTGGCTCATTGAATATTGTACCTTTTCATTTTCCTCCTCCAACTGGACTTGTGATCTTTACAGTTGTTTTAGTCGGATGTCTAATTTATTTCATTTATTCTGGGTGCGTTTTTCGCATTACCTCTTGTCGGGTGTTGCTTGTGTTGAAACAACGACGTCCCCTAAACGACTGGCCCTGTTTTCCGACATTAGCGCAGCATAAAAGGCATCCATCTTTCCCGCCAGTAAAACCTATCACATGACCGTTGTCGAGGTAAATATTGTTCAACCAAACAGACTATGTGAAGCCGTGTTTCATTGGTAGGCGCTGCTTGTATATGTTCGTTGTACTGGGCTTCCCTAAGTAGATCAGTAACGAGAAATGCTGCTACCTTTACCAGCGTGTGAAACGAAAAGCCTGCTGAGGTATACCTAGTGATATTATGAGCATACGGTTGCCCTTCTGCCGTCTACCTTCACTGGAACGTGTCTGGCTGACTTGCCAAAGGTCCATTTCCGCAATGGTAGCTGGGCGCATTGACAGTTCTACAAAGTTTAAGTTGCATGTAAAAACGTCGCATGAGATAAAGCAAATTTATTTATCTATGTGATTGGTGTTTGACGCCGTACTCAAGAATATTTCATTTGACGGCTGCCAGCATGATGGGGGAGGAAGTCCAATACCATCCGCAGATTGCTGGCAGACCTTCCCACGTACAACCGGAGAGGAATCTCGCATGACCTGGACTTAAACTCATAACGACCGCGTTGGGAGGAGCTTTCAGGGTCATAACGCTGCGCTAACGCCATGATTTTTTCCCCTTTTCCCCCAGGCAGATTTCCAATTTTTTTTTATTATTGTTGATGTCCGCTTTTTGTTCATTTCCTGTTTGCCTAAATTCGGCAGTAGTAGATAATGTTACTCACAGGTCACATCCCTATCTTTTAACCTGGGAGGTACCGGAGGTAACGTTATGATGAGGACGTGTTTCTTTCCTTGCTCTTTGTTGGTGGTTCTCCGACCACATCATTCTGTGATAAACAGCGATCAGTCAGTCAGTGAGTGACTCCGTCCTTTGATACAACTTTGCTGGCTTGTAAAATCCGGAAGAGAGCTAAAAAGCCCGACCCGAAGAGGGAACAATTTCAACGTTTCTCATTGGTCGACAGTCGTTATACTGCCACACATGCTTTATGCATTTTCAATCCTTGTGGTTTTACTGCGTGCGATGAGGTTGTAAATTATATGTAGAAATGAGACTGAAAAATTAATAAATTATATACATGTGTGTAGGGTAGAAAGGCAGATTTTTAGCACTCGTGTGTACAAAAAAATGGGTGTGTTGTGTTTATATCATATCGAAAAGCGTACGTATAGTTGCTGGAGTTTTTTCAGTGGTTTCTTTTTGTATGAAAATACAAGAATATGGCGTGAAATATCAGCTTTTAGTTGACATAAATTTAAAAATTAGAAAAAATAGACTCGTAATATACATAATTTTTTCCAGTATGGATGTCAATGCAAGTGTTGTATGCAGATGAAAACCTGGTACAATTTGCCGTACGTATGTACATGTATGTATGTAAATAGCTAGCAAACCGATAAACTAGGATGAATGTCAGGAGGGCCGATTTTTTGCTTGACATAAAATGGACAAAATTACAGACATTAAACGAGACATGTATAAAGCTTGCATTGTGTTCAGATTTGAAGTTCTTTCGGTGGAATGCGGTCGCCCAGATAAGGGCGTTTGGAATGGATTTCCACCATTGCCTGGTTACTCACCGCTGCCTCGGACGAACGATGACTGCCGATGTTGCTCGCGCACCAAGCCTTCCCACCGCAGTCACAAAGTGCTGCCACGCGGCCCTCTTCCTTCCACGAGCTGCGACGAGATGTGGATAGGGCACGTCACCGCTGAGTGAGTAGTGCCGTATCCTATCGTATGTCAAGCAGGCCAAAGGGCACTCGGCCGATTTTCGTCGAGGCTCATCTCTTTATCTAGGCTGTGCGAGAGGAATATGAAATACTTAGCGCTGGGCGGGCTTTGATACATATTAACCGGAAAGTGCGGCAAAAAGCGCGACCCGAAGAGAGAACAATTTCGACGTTTCTCATTGATCGACAGCTGTTATACTGTCGCACAGACTTTATGCATTTTTAATCCTTGTGTTTTTACGGCGTGTGATCAGCTTGTAAATTATATGTAGAAATTGGGATTTAGAAAAGTTAATAAAATATATCATACTAGTGTATACAGACACAGAGACCGCAAGTGTTATATGCAGATGAAAATCTGGTATAATTTGCCGTACGTACATGTATATATGTATGTAGATTGCTAGCAAACCGATTAACGAAGATGAATGTTAGGAGGGCTGATTTTGTTTTGTTTTACATAAAATGGACAAAATCACAAACATTAAATGGGACATACGTAACTCCTAAATTGTGCTTAGATTGAAAGCATACTTTGGGAAGGAATTGGTTCGCCCTGAAAAGGGCGTTTGGAAATATTTTTTCGCCTCGTCGGACTGCTCAGTCATTCCGGGGTTGGCTCTTTCCGCTTCTCCCCCCTGGCTCGGCTTGTTCGGGCAAGGGAGTCCAGGCTGCCACACAGGCCGCCCGCAATCGGTCCCACACCTCTCTCATGGCTAGCCAACTTTTCTCCAACCGCGTCATCTCTACCAAACTATTAATATCCTATCCTAACTCAGCTTCCGTCGGTGACATTGACTTATTTAACAGCGTTGCTGGCGAAGGTGTGATTAATTTTTTGAAGGCTGTTTCCCTGTATAATAGAATATAGTTTTTATATATATGTATATATTTCCCATTGTATAAATAATAGAATATAGTTTATGTATATATGTATATATTTTTCATTGTATAAAATAACAAACAATTGTGATTTTCCACTTTTAATTAACATATACTTTTTTAACTGGTTTAAAAAAAAATGTTCGTCTGTTTTTTTCTCTAACTTTTGAATGTTCAACCATGATGTCGAATATTATTCAAGGCTTCCTGATTTCAACATGTTCTCGCCACGATATGGCTGAGATATTGCCAATGTGGCGTTAAGCCAAAATCATTCATTCATGCATTTTGTTGCTGTAGAGAGAATGAATGCGTTGAGACTGCTTAAAGCTGGTGCTTTTATACGAATCGACTGGTTTGTGCATTGAGTTATTTTTACAAAGAGCGCCTTCGAACCAGCCAGCGCGAACCGAAAGAGAAAACCGTTCCGGCCGTCGCAGCGCCAACTTTGTGACAGTTGTTGGGAGAAAGGATTGCACGAGCTGGAATTATTCCAAATTCCCACGAGGTGGCGTTGTGCCAAAGTCTTCCAAGAAAAACAAACTATCTTATGATATGTCTGCATTACACAAAAATTTCAAAACACTCGCTCACGAGAGCATTCATTTAGTTTTCCATATAAAGCCGTTCTTTTCCGCACCTCAGCTGTCAGTTTACCTGGAAGCTTCAGACCGTCAACTAGCACTGCCTGACTGACTTACTGACAGCAACCATCAAAAATAACAACAACTGGAGCGACGAACACTGTTCTAACGGAGAAAGACACAACGGATGCACAGTCCCCAAGAATAAAATTAAACTTTCCTGATCGGACAAGAAGACTTCGTTAAAAACTCCAGCGGATGTCGTATTTCAGTTGCTGAAGATAAAATCACCTTCTTCCAATATATAAATCAGTCTCTCCAGCGCAGTATAGCCATTGCAGTTGATGCCTGGGACAAATTTGAAAGCCTCTTTCAATCACAAACACGCCGAGCAGTAACCGGTCCTATACCAGCTAGTGAAGATGATGAGATTAGCCTACCGTCAGAACAGCTCTTTGGCCTGAGTGAGAACATTTTTATTAGTTTTTCAACATATAAGAATCCATAATCCGGGGAGCGCTGGTGGTATGCAAATAATAAACAATGCACGCAATACAGGAAGCAGGGAAAATATTATCCTAAGAAAGGGGGTGTCACTTTTCCCGCTGACATGTGGAAAGACCTGACCGAGGCCTGTCATCGTATACCAGCCATACTTGGGAAAACAGATGAAGCAGTGTCCCAGACAGCTAGTACATCATCTACTTCCCCACCCCCTCCAATTCCTTTCGTCGCTGAGGGGAACACCATTCTGAATAATTTAATGTGGACTGCAATGATGGAACATATGATTCCCCTTGCTGATCATGTAAACAGAAGAACAATGTGAAGGTTTTGTGTGGATCGTCCGAGTCAAGTCGCCATCCTTGTCTCCAGCCATTATTTTATATACATGTGCAAAGCGAAATTACAGTTGACCAAGCAGCATTGCGTTTGGATGAATCTAAGGTGATCACCGATTTTCAGAATGCGGCTAAAGAGGATGGATGGCCAGATGATAAAGCCCAGATGTACTTAGATAAAGATGTACTGGAGCGTTTGACAGGAAGGTTGTTGAAGATGGAGAAGCGGTGTAAGTAAGTATTTTAAAAAGAATTCAAGTGATTTTTCGCTGAGCTATATAAATATATGTTTATATATAATTTACAGATAAATGTTTCCTGGTATACCATGTACTGTTGTTGAAAGTCATGTCCCCTTATACTGAATTATGCACATGTATAGTTATTTTATTTATTTATTGTTTTTCAGACCACCTCCTTCGCCTCCCAAGTGATTTCTACTCAATTCAGGTCGTAGAGGGAATATAAGAATACTCAATCTCGACAATTCTAGGTGTTTTCATTTGGGCAACACATCGGTGTCAACGGTGAATAGGTATCAGCGAATGGCCGTGTGGAGGCAGAGTACAACAAGACTAAACCATTATATGGACGATTTAATGAACTTTGAGATTTGGTGAGAAAGTGTGGTTGTTAACTCATAGTCCCAGTTTGTGAGTTGTTTTTTCCCCGTACGCATTGCACAACGGAGGCTGAATACTATAAAATATCGTTCAGCGTGTTTGTAATGTTCAAGTAAAAACAAAAGAAAAAGAATTGTGGAAACTATGTGTTTGTTTGTTTTATGATTTATCAGTTTTACCCATATGATTGGTCTTGATCTGATTGAAGTTTATTATTATTTATCATGCGCTAAAAGATTGATGTTGATTTGGAGTTATTCACAGCCTACGTCGCTCATGCGTACACGGTGATATGGTGCAAAGAGTATTTCCCCTTGAAACAGCAAAATATGTCGGGCACGGTCAATGGGAGATAACCCATGCCTAATCTCACTCTGTCGGTTGTACATGTACGTGGAAAATATCGCTAAAGATCTGCATGGATATATACGTATGTCGAGGCTAGCATAAGATGTATTGTACTCTTCAGCATTTCATTATTATTCCACTGGATAGAGAGGAGATAACACTAGTAAAATGAAATCGACGGTTTTAGGGTAGAAAGAACTTGTTGAATAAATAACCGATCTCCAAGCATATAAGGGCGTAGTGGAATCTATGTTTGAAGATTAGGTTCTGAACGAAGGACACTATTCACCAAAGACATGTGTGACGGCTTAGAGAATTCTAATCCGATTCGTCAATACAAATACCGTGAAGTTATACCGAAACTTACAGCGCAAGTCGGCAGCTACAACCCATATAAAACCCTAATGAATATCTCTCATGCCCTGGATGCTTACATCTCTAGATGCCTGTATCACTTGTACTGATACTTGTTGATGTTTAGTGAAATGGGTATAAAATAAACGTACCTATCCATTATGACTTAACGCCGACAAAACAGCGATACCGTCGCTGAAGTTTTAGAACAGCTATATTATGATCCCCAGAGCCCAGCTCCTAATAGCGAGGTACGTGCTATATTACGGACAGCACGTCAGCATGATCTACCTGTGTCATGTGATGGTGTAAAGACTTGGTTAGCCGAACAGGGGATATACACTTCATCGTCCAGCTCAGCGACACTATGCCCGTAATAGAGTTATTGTGGGCGGGACAGACAGTCAGTGGCAAGCTGATTTGGTTGACATGAGTAGACTAGCCAGGTACACTAGCCGTTACCTGCTCACATGCATCCACATTCCTTCTAAATATGCTTGGGTAGTTCCCTTTACTACAGGTGCTAATCTTATTGAAGTGTTTAAAAGTATTTTCAAGTCTGGACTACAGCTATTATATTTACAAACCGACAATGGGAAAGAGTTTCTGAACAAGGTATTTCAGGCATTTTTAAAGGAGGATGTGTTTTTTTTAATTTTCACACATGTAATGAAACGAAAGCCTCCGTATTGTACTTGTTTAATCCCACTTTTAAAGCTCGCATGTATAAACATTTCACTGCTAATGACACTCGGCGTTACCTGAATCTTTTACCTGCCTTAACACGGGGTTACAGTCGGGCGTCTCACCGCAGCATTCGGCGAGCTCCGATTACCGTTAAAACTGACAATCAACGCGAAGTTCGGGCTATATTACATAGCTCTATGCAATCCTGGTGTAATAAGAGAATTTATCGGCGTAAAATAGGAGATCTGGTTCGGATTAGTAAAATCTAGAGAACTTTTGAGAAGTCTTAGCTGTCTAAGTGGAGTCAAGAAATATTCCGTGTTGTAGCACGTCAACCGCGACAACCTGTGGTGTATACATTAGCTGATTTGAATGGAGAAAGACTCTCGGGGACGTTTTACGAGACAGAAGTCAGAAATCAAGTGGAGACTGCATTATACAGCAAAAAGGAACGCGGCAAAGCATATCACTTGGTGAAATGGCGAGACTGGCCGGCTAGTTTTAATTCGTGGGTGCCAGCGACAGATGTGTAACGTATTTCAAAACGGTCTTCATCCCACCTGTGCTCAGTCTGCTTGCGCGATGCCTAAGTGTGTAGACGACTGCAAGAGAATAAAGGCACCACTATTTTTGCTGGTGTCGTGGTGTTGTACACTGGATTGTTAATGGGTGGACTGGGAATTGATTTAATATACCAATGACCAAGGACAAATATTTGTTACGCATCCTGCAAGAGCGATTGAACAAGACGTCATCCCAACACAATACTGTAAAAACTGAACCTACGAGCCGACCTGCACAGGTAAATTCATCTTAACACTCCTCCGTATCTTACCAGCCCCAGCCTCGATAATCTCAGCCATTTTCCTTCAACTTGACTTTCCCATAATACCCATGGATGTACGATGGATAAACTCATTTACCTGTCTTGTCAGTGGACCGACGGGGAGTGGAAAATCGGTCTTTGTCAAACGTGTTATAGGGCACGCTAGCGAACTTACCCATCCATCTCCCGAGCGTGCTGTCATGGTGTTACGGTGAATGGCAGCCTATGTACACTACGTTACCCAATGTTGAATTTCAAGAACGAGTACCCCACAGTATTTAATCCGGAGGAACAAACTTTAGTAATTGTCGATAACCTTTTGGCCGAAGCAGACGACCGTGTAACAGCACTCTTTACCAAGGGAAGCCATCATCGTAATATCAGTGTGATCTACATTGTGCAGAAACTGTTTAACAAAATCAAAGACAGTAGAACCATTAGGTTAAACGCTCATTACTTGGTCGTATTTAAAAACCGCCAAGATTCCTCTCAAATCCATCTGTGGAAAAGATTCCATCGGCAAACAAATGGCCCCAGGTGAAACTCAGTACGTACAAGAGGCCTTTAAAGATGCCACATCCGAACCTTACGGGTATTTGCTTGTCGATTTCAAGCAAACCACACCTGATCATCCCCGTTTGCGTACACATATATTTCCCGACGAATTGCAGTATGTCTATCTGCCCAAATCATAAAAAATATTAACTTTCAGGGAGAATAACTCTCACAGGAATTTGGAATAAAACTTCCGATATTTCACTTACTGCGTCATTATATAATTACACACCAAGCATTTCAGCACGATTACGTCACTTTCCACCTTTGCTGAAACTCCTTGTCAATGGTCACCCGCACCTGACAATTCTTCGCGAACCTAATGCCGAAGTTATCCGTTGTGTATTCGAGGTTTGTAAGAACACTTTAAATGGGAATATCTCACTAACACCAGCTCAGAAGCCAGGGTTACTTCCGTACAAGACACATCTACGTACGCTAGTAAACAAGCGCGCTTCGCTTCATCGCAAGCGGATCATTATACAGAAAGGTGGAATATCACCTCTCTTTATGGCCATTCGGGCTATTGTCTCTCTTATAGGTGGATTGTTTGGGGGTGGAAGTTAAGAAAAAATATGTCTCATATGAAAAAAATGGCCTTGATTGAACCTCGTCTGTCAGAAGGATTGCTTCGGCCGACTTCACGTTTCCCTATGCCGTCTACTGTCAAATTCCTCAACGCATTAGATGAAGTTATAGAAAGGATTTTAAAGAATGGAACATTGTCAAATAAAGATAAAACTTAGCAGCACCAACAAGCCTTCCAACGCTACTTCACAGTTGACAATCCATATCAAGAAAGCCTCAAGCCAGCGCCAAAGCCGGGTACAGCTCTACCTGTACCTTCACCTGCTACATCCGTACCCTCTCAGGCAGCCTTGCTCCGTACAGGAAAAGGAGAAGGGAGAAACGGTCTTAGGACATAAGCCGGAAGATATGTTCACACCTCATAAACCAAAAGGATCAACTGCTTTTTCCCAGTCTAAGACGCGTAAATCAAAGCCTAAACGAAGAGCTGAGTGGGAACGACTACTGCGGGAGTGACGGTACAGTCTCACCGCAATCAAGACCCCATCTCGTGGTAATTCAAAGGCCAAGCGTAAAATCACTCAACTTCAGCAGTGGTCTCCTTATTAAAAACGGGGTTTCTCATGCCATGGGGTTAGTTGGATATACAGCATGTTTTATATGACGTTAACGAGCAACAGCTCATTGAACTACTTCCCAAATAATACGTTAGCCTATTACACTACCTAACTGCCTGGACCGATTCATCTCTCAGCTGATTGGGAATGTGGTCTGGTGGAAATACAGTATCCACGATTGTCGGCTAGTGTCGCAGCCGGTGAGATCTGGTTTACGGTGTACGCGGAAGGATCTCTCTCTCTCTCTCTCTCTCGTTACGATCGAGTTGTACTATCCAACAGCTATTACTCGACACCGGAAGCCCTCACCTCAGGCCTCAACGCACAACTGATGGCTACCACTAAGTCTTCTCTTTCTCCTAAAGCGGACCAAATTGTGTTTGGATATGATAAACGTTAACAAATATATACACTGGAATTTGAATCACCCCAAACTATGGGCCTTAGTCCGCGCTTACACGAAATTTTCAGTTTCGATCCTGACACCAAGACGCTGATACCAACATGAGCGGAAAAGATGCACTTTGGTTCAACTCGGACGAGACGGACGGTCACCACCCTTTACATATATAGTCCCACTACTTCGTACAATAGCGGTTCGTGGGGCGTCTGGAGATCACGTTAGCAAGTACTTTTCGCATGTCATGTCATACTGAAGAAGGATTTTTCAATAATGGAAATAGATATTAGGGACGACAGAGGTGAACCTGTTCCATTTGAGGACAGGAAAGTGTTGGTAACACTTCATTTTCGAGAGCGGCGGAGTTTACCTTTTTCATAACACTGTGACAAAAACAAATTCAAAAAAAGTTGACGCTGACCACCCGAGAATTCGAACCTGTGATCTCCCAGTCGCTCATATAGGATGTCTGGTACACATCAACCCTACATTACGTACTACTGCAACCAAGCTGGCGGCGGTAACTTGTCTGTCTTTCGTGGTGTTCCGGTACAACGGGTACATGGATTAGGGAATGTTTTAGGCGCTCTTATCAAGGGACCTCTGATACCCATTTCCAAACCCTTGGAGAAAGTGGTGCTACGAACGGCCCTGCGGACTGTTAGTGATATGCTAGCTATACTTCTGGCTTTATCATACGTTTCATCCGGCTCTGCCCAGAGAGCAGTCATATGCAGTGACTCGTTGTCCTACCTTTTGGCAATAGAGCAAAATAAATTTCAAAACCCGTTAATACTAGAAATATTAGAGATCCATTGAAAGTTAATTAAAAGAGGTAAAGATATTGTATTCTGTTGGATACCAAGTCATACTGGTATTCACGGATATACAGTCGCAGACAGGGAAGTGAAAACTGCTCTTAGTAAACCCATTTCTAAGATTAAAATTCCTTACACTGATTTTAAATCTAATATTCTTAAATACATTTGTCGCCTTTGGCAGGATGAATGGGATCTGCAGGTGAATAACAAACTGTATGTCATTCACCTTGTCATAGGCTAGGACTCTTATACTTTTAGTATATCTCGTAGAGACCAAGTCGTTTTACAAAATGCCGCGTTGGGCATTCTCGTCTAACACACAAATTCATCCTGGATGGGTGCAGTGCTCCCGAGTGTGTTGGATGTGATGCGCAGTACGGCATCAAGCATATCCTTGTTGACTGTGTGGACTTTGCTCATATTCGGCAAGAATTCTATTCAGTCAACTCTATGTTTGACTTATTTAACAGCGTCGCTGGCGATGCTGTAATTAATTTTTTGAAGGCTTTTGGCCTGTATAATAGAATATAGTTTATGTATATATGTATATATTTTTAACTGCATCAAATACCAAACAATTGTGGTTTTCGACTTTTAACTGAGAATTACTTTTTTAACTGGTTTTAAAAAAAAAGTTCGTCTGTTTTTTCTTTAAATTTTGAATGTTTATCCATCATGTCGAATACTATTCAAGGCTTAGTTATTTGAACATGTTCTCGCCACGATATGGCTGAGATATTGCCAATGTGGCGTTAAGCCAAAATCATTCATTTATTCATACTCCTAACGCATGAATTATTACGTCTTCAAACCGACCCTTATACATGGAACTTGGTGTTCCAAGGTGTGCTCTCTTGGAATGGTTTACCTGGATGCATGTCACATCAACCTGCTATATATTTTTTAAACACGGACCCCTAAACGAAACCTGGTACCCATTGAATTGCACTATACATAGATTATGAGGAAACCACACGTCACTTGTATGGGGAGTATTTTGACTCCTATGATCTTCCGTCCTGGCCTAAGGCTTTAAAGACGTGGCTAAATCATTGTGCGCGCCATTAGCAATCGAATTACCGCCCCGTACAATGCTTAAATACCAGTGTGTGCGATCAATATTGTTTGCATTTTGCTCTTCATCGAGCTAGAGGACGAACAATGAACTGTATTACGCAAACATTTCACTCTCCACCCATGGATTATACCAATGATCTTTGGGTTTATGACTAGGCAGAGCGAATGTTCGGTATTCATCCACCTTTCTTCGCTCATTAAGAAAAAGCATACATACATGCATACAATGTATGTATGGAGTCTCAAGTTAAATCAGACTTGATTTTATTCTTTCATGTCTATTGTTGTACAAATAAAAAACGGAACTCTTATACAAATATGTGCTTATAACAATGAATATGTTAGTATAGCGTTGAACAGGTGGATGTTTGGTGATTAGAACTATGCATATGTATACACTGATGAACATGAGGAAAAAATGACGTTTAATTCCGCTTGTTTGTTCTTCTTTCAATGTTGGAAATAAATAATACTAAAAATGACATCTCACCAAAAAAAATTTTTTTCTTCATTTCAATTCTGCACTTTATTTGCAAAATAGTCGGAATCTGAAAAATAGTGAGAAATGTCTCTAAATATCGAGCACAAATCATCATCTTAACCCTATGATTTCCACTCACCATGCTGTACAAACCTTTGTTATTCCGCACGTAGTCCGGTAAGTCCACTGGCGCATCGATGGGCGTGGCACGTGGTTTATGAACATAAAACGTAACATTAGTAACAGTGTCTACCAACCATTTGGTATTTGGGCGCTTTTGCAGGGCCGATTCAATCGTGTCGATAGCTGACAAATCAACGGTAAGTGTTTGTATATCCTCGTAGGTGTGAATATATATATATATTCCGGGAGCAGTTTTATATCAGTACTAGGATAGAAATAACGCAATTGATCTGTATCCCGGTGACGTGAAATGAAACCGTAAGCTTATACGAAAAGCCGAAGGGTGGTCAAGAAGCACCTGTTCTAGGTATGTAGCTAAAGGATAGAGTCCCATGATTCGGAAATTATGCACATCTTGCAAAGAACGATGGCGATGAAATTGCTGGCGGATAGTGCCTCAGTGATGCTGGTATATATCCCGTAATTGCGGTTTTGTAGGGTACTCGTCATACGGAGATGCTATAGGGTCCGATCGAAACGAATTTGCGCTATTATTGACGTCAACTCCCTCCTGTACATTACCAACAGAGGTCCTCTCAGATTCATCCTGATCAACCACGCTGCTATCTGACCCTAGCGAGCTAAACACAGCCTCAGGTGAGACGGGTTGAGTGATAGGTAAGGCTAATGAAGAAACCTTGGATTGCTCAGATCGAACAGCAGACTGAACTCCAGACGTTGACGATGAAGGAGTTACACAACCTCCAGTCTGTGAAATGGGCTGCACCTGCATAACAAAAACAAAAAATCATAAACAGGGTTTATAACTTTAACGTTTCAAGAGGACAACTCATACCGGCATATTCCCATTGTTTAATAGCTTGCAGTATGTACATAAAATACGACACAAAATGTATACCGAATCAGTTTAACCTATAACACAGGTGAGAACGGACGTCATGCCTCTCAAGAAGAAGCGAAATCGATCCAGGAAATACACTAAAACGACGACCTCGGAAGAAGTCTCGCAGGAATAATTTACAGCGAGGTATGGTACACAAACTCCGACACCGGCGACTTCGAAATAGCTGCGAATCGCCTGGGGATTTCTACCGTCGTGTAACCCATAGCTAGTGACTTGACAAAGCACCGAAACAACCGACCATTCAACCTGACTTGACCATAAACCTTGTAAAAACGGTCGCCCTATTGTGTCGAGAGATTCTTCCTAACACAAAAGCATTACATTTTTTCCCAGTCCACTTATTTATTTTTACGACATAGCTCCGGTTTCTTTTCCGGAGTCTCCTCCCTGGCTTCTTCCATAACCTAAATTAATATTTGATCTACGTCAACATAAGAAATCCGATACAAACCCTCTTATAATTCAGCAAACTTTCGCTGAAGTAAAAGCTAATTATCCGGATTATAAATTTATATACACTGACGGGTCAAAGGATGGGGACAAGGTCGCGACTGCGGTTGTCTTGGAACAGCGAGTCACCTCTCTTCGCCTTCCATCCTCGTCTTCAATATTTTCTGCCGAGGCCAGAGCTATACTTCTGGCTTTATCATACGTTTCATCCGGCGCTGCCCAGAGAGCAGTGATATTCAGTGATATTCATTTCAATGCCTTGTTCAGTGTAGCTGAAGCGAGCTATAAGCCACTCAGCCCAAGTGTATCAAATAATTCGTGGAAGTTAGCTTCAAAATGGCGGCCACGGTTGTCCATAGACAAGACTGTGACATAGAGCCCTCGATAAGGGTATAAAAATTTGGTTGAAGTGGGAGTGGTTGGAGCGGAAGGTGGAGGCAGAGAGTTCATGGGCCGATTCATGCGGGAAATCAACAAGCCGGGAGTTGCTTTATGTGACCTGTGTTAGATTGGCGCAGTTTGGAACAGCATTTGAGACAAGCTGAGGTCTTCGAACTACAGCCTGTCAGGTGGGCATCTGTACATCCGAATTAAGTTCCATGCTACGAACATTTAAAAACGCTTACTTCATACTATTTTGTGAAAATGAATTGGGAAGACAGTTTCCCAGTTTCCAGTATACCGGTACTTAAATAAGTACATGTGCACTAGCGTATAATTTGCGTAGCTGCAACATAACTCTCCCCTTCCACACACACGTGTTGTGTGATAAATACAAACGTGCAATAAGAATTGGGCCATGTATGACCAACAGTCTGTTTTCCAGTGATATATTTCCACGGATAATGCTTGAATTAGGGTTTTATTTCCTAGTGTGATATACAGGTACCTAAAATCTGATCCAGTAACATTCATTACTGTCTTCATATTAAACATAAAATGGTATGCAACTGAATATGCTCTATAAGAAGGCTACTATGATGTGACATTCAATTTAAAGTAAAAATTAGTAGAGTAGCATTTTTTTTAAATTAGTACTTTGTGGTTTTGGACCAACATAAAGGAAAAACCCAAAATGGGTTGTTTCTAATAGTGTTCTGTTGTATTATTTTTCGGTTTGTTTGACCAGAAGAACAATCAACAGGACAAATCAAGGCTGCCTCTTCTGTCTCCGAAACAGCTGTTCCAGCAATGACTGTCACTCCAATAGCTGACAGAATCGTCAATGCAAAGGCAATGATCCTGGGTTTTATGGCTGAGCATGCACTGTCATTTGCTATTGTGCCTAATTTGATCCAGCGGTCTAAAAGCCTGTCAAATGACAGAAAAGCCCTTTAACCTAAGAAAAACCTGAAAACAAACTCGTTGAGAACATGAGGTGAAATTTTTTCTGTCTTCACCTCGATGAAAGCCCCAGCACTAACTATCAGAGGCTTCTTACAATTTTGGTTAGCTATTTCTGCCCGGAGAGAAAAGTAATTGTTGTTCAACATTTTGCTTCTCTAACATGTATTCTAGTAAACAGCCAATGTACAAGGGGATTGTGAAACTCTTTGAGCAGAAGGATGTGCCCTGGAATAAACTGACGCCCGTTTTAATGGATTCATGTAATGTTATGTGTAAGTCGAAGACAGGATTAGAGAACATGCTTGGACAGGAAAAAGCCCAACACTTGTTCGATGGATGGAGATGTGTGCCACCATGTTCATAATGCGGCAAAGGCGGTTTGCAAACCTTTTAATAAAACCCTAGAACAGCTGCTGACTGACCTCTTCAATGATTTTAAATGGTCACCAGATATCAGAGAAATGTTCCAGGAGGTCTGTGAAATGTTGGGATGAAATACACCATGCCTCAGAGATACGTTAGCCAGAAATGGCTGTCTGTATGACGTCACAATTGACACTCTCAGAATTTTTGATTCTTCAACTGTTTTCTACTTTCCCTTTTTGACTAATGGAGAACGTTGCAAGAATTTGGCTAAAATAGTGGAAATTTACCAAAAAGTGTCGGATTCATCCAAGGAAAGGATACTTAAAATCAGGACGGTGAGTTTTATCAGCAAGCTTCTTTCATATCTATCCCAACGTTGCATTAATTGGTAGGTTAATTCAGTTCTATAAGTGTTTAATTAAAAATTATTTAAGTGACGTACTATCTGCATAATAATTGTTCCTCATTTGTTTCTTTATTAATTTTGAATTGTGTCAGAATGATACTTACCTGGTTTTGACATTATTGTCAATCTTGTCTTTTGACTTTGTTGGTTATGTACATACCTTCTGTTATTTCTTGTTCCTCTTGATTGTTTGCTTCTTTTTGACACAGTACTATTTATCAATGAATTGAGATGGAATTAGCCAGTGCAGTAGATATGTTCTTCTTTCTAAAAAATCTAAAATGTTTGAATTCGAAGTGAAAATAGCTGAGATATGGGGCTAGAATATTGCTTGTGTACCCATTTCAAGGGGGCGTGGCACTTTTCGCACTTGAATCCGTTCTTCTCGCTTTGTTTTAATGAGAACCCCTGAGTTCTATACTTTTTCTGAAAGTTTATGAGTTGTCGAGTCATGCAAAAGTATCGCTGGAAAGATAGTCGATGAATTAAAGGAAATATGGATGAAAAACTTATTTTTCTACTAAAGTCGCGCGAACTGAAAACCTTATGTATTCATCTTGTTTCCGCAGACATACAACCGTTTCTATATACACTGTTGGGAAGCTTTTGACGACCTCTATCGATTGGTGTTAGTTATAATTCCGGAGATACGTCACAGAGAATATTAAACAATTCAAACACGTTTTATGCTTTACTTACTGATCGAATCTGAAATCGCGGGCATTTTCCGAAACCCTCGTGAATTCCGATAAAATTGCACTATGCATGCAAAATGACACTTAAACTCGATCTTATATGGAAAAAAGCAAATTCCAAATGTGAGCAAGATACAGAGTTGTGTCTTGCACTGGTGGACAGATCGTCAAAAGACCTTTCTAACGGTATACCATATGTCTACATTTGGTGAATATTTCGGTAGCATAAGTGGCAAACGTTCATTTCGTTTTGTACGTTTTTCACACGATACAGTGTGGAGAAAATTATCTACCTGCAAAATCAACATTTCTTAACTGATTAAAGGGAAGCTTGGCTTAAAAATCACACTTATTAAAGCCAGTTGGCACAAAATTTCAGATGGATCCATTCATATCTTCCCTTGTTTTGAGCCCCTCTGTTTGTTTCACATAGATCCAAAAACTTTTGGGGCATAATGGAAGTTTTTTTTTAAAGAAACCTCATAACAGGTATGATCAGAAAGATCTTATTCCAAGGTAACAAAAAGAATGCTTCGATAGGGCTCTATTCTCAATACTTTTCTCTCTATAATATTTTTGAAATGGCCTAATTTTAACATTCAAACAAAGAGGCACACATAGAAAAAAATTAATCAAAGAAAAGTTTTCAAAGATAATCTGATGTATTTTATTCCTTCAAAAGATGAAAAACCTGTAGTTATAATAGCCAACATTTCAGATCTCTACTTCAATGAGTTGTTTCCAAGTTATTCAAATGTATGTGTCCGTTCGAACACAGCTGAAATAGTAAATACATAGATGTTTGGCCATTTTTTTCCTAATTATCATCGGATTTTAATTTTGTTTGTTTTCTATAAATCGACATATAAAACCGTTTCATAATCCAGATTTTGTTGTAAAAATATACCCAAATGTAAATATGAGAGCCAAATCTGGTTGTATTTTGTTGTCACATCATACCGAAAAGTGGTAGAGATGTCAGGCTTCAATTGCGTCAGTATGAAGTCTTATTTATATTGCAGCTTACTGTTGTAAAGAGCAGGATTTTAGCTTTTGTAACAGTATGTGTGCCCCTTTGTTTCCATGTTAAAATTCGGCCATTTCATAAAATTATAGAGAGAAAACTATTGAGAATAGAACCCTATCGACGTATTTTTGTTACCTTGGAAAAAGATTTTTCTGACCAGTGGGCAGGCACCACTTCACCCTCCTCCCTCCAAAATGTCTCCCAGAAGCGATGGATTGCCTTGCTAAATGGGCTTGGTGACAACGGTTGCCCGTCCACTGTCGTAAACACTTTGTCGCAGTCTGCGGCAAACGTAGGCCTAGTGGCTTTGATGTATGCGAAAACCATTTCCCATATGGGGCCACGTAAGTTTATATAACTGGCCATGCCGGCCTTGGTGGTTTTATACCCAGGTATCTGAAATACAAGAAAGAATGCTCGTGCATATAATGGGAATACAAGAATGCATAAAGTGATCTGTTCATAATCTGAGGAGATTATAAAGTGGCCACTTTGTTTATTCAATAGTTTTTGTGTTTTATGATGTACTCAAGAATATTTCATTTAATGCACGGCGGCCAGCATTATGTTGGGGCGAAACAGGGCAGGACCCTGCGGAACCCACGAGAGACTTTCACTGTTTTATCTGAACTTAACATCTGCTACATTCCAACAACCACCATGTATTTACTGCTTTAGTCTATCAGAAAAATATAATTATTCCTACCGCGATTACACGGTCATCCTTCTTTGCCCGCTTCTTTCGTCTCTTTCAATATGCCCTACTCTCAGACCACACACATCTCATGACCGGTGCGCTTGATCGAGCAAAATGGCGGTCTTCTAAACCAAGTGTGCCGCCTTCCTGCAGCAGGCCACTTAATCGTGGCATCATTTTGCTGCCAAAACGCAGCATCATCAACGGCTCTATTATAACTTCTGCTGATGACACATCTGCCAGTTGCATTCTCCGCAGAGACTGCCGCCACAACTGCGAGCGCTTTTGCAGTTTATCAAATGTTTCTTGCAATTCTGGCGGCCCCTTTACTTCCATCTACTGGCAGAAGCCACAGAATGACGACAGATACGTTGCCACCGCGTTTGGGTTCTTGCTGAAATGAAAAAGAATGAATTTATTTGTTTGCTTTGTGTTTTAGGCGGTGCTGAAAAATTACGCTAACCACCTCGGCCAAGGAGGATCCACGCACTAGTTCCCCCTCCAGTGTGTACCACATTTCGAAATAAAAACACTTAAGCACAATATCCCACTTCAGAAAGTTCTTATTTCCAGGTTAACGTTACGTACGTTCTTGTTTCGAGGATAATGTTATACAAAATAGTTTGAGTGCAGCTACTACGTAATACTATCCTATTTGAGAAATTAATATTTAGAACATACATACATCAGCAACCATGACTCATACTTCCCCTTCAGTTTCAATTAAATTGTCCAAAAATCCTTCCTTCTTGCCCAGCAGGCAGGCAACCCTGCCCCACACGTACTGGTGTTCTTCCATGGGTTCTTCAGTCTGTAACCAACCATATAAAACAGCAGTTATTTTTTAAAAAATGTATGTAAAGAAATCAGAGGCATCTACAGATCATACATGATAACACAAAACATGATGTTACCGGTTTGGAGGCTTTCTTAATGGCTTTATCCAAAAGCCTGTCCAGAGTTCTTTCCTCAACTATTGAAAGAGCCTGCTTGATTAGTTTCTTCAGGAAGGAAAAGAAAACACACGTATTATTAGTACAGTAACAAAATGGCTGCGGTGGTCGCCATTGAGAGGCTTACCCACAATGAGTGTATTTCTTCTGGCCTACGAACGATGTTCTGGGACAATGTTGAATTGTATTTGATTGCTATGTAAAGATTTACTCACTACTTCCTAACACTGAAGTTCAAAAATTCTGACTCACGCTCGTGGTTCTAGGACAACGTTTAATTGCACCTGGTCGCTCGGAAAAGACTTCCTCACTAGTTCGTTTCAAGTAAAATTTTAACGGTGAAATATGTAAACACTTACCTTTTACCATTTTTCATCACTGGCTCGGCTGAAGGATCTTAACTATGGATGGGAAGAGTTCATAACAAACATGAGTGTCTTTTGCACATTTCTCACATCGCATAATTTTTGCTATTATAATAGATTCTATATAGAGCATAAAAAATTGCCTTTTCTTTCTTCGCTTTCTTGGTCTTTACCAACCCTTCCACGTCCTCAACGTCTTTCGCTGTGACAAGATAGTCTTCATCTATTCCCCACTCCTGTCTCTGCACCTCTACTTTCTCCACCTCGTGCTGTCTCTCCTGCTCTCTAATCTTCTTCCTTTTCTTCACCTTCATTCTTCCTTTGCTCTCCTCTCCTCTATGCACCTTCTCACCACTTTCTTTCCTCTGCCTCCAAAGCTCTTGAAATTCAACTTTCTCTACCTCCTGCTGTCTCTCTTGCTCTGTAACCTTCTTTCCCTTCTTCCCTTCTTCGTCTTCCATCCTTTTTTGCTCCCCTCTTCTCTTCCCACCTCACCAAATTCTTCACTCAAAAACTCTCCCATTTCCATTCGTCCACCTCTCTTCTTTCCTGTCAGTGTCTCTCTTTCCATCTTCCTCCCCTTCTCTCCTCTTCCTTTTCTCTCCTCCTTTTGTCTTAACTTCTCTCCACTCATTCATCTGAAAATATAAGCAAAGAAATTAATGTTATAGTTTGATTTAGTCTGAAAGAACCATGCGACATAGTCCCAACTTTGACGCTTGTGTGTCTGTAAGCGTCTTGAATGATGATACATAGGGCCACTTTGGTAAAAACTAACTGAAATATTTAATAATATTGAGGGGTGTTTATGCGAGTGAGGTGGCGCTATAGGTGCCAGCCGTGCCTGGTGCCAGTGGGGAGAAGGCAGGGGTGAGGGGAGGGTGAGCATCAGACAAGGCTCATGCAAGTTCGAATGGCTCCGGCCACTTGCTCCCCGGCACCGAAGTCCAAACTTTACCAAAATGTAGAGCAAAAGCTGCAAACCGTAGATACCACGTATCAGCAAATTGTAATAAAGCTTAAATAAAAATCTACAATCTGATGTAACTCTTGGCTTAGTACTTTAAATAGCTTTTGAGTTATATGCGATTTGGTTTGGGTGGTGCACGGGACTGTTTCTAAACACAGTCACTGAATTCAGTCAACAGGGAACTGCTTAAACATTACCTGAATTCAAACCGGCACAGAGAAAAAACTATAACACACAGTTGCTAGGTGGCAGCAAGACAAATAAAGCCTACACAACGTTCTACAATATGGTATATGTTTTAAGATGGTGCTAAGAAAACTTGTCGAGTTTCAAAGAAAAGAAACAGGAGCAGATGAGCGGTGTGTATATGCAAATTAGCCTGGCCGGGACCACGGGAAACACACGCTCTCAGGTAACGAAGAT
The DNA here is from genome assembly GCA_016165875.1 of Acanthopleura granulata. Taxonomy (NCBI): domain Eukaryota; kingdom Metazoa; phylum Mollusca; class Polyplacophora; order Chitonida; family Chitonidae; genus Acanthopleura; species Acanthopleura granulata. The sequence goes on from JABBOT010000008.1 coordinate 84,041, forward strand.
CAAACTTTAACGAAATGTGGAAAGAAAAGGATAAAGGTTAGATACTAAGTGTCAGTGAGTGAAATAAAGGTTAATAAATATGTACAATCTGACATAACTTTTGACTGTGTACTTTTAATGATTTTCTAGTTACATGCGATTTGATTCGGATTGTACCAGGGACTATTTCCGAAAAGTCGCTGAATTCAGTCAACAGGGAACTGCTTAATGATTACCTGAATTCAAATCGGCGCAGAGAAAAATACTATAACAGATAGATGCTTGGTGTCAGCCAGATAAATAAAGCCTAAACCACGTTCTACAATATGGTAAATGTTTTAAGATGGTGTTAAGCAAACTTTTCGAGTTCTAGGGAAAAGAAACAACAGTATGTGAGCGGTGTTTATATGCAAATTAGCCTGGCTGTGGATATGGCATACTCGCTGTCAGGAAGCAAAGATCAAACTTTAACGGAAAGTGGAGAAAAAAGTATAAAAGTTAGATCCCAAATGTCAGCGAGCCAAATAATGCTTATAAGAAATCTTCAATCTGACATAAACTTTGGCTTTGTACTAATGAAACTTTTGGAGTTACAGACGATTTTTAGAGAGTGCACTAGACCGCTTACAAGGAGAGTCAGCCTAATTTAGATATACAGGTATACAGATGTAGGGCTAGAAAATGACTGATGTTTAAACAATCACATGTAACAAATAATAAAATACAGATACTAAATATGTACAACATATATAAACCCATAAAGAAAGCTATCAAATAATGTAACTTTCAACTTGTACTAATAGCGGTTTGGGGGATGCAAATAGATGTAAAATCACAACTCACGATTACTCTCTCGCTGTCCAACAGGTCTTGGCTCTGCAATGTATCAATGTAAACTGTACAGACTACCCAGTCCAGGTAGACCACATGATATATCAATGCGCTTTCTCTCTTTACATGGAGAAGATGGAAAAAAGGGTTTTTTCGTAATCAAACCAAATATTTAAATTCTTGTGTGAATTTAGGAGAAAATTGCGTTGTAACTGATATGCCCAAGCACGGTGACCATACTTCTGATTTAAAATTTGCTGGATGAAATTTCAACTTTGCCTTTGAACGGTCATTACTTTTCTATTTATCAACGAAATCGCTTGAAATTCTACACGGGGATAGGCGGGGCCTTGACAGAAACTATTTTAAGAAAGAAAATCTACGGTGAGTCGTTCAAAAGATATACGCTTTGCGCCGACCGACTCTGAGAAAGGGTTAGGGTTATGAGTAGGGAGCGCAGATGGTAAGCTGACTTGAAGTCTTGTTTTTTTTTTTTTTCATCGTTTCAGTACTTTTGGGATTTTGTGTTCATTACTGCTTTGGAAACTAGTCATTTGGCTAGGAATATCCATCTCGCCACCAGCAGTTTGTATCCGAATGTCTCTTACGGTGTCTAGATTTCGTAATATGGTCGATTTGTCAGTCGGCCTTTGCCCTTCGTTAATTTTATAAGGGAAAAGCTAATCGTTTGTTATTAAGTCGGTGCTTATGTCGTTCTGGGCAAATGCATATGTGTACAGAGAACCAGGAATCCTACAAAATGCGGTCTTGAAATAGAATTTGCTCGATACGTTGGCATTCTTGCAGTGGACTGGATATTTAATGCGAAAATGAACTTTCAAGTGGCTATTTCTGCAAAGCAAGGTATACTGACTGGCAGCACATCGTTTGTTTGGGGTAATCGAGCCCTACACTTCTACACGATAAGAATTCTTGTTATTAACTGAAGTTCACATTATTCACTAATGTATTTCACAAAGACGCCTTCGTTCCTAATTCGCACTTCACTTAGTCTTTAGGAATTAAAAGGTGTATATGGATGGATGTCATTCGTTTATTTATTTGATTGGTGTTTTACGTCGTACTAAAGGGTTATATGGCTGTTAAAAACCGAAACTACATTTTCATGCTTTTGTTTGCTTGGGGACCAGGAATGTCATACGGAGCTGGAGTTACACTTAAAAACTAATGTGCATGCAGGCAGGGCTGACTAGCGGTTTTATAGGGAGGTATAGCTATATATGGCCAGGAGAGTAAGTTTCAAGAAGCACTAGAAGATCCCCTATAAGCGTGAGATGTCAGAATAACAGAACTAAAACGGCCATAACTGTGCTGAAACTGGACAGTCACTGTGACTGTCTTGTGATGTTTCAGTTTAGAATAACGGACTGTTCTGAAAGAAGTAAAACACCAACCATGCTTTTTGGAAACAGATGAAACATCTGCAAACTCGAATTTAAAGTGTGCATAGTCAGATTGAAAATAAAAACGCGACGAAAACGACAAGACATTCTCGAAAATGGACAAAAGCCCCCCCAAATTCGAACATTCATTCCTTCATTTATTACACTTAAACCACTCAGTGGTACAGGACGTGCAGCATTTAACATATTTACATAGTGTAGGCGTATACACATGCGTACGTTTAAAACAGCGATACTGCATATCATTAAAACTTACACATAGTCGTAACCGCCTTTATGAACAGGGATAGCCTATTTAGGCTGGTCTGTGTGCAGACATGAGGGTAATCTACTTGGTACTGTACTCTTCAGTGCTTTAGTTTTTGGAGACGAATAAGCAGTGTTGTTCGTCACCAGTGCAACCTGTTCACAAGCCTGCCGTACAGAGACGTTGTGACCTGTCCTCCTTAGATTGTTTTCCAATTTCGATTGGATGTCTGTGGCTTGATGTCCGAAATTTACCCCGGGCTTTTTTGTCGATTTCATTTAGTGGCAGAAGATATTTTTCTAAGTGGGAGTCTCCATTTCTATAGAAATTGATCGCTTAGTGTTTGCTCCAGCGTTTTCATATGACACGTCGCACAGTTTTACAGCTTGTGTGTCCCACATAAAGATTAGACTTGTTGAATATAGAATTCATTTAAAATTGGTAAGCCATAGACTGTCATACATTCTTTGACTGTAACTAGACCTGTACTTAAGATTTCCCAACTTTTTTTCTTTACCCTGGATGACCTTAACGCAGCATGAGATTGCTCTCAGATACACCTTTCTATGCAGAAGGCAAATCCCGAATTCTCTACAGACCATAAAATTTAGAGTTGACCTCTTTACTCCTAATGTACGTTTACAAAATATAAAATGATTCTATTTCAATTGATTTTTCAAAACCCCATATTTCACAACCATACAAAATAATAGGTACAATGATTTTGTCAAAAAGTCGCAACTGGAGGTCAACAAGTAAATGTAGGTCTTTAATTTTTCGAGTAAGGACAAACAAAGCTTTCGTGCCTTGAGACAAAACATAAATTTTTAGCTGCAGAGTAAGTTCCTGTGTATTTCATCACTATATCAAGGGGTGCATTAGAATCAGCAGTATCAGAGAAGGCATCTGTCTCCGCTGTGACGTCACCCGTTCCTACTTCACCAATTTGTCATGTAGCAGTAGTGTTAATATTTCTTCTGATATCGAGACAATTCTGATATCCATTCAAGGCAGTTTCAACGAGACCTTCAGTTGCAATAATAAGGCGGACGTTTCGGGGTACGGACGCACCATCGTGTTTCCGGTTTCTCTAAAATGGCGTTTTCCACGTCACAAAAATGCCTGTTCCCGTTTAGGTCTGTACGGACGCCTCTTCTGAAATAAATATGGTTATATTTTTGTTGCCTTTTCTTTCAAGTTTAATATGTCAGGCCGCTGTCATTGCTACCACATGCGGAGAAGTTCTTCAGTGGCTTGGTTTACCCCGGGCACTCTGATAACTTCCAGCTGTTCCAATGACCTTCAAGTGACCTTAAGTCGAAAGTGCTTGAGTATGGCGTTAAGCAACAAATAAATAAATGTAACATGTTACACAGGATGACTTCTGCCCTCTTATTAACACTGTTCAATAGAAAAGAATCCTTTCAAAACAGGTCTACAGTTTGCAAGCTGGCGTCGTCTGATGGCTCCGTAAATTGATGACATTTTTTTTGTTTTGTTTTTTATTTTTTCTGTTTTTTTTTTCTTTTCCATTTATCATTTGCGATGTTGTGCGAGGGCTCTTTGATAGATCTATCTTCCAAGAACCTGTAACCACTATCTGCGCACAATAACACTTCCGCATTGTTCCTGTGTTGTTATTATGTCACTCCTCGGTCAACAAGGGAAACTTGTTGACTAGAAAACGAACACACAGGCAGAATTGGTTCCTATATAACAGTTTGATCGATTTTCTCCGTGAGTTATATTTTCCACTAAATATCCCAGGCGCTTGCGTCGTGGAAAAAACCCAGATCATGCCAGTGACCTATTATAAGACCAATTTTACAATAATGTGAAACAATTACGTCTTTTCTTTGTTTTTTGCTGGTGTGAGAGGAACAAGTCACGGATGAGCCTAAGCTAAGATGAAGTTAACATAAAGCATATTTATTTAAGGCTGCAGGTCAAAGCTGCAGAATTGATCCCAGGATACCCTGCCTGCACTGGCAGCCTATCACCGTGGACCGTGTCCTTTTAAGGGCACTTTTAAGAAATAGTGAAACACGCTTGGTGGTAGACAAGAGGTAGACAGCTCTCAGTGATCACAGCGTGCTGTGTAGCGTCTTCTAATCCCTTTACATATTCCCTAATAGCAAACGGCAAACAATATCTGTGAGAGATAAGATTAGGTCATTCCTGAGAATTCGTGGACCTGTCTGCCAGACAGTGAAGACGGGTTACAAGACAACATATCCTTAGGCGTTGTTTGTGATTATCTGTTATGTGACAAGGCAAGATAATCAGCTATGTATCAGTTTATACCCTGGTTGAATATACATGGATACATTGTTTCATTAGGTGTAATAGCTTTTCTATGTTTCTCTCTGGAGTGCTTTCTTTGACCCAGTCTTTAGTGAGACGCGAAGCTTATCTTCTCTATTTAGATGAATTCCACAAATGCTTATCCTTTAGAATATGGGCAAAGTAATTCACAATGCATTTAAAGATCTAACCCAGATTTCGCTGTAATGTATGGATAGATTGTCAACATCTTTGAATAAAAGAGCCCGCTGGAGAGGGTAGTTCCTCATAGTTAAGTCACAATTAAAGCGGAGCCGGACCCTGTGTGCGATCTTTAGGCGTCGGTCGGCGTGTAGATAAAGTCACGCCCACAATTAAAGGTGCCCAGTGGATAATCTCAAGGATGATGCGATGAACCGCCTTTTATAACCTGTGAGCCCACATGTCTGGAATATTTCCGGGCGAGCTCCGCCAGGCAAAGAGCCCAGATGGTACAGCTGATTGAATGTATGTTTCAGTGCGTTATATGTAGCCACCTATGGTATGCTTACTGGTCCCACACCGTTCCTTTATGAGCATCTAGCCTTACACACGATAAGAATTCGTTCTTCGCAACATTTGTCACGAGTTTATTACTCACTAAAGTATTTAACAAAGACGTCTTCAGCTTGAATTCGCACCTCATCTAGGAATTAAAGGGTATATATGGATGTTAATAACCCAAACTACATTATGAGTCTTTTTGTTTGCTAGTACGTACGGGAATGTCATAAGGAGATGTGGTTACACTTGACCAACCAACTGTGGATACGTGTAGGTGTAAAATGACCAGATAATTACCAGTGATGTGTTGGAAGCTGCAGATGGTCAGCAGTGTTGTAGGCAGCTATAGTTAAATATGGTCAGGGGAGTAAGGCCATAACAAGCATTTTGGAATATCCCCTATCGATTTGAGCTCTTAAAATAATTGCAATGTAAGCCCATAAAAGAGCTAAACCGGTCATAATTTTGCTGAAGCTGGACAATCGACGTGAAAGTCGGTGAAAAGCCATGATTCAACTCAGAACAAAGGACTGTTTTCAATAAAGTCCAAAAACAACGGTAAACAAACGTCTCGAACTCGAACTTGCCTTGCCATGTTGATAAAGAAGACAAACACGGCCAGATTTTCTCTAAAATGGATTTGTCACCCGCCCAAATTCGCTCGTGATCTGTAACTTGTTATGAAAAGACATGTACGTGGCTTCAATCCAATACGATCATTCTTTGTGAAGGAAGTCCGGAGAATTGATTGGTGACGTGGTGACAAACTGCAAAACTGACGATTGATAGAGGCTGTGTAAACCTTTAGTTCGCTGCAGATTTGTAGCATCGGACTTCTGTTGGAATTAGGATTTGGCCACTTCATATACTAAGGGAGATGTAGTTACGCCTGACCAGGGGCCACTTGCACGATGCCCTCTTAACATTACTAGTACGTAGGTGCCATATGTACAGTGCTGGTTACCATCGTAGTGACGTGCTCTTGACGCTAAGCGGGCTTTGTGCAAGTGGGCCTAGGAGCGTCGCAGAGAGTTGTATTATCCCGAGCTGGGGTAACACCTTCCATGGTCGAGAAATGCTGAAAGCCGTAGTTGCACTATAGTCACAACACGACAGTGCAATAGTTGGCAAATGGTCAGAAGTTACCGGTGAGATTAGGCCTGTTGTCAATTTACCTGTTATTGTTTTATTCAAGCTGTTCATGTAAGTGTTTAAGAAGTAACACTATGCACACCCCTAACACCATGACTTAAGCAGAATTAGGTAAAAAAAAATATTGATGTTGAATGCAATTTGTTAGGCGTCATTGGTCTAGAATTAGGGTTGTGCTGTGTTGTCATCACGTTGAACATATGTATCTGTATGCACAACAACATGTGACATAAGGACATAAAAACATAAGACACCCACAATTCTATGTGAACAAACATGCATTAGTGGACTGTAATTTAACGTTAACATGGTGCATTATGCAGCGTAAGCTAAGCTGGACTGGGTGGGTAATAGGCAGTTGCATATCCATCACACCAAACCAATTGATTACTGCATTTACAGAGGGAGTTCCAGTTCGGTACCAATTTCATTTTCAATACTGTATTTCATGTGATGAAAAAACACAACACAACGGAAATTCACTTTGCCAACAACATTATGATTTAAGTGTTATATTTGAGCAACAAACAAGTTCGGCTTCCACTTTCCGTGGGGAGATAGGCAGCAGTACTTGTAATTACTGATTCGCTTTTTCTGAGATTGGGAACGATATAAATAGACTGCAGGAGTGTTTCCATGGACTAATTTAATTGTGTATGAAATGTGATGACAACACGACATTTTGAGGAATCACTACATTTTTGACTTAGCTCTGTTTAGGCCGTGGTGCTAAAGCCCTGAGGTTTTATTTTAAGAAGCCATATTTCACTGGTTACGTGTGACAATTTGTCAAGTATCACACTGTCGTCGCTGCTAGGGTTTTACTCCTTACATATTTATAAATAAATGGGGTTTCATAACCATTTATGTGGCATTCTGATTACACAACAGCCAAAATGGCAACTCAGCGAGTATATTAATTAATTATAGCTTGCCAAACCTGACTACAAATTTTGAAAGCAATATAAAACCTACGATTTTTTATTTATTTGATTGGTGTTTTACCCCGTGCTTAAGAGTATTTCACTACTATGACGACAGCTAGCATTATGCTAGGAGGAAACCGGGCAGAGCCCTGGGGAAACCAACGACCATCTGCAGGTTGCTGGCGGACCTTCCTACATACTGCCCGAGAGGAAGCCAGCATGGACTGGATTTAAACTCACAGCAACCGCATTGGTGAGAGGCACGGGGTCATAACGCCGCCCTGGCGCGCTAACCCCCTCGGCAAGGGAGTCCCCCAAAAGACTACGACAAAGAGAGTAAAACCAGACCTGAGACAATGGTGTGGCAGTTAGCAATTGATCACACGGGTAAGTTGTGAAAATCAGCACGTCAAGTAAAAGGTCTTTTAGATCAAACCATTAGTCTGTGAATTACGTCGTGACTACAACGGCATGTCTCTTGAAATATAGTTTAAGACAGTACACGGGCCTTCCACTTTGCCATTGATCACGGACACCATCGAGGGTTTGTTATCGCTATACTGAATGAGTCCAAGCTCTTGGATAGTAATTTTCTAAGAGTAGATGTGGAACAACGAGTAAAGAACTGTTTATTTAATTGCGTAAAGCCGAAATGGCGTCCTGGGCTCTACATTTGAAGTGATCGCATTGCAAATCACGGGAAAACCCATAATGTGGTGACCTGACCATTCGCCGGACCGCACTGGCACATAGTGTTTACTCCGTTAAAATAGTGGACACATATATAATTCATTTGTGGCATGAGTCGGAGCTGAGCAATCACGTCATGTCCTATTCGCATGAACGGAAGCTTCTCAACATTAACAGTGCGGCAGAGGCGTGTTTTTATGTTGTCACAAGACAGCTTCTAGCCAGCCACACGTTCCCACATATCCTCGGTAGCCGTTATACTTGTCATGTTTTGAGTTAATAATGAGCACTGTAATTGAGCCTTGGAAAATGGACATATATCAAAAGTATCACTTCCATGCTTGGAGTTACGAGGTTAGTTTCAAGTATATGTATTAGATTACTCATGAAAGAGAAGTTGGCTTGTTTATTTTATGTTTGTGCAGTGTGTTAGACAGGAGTGATGCAGTGGCTGGGTGGGGGTGAATGGAACCCTTGCAAATAGGTTCATAAATCCTCTCTCATGTTGCTTATCAACCTCCTCTCATTGACAGATCTTAATAGCCAAAACCTGTAGGTGGATTTGCAGACCTCTAGCCGCATTCAATAGAAAATTACAGCCATCCAAAAATGCTTCCAGAACAATTAAGTTTTTCGCGACTGTTGAAAATCAACATCACCAGTTTTCTAGAGGGCCATATCTCAAAAGCCACTTGGAATTTGTGGCCATAACGTGGCAAAGCTTGCTCATATATGTTAAGCTATTTTTTTAGAATGATTTTAGAATTTTCCAAAGGGGTCACTACACAGCTGTCTGAAATGACACTGAATGATCCTTTATTATGGACTCTACGGCCAAATGAGCGTAGCCGCTATTTTCAAATTACGGCATTTTTTGCTGCTGAAGTACGGTACATACACAAAAATGAAAGATATGAAACTGAATGAAGACGAACACTTAACGTCACTGCGTTAATGTTACACTAATATCGTGGCGACAGCACGTCTAATCCAGGTGGGATTGAATAGTTTTTCTGTGCGATGTTGAACTGCTGTTAATAATGTACATCGCGGCTCACTTAGACTTATTTAAGCGTCTCCCTGAACGAGACCTTTAGCCCTCTGTTTAGTGGTATTAAGACTTCCTTTGAAACAGACTTAGTTGGAATATCTGATTAACTCGTCAAGACAGTATGTCAAAGTCGCCATTTAGGCTGGGAATATCACTTTACATCAAAAAGACTTTTAAGAAGGACGATAGTTACATTGAAGATAGCAGGTTACGTAAAGCCGATTAGGATGTTTCCTGACGTCCTGAGACGTGTTTACCGACTTCTTTGAAGGCTACGCAATGAACGAACTGCCTGTCCTATATCTGGACATGTGTTCTGTCATATTGCACACCGTGGCGTTGCACCCGTTTTTCGTAAGTACAAAATGTATTCCGCATTGTTAGACAATCTGGTCCTTCTGTTGTAGCATTAATCGTGTGGTTCGCACTTTGGTACGATAGGGCATCAAGCCTTTCTTTCCGTTTTAACAACGGTGTGTTCCCGTGCTAACATTTGCCATGTGTTGCCATGGTGGCACTGTTTAATGTAGAAACCGTCTTCCATTTGCAACAACCACGTGCACGCATTATGACACCAGCTGGTACTGAACTTGTCTTCCCTTGTCAACACTAATTATGTTGTCAAAACTGAGACACAATCCAGCATCGAAACTTTTGGGTGAGACAAACCGTACTGTTACCATCGTGGTACAATCTAGCACTGATTTTATCTTCCTTTGATACCTTTAGCCATGTGGTGAGCACTGTGGCCCAATCTAACCATGAACTCTTCTGCCAGCCATAACGACTATGTGGTTGCCATGTGGCACAATCTAACATGTGAGTTTCCATTAATTTTATTTATGTATTTGTTTCTTTCCTGTTCAAGGGACTGAACTCGTAGCTTGTGTGGCCTTATGGTTTTGTTTCCTTCGCAATTCTCCAGGCGTTCCGCAAAATTATAAGTCTTGATGAATCCATTTTGCAAACAAAAACGAAGCAGACAATAACTGTCGGGCGATGCCTGCCACCTCTACATTTCTGGGCACGTGGAGCATCCCATGGCATTTTATAGTCACGTATGGCTTTTGAAATGGAGCTATTATGCTAGGTTTTATCACTGTCTGGTTCTCATGTATTTCATGCTTGAAAGTGACAATTTCATTTATGGCATTTGTATTGATACTTGTATTTAATTAACAAATTTACATCCGCTATACACGATGAAATTACTGAATAGTTGTGAGTTGAATTTATTTAATGCTTTATTTTTCTCGATTGTTAAACGTCTTGTGTTCTTGAAAAATTCTTGAACTTTTATGCACTTACTAGCCACGATTGTAAAACATTAAGGGCGCAACCTGGCGAAATCGTTCTTAAATGCTGGAGCGACCAGCCAACAAATAATCCCCTGTCGTCGTTCTTTTAGTTTAACTGTAAATGTGTCACGTTTATCTCTTTAAGCGGGGCACTTGTTCAAACCCCAATGACCTGATAACTGTGCTCCGGTTAGATGCTCATGAGAAACGACTGATGACTTGTCTAGGTAGCCAATTGGTAACTGCTCTTCAGTTACAGCTTTTAACTAATTAAGCTTCCCTTATTCTTCATCATGGACTTGTAAATACTGCCTGTAAGAATGGCGTGTCTCTGGATGTCACTGGAAATTGATCATATAAAACATTGACTATAACGCTGGTTAAAGATAAATTAGAGTTACAAATCCTGCCTGATCTAAGATTAAAGATCGACAAACGTGGCTCTGCAAAATATGCAACGGCAGAGTTTCATTCTTCTGGAAATATTTTCTATGTCATGACAATGTTTTACATAAATACAGTATATTCCCTAAAGGGAATGGCTTGTGGCAAAGAGAAGCGGATATACATAAACGGGTTAAGTTGGTGGGATTCACATTAACTGCTAGCAGGTATACCTTGTCTGGGTATCTTTACTTAAGAGTCTAACACCACCGTAGTGAATTCTCAGGATTTATGAATTTCAGACCCATCAATGGCAGTTGAACTAGGTATTTCCAAGCTGCGTCTCTCTGACGTCGTGCATGTACAAATTTATATTGAAATTGACTAAACGTATTCCCCAAATGGCAGAAATTTGTCTCAGCACTATCATTCTTATGACCCGCTACACCCAAAATTGTACCGGTGAAGTGTTAAAATAATCTCGTGCAATGTGTTACAGTACCACTCAAATCACTCAAAGTACACTTTTTCACCAAAATGCTTAAACATATATAAAATCAGTGAGTTTGGGCATAATATTCACCCAATTTCGACTCTTGGACTCTATTATTTTTTGTGATATTTTCAAATGTTTATTTGTCAATGCCAAAAACATAGCCAGCCTCTAAAAGAACAACGAACAACTGGTTATGCACCCCCATCAGATTATCAATCAGATCTATATCAGTCGTAGTTCTACCATCTCCACATAGGTCATTTTGAAGCTTAGCGCTACTTAGCTATTCAATATGATCGAGTGATCTATGCTTCATATTGCTCACTTAGACTGGTTTGCTTAGAGACGGGGGATAGTGTATTCATACTGTGTGGACTCCAAATCTGCTGCAGAACATTGTGTTGCGTTTGTGGAATCACGCCTGGCCAGCAGAATGTCGTCGTCAGTTTCGTCGCCACGAACTGATTTCGTATTCTCCATTGAGGATGCCGAGCCATGGTCTTTCCCTCTTCGACAGTTCACACCGAACGCCAGTGCATGCTGATGGACGTAGATTTACATCATGAGGTAGATACAGCATTTGAAATTGGCGTTGTGACCCGAATTGTTTTTAAATAGTTGAAGACAATAAAAATATGTTGAAGATATAAAATATGTTGATAATGCTGTTGAAGTTATACTCCGCGAGATGGAGTTCAGTCGCTAAGGGGCAATCTGTCCTATAACCGTGATAGTTTATGCACAAAATAGGTACAAAAATAATATTTCCCCCCATTTTTTACCCTCACAATTTGATATTTTACATATGTGTATTTTAAATAACCACAGCATTTTGAGTAGTTATAGACCAGTGGCGACAAATAACACTTAATATGAACAGTTAAAATAAAACCCTAACTTAGTTAAATTTGCAGAGGGCCGTACCTTTTATCAATTATCACTGTCATCGCTGTTCTGGTTTTACTCCCTGTGCTTAGTGTGTTCCATAAAGATCAACAGACTGCAACTGTCTTGCACACACACTCTTTATTTCTTGTCCTATCCCGTGTGGGGTTTAAGCTGAATAGAACCAAATTCCACTATCAGAAAAATGCATCAGCATGGCGAAAATGTAAACAAACATAATGTGTACGAACATACAATGTAATCCTTATATGGCTGGCTATATGTATATATATCAACTTTACACAACATAAATTCAGTTTCATGGCTGTGCGTGTTTCACAGGTAAAGGAAACTAGTAAAACCTGAGGGAACCAGCTACCTATGGAAAGTAACTGGCGAATGGTCGGATGAAATTCTATGATCTGCCGAAATCCTAGTCTACTGATATGGGGTAAGGGTTCGTGTGGCTACTTGATCCGAGCGCAGAGTTTGTAGAGGAAGTGTTTTGAGTGGAAGCCTCTTAGGGAAACCCTCACGATGGAGCCTATATAGTCTTGTCAGACACAACTAGGTAACACAACGTGCAGAGTGGAAACTGTGCGCTGAGGTTGCCACTAATTATACCCGTAACCTTTATAAAACTATATAGTTTTATAGATAAACCTGTGGACAAAGTGACTACAACGACAAGGGGTTCAATAACAAGAAAGGAGTTCTTTAATATATACTTACTACTTATACTTACTATGTGCCGCTGTCCCTGGTTCAAAGTGGAGAGTGAGCGACCGCCAGCCAAAACAAGTCAATCCCAGTTGAATTTGGTGAAGTCCGAAAGCAGAGGGTATCTCCAAAGGAGAGAAGTTATAGTCTTAGATCGGGGGTATCAGGAAGCACAGTAACGTAGCGTATGAGTGGCCAAAAGACTTCTGCTTCTCTTTTTAATTGAAACTGGGGGATTCGCTTATATAGCAGTGAACAAGTAAATCTTTTGTTTCTAAATTACCGGTCGTAAATTTTGAAGCCTGCGTTATCTCACTTAATGTATCGTCTGGAGGTGCTCTCTTTCCTCCTTTGGGTAACATTAATGGGGACCAACGGCGAGAACCATCTCTGACACATCTGTGGGAATTTCAGCTTGGTCCATGATGTAGCATTGTCCCATGTGGACAATCAGCCACGCCAAACGAACTTAAACCCGACCGTGAATTTAATCACCTTGTGTGGGCCTTAAACTTACGCGGTTCCTAACCCGGACACATGTAATCACCACATGTGCCTCGTAACATTATCCCCCCACTCGAAAAAGCACGTGACTTCACGTGTTATTAAATTTAGAGGATGGCCCAGATGAAAATCCCTCAATGTGTTTACATGAAGTGGAACTAGATAGAACTAGTACAATTGCTACAGCACGACGTCAAACATGATTTGTGGAAATATTTATCGTATACAAATAGAAAATCGATTACAACACCAAACAATGAAGCGATTACAACATTGATCAGACATGATTTGAATCGATTACAACACCAACAATGAAGCGATTACAACATTGATCAGACATGATTTGAATCGATTACCACATCAAACAGTTCGTTAGCTACGTGGAAGAAGATAAAATGTATTTAACACGGAAACAATCTGATCGAACATCGCATGGGAACATGCATTTATCACAAGAACACACATATATATATATACATTTTTTCTAATAATGGCTGGGAGTCAAGTCGTCAAATCTCTTCCATTATCATGGGTGATCGAAAGGCTTGCGGCACGTCTCCTGGCTGGATGAAGGTAGGGCATACATCGCGAGGAACATAGATCCAAGGCTCGGCACATCCCCTGGCTGATTCGGGCGACTCTGTAACTATCGAAGAGCAGTATCAGGCACGTAGAACGCAACATTCCAAGATTAAGGAAGAGTGAATGTTTACCATATAGTTCTATGCCACGGTTACAGTTCTTGAGAATAGGTTTGGATGCCCACTTTGTATAATTGTAACTGATGTCACGTGTCTAGCAAGTGCTTAGAGATAGTCTAACCGATTTACCAAGGCATGATCTACACATAGCCGTCGCAGGTAGAGTCATTACTCTCGCGCTGTGGTCGTCACCAGGCGGCTTGATAAGGTTAGCTGAAGGAAGGTCACTTGCAGAGAATTCAAATACGAGATGACAACACTGTGACATGATACAAAACAACCTGGAAATTCACCTACCTAGAATTAGCTACCACGCAAATATACTTGAACCTATGGACCATGGATTCCAAGATACAGTTTGGAATACCACATTCCGTGCGATTTGTGGGGTTTCAGAATCTCCATCAATAACATGAGTCTGGAAAGGACTTACATAGCGAGTTAGTACAACGAATGACAACAATAAGGATCCCGGGAATGAACACATGGAGTTAATTCAATTCACACGTCAACCTTCTTCATAGGGACGGACTGGATGTACCTATTTAGGAGAATGTATAGGTTAGCTCGGTATGGAGAGTGCAGTATATGCCGCACTCTCCCATATTCTATCACCGACATGTTTGAATAGTACCCCTAGTCGTGTTTAACGACTATGCGCTCCGACTAGGTCCATTATAACAAACAGAGGGATGTAAAACATAGTGATCAGCATCTGGAAGTAGACAGTTATTTATCATTAGCATGAAAATTATCAATAAGAGACTGATCCAAAATGTGTGACTCGGGTTCCCAAGTATTGTGTTTGGGACCATATCCTGCCCACTTGATCTTATAATAGTTAACTCCTTTTACCTTCTTGTGACGTAAAATCTTTTCCACTGTCCATATGTCATCGGTTACACCGGTGCTACCCTCTGGTGATGATTGTGTATTTGGGTTCGGATTTGCTGTAGGACAGTCCTCGGTGTTGATACCAGAACCTATTTGTCTAGTATCTGGATGCAAACAAGGCTTGAGGCGATTAGAGTGAATAAGGGTACCCAACATTCTACCGTTAATCCGCTTTAGGCGATATGTGCAATTACTGGGCATAGATTGCACTATGAAGGGTCCTTCCCATGGATGGGACAGCTTTTTACTAAGTCCTTTCCGGACTTTTGGGTTATGTAACCACACTAAATCACCAACCTTGTAGGGTGGAGGCCTAGCGTTCCTGTCATAGTTCTTTTTCATACGGTCTTTAGAAATTGACAAGTTAGCTCGTGCAAGTGTTTGGGCTACTTGTAAGTTAGCTTTAATCTCATCCAAGCATTCACTGAATGATAGTGGGTTACCGTCTTTACTATGTAAAGTAACATCTATCGGTAGGTTAGCCTCACGGCCATACAACAAATGAAAGGGGGTGAGACCTGTACTTTCAAGGGCAGGGGACGTTCTGTAAGCGAACAAAATGGATGGTATGTAGGTATCCCAATCGTCCTGTGAGTCGTTTGTAAACATTGAAATACCAGTTACCAGGGTTCCGTTGAACTTTTCCGTAAGGCCATCAGTTTGGGGATGGAAAGGGCTTGTTTTTACATGCTTGGTATTAAACAACTTACACAACTCTTGGACAAGGCGCGAGAGAAAATTTGTACCCCTGTCGGATAATAACACCTTGGGTGACCCATGGCGACATATTATCTCATTATAAAAGACTTTGGCAATTACAGGCGCCTCAATTGACGGGACGGCGAAGGCTTCCGGCCAACGCGTCATGTAATCCGTAATTACGACAATATACTTATTACCTTGAGTCGTTGTGGGTAGTGGGCCGACACAGTCAATAGCGATTCGGTCGAATGCACTCTTTACGGGAGGTAGGGGATTTAGAGGAGCTTTGCGACAATATTTAGGTGTCTTCCTAGTATTACACTTAGTGCAAGTTTTAACCCAATGTTCAGTGTCAGCATACATGCCGTGCCAAAAGTAACGTCGTTTAATTTTCTCATAGGTCTTACTAATGCCGAAATGACCACCACTGGGATCGTCGTGATAAGCGCATAATATCTGTTTCCTTAGTTGGTTTGGAACAATGAATAACAGTCCTTTCGAATTGGCTGGACTTTTGTCAGATATGGAAATGCGATGAAGGATACCATCCGAATCAAGAGCATAGTGATCAGCTGTTAGCAGAATAGTTCTAGCATCGGCATCTTTTGACGGCAGCTGCTTGTTTTCTAAGTATGCTATTAGCATAGAGGTTGTCGGATCTTGCCTTTGAAAGTCAGAGAGCTGAGCCAAAGGGAAATCCAAGGCATTGATACCGACTTCTTTAGCTGTGGATTTGCTTACCTCAGATGATTTAAAAGGAATTCTAGACAACCCGTCGGCATTTTCATGAACTCTACCTGCTCGATGAACTACTGTAAAGTCGAACTCCTGGAGAGCCATAGCCCAGCGTGCTAATCTTCCAGAAGGTTCCTTAAGCTCCAGAAGCCATCGGAGGGCGCTATGGTCGGTTATCACAGTGAAATGCCTACCATACGGATAAGGCCTGAAATACTTGATACCGGCTACTACAGCAAGTGCCTCTTTCTCGGTAATGCTATAATTTTTCTCATGGATGGTTAGCGACCTACCTGCGTATGCTACTACAGCCTCTTTTCCATCTTTGTCCTGAGCTAGAATCATACCTATTCCTAAGTCACTAGCGTCTGTACAGAGTTTAAATGGCTTGGTGAAGTCGGGAAAGATTAACACAGGAGGGTTACTTAGCGCAAGCTTTAGGTTTTCAAAAGCTTCCTGGCATTCAGCAGACCACATAAACGGTTTGTCCTTCTTTGTGAGCTCATTTAGAGGAGCAGCATTGGCCGAAAATCCTTTCACAAATTTCCGATAGTAATTAGCCAAACCTGTGAAACTTCTAAGTTCTTTAAGGTTCCTGGGCCTTGGGTACTCATTGATAACCCTGCATTTCTCTGGATCTGGACGAATTCCATCTTTAGATACCACATGACCCAAATACTTTACCTCTCTGCAAGCAAAATTGCACTTTTGAGGCTTCAGCCTTAACCTGGCCTCCTTAAGTCGCTGGAGTACCGCTTCCAGTTGTTTAAGGTGATCTTCAAAACTCGGAGAGAATACAATTATATCATCGACATAAATGAGGCAGATATCATAGGTTAAACCTAGAAGAACACTTTCCATAACTCGTTGGAATGAACTGAGGGCATTTGTTACTCCAAAGGGAAGTCGGGTAAACTGATAAAGACCCGAGTGTACTATGAAGGCAGTTCTATCTGCAGTCTGAGGATCCAACTCTATCTGCCAGTAACCACTTCTAAGGTCCAAAGTACTAAAGTAAGCAGCGCACTTACCTGAGATTGCTTGAAATGATTCTTCCATCCTTGGTAACGGATATGAATCCTTGTATGTGACAGAGTTTAATTTCCTATAGTCCACACAGAAACGTATAGAGTTGTCGGGCTTTTTAACTAACACCACTGGACTTGCCCATGGAGACTGACTTTCCTCAATTACATCCTGGTCTAGCATCTTACGTATGTGATCATCTATGACCTGTTGCTGAGCTGGGCCCACTCTGTAGGGCCTTTGTCTAATGGGGGCGTGGTCACCCGTCTCTATCCTATGCTTAATTGTTGAGCTTTTAGATAATTCTGAATCATTATTTGCGAACACATCTCTGTAATCCATCAACAACTTCTCAAGTTTGCCCTTTTGGTCTGTGTCCAATTCAGAATTACTGAAGTCAACCGCAGGAGGGTCATTAAAGGGATTAAAGGGATTACAGTTACCACCTGGGGAAGAAGGACTATCTAGCGAGACGGCATTCACCTGCTCCGCAGGGGACTCCACACTAGGATAAACATTAAACTGATCTGCTGAAAATGTTCCCAAGTTCAGTAAGTCTCTTATGTGAACTGATTCCCCGCTGGGATTTAAAATTCTGATAGGGATAAGACCATTAACAACGGTGACTAAAGCTCGGGCTCCAACTACGCCCTTCTTACCGTATAAATCTTCATTAGGCTCGAATAATCCAGAACATCCCTCAAGAAAACCATTGTGGACTGTAGCCATAAAGACAGTTTGGGAATTTGCATTTAATTCGACATGAGTGAAGGCGCAAACCTTGCTTGCACCGGTTAGATTATACTTCTTTTGTAGCTTAACAATCTCCGAACCTCGAAGTTGGAACGTTCCCTCATCAAAATTAATGTGACCACCATAGGTAGACAAGAAATCAGTACCTAATATGACTTCATATGTCAAATCAGCTACGACATATACCTTATGGAGAACATGTAATTTACCTATCTCTAATGGTAAGGACAATGTGCCTAATATCTTGATAACAGATCCATTAGCAGAAACGACGGTAGGCATGTCAGAAGCTGTAAGAGGGAACATTCTTAGCGTTGGGTCCCTAAGTCTAAACTCATTTTGAATAACACTTACTCCAGCACCTGTATCTATAAGAACAGAGACAGTTGAGTCACTAACCTTAGCACGAACAGAGCTAGCAATTGAAGCTAAAATTACCTTCTTGGTTTCAGTTACATTTTCCGAATCCACAGGTATGTCGACATTGGCTGGTTTAACAAATGACGGCTCGGTGTGACGTCTGTGTTTCTCGAAGAGATTAACACAGCTGTGTGGAAGCCGTGGGTTGTAACTGAGCAACGTTGTAACCAGTTCCTTTCCAACATTTACAATAACAATAAACACAATGATAATAAAACTCAACAGATGAACAATGGCATTAGAGAGCAGATTTGAGTTAGAATCACCTATCGTTCCACAGTCAGCACGGTCACCTTTCAGTCCGTTTGAATTTACATCAATAGGCGAAAGTTGCAGGGTGCCTTTGTTAATAGTGGCTGCTTCAAGGGATTTGGGGACGCTAGCATCCGTTTGAATACCTACTTCTTTAAAGCTTCTCTCGGAGGTGCTATTTCCAAAACTACATTTATTTTCAAAAGTGATTTTACATGGGGAAATATGATTAAAATTAGAATCACTCGAATTTCTTAAAGAAGAATGCTGAGGCTCTGGTGGAGGTCTAGGATTTAGCTTAACCCGGGTGGATTTGCCCCCGATGGCTAAACTAGCCGTTGTACTTACCCTAGGTCTGGGAGATGTAGTATTATTACTGGCATTGAGTTTCGAGTCTGAAATGTTTTGATTAGAATTTGGAAGTCGAACTCTTCCTACCTGAAGTCCACTATCCTCCCAGTTATAGTGAACTTCCTCTAGTTTAAAGGCACGTTACTCGAATTGTTAGGCTGCGAGGATTGTCGTCTGACATTGTTTCTCTTTCTTTTTCGACAATCGTTGATTACATGGCCAGGAGTTTTACCATAATTACAGAATTGTTTAGTTTTTGTTTTCTCGGGGCAGTCCTTCGCCATGTGGCCTACTCGCTGGCATGATCTACAAATAGGAGTGCCGTCGACGGCTCGAAAACGGTCGAAATCTTTTGAATTTGAGGAGGTGTGGCTATCAGGCTGAGACTTTGTGATTGGTTGCTGCTTCGCAGCTTGCGAACTTAAGGCGGCAATGCTGACGGCGCTTGGATACGCACTCTCAGCCAATCTGGCTTTGTTTAGCGCATCTTCTAAATTTTGCGGTTTTTGAAAAATTACATGGGACCTTAGAAAAGGGTTAAGTCCCTGCATAAAGAATGATAAGGTTTTAACATCCGATTTCCTAGCTCTTTTACAGAGATGTGTAATATCTGTTATAAACTCCTCTAGCGGCTCGTTCATCCTCTGTTGTCTAGCATAGAGCGCACTGTCTCTCGCCCAACGCATTTCGGGACCGTCGAAACGGTTTGTGAACGAATCTACCAATTGTCCGAAATTTTGTTTAACTGAATCCGATAATCCAGAGTAAAACGATTGCGCAGGTCCGCTTAAATACATTTTAAAAATGTTCGATCTTTGGGCGTCTGACCAGCCTAAAACATCGGCATAGGTTATGAAATGATCTAGAAAGGCTTGAAAATCGTCATCAGGTTTACCTGTGAATGATTTTGGGGCTGGTACACCATTTGGCCCCGGCGAAGTATGCCCTCTAGAATTAGAGCCTGTAATAGATGATAGTATCCTAGCCGTTTCTGAATTTTGATGTGCCAAACTGGTAAGAACGGTAGAAATTGGCTGTAGGATTTGTTCGATATCTGGGTTGGAATTGGCAGCCGAATCAGAATTAATTTCAGTCGATGTTGGTGATCCCCCGGATCTAAGACTATATCCTAATGGAACTCCCTGAATACCCTGGTTTCTGTTGCTTTGGGCCATTTTTCTCTAAGTTACAAAAATTAAAAACACTTACCTTAGAACTGTATACCAGAAATTTATCGATGTGTCACTTTGAAACAAACCACGCTCTGCTACCAATTGATACGGGGTAAGGGTTCGTGTGGCTACTTGATCCGAGCGCAGAGTTTGTAGAGGAACCGTTTTGAGTGGAAGCGTCTTAGGGAAACCCTCACGATGGAGCCTATATAGTCTTGTCAGACACAACTAGGTAACACAACGTGCAGAGTGGAAACTGTGCGCTGAGGTTGCCACTAATTATACCCGTAACCTTTATAAAACTATATAGTTTTATAGATAAACCTGTGGACAAAGTGACTACAACGACAAGGGGTTCAATAACAAGAAAGGAGTTCTTTAATATATACTTACTACTTATACTTACTATGTGCCGCTGTCCCTGGTTCAAAGTGGAGAGTGAGCGACCGCCAGCCAAAACAAGTCAATCCCAGTTGAATTTGGTGAAGTCCGAAAGCAGAGGGTATCTCCAAAGGAGAGAAGTTATAGTCTTAGATCGGGGGTATCAGGAAGCACAGTAACGTAGCGTATGAGTGGCCAAAAGACTTCTGCTTCTCTTTTTAATTGAAACTGGGGGATTCGCTTATATAGCAGTGAACAAGTAAATCTTTTGTTTCTAAATTACCGGTCGTAAATTTTGAAGCCTGCGTTATCTCACTTAATGTATCGTCTGGAGGTGCTCTCTTTCCTCCTTTGGGTAACATTAATGGGGACCAACGGCGAGAACCATCTCTGACACATCTGTGGGAATTTCAGCTTGGTCCATGATGTAGCATTGTCCCATGTGGACAATCAGCCACGCCAAACGAACTTAAACCCGACCGTGAATTTAATCACCTTGTGTGGGCCTTAAACTTACGCGGTTCCTAACCCGGACACATGTAATCACCACATGTGCCTCGTAACACTACATATATATTCGACAAGGGAAATGTCATTACCCTACCAATCGCTTGCAGTGACATGGTATCCCTAGACTTTAGGTGTGAATTTCGGTGATGAACATCAAATATGACAACAACAACAACTTGTTGCCAATATGAAAGACAAAATGAGGAAAATACAAAGGCTAAACTCAGAAATTTCATGGCAGCCTAGATCGAGTTATTATGGATCTGATTATCCTTTTTAATCTTATATTCCCATACTGCAGACGAAACTGTGCTGCCTTCACATTTCCAATCTGTCTGATAGATCTAGAGATCAGAGATCATACCTGTTCCAACCCAGGTATCTCCTCAAAACTTACATCATTATTAAAAATCGGACATGAACAAAATATCGGAAACGGACATATGTTAAAAATGTGCCTATAAACCTTACACTTACTTGGCCTTTTATATTAACATCGTTATAAATGCTAAAGCCAACTGAAAATGTCCCAATGTTCATTTCAGTCAATTCGAGGAAGTTTTAGCCACTTTACGTAGTCGTTTGGGGATTAAAGAAGCTGTGTCCAAGAACAAAATTTTGCACCGGACTTTTATCTCATTATACGACTTCCTTACTGGTTAAAACAATAACTTTGTCTTTGGAGTTGGAGAAACCCTCTTTTATCATGATATGGCCGAAATAAACAACGTAGCCCACGTCTTTTGTTTGACGTGGGGATGTTTTCAAACAGGAAGATCGTGAATGTCCTGAGCAAAAAAGTTTTCTCGAAAACGTTTAATATTGATATAAAATATAATCACTTTAAAAGTTTGTAACATTTTTAGTGAAAAAGTTTCTGCACTACAATCCCCCAAAGTATACAGCGTCACGATGGCGGCCATACACTGCGCACTGCTGACTCCAGAGGCTTGTACATGTTTACATGGAAATATTACAGACTCCATGCAGTAATCTATTCAAATAGTTCCTTCAGAATCTATGTCATTGTGAAATACGCTGACGAAGCAGCAGTTGCTGTAGCCTTTCTTCAACAACTTCTGTTATTTACCTACATACTTTATCCTGGCACACATAAATCTTATCGGCCTGTTTCGCAAGGCACGAAAATTTCTTCAACTCTGGTTGCCATCATATTTCTTAAAATTTCTTGATTAGCGCAAGGCCTTAAACAACAAACAAACAAATAAATGAAAGTTTTCATGAGTTCATCAAGTCATATGTACCAAAGAAGTGTGCGACATGCCTGCAAGCTTGTATCTTTGTCATATAATATATTTTGAAGCCTATAGGCTGTAGTTTTTGTTTTATTTTTGCTTTTGTCCTGTGAGCTTAATGTCGATCGTGGAAAATTGCCAAGGGTTTTCCTGTTTCCGGAGAACGGCAAGAAACATGTTGCGCTTATTTTCAGAATAAATTTGTGGACATATGCGCGAAGAATCATTGGAAATTTGAAAATTAGTGAACAATTTTAGGTCTGAAACTTTCTTCTCTGTGGTTCGTTTTTCATTGGCTTGAGTCGCTCTGAATATGGTTTTTGCAACCGTCTTAGGACTAGATTTTATCATTTTATACATCCTTTTACATTTGTAGAAAAACGTCTTCAAAAGAGTTGTCAAAATTACGCAGTCCAAAGTTAATCAAGCTTGTGCTTTGAAGTTAACAATGTCATCCCTACAGATTTTTTTGCTTTTTCATGCGGATTGAATGTGTAGCAATGCACATAGAACAGTCCAAGTGCACTGTTTTAGAGGAATTAGAGGAGCATATTTCCGCCATCTCATCCCACGAGGCTTTTGAAACACACCAAAACGCCTATAGACTTTACTCCCTTAAATGAGTAATCGCAGGCTTCTCTAATGCCTGTCGTTTGCCATAAAGGCGACTAAGGGCCTTGGACTTTCAGATTCAGACATCAGATTCTTTATCTACAGATTAGTGAACAGCTGTAAAAAATGAAGGGTTCCCAATACAGTTGTATGTTAGCATCGATATTCAATACGGAAATAGGGGCCGTGGCCGATGGAGTTAGCGCCCCAGCGCGGCGTTATGACCCCGTGCTTCTCACCAATGCGGTTGCTGTGAGTTCAAGTTCAGTTCATGCCGGCTTCCTCTAAGACGGTAGGTGGGAAGGTGGGCCAGCAACGTGTGAATGGTCGTGGGTTTCCCCGGGTTCTGCCCGGTTTTTCCCACCATAATTCTGGCCGCAGTCGTATAAGTGAAATACTCTTGAGTACGACGTAAAACACCAACAAAATAAATAAATAAATAAATAAATAAATATGAAAGTAAAGGTAATCAACTCAATTATTTCAGGCTTTATTTGGATCACACAGTTAGGCAAAAGGCGGTAAAGGGGGACTTGTAGGCAATTGTAAAACGGTGTGTGTTGCACAAAATACAATCGACGGCAGTCATTTCTCCGCAAAGCGTAATCTGCAAATTCCCATACGAAGTTCGTTCTATTACGGGGTCAGAAAACTGTGCGACCAAACTTGCATCTATTCTCTTTGTCACGATACTGCATATGCAGTAATTTTAGAACAAGTGTACTGCTGGGTGATTTCAAAAAATTCAGGTGACAACTGTATGCGGATTCTTAAGATCCCAAAACGTCTTTAACTTAGATTTAAGGACAATCCGACTTGAGCTTTCTCTACTCTATGTACTACTATACCCACGGAGATTTACCTGATAACATTTCATGATTAATTGATTACACGAATTCGGATCCGTATGCGAACAGGTTATACGGTTTACTACCGTACCCATTTTCCACGCAATCGGAACGGAATTCGTTACGGTCCTCGGATCGAATTCCGTGCTTAGTCTGACGTTGGCTTACTGTTTTTGTCATCATACTTAGACCTCGGGGTTTTTTTTAGTCCACCAGCAAAATCCAGGCTCATGCTAAATACTGCAGTGGGTAAAATCATTGCAGCGACGAGGGTGTTTAAGTGGTGAAATTCGGCCGCTTGTCAATTTACTTCTGTTAGGATTTTACTCCAACTGTTCCGGGAAAGACATAAATAGTAGCTAGGTACATGTAGATGCCAACCGTCGGGCACTGCCTATGCTTCATTTACCACCAAGTGGAACTTCCCGATTCTGTATGAGTTTTAAGCGTACTGTTGATTTGAATCACTTTTAGGAGCTCCTGTGCGTATATATACCCACTTGTAGCAAACTGAACCCTGTTGAAAATGTGAAATAAATTTACGTCATGAGTTCTGTGCCCAGAAGCATCGCAGAAGTACATTTAGTGATAACATGTTTCTAAGGATCAATCTACATGTATGTGGAATATCGGTATATATAGGAAACGAGTACATGAACAACTAACAGCTGATTGTATTATACATGTATCTGTCATGCAAAATCGTATCTGGTCACTCAATATCACTTCCAACCTAATTTCATCGGTACCACTAGAAAAAGAGTCTCTAATGAGACAGTAGCTCTACTGGTAATCATCACGGAGTCGATTACAAAATTATGTATGTATAACGGACAAAAATGAAAATCAATACCACGAAATATGTATCTATATCTTGATGTACTCTAAACGTCAATAAAGTTTCCTTGAAATCGGACAAAAACTGTACGAGTAGTGTTTTGAAAGAATCACGTAAGTAAACATGTAATGGTTACACAGACAGACAAACGAACAACCAGTAGGGCTAAAACAGGCACTGAAAACAGGAAATCTGCTCATTGCGGTCACGAACGGAGAACTCGTAATAAATTATTTTGACACAGTTGATAGAACATTACTTTCTGGGAATGCACAAATCTAACGTGCCTCGAAACACTTTCTTTCGTTATCAAAAGAAAACAGTTTGAAATTTGCCAGAAAAAATAGGCTCCACGACAATTTCGAAATATTGCATTCCTGCATATGCAATATTTCCCCATTAACCTAGATTGAAACGAAACTATTGTTTGCAAATTTGTTGTTGTAATACAATGTGACAAATCTAAAACTGCGATATGCTATGTATCTCAATATAGTTGGCATATTACCTTTAATATTCACGATTCATGTTCGACGATTTTGTCTGATTGAGTTGGATTTATTTATCATTGCGTTTGAAATCTGCTGAAAGCTTTTTGTTCTCTGCATATCTTGATTTTTTTCTAATCTCACAAACGGAGGTCTGCAAACTGCTGAATTCTGTTAATTTACAGGTTACCACCCTTATGTTATACATGTTTCATGCGTGTAGGAAATAATGTTTTGGATTAATGTGAACGTTTTTATTTAGAGTGAGAAATGCTCGCCCAAATTACTATAAGTAATGTAATGTTTGGTGCTAAAACGCCGACTACTTCGTGCCAAACTATCTGGTTCTCTCTTGCGAGGAACGTAGGCGTCGAAAGGGCAACGGATGTGGTCTTGCGCCCTCTTCAGAAATTGCCAGCTGCTTCCTTCGTCATAAGAATATGACATTTTGTTGTCGTCTCATTTTACTCAAAAACCACTGTTTTATTTAAATGCTTTCAGAAGTGTTGCTCTGAGGGAATGTAACGACGCTATAGAATGAACCTCACAAGACTAACCCATTTGTGCGAACACACGGCATTTGTCTGTTTTACTTCACACCATGCATGACACTGGATTTGTTTCCAGGCACTATGGACAAGACGTGACCTACATTTTTTCCTTTCAGAAACCAGGCGGTTCCTCAGCGACGAACTGCAAATTGCTGCTGGTCCTAATGAACGAGAGAACGAGGCTCTGATGTTAGTGACGTCACTGTCTTCACCTCTCAATCCCTCGGGTTGTAAGACGTACTGATAAGGAACCAGAAGCTCATGAACCTAGTACTGCATGTATGTGGAGTCCAGAGCCTCTAGGTGACGACCTTAACATGGATGAGTGGCACCCGGCTCTACCACCTAACATAAAGCAGGTCTAAGAAGGGATCGGGTGGGATCAGTAAAGATCCATTGTGGCCGGCTCTATCTTTACTGTTTTCTGTCTACACTAGGGTGATGTCGTCTTGTCACAAGGACAAGACAGCCCAGGCAACCCAGTAGGGCCGCAGGCAGAGATCAAGCCCCTTACAGCCTGGGTGTGAACGATCTGGTCTGTAAGTGGGCCGGGCAGGAGGATGAGTGTTTCGAGACTTCCACTATCGACGCTACTGTGCCACATACTTGGGCATAAAGTCTATAATATTGCTCCACTCACAAACCTGACTACCATCACAAGGGAAAAAAACTGTTGTGTAGAGCGTAAAACACGCATCAAGTACACAATCATAATCAATCCTACAGATACTCGCTTTTACGGCAAGAATGTTATATATTTCTTCTTCGGTAAATTGACCGGATTATGTATGAGCATTTGTCCACTATCACACTATCGTCTCTGCTCTAGTTTTACCCTCTGTACTATAGTATTATATTCTTAGAGTCATCCGTGCAGTCTTCTGCATTTCAGCCTGTTGAAAGCTTTATGACTGCATTTCAGCCTGTTGAAAGCTTTATTCCCATCACGACATAGTGCTATATTATATTACATGCATCCATAGTGTTAAACTTTAAAGAAAATAAAATTACTTTCCAAAGAAATCGCAAATATTGTCAAGCAAAGCAACTGCCAGATACCTCATTGTATAATTTTTTCATGAATTTGCTATGTATATATCATTCTGACATTCGTCAGCATCGTAATACATGCGGACATTTTCTTTCAGGAGCCCTTGTCTGATATAAGCCTCAAACTAGACCCTTACATACCGCGCGTAATCAATGAAGGGACGCTCACAACATCACAATCACAGGATCGATTTCCAAAACAACCTATTCCATCAGTTTTCACAAGAATATGTAAGAATTAGCACATATATAGTAAATATAGCAGGTAACATGTAAGAGAGAATCACTAAACAGTTTTCATTGATGCTGGGAGGACAGTCGACTTTATAGGCATGAAATCCACTTCAAAATTTAAAGTTGTAGTCCCTGTATAATTTCCAATTCCAATACAAATGTAGGTACCGTGTATGTCAGCCGGGCTTTTAGTTGCAGCTGAAGGCTTATATGTTCCATAGCCCTAATTTAAGCTGAATTAGATGAATATAATGCATATTCCCTGAACGTCCTGTCTGTATTTTTAAAGAAGAGCACGTAGAGAGTTTTACCTGATTTAGTTTAATTAAATATGGTGGCAGCACAGCATTTTAGTAATGTAGATTACTGACGTCTAATACATTACAATACATTTTTTTACCCAGTTCATGTTAACCCGTGGCGCGAGAGGAGGCAATTTGTTACTATTCAAGCGCTTATGAACAGTTGCAATTTACACACATCACAAAGCCGCTGGTATCCTTTTATACATTTCAAAGGAATGTATTTGTTCGGGGCACACTGTGTTTACATGACCTCTTGTTTTCATTCACTTAGTGTACTCTAAATATAGCTGTTACGTGAGTACCAATTTGTTACAATGACATACATTTTGGACACATGGATACCTGCTGAAAAATTGCAACTGTTCAGAGAGAATGAAGAAAATAAAGTAATGAAGAAAATAATAAATGAAGAAAAAGTAATGAAGAAAATATTGTCATTTATTTGATTAACTCTATAAATTGCATGGTTGCGACCGATTTCAGAAAAAAATATCATCTACATTCGCTAATCGTAGTACAGTTTTCAGCGGAAATCGATTATTACTAATACAACTGCTGTGTTATTTACATACCTGTTTAGGGGAATATCTATGGAAGGCGCCTTTTCGAGCCGTGCCTGTCAAAAACCACAAGGTATGAAAATGTGAGAAATCTAATCGTAAATCACTGGTAGATACGAAGGGAAAGTTCGGAAAAACCTGACAAGGAACGCTTCTTGATACCATGTAAAGCAAGGTAATGACTAAGACAGTTACTATCACTAACCTTTAGAGTATATCGTTAGCCCAGTCATGTAACATCTGGCATTATAACACTACAGCACAGAGAGTAAGACCATCCCAGGTCTCATTTGTTTGCTACCAGATACAGGTAGACCGTGGCAGATTAAGTTATTAATTGAATCCCTTATCGAATGAATGAATGGTTATGGTTTAATGCCACGACAGCAGTATCTCAGCAATATCGTGGCGAGAACATGTGCAAAGCGTTAATAGTTTTCAATGTAATGTGTTGAAAACTCGAACCAACCAAAAACAGACGAACATTCTTATAACCTCTTATCAAAGGAACCGTAGGCCTATTAGTTCCGGTCATACCTTCTTTGTACTCATAGTTATATGACCAGTTTCATAAAAAAGTTTCATGATCAGTTTTTATTGCACTGCTAGATGTTTCACGCTGTTCTGAATTACATTTTACTTGAATTTTTACTATGTATTTTTGGGTAACCATGCTTCCACGCGGTGTCTGGTCCTCAGATGACGCTAGATTTTAACTGGCGGCCTCAATGCAAATAGGCAGTATATACTAAATTACAAAAGAAACGCGAATGGGAGAAATAGTATAAACTGCAAATGAGTAAGAACCGGTTGACTTTATTAAAACATATTTCTCTTACACAACAAGAAAATAACTCATTTGAAAGCTCATATCGTGCTGATTTTTCTGAATGAATGGAAATGAGAGAACACATTTAATTTGGCTCAGTAGCCACACCTTTGGGGAATTATTTTTCTGATGGAATAAAAATTAACGTCAAATAACGAGTGTGACCCCCATTAACGTCAACAACAGCGGCACATCTTCTACCCATGCTATTGAAGAGAGATGAAACTCCGAGGAATGTTATTGTAAGTGTCAACGACGACTTGGTGCATTTGTTGGAAGGTAACTGGCTGCATGAGTTGATGGCGAATTTCACTTTCAATTTCATCCCAGAGGTGCTCGATAGGATCTAAATCCGGACTTAATGCTGGCCAATCCATTGTCTGGATGCCGTTGTTCAGTAGAAACGTTTATGTCAATCTTGCGGTATGTGCTCTTGCATTACCTTGCTGTAAAACAAGATTGCGTCTTAGAGCAAAAAATGGAACGACTACAGGCCTCAACACTTCATAGACGTAGCGCTGCGACGTGAAGCCTCTACCACGTCCCTGTCCATTGTTTTGGAAGATTACAGGTGGGACGTAACGTCCCCAGCTAATTGCACCCCAAAGCATGACGGAAATCCCTCCTCAACGGTCATTCTCCAATACACATGGATCACTGCACCTTTCACCTCTACGTCGCCACACCCTCACTCGGTCGTCCACTGCGTCGATGCAAAATTGACTCTCATCCGAAAAGACGATATTCTGCCATTGCCCATTGCGCAATGTTAAGTGCAGCGCATCTGTGACATTGAGTCAACGTGAACCAACATAGGGTCGACGGCAACTCACAGTATTTGTGCTGATGGGTCGGTTCGTTGTTCCAACTGTGTTTTGAGCTGTAGTGGTTGCTTGCAGGACCCGATTCCTAGGATGGGAATTAACAATGAAGCGGTCTTGACGGTTTGACGTCACACGAGGTCGTCCGCTCCGAGCACGGTCATTGACGATGTTTGTCTGCCGGTAGCGGTCAAGCAGTCTGTACATGGTGGACTGATGAGTTACCATAATGCCTGGCGACACGTGAGACGCTCCAACCTGCCTTAATATTGCCGATGGCTCTTTAACGTTCATCAGCACTCTCTAGAACATCCATTACATATCCATACACTTTTCATTACTCAGAATGTACTTGGAAAAATTCGCGTTTCTTTTCGAATTCAGTATATTAATGGAATGAAATGCGATCACCTGTACGAACCAGAGGTAAATCTTAGGGGAGGTGAATAGTTCTGGAAAACAGATATCTTGCCCTGCAAATTAAGTGTGATGAATTGTGTATTCGGGTGTGTTATAGGGCAATCATTGTACATTCCAACCCTGTCGTCCCCTGTTTGTGGCATTAGCTGTCACCATAATGTTTTTTTAGCAACGAAAGCGTAGGTGCGACATGTAGAAGCCATACCATAAATATAAATATGTTTCGGTTGAGGCGACCTACGGAATCTTAGGTTGGCTGGGAGAC
Source organism: Acanthopleura granulata (assembly GCA_016165875.1). NCBI lineage: Eukaryota > Metazoa > Mollusca > Polyplacophora > Chitonida > Chitonidae > Acanthopleura > Acanthopleura granulata. The sequence continues at coordinate 114,428 of JABBOT010000008.1, forward strand.
CTGTTTCAGTGCGTTTACCAAGATTCACCAAGCAAGCTGGAATAAAATATATTTATTTCTGTTAAACATATAATACCCGCTGCTTGGGTTAAGTAGCTACAAAGTGATTTAAAATAATTGAGCAGTACTCAGCATGTCATATATTATTCGTATAGATTTATTCAATGATTGTTTCGCGATTTTATCATTCCGTAGTCTAGGCTCTGGTGGAACTCTCTGTGTTGTAGTCTTATATGCACTACTGATGAACCGTCGTACTATGGATCTCCTCTAACACAGTATACTACTTTCACTGACAAATGGTTAGCGACTTATTTGCTCAAGTATACACTATCTATGGTGCTAGGAACGTTTTTCATGTACACGGTGCTTATCAAAACGTCAATCTAATTTCATGTCATTAGTTGCCCCAGTCACCTCACGACCCTATTATATCCACACACGGATGATGCGCTGCTGTGGTCATGAACACCCAGTGAAGCAAACCAGTGAAAACAAAGCTTTCATTCAGTCACAAAGTGGTGGCGGAATATTATTCCGACCTAACCAATGCTTTAAAAGGATGTTAATTGGTCACCGTCATAAGGTATTAACCATTGTGTTAATACTTTCTAATTTTTCACTGTTATACTGGCTTCGATCTTAAGCTGTATGCCTCAGTCTGCAATCTCGTTTAATCGAGTGTTCTAGACCCTCTTGTGTTTATGAATTTTTGGCGTCTAAGTACATGGATTGCACCTTCTGGAAAGACATACGGGTGTTGTAAACATGTTTACAGAGAGCAGAATGTTCATTTTATAGAAAGTGCATAATGCTATAAAAGCCGCAACTCGAAGTTTTTACTGATCAGTCCATTTGTGAAGATTACTAATTGGAAGTTTTGTTACCTGCGAACCTAATGTTATTATGTGGCAAAGAACTGAACACTTTCTTAAAAAAACATTGCTCACTTGCATGTTCACCGTCAATATAACCTTATGTTATTAGGTGGATTTAAAAAATGATAAATTAAAGACGATGGACAATAGTGAGAGTGATGAATCTAAAATTGAGAAAGACAGACTAAACTGAGAAGAACTTAGAAAGAACATAAAGGAAAAGGGAAAAACAGTCAACAGTTTTCATCGTACAAGTCAAAATTTCTCGATTGAATCTGGCGTTCATGAAGGCACGTATGTATATTTTTATCTTGCGACGATTTAATTTCATCAGAGAATGATATAATATTCCAGTAACATTTTTATCCGCATGATACATTGGCTTTGGTAATGTTAAGAAAGGATTAGATGTGTAATTGTTGGCAAGGTTTCAGTAAATCGGCATTTTTGTAAAAGACTTAATGTACCTCTTGTTTAATGACATTTGGTCACTAATAACCTTCATTGTACGAATTTATTCATTTACATGTTTTGTTTTTGACTGTTGTAACGGTTGTTCACATTGTCACTGTAAAAAGTGACAAATTAAAACTCTTTTACTGCACATCAGTGGCTAGAACATCGACTGTCATCAGGAAAGTGATGTTTGGAGAAATTTGATCTGGTATACAATTTTTGAAATAGAATCTGTATGTTTAAAAAAGCATTGTTCAACAATTTCGCACTCTTATTCAGCATGTCTGTTAAACAATTTGTCATTACCTGTATTTTTTGTTTGGCCCGTAACTACTTAAAAAGTGTCCACATTTTCCAAATCGTGTGAAAAGATTATACAGCACGGATTCCTGTGTAACGATAGAAAGCACTCTCGATTATTTTTTTGCCACATCCTCGTGATATTAATCACCAGTTTCTTTCTGTATAACGTCTGCGCAGACGTTTGTAATCGAGAGCTTTAAGCGAGATTTTCGTTATTTGTCAACATAAACCTATGGGCACATCTAGTGCGTCTATAATCCAGTGTCGCCGGTGTATTGAATGATCAGTCATTAATCACAGTTCATCTCACAGGAGCCTTATGATAAGAAATGAGTGATGTCTTCAGATTTGCAACATGGCTGTTCGCCGTAAAGTGTCCGTAATATTGAATTTTTTTTTTTTATTGACTTTTTTTCACTATTTCTAAGTGATACTTAGAAATGTTGGCATGATTTCCGGTAAACTTTCTTTTTCATCTCTATTTGACCTGTCGGAGTTGTGAACATGAAATCATACAAGTAAATCACGAGTTCAATCCTGAGCTTGGCCGTGCCCTCTCTGAAAAGCTGGTTGCATAAAATGGCATTTCATCATCTCCGTGATTGATGACCTATATGTGTGTGACAGGCCAAGTCACTTGCCTCACTTTATAACTTTAACTTCTTCATCCAGTTCACAAGAAAAGATGTTTTACAACTTATAAGTGACACCTAAGAGTACAAAGTTGCAATTCGTAGATGTACATGTATCAGAATATTCAGACAATACCTCATACAATGTATGACAGCAAAATTGTGGGGTAGTGTGGACGGAAAAGTCTCCTGTGGGTGTTGGCGCATGTTAAGGTTCGTTGAAGTAAGGCATCGAAATCGACATTCGTAGTTCAGTCGACCCCCAAATGGGCGTTCCGGATCAAAGATGGCAGGATAAAATACAATACCGATACAAAAAGGACAAATAACACAAACCACCAAACATCTAAGAAAGTATATAAAATAAAAAAAAATTAGGACGGATTCATGCAAAGAAAAGTAATCAACAATTTGCAATGATGACGCTGAGGCCTCCGTTTCCGAGAGAGCGCACCAGCGCAGCGTTTTGACCCCGCGTCTATCACCAGTGCCATCGCCGCGAGTTCTAGTCCAGCTTATGTTGGCTTTCTCTCCGGCTATTCGTGGGAAGATCCGCCAGCAACCTGCGGATGGTCGTGGGTTTCCCCCGAACTCTGCCCGGTTTCCTTATTTTTGTTTTCTTTTTAATGTTCTCCAGTCACCATCGAAAACCTGAACTGTCTCGTGTTTCCACTTTGTTCTCGCCACGATATGGCTGAGATATTGCCGATGTGGCGCTAAGCCATAATCATTCATTCATTCATTCATTCATTCCCACCGTAATGATGGCCGCCGTGGTATAAGTCAAACATCCTTGAGCCGGGCGTAAAATACGAATCAAAGAAATAAATAAATCCATGACGACTCGACAGTCTCGGTGGCCTGGTCGTTCCAGCGTCTGCCCCGAGGTAGGGAGACACTGGTTCAAACCTGGGTTGAGTCATACCAGAGACTGCGAAAATGGTACTTGTTGCTGCTTTGCTTCGCGCTCGGCTTTGAGAGGCCGGTGTCCGCATAAAGTGACTGGGTGGGATTTCATGTCTGGTGTCTTCGGTATGATGCTCCAGAGGCGGCACTTTGGCGGCATGGACTCGCCCTGCCACAAGAAAACACACTCTTTATGCACACATCAGAATGACTCCTCGTCGTCATATGACTGATACATTGTTAAGTACGACGTTAAACCTCAAGCATTTACTCACTCCTTGATGACAAAAAGACGCAATGTTGTAGGCAGAATAGGCACTATACAAATCGTGTAAAATTTTACTGTATATGGTGTCGTCAATCAAGTACATATCTCAGTTTCGCTCTCATTGCAACTGTTCACATATCCAACGTGGCGATCATACTCGACACGATGAACACAAGGCCCTAACCCCGGGTTAATTGGCATTAGACACAATTACGAAGCAGACTCCCATAGATTCTCACCACTCTGTCGGTATTTACTAACAAGACAGGCTTACTCATTGTAAACTTTAAGGGACTTGGAGTGAAGGCGTTTGATGAAATATACTTGACGTACCAGTTTTTACAGTAATAAATTGTGACGCTGAACATTGCATATAATCTGACAAATGCTACAAGGCGAGATATGTATACGCCATATGCAGGACCCCTTTCAATTATCCCATGCAGGGATAAATAGCAATATCAAAATCGAAACTATCGCTCCTGTCGTATAGTCGGCATGACACGAAGCCATTGTTATCTTTACAGAGAGCAAGTTCCTGTAAGATGTACTCTGGAATATCGGTAGATTCCTTTGAATGCAGCGAAGGTTGTTAAGTGCATATATAACTTTCACTTGAAGGTGGATATATATCTTTGAAGGTGGATATATATCTTTCACTGCCTTGAAGACCACTTGCTCTGGACCAGTATCTTGTTACATATGCAGGCCGTATGTTTGAGATCTTTAGTACCTTGCCACTTAAGGGCCGGTGGTTTATTTCAGGCATTCCGTTTCACTTTTACAACTTCTTGCGATGGCAAACTAATTTGTTTTTTTTTAACAGAATGGGGCGAAGTAAAGATCAAATAAATAGGTAAAAGTAAAATGTTGACGTGGGTAGAATATGAAGTGGCAGCGCATTACACCTCATGTATGGCCTCTATCCCCAAGAAAAGGCTGCCTTCGTTAACTCTCTTCCGTTTCTATATTAGACAGCCAGCTTTTTGTAATCTCTCCTCATCAATCCCTCGGGTTAACATAAATATCAGCCTTTGCCTTATCTTAAATCCGCTTTTATCGAAGCGCCTTCCTTTTTCTTTTGACGGTCAATTCAAAGTCAAGCAGAGGGCCTTATCTGGTTTCCAGTATATCTACTCCGACAGCCAGTCTAAACCATATCGATGGTAAGTTAGCTGAATAAGCATGTAAAGTTGCCACTGAGGCTGAATATCTTGAAACCTCACATTTCCATTGTGCCATTTTAGGCCATGTAGTTGTGCACCTCACCTATACTGCGTCACCACTACACAAGGAAATATTCACAGTCGATTATAAAACCCGATATCAGTACATCTCAAGTGAAATGAATGAAGTGTTGAGATTGCATTGCTTCGTATTTAGTGTCTTCTTTAACGTAATTTCGCCCCCATATCATTTTGGACTCCCGCTTGCCAGGCTGTTCGCCTTATACAACCTTTAGCCACCTTGTAGCTGGCAGCTGTAGTGAAAGTGAAGACGATGAGAGTATTGATTCGGAAATTCTATGTTTGCAGTTAACACTTACTTTGGACGTCTTACGTTTGACATGATACAACGGTGACGTAAATGTACATAGTATCTTGTGACCAAAACCAGTGGATCGTGTGAGAAGGCACGTGTACATGGGCAACAATAGATACCTGTGAGGTTGATTAATAGCCTCCTGTCAAGTTTATAGGCTGTTCTTAATAACTGATGATTTCACGTCATCGACAGAACACTCATCGAAACTGTTGACAATGGAAGAAAATATGATAATCTTGTTAAAAGGCTTTCGGTGCTAGCCAATACAAATCCCAGACTCTGTGTCCAACCTAGAGTCCCTGTTCATGAAAACAAAAGATAAAAAGACGGTGATCTCGTCGGCATCAGCGCTCGCTAGTGTTTTGCGTGGTGTGAAAAAGAACAAATTAATAAGTTACTTTATAACTGCGGCACACTAGAATTCCAATCCAATTTCTACTCAACCCTAACTTTTTCGTTTCTAATATACTGAACAATTGATTAGACCATAAATGCTCAATCTAACTGAAATATAATTGTATACTATCACAGAACAGTAAACCGTCTAAACCAAAGCTTAATCTGTGACAAAGCAGTTGCTTGATGTTTACTATTGTTTAATACATCATTTAGATAGGCGTTTTTTCTTTTCATGTTATAGTTTTGTTAGTATTGGTGTTTGGACGTTTCACGGAAAAAATGTACCACTGTATGTTACATGACATGAGACATACTCATGATGGGATTCTAGACATATCCATTATTACGCCAGGGAAGACGAAGGATGGTTGATAATTACGGACGGTATGATCCCTTTCCCTAAACGAGCGTAATTGGTCATCTTCCCGAGTAGCTGTGATCGGTGAGGTGAGGCGTAACTAGTGACACATGAAGCGAGAAAGCTCTAGAAAAAGAGACGTCCTCGCTCCGACAAGGTGCATTAAACTGAGGATGTGTGAATGGTGCTTGGGAAAATAACCGGATCATACTAACGGTATGAGAATCTGACCTTCCTTTCTGCTTTTGAAGATCGTGGATATGTGGCTAGTACGTGTCGTCCTTGTCGCTTCGCTGTTCACCACTGGCCGACACGTTGGAGGATGCTACTTGCGTTTAGCCAAGGAACAACGTTGAAATAGAAATGGTAACATAATCAGATCTTTTTCAGGTCATAATTTGGGGATACGAGTCAATGTGGAAACCACTGTATATTCTGCCAAAAAGAAGCAGAAGCCATGTGAAAAACTGTTATGCAGAAGAGCATAAACCAGTAACAAGAATCCCGATGGGCAGGAAATTGGCTACTGACTGCCCGGCTGATCAACACTGGTATAAAGAGCTGCTTGATCCAACAGCTATTATCGATTTTTGACTTAAGATTAAAGCTGATTAACTCATCGCGTTGTTATTAACCCGGAAGCTGCTGTTACCATTTAATAATGTTTTCCACATGGCAACAGCAAACAGTGATTGCAGTAAATAGTATACAGTAAACACAATAACTGGCTTGTCCTTGTCAAAAGCTGATGAAATCCAACAGAGCACCGATACAGCTCATATCGAGTATAATTAAAAGTTTGCAACGTTTCCTAACGCAAGGCTAACATTCCACCTGTCCTTCCACGTGAAACTACAGTTCTGGTGCATTGACGACCAAAAACTATAATTATACCGGTTATTCCTTGTGCTATAGCTAGGCATATTTCACACACAAAACTGTGAAGAAATGACCTTTTGTGTTTCTTTGAAGTGCGGCTTCAAACATGACGTACCAAAATTTTATTGCTTCTAACATAATGATATCATTACTGTAGAACTATACAAAAGCCTGTGCCTGTTACGAAGTTTTGCATTTAGGTAATAACATGTAATAACATTTATGTAATAACATACATACATGCTAGAAATCAATAAAACCTAAAATTACAGACTCTAGAGTGGGACCACTGATGGTCGAGAAACCAAACCTCTGGCCTAAAGGTAAACAAAATGGTGTAAAATCGATTGTAGCTTCCGATATTCATCGACTGTGGTCAAATGCCATATACTCGGAAATTATATTTTTTTTACATCTGGCACTGTGGATAGCCCTTCAGTCGTAGTTTAAAGTGAAATTAAAAGGGATGTGTTTGATCTGGATTCAAAGCCGGTTTCAACATTTATTCAGTCGTTTCACCACGGTGTCTCGGTGTAGCTAACCGGAACCTATGTACCTATATACATGTGTATAGGTCCCTCACTCACTGACACAGCATACCGAAGACAAAAAACCACAACGTTCTTACACAGACACAGGACCGACCGGTCCTTAATTCATTTTCTCTTACGCCGAGCCCCAAGCCAGGTAGTGTCAAGGTTACCGATGATAAAATTTTCAGTATGACTCGATTCGGAATTGACAGCCGTTCTATCTGCTGCGACACATTTTCATTTGATAAAGGAAAATTAGTAACAGTTCAAGATTAAGCCTTTCATATCAGTGTGTATGTTATGTGACAAAGTGCAGAACTGGCTCTACTTGTGGTCCTGATGTCACAGATTGTAAGGTACACAATTGTTACACTGCAAATAATTACACCATGGGCGTTGAAATTTTTCTTGGCTTGTTTCTAGTTACATACAAGTCTTTTTTTATGAGGTGCCAAGCAATAGCGAGAGGAGACAGACTTCGTAAATACACCATCACTACTCCCAACCTAAGCGTGGAAACCGACGTAACTGCATTTATGATCCCCTTGGTAACCATTGGCTGACGGACTTACAGAACTCGGAGCTATTTAACCAATGGCTATATTTTCAGCAGCAACCACAGATCAACGACCTTGCAGGTGTCTCTTTAACAGTTCTCCACAGTACTGCCAATCTGGTCGGACATGTTAGTGCTTTCTGTAACACTCACCAGGTCTGATTTCAGGGGCAAGGACGATATCGATCGCTGGTGTAAAGATATGTCATTCTCAGCCAGCCGTCGTGGTCGTTGGCTCCAACAGCAGACTTAATTCTATCCTTCAGTTCTGTGAGTTACGATTTGCTGGCGAACAGCTGGGAGACAAGCCTCTCTTGGATACACATGTACAACTTGTGTAGATGAAGGGACATTATAGGAGGAAGACGCTGAGCAATATACAATTGGTTAATCAGCATACAGCTTTTACACCTCAAGGAAGTTGTGGCTCCTAGGATATCTAGAAAGGGATTAGTTGGTCCTAAAACCTCCGGATACATCATCAAGATGGATTTATAAATATTGTTTGTGTCTTCCACGTGTGCGAATCCGTACAGTCCCCAACAGGTCTTGGTGTTGCTGGTATCAGCCTGGCAACAAACACGCTCTTAATGAAAAATATTCCAGGAGAAATTTCTTTGGATTTAGAAGGCGGGTCCAGCATTTACAATGGAGAAAATCCTAACTATAATGTTTTGTGCTCTGGCATGGAATTTTACTGCAGTCATCGCTAACGTCACCAACCAAGGTAAAACCAAATTAAGATGTCCACTGCACTTAAAAGCGCAAGAATACACAATTTCATGGTAATCATCAGAACATCATAAATTTTGTTCTCCACATACAAATCTAAGCGTCCTATGTCGTAAAACCGATGCGATAAAGGATGTGCTAGGTCAAAGTATTCATCATATTCTTACATACTTTGGAATTTGTCGGCGATCACTTGCCTTCAACCAATGTGGGCTACACTTTGAAGTCTACAGTCTCTTTATCTTGATGCTGAAAATAAACTTTCAGTTCAGTTGAGTCGAAATCTGAGAGTGAGGCATGGGAAAGTTGAACTGTGACTTGCTAAATGACTGACTTGTGTAAATGGGATATTGTTTTAGGCACCAGTTTTTAAGTTTATATGCATCCAATCAGTATAGCTGTCTAAACACAATAGTCTACAATGGTGTGATAATGATTATACATGAATATAATGGTCTTAGGTCGAGTAGCATGATATGCCTTGTCGCATGCTGTGCGCGTTTTAAACTAAAGGTTCAAATAATATTCGCGTTTAACTCTTATAATCAGTTCAGGTCATAGCTGGTTTCATAAGTTTCTGTAGACTGATGTGTAAGTCAGATGTGGGTGTTACAAGAATCTTAAGTGGTGACATCATTGCCTGACTAAAACTTGAAGCTAAAAATCTCAGAATATGGTAAACCTTTTTGTATTCCTTAGGTCAAACTCATTCATCCATGGCCACACTGACTGATCTGGTGATGTAGTAAAACCATCAGCGAAGTGTCCGAAATAATATCCACAGAATCAATCAGTATAATGAAGTTGTATTCTAGGTTCATAAACGACATATCAAAGTGGAAAAAAATGTCTGAGTATTAAAAGAAATGGAGAGACAAGGTAGAATATGATGTGGTGCTGCAGGATTAGCCAGGTCTGTAGTGTCCCCTGGAGTTAGGAATTTGGGCGATGTGTTAGAAGTAGTGTCGGCAGTAGTAGCTGGTTAGAATCCAGAGTTGCCCATTAGACAACTGTATAACTCCTGGCACCAAGACCACGAAGCTGCTGTACACTTTATTCAAATTTTATCATAACTTTATAACACTTTACTGTGGTAAAGCATGAGATTCACCTTAAGGATTTTTAATTTCCACACTAACAGTTGTGGTAGACAAAAATGAAAATGAACATTTAAATTCAAATCCAAATCCAGGATGAATACCACAATTTATGACTAAGTTTGACATCGCTCTTGGCCCTGAATTATACTTTACTTGTTCAGTCAGTTACTCATCTCTTCTTGTGGCTCTAATCATTTGCTTTGCTTAGGAACACAACCTTCGTTGGTTCTGGCCTCCATAAATACGAGTCAACTGAAAGGTTTCCATCTGCCAAAAGGCTGCCATCTTTTGTCGGCCAGATATAGCTTGGCTGGCCACATTCACAGCCCTGCTTTACCCATTGAGATAGCTTTCTGTGGCTTCATTTGTCACAATTTTGATCCGAAAATGCCTCATGAATGCAAATTGAGACGGGCTGTAAATCAATGAGTACAGTGCACGAGCCCCAAAACATTCTCTCTCTCTCTCTTTACTTTGGGCTGGCCTCGGTTATGACACAACAAGCATTCCGGTTTCCACAGTTCGTGATACTCACCGCCAAATGACAAATTCTTGAGAATGACTTTTAACAAGTATCAATCAATCATGTGGACAAGGGCTTGATGTATGATGTATCTACCCTAGCTCTTCCAATTTTGGGACAGGTATCAGTAATGCTGAAACCAAACAAATTATCTCTTCAAGCTTTTCAGCAAAGTAAACATATAGATATGTCTTTCATTAGATGAACAAAACATGTGAGAAAAGGAAACTGTATATTCCTGCCACGATTACACATATATTGGTTATCCCACTAATTAGAAGAATTAGTATGTATGCTTGTGTTTTTTCGTTGTACTCAACAATGACGACGAGAAGTCGTTAGAATGAATGTATACATATTGGGCCTTCTTGGCGAGCCCATATCGCCACTGGAACATCATGCCGAAGACAAACCACTGAGCCACATTAAAATGGGCTGACCAGGCATGTTTCCTTGCTCTACACGCTCAGTGCCAAGCGTCATGGGAGGCAACAACAAGTACCATTTTTATAATCTTTGGTATGACCGTACTCATTACTAATTCCAGATTTCCCAACCTCAAGACGGGAGCTCTAACCAAAAGGCCATTGAGGCGGACACCATAAACATGATCAAAATATGTAAACTTGCAACGCATTTATATAGATTTTTGTGTTAAAGGTTTCTTGCAGGTATTGTTGGGAGAGGAATACGACAGCCGGTTTCCACCTAATTTTGACCATGGTAAGCTGCTTATTGTTTTCCGGCACCCCAGCAAACCACACAGCTTATTACAGTTTTAAAAGCTGTTGACCCGATATTCCACATTTTTTTTATGATTTGGTCTTAAGGGCAGCTTGAAACTTTGCCATAATCAAAATTAGGCTGAATTTGACTTCCAATATTGAAGCGTCAGTAATATTTTTATTTTTGTTTAATACTTAACGAATGGGTCTGAGTTAATTTCACCTGTCCGGGAATGAGGGGTAATTTTAATGGGTGAATTACAATTACGTTAAATGATTACACTGCAGTACAATTTACATCATTATTGCTAAAGCACTATACAGACATACACAAAAACTGGACATGCCTGTTAAATAAAATGACCATCTTTCTGTAACTAGTTTTTTCAAACAATGTTTAACATGTTATATATTTAATTGTTCCTGTCTGAATGCATTTAAAAACCCTGTGAATAATAGACAAAGTACATATTTTATTGTTAATATACAACTTAGAACAGTTGCTATATTTTAGCGAAACTGAGAAACCACAAACAACTTAAACACCAAGTGTTTCTTATCTCATTGCAGATAAACCGACGATTGTCGAATGTCAGCTTTACATTTATAGTTTTGACTCGTTCTCAGAAGCAACAATGGTAAGACTGGATTCTGACGTTTCAATATTAGTGACATTGTTGCAGATTTTCGGTATTACAGCTACCAAATGGTTTGTTTATCATTACCTTTTGTATTAGTTAAGAACAACATATCACGTGGTACTGGTTTATTCGTTGCTGAGGAAATATAGCAGATCACGCCGTTGACGCGAAGCCTAAAGAGGAACGACGCAAAAGTGTCCTTGTCGAAGGTCACATCATGAAATGGCTTTTTTTCATGAAGTTCAACTGAAAAAAAAAAAATTCACCATCGGGAACGACAGGAGCACATGTAATGATTCATGCAAGGAAATAATAAGATTGTTGACCCAGGGAAACCCATGAAAGAACTTGTCGCGGTAGTGTGATTCTGGGGACTGAACATTCTACAATGTATTTGCTTGATCCAGAAAACATACAATAACAGGTCTGGGGAGAACAGTTTGTACAATATATTACTGTCCCCAGAGCAGCTTTTAGCCCGTCTCTCGAGACGCTGTGTTCAGTTGACACATACACTTATACGGCCACACGGCATGGAATTTCCCTTTATTACAGAATGCGTGCTAATGTAATAATGCAGTAGAGCCTGACCACGTTCTACAGCATAGCTTTGGTTCACATCAATGTACATGAACATACATTATACAACTTATAGGAAGATTTTATTCGAAGATTTTAATGGTGTCAGGTCTTTGAGATACACATGCTTTCAAAATATGTCAGCGTTTCTGTAAGCTGTGGGTTAACAAATTGAGATATTAGGCACAAGTAAATTCAGCAGGCTAACCACTGAATGTATCTGACCATGTTAGACTTCTCAATTAGTCTTATTTACTCTCAATGATTGAATTATAATATTATCTGTACAGTGCAATAAATGGCACAAACCTTCATAGAGCAAAGAGCCACCTGGATGTCGAAGGATAATTTTTAAAATCAATGTAAATTTGTTTTGGCAAAACATTAACTCAAGGCGCCGAAATCAGTGTGGGTGAAATGGGATGATCGGAGTGCGATGTGAAAGACTGCAGCATAGACCAGCGCGGCAACCATATGATAGCTGGAAAATGGCCACAAGTAAGCGTCGACGATCGGCATCTTGTCAATTTCCCCCTCTTAGGATTTAAATCAAACCGTTGGTGTAAATATATCAACATTAGCAAGATACATGCCCCGTAACACTAAGGCTTAAACAGAATTAGGTGAAAAAAAATGTAGTGATTTTAATGGCAATTTGGTAGACGACACTGGTATAAAGTTACTCAAATTACTGTGAAGTCATCACATTTTAAAACAGTCACATGAAAACTCATGAACACGTCTGAGAGACACCCTGCTCACCACATTCACAACAAGTTTACCATAAAAAGGAAACTAACAGTTTTCCATACACAGCAGTCAAGGTGGGTGAAGTGCATGTGATGATTCAGTAGTGATAAAGATTTGGGATCGATAAGGAAAGCGACAACAGAGATCATCAGCTGCATGAACAAATCATGTGACTGTTGGTGTATGCCTTGTTTCAAGTCTCATGTCCCAATGCCCATCTCACAGATTGCCGATTCGAGTATCGAGGTAACCCTGGAAAACCCTGTCAAATTCGATTTAGCTCTCAGTACCATGTATGAATCCTCCACTGGAGCCCAAAATTGCTAGAAATAATTGAATGAATGGGTAATTGATTATGTGGCGCTTTCTGTTAAAAGACCCGGAATAGTAGGGCCGTTCATTAAGTGTCATTATAAGCTTCCAAACAAACCAATACTGTCCATGCGTTTTTAGGCAGACAATAAATCGGTTTGGGATGAATTTCGAAATTCGTACCGCTAGCCAGTCCCATTGTAAGTCGCTCAGATTCCATGTTGAGGTCGTCTACATTCGCAGTAATGAAATCTTTGTACTTGCACACAAAACTCGTAACAGACTAAAAAAAACAAATAATAAAAACATTGGAGAACTAGTAGTGCCTCGGATTAAATCTTCAGTTCGGTACTCCTTTTACAAAACACGTATAATACTCGTGCTTTTTTCCTAGGTAGAATATTTCAAGCCATATTTTAGGAACACGGGAGGTGTTCCCGATCGAGAAAGATTGGGACCAAACTCGAAGTGACTCAAAGTGTGAGAGAGGCGGTAGTTTTCGAGATAAATGACAATAATCTTTTCTACATAATACACTGAAACGATCTCTACACACGCGATTTTCGCATTGGTAGAGGAAAGGAAGCATTATATATAGCTTTACCACTTGCAAGCCACATCCAGCAGGGAATAGGATAGTTTCGAGTTCGAACTCTTAGTCTTTAATTTAAAAATGTGTCACTGTATGATTCGACCAAAATGACCCACGTCACTGTGTTCTGGACGTAAAAATCACACCTTTTTCCTTTTGGAACGTCTTAAGTTTTAAATTTCGTCTTAATTTGACAACTCCATTTCTGGCACCCATTTGCTACAGTAAATGTAATAAAAAATACTTACCGACCATTCCGGGCAGTCCACATGGTACAGTAGGGCCTATTTTACAATTAGTGATATGAGAGTGAGTAGAACACTGAATCGCATGCTGTTTTGATGCACTATGGCTACCGTCAATCCATTTGGCAGGTTTAGCAATGCTTTTCTCTCAAACAGTTTTGTTTTTTTCCATGGTTTTTACCAAATGGAGTTCTGATTTTAGGATTTTACCGTGAACATGTTCCTAAAGCAACAATGGACGGACTTCCGCCTGCACTTTCACGATCTCGTCCCAACTCAAATCTTTGAATTGGACTCACGATTTCTGCGGGATATTTGGATCCCAGACTTGTACTTCGTGAACGGGAAGGGCGGGTCAATTCACGACATTACCACTCCCAACAGACTTATTCACGTGTACAGAGATGCAAAGGTCAAGTATAACATTAGGTAGGTACATTTTTACACATCGTTCCAACTTACACAAAACATTCCAGATATTAAGTGCACAAAATGAGAGCAATTCTTCCACCATGCAGGTAGAGCACAGCCCGTAACACTTTCTGGTACCATCCCAAGAGACTACTTTGCACATCGCATGCAGCGCGGAATATACTGCTTTTCATGAAAGCATGGTCAGTGATGAGATTATTCCAAAATAACCCATTTTTGAGCTTTCTTGCAACCAAGAACACCTTCACTATTTTACTTTTCGCTACCATCCTAACATAAGGATTACACATTTGTTTTAGTAGTTGTAATGAGTTGCATCACCAGCGCAAGGTGATTCATTCATTACAACATGGTATTTTCCTCAAGGGGGCGTTTTGCTGAAATGAGGGCAGTACGCCTAATACAATCAGGCAGACTTCGTGACACATAGTGGGAGGCATTTTCTGCACATCACAGGTTATGCCTTTATTGTTAGTCTGAATTATTTAATCGTATAATGGCCAATACCTCATGCAGAGCCGACAATGGCAAAGTAGGGAACAGTCGGCTGTATACACTTCAACCTCAGCTCGCTTGGAGAGGTTTCTGATTAAATTGATTTCTAAAAGAATCAAAAAAAGTTTACCGTCAATATTGCTGAAAAGCATAACTAATCTTTCTATAAATCGGCAGTACGGCTTTACGTAGATTTTCTGAATATGTGTTAAAGTTTACCGTTCCTGTCCCAGACATGTTAAGCCTTATGATAAATCGGTACCCATCGCTTGCATTGGTTCCAAGGTTTACTTGTCCGAAGTGATCATAAAGTCTTGTCATGGATATAAATCAGTCAGTTATCAGATCGAAACAGTATATTGAGAATAATGATTCACTCGGCGGTAATCAAAGGCTTTACATGTAATGAATGGATAAAAAGTCGCCAATACCAGGGAAGAGCAAGGACAGAGTTCGATGGTCTTCCGTATTCATTTGTCAGATTTAAATAAATTTCTGACGAGACCTAAATACTGGTCCGTAGGAATAAAGAGCTGCCATTTAGCAAATATGACACCGAAGTCATCCAGGATTGGATTAAGTGAAATGTTAATGCTTTGGTTTCTTTGCAGAGTGTCCATGTCATTTAGCTGTCCCATGGATCTGACGAATTATCCACTAGATCGACAAATCTGTTATATTGACATGGCTAGCTGTAAGTATATATGCAGAAATCGAAAGAATGTACTAAGCCGTGTTGATTTCACAGTCTTTCTGTACTGTATGTTTTTGCGACATCGATATGAATGTAAAGCCTGTGGTCTTCGACTAATGGCGTGGCACTGTGGAAAAGTTTGATTCAACACTATCAAAAATTTAGAATTTAAAATAAAAGTTATACACAACGCTGAATTTAATAATAAAGTTCTAAACGGCCCTTTTCTACATACTATAGCTAGGAGAATAATCTGGCTAGATAAGACATGGTAAACCTAAGCGTTAATATAAAAAAAAACTACAGAAAACCAGAGAAGCGACCGCAATGAGATTGTTAGCAAATGGTCATATGTAGCCAGTAAAATACCGCCTTATGTCATTTTACCTCAGTTAGGGTTTTCTTTTAGCTGTTCGCCTAAACAGTAGTATCTGACACGATACCCGGTGTCATCCAGGCAGCAAAATTAAGCAAAAGAAATGCAGTGACGTTAATAGTAATTTATTAGAAGTTATAGTCTAAAATTAGTCAAAATGTCGTGTTATCACAACATACAGAATCACATAAAAGGGTGCAATTGGACCAGGCCTTAAGAATACTTAGTGTACATCAGAGTCCTGGTTTATGTAGGAATAGATTACATTATAGAAGACTGCAGCATAGAGATGAAACCCAAAGCAGCGAAGGCATTGTGATTATTAGCTGGTGAAAAATCAACCGTAATCAGCAAAATAAATCCTCGTGTCAATATACTTTAGGGCTTTATTCTAACCGTCAGTGTAAGTATATAAATAATAGTAATCTACAGGCCCCTAAGCAGAATTAGGTTGGAAAAAATTGTGACGTTAATTACAATTTATTAGACATTAGTGGTTTAGAATTACTTAAAATAAGGCCTTAAATGGAGTATTTTTTCGGGAAAGAAATCTGATCCATTTTGTCCATTACGTGAAAAGGTGGCCTCGCTAGGGTACGGTTCCTGTGCGCCGCCCATTAATGCATACTTCCTCTCATTTTAAAGGCTCTAATCGGTCTCATTTTTTCCCTATTCAGTCCTATGTACTTTCTACATAGCTTTTCTTTACATTCGTTTTCATTGTATTTTTAAGATTGTCATTGATGTCAGCGTATTGCCTTTCATGCCAGTGTGAGTAATTGTATTAATTTAATCCTGCTTCAATATTGTTACATGTAACCTGACAATGCTCTACAAAACTGTGTAACCCTTTGGTTTTCTATTGCTATCACCAGTCGCCTACACAAAGGACAAACTTATCTTCCGCTGGTCTCCAATACAACCCATACGAAGAAGCCAAAACATTAAACTACCTCAATTTGAGCTGATCGACATCCGAAATGCCTCCTGTGAACATTCCCTTGACGTTGGTGAGTATAGGTTGTCTAGTGGTGTTAATGCGTCTCAAAGACGAGATAATGGCTGTGTTAAAGGGAAATTAAAACCGGCTGTTGCTGGTAAAAATCGATTTTCAGGTTTCTGGAAGGATTTTCCTTTGTGCCATAGAATTGTCTTGGTCAGTGATATATATTTGTAATGATTACACCAATAATAAACTAACTCGTGTGAATTTGTCTTTGAAAGTGATTTATCTACTTTGACAACATAACTTGTGATATAAAAACTTCGCCTCTCTGTCCTGTGAGATAAAAACAACTGCGAAGGCTTTATCTACCTCAGAACTTGATGTAGGGAAATTTGGAATCTTCAGTAGAGCTTTGTGGCTAGTTCGGGTTCCAAAATGATCAAATTGTCATACGTTTGCGTACATATGATAAAAATAGTGACAATAACAGCTTTGCTAATCCAATGTGTCGAAACTATTCTGCAAGATGAATGGTTGTAACGTTTAAAATACTCCAAAGCACTTAAATAAATTGTTAATGTTAACATTGTCAGGTACAAAATGAATTTATTACTCCTTCTTGTAAAGCTTTAGGACTGTTTACATGACGTCAGCGACGTTTTATTGCAATTATGCAAGAATACCTAGTGGTGATGCTTAAACATCAACCCCGACACCAGGTTAAGCCGAATGAGATGCAAAACATAACGTCAAGGAATGGGGTTATCATTTTACTCGACAGTATGACAGATAAAGATTATCCGCAAAATCACCAACAGCTAGATCGGTCGAAGCTTTCATTTGGTTAGTGGAATAAGAATTCTTGATCAACGTCACTAATACATAAGAATAATAGATACAATACTGTAAAACCCCTACCACGTGCTGACTTGTTTTCAGATTCGGTGTTTCCAGATCAATTCAAGTCTGTAAAAATAAGTCCCATATTGATATCTGGTGATTTACAGTTATGCGAAAACTATCGCCCAATCTTCGTCCTAAAGAGTTTCAGCAAAATACTAGAAAAGTTAATGTCCACTGGAATGCTTAAATTTCTTGATAAAAATGTTATCGTTAATCCCTGCCAAGATGGCTTTAGATCTCATCACTCTACATATCATGCCATTTTAGATCTGTACGAATCATTAATAACAGCTAAAAAATCCACATTATGCAGCATTACAATCTTTCCTGACCTATCAAAACCTTTGATGAATCATTCTATTTTACTTTCTAAGCTCCGCTATTATGTTTCTTTGAAACAAAGCAACAGTTGGTGTTTAAGTTACTTATCAAACAGAGACCTGTGGGCGACTATTCGTGGTCTCTGAACCTCTGAAAATATAATATAATATGGAGCACCATAAAGCTGAATTTTAGGGCCCCTCCTACCCATTACATATATTAATGACATTATAAATTCCTCACATTGGTTGACACAGGTGTGCTTTTGTCCCACAAAGATCCGCAGGAACTTTGTAAATTATTTAATGTGGAGCTTGAATTATTATATCAATGGTTGCTTGCAAGCAAATTGTCACTCAATATTTCGAAAACGAAGTTCATGTTATTCAAACCTTTAAAATTTACAATATTTTAACATTTTAAATATCTAAAATAATGTGAATATTCAACAAGTCGATTTTTTAAGTTTATTGGTATTGTTTTCAATCTTAAGATGATTGGCTAGACTATATTAATGGTATTGGTAAAAAAACTGGCCAGAAATACTTCAGTCATAAACTGTTTACAACATTGTTTAAACAAAAACATTAATTGGGTTATATTATTCGCCTTGGTCCACGTATATAAATTGCTGGGCTAATACATGTAAAACCCATGTAAGTCCTATTATAAAATTACAAAAGAGAAGAACTCGAATAATAAACTTTCGTAAAAAATTGGACCATACTGCATTACTTTGGAAACAATCAAATATTTTGCCTTTTTACTACATAATTATCTTCCAAACTCTTCTTTTCATGCATAATATTTGTTATCATCGTTACAAGTGAAATATTCTTGAGTACGATGTAAACCACCAATTAAATTTTATAAATAAATAAATATTATCGATATAAAATTTCCATTAGATTCAAATTCTATGTTAATTCTGCATCAAATATCTACAGTCACTCAACTCGAGCTGCCACTTGTGACTTGTATAACGCTATTCATGAGACAGTATCTTCGTTCTATACATGTCGAATTTCAGGTCCAAAATTATGGAACAAAGTGACCTCGGACCTGAAGCAATGTTTGACAACATCTTTATTCAAAACTAAATAATAATCACATTTGCACATGGAATTTCAGGCTAATAAGTTTTACTTATAATTTATAACTTTTGTATCTAAAACCACAGTCTTGTTATTGTTAATATTTTATGTGAATATTATATCTCTTATACTTTATTCACTGTTTGGCTACCCGCTATTCATTTCAATTGTTGGGGTTTTAATCCCGCTGATATTATGTTATTTCTATCATATGTATATGTACTTTCCTTGTTTAACCAGTGAATAAATGCAATCTAAATCTGAATGGTAGAAGAAAAAAATGCGTATCCGAGGGAAACACGATTGGTAATATTGCAGCCATATCGTGGCGACAGCGCGTTCAGACCAGGAAACATTATTGATGGTGTTCGATGATAAAACCAACATCAGATAAAATTCGAAAATCAAATTCTTATATCTCAATAGCAACTGGATGCAAAGAGTGGGAGGAACATAAAGTAAAACCTGTTATTTGCACTGATCGATTTTTTTGCAGGTAACGTTAATGAAACTATGTATCTCAGTTGCTCTTTGATTGCAACCAACCATACATCCAGCATTCGAGCGTCCAGATCTTCATTGGGACATTTACAATCCAAATAGGGTTAACTATTAGGGTTAAAATGACTACTTCTTGATATAAAAGTACTGATCACATGTCTACTTTAGCCGTAAATGAAATTTAACGATTGCCAATCACCAGTATATCTACTAGAAGTGTATTCAAACTGACTGAATTATGTTGTATGAGTTAAGCAAGTGCTTATTAAGTGCCTATCTAGAAAGCCCATCGACAGTGACCCAGGTTTTGTATTATTCTTGAATATGATATAAAAACTACAGAAAAGAGAGTAAAACCAAGGCAGCGCAGACAGTGTGTTAGTTGACAAATGCTCCCATGTAACCTGTAAGGCGTCATTCTATCTATTCATGCATGCGTTCAGTAAGTAACAATTTACACACCACCTAGCACCATATAGTGGGGACAGAATTAAGTTTAAAATTAACACCGTTGGCGGGGTCCACGCTGTTACATGTTTACCATTTCTGATGGCCTGATGCTGACGTCTTGGTGAGAGAAAGGAGAAAACAATTGATAAAATTGAAAAGGAATACGCAGGCTTTGAACTCGAGACTGCCAGGTAACATATACCATGGACATAGCACTAAAGGCGACCATGGAGACAATGCGGCTTTGATTCGTTGCTTGTATCCGATAAAAAGAAGGAATACATTGTTCAAAGGTTTGTTCCCTTCCCAACGGTACACTTCAGTGAATGGCTTCATGCTGTCTTACCTAAAGTCCCCATTTAAAATATAGGAGAAAATTTCAACCCTTTCTGAAAGGCTTTATCGTCATCGCGTGCTAAACACACATCATAAGAAAATATCCTATTCTAAGAAACCCATTCTTGCAAATTCATAATCCAGATGTCAAGGAGATCTAGAAATGCTTAGAATTGGCCTTGTGTGGTACCATTGGTCTGCCATGTCATAATTTGCTTACGCAATTCCAAATGTTTTGCATTGGTGGCCTTCATATGTAGTAAAAATACACAAAACTTCAGCTGTTTTTGACAAGGTAACAAGATAGCTTTTTTTTTTATATAAACTTCAAAACCGCCACACAACATTACCGCTCAAAAATTGAACAGTGTCACAAGTTTCCTAACCATTGCAGCATTTCTTTATCTTTGGTAGTTTAAGATACTGGAGCTTAAAGTGAGCCAACAATAATAATCCGAACGATTTGAGCCGGTATCCCATCAGCCTGGCGTGGGCCCTAAACTTAATCAGTTTTCCGCCGAGGCAAAATGTTTATGTGTGTGATGGAGTGAAGAGAATGTAAGGGTATATTACCCAATTGTTAGCGGAGGGAGTAGGGAATGGGAATTAAAATATCATTTTTGTCCTAGATAAAACTTTTAGTCACAGGTGAAAGATAACACTATTCAAAAATCTGCAGGAAAAAAAACTATTGATCGTACCGGTAGCTCAAATCTGTTTCGTTGCCATATGGAGGACAGATCATAGACTGCAGTCTGGTACATGTCTTATCATTCTGGTTTTAATAGTTTTCATTCTACTGGGTAAACTACTGCAACTTCTTTATACATCCGGGATTAAACTGGAGACGGTGCATTTTACAGACATATGGCATACAAACTGAACTTGAAGAGGCAAATGACATGTATGTAAACTGTATATTAAGTGTTCGCAGAAATTTCGGGTATATTTTTTTCTTCCACTTCCTGTCAAAGAGATACATCAAACAGGATACAATGTGCGCCTTTATATGAGAAACTTAGCAAGACAATGGAAGAAGATTGATAAATCGGCCTCGTCATGGAGCTCAATGTGCTCAATGCCCCCAGAAATTGCAGATATGATAAATGCAATTTCAAAGACGTCATTTGGCTAGAATTTTTCACAATGTAATGTTGTCATCATATTTAATACATGAACACCATAAAACGAATGAAGAATGCAAAGGGTATTCCCAATGCCATCTATATTGTCCCGTCTAGACAAATTTACCTCATTTTCACCAGTTTTCCTTACTTGAATAAACCATACACTGCTTAACCAAGACTAACAAGTGGAAGTCAAGACACGATCTCTGTTGTATATAAAAGAATGCGGTTTGTTGATAGAGCATAAGTGATGTTTGTTTGAGGAGCAAATATGTGACGGGAATTGCACACTGTATAATATGTGGTAAAGGTTATCTTGTGTTGTATACCTAAAGTTGGATCTATGATGTTTTCCCTCAAAGTTAACTCGTTTTCTCTTTAAAACACCATACTATGAGTCAGACAATTGGTTGAAAAGTTGGTAGGAGATTTGTATCTGTCATTTTTCCATGAGTTACAACAATATTGCATGACCAGGCGATGAATTTATTCAGTTTTCCAGGCCTGGAAATTTCCATGACTTTCCAATAGTTTTAGGGACCATATGAACCCGTTACATATCATTCATTTATTTATATATTTGCTGTTTTACGCCGTACTCAAGAGTATCTGACTAATAAAACGGCGGCTATGCAATTTATTACACGTGACTGGTCTAGAAGTGCTACGAATGGTCTTGTCATCAGGTGCACTACATGAAATTGACCATATTTCAGAACAGGTCGAAATGGCCAATTTCAGTCAGCTCTTTATGTAAGGGAAAACTTGGTGCATCATCGGGAAGAAAATAATTACAAAGTAGATGTCGGTAGATTATTTATATAATCCCATTTGTGTACATTGAGTATATTAGTCAAAGACAAATGATCTTGGCAATATAGATGGCGCTTCAATATCTTATAGTATACATGCATTCGTCGTCAAAATGTATTTACCCTATTTTACGGGTAAATAGTCATATTAAAAGTGTTACATTAAAATATAGTGGACCACTATGATGTACAAGTGATGTAGAAGACAATAGGAAAGATTAAGTTTAAATAATCACTTCCATTTTATTGAGACTACTTGAAGCTTTTACGTATAAAACTCGACAAGGTAAGAAAACAAACACCAGTTGCTCAACCACCTTTCCCCCTACGCCCGCAAGTCCCACATATCAATACCCTGTCCGGGATCAACAATTACATTTTCACTCTTAACCTGCTGGTGAAGCATGTTAACAACAAATTGGCTTTTGTTTACTTGCTTTTCAGGCTGTTAGTTTTTATAAAAATGTATCACAAACACAGCATGTTGTCTTGTTTAGATGTTCATGTGAATTTATTTGGCACTCCCCCCCCCTCCCAGCGTTAAGGGGTGTGTCTGGAGACTTTGTCCGCACATACAAACACGACTGGAGGTGTACTCATTATCCGTATAAAATTTAAGAAACCTATAATAAAGACGATTGAGAGAATATTCTTGGCGCACTATTATTTGCAGTAATAACTTGTGACGTTGATTGAAATCATCACACAGCACACGTGATCTAGCACAGCTAGCTGGTCGCAGGCCTGCGTGCGTTACCGTAGCGTCGGTCCCATAGAAATCCATGGTGACAATTTCACTACAAATGACACCTGGAACCCCACCTTACATTTCGTATGGATCGATTCCTTAAGTCAACTGGAATGTAAACGTGGCAAAGCCAGCGCCCGTACACCGTCTTTCAACAGTAATCCAGCCGTTTAAACTTTTGAACCGAACTTTTCGAGACAACCTCTCCATGCCTTGAATTCCAACTTCTGGCAGGCTATTTTATCCTACCCTACACATACTCATGCACTGTACAGAGTATGTGTAGGGTAGGATAAAATTCTCGCGGCCCATCGCCTGCCAGAAGTTGGAATTTAAGAAATGGTGACGTTGGCTCGAAAAGTTCGGTTCAAAAGTTTAAATGGCCCACGTGGCTCAGTCGGTTAGCGCGCCAGCGCAGCGAAATGGCCCAAAAGCCTCCGATCAGTGCGGTCGCTGTGACTTCAGGCCGTGGGAAGGTCTGTCAGCATCCTGTGGATGGTTGTGGATTTCTCCCGGAAATTTTTTTTGCAAGATCACAGCTTTTTTAAATAAATAAATAAATAAATAAATACGCCTTTTGTAGGACCATTCGGTATATTATTATCCAAGTAGGAATAATTCACAATATCAAAATCGAAACTATCCCACTTGCCGTAGTCGTCATGATAGGAAACCATTGTGAAGTTCAGGTGTCGTATACAATCTGGAGAATCCGCAGTTTCCTGTAAAAGGTGGATATATATCTTCCACTGCCTTTGTTAGGCGTTTAGTAAGTTACCCTTGACCTACTAGCTTTTGAAGTAACAACGTGACTAGTTAATCCCTGCTTTAAAACCAACAGCCGCTGGCACCGTATTCACGGCTCTAAGGTGGACCATTTGTATTTCAGTAGATGACCCAAACGCCTTTCGCGACCCGGAACCAAGTAGTTAAAAGCAACTGTTCAGCTGAAAGTTAAATGCCACATACAATACACGCAGCTGGGCCAAGTACAGAGCCAACGTCATATTTGCAGAAAATAATCTGCATAGTACGTGCGTGTGCAGCTGATAAATCATACTGCATTAGACAGGTCGAACATGATCGCCGAGCAATAGGCCACCCTGGTTTCAAAGCTTCACGATCTTATCATTTGAATTCGCCAGTGTCGGGATTCAGAATGGTTATGTGCACTTGGTCATTGACCTTCAGAAGGAAATTAAAACAGGAAAATGACCGCCTTGTGGAGAACTTAACTGGTAGATCTAAACTAACATTGTGGAACCATGTAGGAACAAAAACCGCCCAACGCACAAGGTCTTCAAGGTTATTCATCATATTTTACAGAGAATCTAACGAATGCTACAAGGCCAGGTTACATGTATACATGTACGCCATATGCGGGACCTTCATATACATTTCTACCCAGATACGGATTTTACAATTTCAAAACGATCACTAATATTTCCGACAAGATTCAGTCAAGGCAACCTACGTCATTTAACACAACTTTGGTGTATCTGAGAACTGTAATAGAGGGTGCATATTTATAGACGCCCACGTCAAATTAAAGTCGTATTATGCGATTGTATCTTTATTTGCATGTATAATTTACATGATCTGGTTTCCTGTGGGAAGGTGTAATTTCGGGCGACGATGTGTCGCATTGTAATATTGCTGTAGAGGACAGTTGCCCTGGCATCCGGATAACGAATTTCACTGAAGTTAAAAATGTCCACATTATGAAGCTTGTCATTTGAAAATGTCATTCACGTGCGTATTCGAGTGCACAGAAGCCAATGACGTCCTTTCTCTGTGTGATATGGTATATACAATGAAAACAGATGACGTCTATTCACAGCTAAGTCATTTTCCACTCTGTTACGAATTTTATTTAATTATCATTTAAAACTAATCTGGAAGGTAATACAACAAACAAAGAGTTTGGCCAACTCGCAGACAGCGACAAGGCTTACACAAGATCAAACAAAAAAGAACACGAAGAGAATTAAATATATTCAATACATATAATATAGAAAAACAACACGAACAATAAAAAAATAAAATTTCGTACGGAAATTACAAGAGACCACAAATTTGCCTGAAACAGCAGGAGCCGAATTCAGAAAGGTGTTGTAACACTTACAATCGTGTAAACGTACTAAACATTCGATCAGTGCCTGCTAAAACAGCATGTGAATAGAATAAACGACCAAACTCTGAACACGCGCGACGAAATAACAAAGGTAGTTTAATAAGTGTCGTGCAGGACGGTGCTGACATGGATGCTCAGGCAGTTTTAGAGTTCGCTCAGGATAAGGCCGGTAAAGAGGGATATATATGCCTTTTTCTTGGAGAGGACTTACGGGAATAAATCACCTAGAGAAATATGATCACACCGTGGAACATGATTTTTCATTTGACTCAGTAGTAAATCACGTTGAAAAGCAGAATTTCACTTCACATGAATTGCTAACCCCAGTGTTAGAAATACAAAACTGTTGTCGCTGCATGCTTGGCTATTTCTCCCTGCGCTGTTAGACTGTATGTATTATAATTACTTTCGACTTATTACGTCAAAAACTGTGATGTGTACAGCAAAATGGAGTACAAATTGACGATGGCGAAAGGTACGTAGGCCTAAACTCCAAAATCCCAGAAATCGTCACAAGTGTAATGGAAGTAGGAGTAAAAAGACTGCAAATTTCTGTAATTTCTTCGTTCATAGTGAGCAACAGTGCTCTCCATTTATGTTAATATCTCCACATGGTTTTGCAGATATTAGCGATTTTTTGTCACTTTACTGATTACTGCCTGTGCCATAACACGAACCGTGCCGTGTTGGGCGGACAGCTCTCTACTCTGACGAGTATTTTTCACCACGCTTGCCCATTGGCTAGGTATAAATGTGGGGGGAGGGGGGCTACCCGTCGATCGATCAGTTGTTTATATATACAAAGAGGTGATAATTTCTCGCGCGTCACATTCACCTGCCCGCGCTCTTTTCCATTCTAATAATATGAATTTGTTTTTGAAATTATGCGTGTCACACACTAATACTCATGCACAAGAAGTGACGGGCGGTTTTTTTCTACCAACTTGGTTTCAAGTCCACAAACACTATGTCGCGCAAAAGTTGCTGTTTATTACTAAGGTATTAAGGTAAAAGATAAGGTTCTTTCACGGCACCAGAAATAGGAAAATGCGGCGTAGCTTAAGAAGAAGCTCGCTTTGCTGATGCGCTCCACAAATCCCCTTGGACAAAAACTGAGGCGAAAAATACGGAAATTGAATCAGGCTTAAGACAGTGGAATATTCTTTCACTGGTAAGAATGGATTTTCAGTGTAACGCCATCACCATTGACCTAGCTTCGGCATAATTTTTCAGTGCATCCAGCTCTAATACCATAGTGTACTTTACTAAAAGAAAAACTGGGTCATCCATTTGAATCGAGCACGGCCCTCGTGTGGACTTGTAAGCATACAGTTGTTCCTACCAACGGAAAGCGGAACATAAAGAACAAAAAACATGGAACATTTCTATGTGTGACCTTTGTTTTTGGAACATGTCCTTATTTGTCCTATACTGATTCAGAGAGGCAATACGATACCGTTGTCTGAATTCGGTGTGTTAACGTAGTGAGTATTTTGACCTAACCTTCCTGTGTATAAGGCTTATGTGTGATAAACACAAGTATGTCTTTCTCTTGTCAATGAAAACATTTCTACTTTGACATAACTGGGAAAGGAACCAACGCTTGATAAGCGCCATCTTTGGCCAAACTTTGGTACACTTGATCAAAGGGTTTGCAAAGAGATGAAAGTGACTGGCACTGTATTAGTGAAGATGTTTCAACAATTACAACCAGTTAATTCGATAACTTTGTTACTTTTTCTTTTTTCCCCAACACCCTGAACGATATTTTAGGATACTAAGCGTCCAGTTACCGATATGAGATGTTGTGTGAAACAGTCATTATTAAAACATGAAATCTAGTATGAACTTATAGTTTGATTATTCATAAGCCTTTGTCTTTTGTAAGCGTTTCGATGACAGTGAAATTACACACACCAATTATTTTGTCGTGTCATGGATCCAATTTTCCAATACTAAGTATGACAGGTCTCTCTTGCGCTACATACGGCTTACATTATAAGAAAAAGTAAAAGGTGGAAAAGCGATTTGGTGTACGGCCGACGCACCTCTACTCGCTGGACGTGACATAAAGCATTCTGTCTCCAATTTTGATGCACATCTCTTGTACTGTATGTTATCAAACACGTTAAGTTGTTTATATGTCCATACGCACTTGTTCCTGAACACATCTCGTCGGCATTGGAGCCAGGTACCATGCTAAGTTTCCCAGAACATACTACGCAGAATCTCACAGAGGTGACAACAGCTGTATATCTTATCTCGTTTTAACACACATAAATACAATCGGTTTACTAATTTAAGACGAGAGTCTATGCAAGGACGACACTGAATAATATTCTGAGAAGCCCAAAATAACCTGAGGATTTTTCTGCTCTGGTTTTCTCCCCAGTCCACACAGCTTGTTTTCTCACACGCTAATTGTCAGAAAGAAAGTGAATAATGTAAGTGAAAATCCGGCTGAATTCCCATGTTATCGACCATTCGTCTAATGGTTTCTCTTTTGAAGTGGAAGCTTTTTCTTGGTGTTACCAGCAGTGTTGATTGAATTAGACGGTTTTTGCCACATTAATAACAAAAATCGCTCTTTCAGCAAGACACTACCATTATCACCTTTTTTTATAACAGTCGTTCATCGGGGATGCAGCATGTATTTCTTTGTTTTCTTTCAGGGCTAATGTGGTAGCAATAATTTCATCATTACAAAGTAACTAGATTATTGAGTAAATCTGTTGTTCTCTTATAGCCTCGTTTGCCGGAGATTTCAGCTGTGTCCGGGCGGAGCTGCACCTTCGACGTCAGATCGGTTACTTTGGCGTCCAGGTTTACGTCCCCAGTGCCTCCATCGTCGGGATTTCCTGGATCTCCTTTTGGCTTGATGTGGACGCCGTTCCTGCGAGAATCTCGCTAAATCTCCTGGCCGTCCTCACCATGACGACTCAGTTTTCAAGTGTCCGTGACAAACTACCAAGTGTTATTTACATTACGGCTCTCGACATCTGGATGTCCGTGTGTCTGCTGTTTGTCATTTGTTCGCTGGTGGAATTTGCCTTAGTCAATGTACTGGTTCGACAGCAAGTAAAGGAAGTAGGAAAAGTCAGCAAACGCCAACGAAACAGCAAGAGCAGTGACTCCCCGAACAATGTAGAAACGATCGTAGAAAAGGTAGGTACATGTATAGGTGTTTGTCTAAAGAAAACATAATAGTGTGTAGCATTGAGCTGTCTACACTTGTATATTGGACAGATCCGCGGTTCCTGATTAGAGTAGCATTCGACAAAGTTTCAAACAAAGTTAAAATCTAAAATCTAAATCTAGTTTAACATTGGTCTTGTGATATCACCTTACTTAGGCCTATACAGAGAAGCCCACGATGGCTCGTAGGAATAATATATTCTCTCCATAAACGATCGCTCACAGACGAAGGACTCAAATTCAGTTCTTGATAGTTCATATGCGGCCTTAAGTGAGGAGGGTTTTTTTTGAGGGACCCGACTGCCGTCAGGCATGTAGAATTGAATAGGTCGAATAAATAAATAAATAAATACTACAGCCTATTTTTATTCTTTGATAGGGTAAAACATCAAATAAATGAATGAAATAAATTCAGTTTCCCCAGCATTCGCACTGGGGTTACCTGGAAATTCTAAATGTAGAAGTATTATTATGCCATTTCGTCCCCAGCATGAGTGTACGCCTGACGAAACATTTGTGAGCGCCACCGTGACAATTCTTCGAGGGAAACTCAGAGCGAAGAAAGTTGACAAGTGTGCCAGGATCTTCTTCCCGCTGGCGTTTGCTTTCTTCAACCTTGCTTACTGGTGCACCTATTTGTCACCCTAAGCGATCAACAAAAAGAGTATGTCAACAAATGTGACCATTTTGCCTTAATTGTGCTATCACAGAACTTATCCACAGAACACCTATGTTCTCATGATTACAAGAGGCCTTTTACTGATATTCATTATTTGCGATCATCTACAGCCACACCAAAGACCACTGCCACCAAAGCAACCTATGCTGAACAATTGTAAATCCATGTCATGGTCAGTGATGTTTGTTAATTGTTGGCTTACGTAGTTTCTCTGACTATACCACGATAACATGTTGATGAACACGGAAAGCATTTGACATGCCTTTTTCTATGCTGTATTTTGCTGTACCACACAGGGATTTAATTGTGTTTTTCTTTGGACGGATTGCCCTTTGATAATACAGTCATTGTGGCGGCATTGGATATATTAGAAGATATTGAAATAGACCTTACAATCAGAGCAAGCAAAGGAAGCCTTTATTTGAAAGTAATCCAGAGGAAGCTGTTCAGATGCTGTTTTGCAAAAGCCATTGTGACAATCTTCTGACGAACAGTGCGTTGGCGAGGTAATTAAAGTATCCGAGGCGATTACAGATTGTCCCCTGTCGCTCCTGTCAGTGCCTGTCATGGAGAGTAAGGACAGGAGTTACTGTGACAGAGTGGAAAGGTACATCTATGCCTAGTTAAGCTCTATTTAAGGATACATTCATGGAACATCACAATCAATATGATGGCATTGGCTGCCACAGTTATTAATCACGAAAATGATGTAATGGGCAAAGAGCACAATCCATTTCCTCTGTAATAAATCAAAAAAGAATATTGTTGTTTGTAATCTTCGGGTGGCCAAACAGTTAAGTACTGTGGCCTTAACACTTTTTTTACCAAGTTTTTGGCAAAGTTGTAATATTGATAAGTTAGTGTTATGTGTGTGATGAACTTAACTCTTTGAAGTAAGAACAAGATCCACTTACGGGCTAGGCGAATGTACACTGTGGCTTGCCAAGGCAGTGAAATTTTCCCACTTAGTTCATAAAAAACAATGTCGTGTGATCTGAAAATAGCCCTTTTGCATTGTTTCCATCTTACGGATGTGTATTAATTGTGACGACAACATATCGTTTTGAGTAATTCTGGACTAGTGACGTCTAAATAAATTGCTGTTACCTAATTTTAATTAGAATAAACCATAACCGAGCTTACATGAGGCCACATTTCTCCGCTTATCTGTGACCGTTTGCTAAGTACTTCGCTGTCACAACTCCATGAAATCACGCAAGACGATACATGATTCAGTGTTTCGGTTTTATTTTATTTTTCTTGAAAATGTTTTAAGTAAAACCGAAATAGTTCATCAAGTATAACTTTGCGTCTTTTACTGCAGGTGTCACGGAACTCTACTGTGTCTTATATAATTTTCACGCATACAGTTTTGCTAATGCCTAACGAGAAATGTAAATACCCATGCGTGCACAAGCACGCAGTGTCAATATGTTCGTGTTAAAACACTGTGTACTTTCTGTGCGCTTTCATGGTGGGATGGTTTCCTGTGGACGGGTTTTGTCATTTTGCAACACTGATAGCCAGAGTGGGACCATTACCCGCTGGGTACATATATAATCCAGAATACATATCATGACGAACTTTTACAGGTATCTACCTGTACAGATCAATCTTATCGTCAGTCTGTTGTTTACATAAATGTGTGTTATCTTTAAACTGGAAATTCTTGTCATCAGTCATAACAGGAACTTTTGTTATATAACATCAATTTATAAACACCCCACTCGTATGTTGCTTTCTAATAATCATTGATTCATTTTGTCTTATGTTCAGTGTGTGTAAAAGAATGTTTGCAAGGCAACATCGAATGGCTAAAATAAAATATCAAATACATGTCAGAATTTAACTCCTTACCTGAATATGTTGCACAGTGCCAAACTTTTATTTTCGTAATTATTATCGTCAATTTAACTGTGACATCGTTTTAATCCGCTCGTATACTGAACCAGTTTTTATTATTAAATTAATTTTTTGTTTAAATTTTTTATTTCATTTATTTTTTAGTTGATCTTTATTTGTGTTGTTAGCAATCTGTTTGATAACTTCAAGAAAAGAGGCCTGTTTGTGAAACATATGATTGTGTGAACAAAAAGTATACTTCGAAATAACTTACAACTCTTAACTTAATACAAAATATGCACAATTAATCTGGGTTCACGTAATCATAAGTGCTCTCTGTTTTTCTGCTCTCTGCCTACTGCACCTGCGTGGCGACTTTCCAACGTGTTCCAAGCGATTATTTCAGTTATTGCAGGTATGAGTTCATGTAAACCTATTTTTCGAACAGACAATCTTAGTAAACAAATTGAAAAATACTGTTTGTAATAGACCGTTCTCTTAAACGATATGTGAATTCAGTCAATAAATATGTGTCTTTACAGGTAAACGGGAAGTCAATCTTGGTAATCTGTGTTCAGTTCTCCCGAGACATAAAATTTTGCAATCTTCTCTTCAAAGTGCCCTCAAAATGGCACTTGAAGCAAAAATGAGCGGAATGTCAGCGTAGGAATACGAATTTGATTTAGACGAAGTAGTCTCAGCATGGTGGCGCCCAGTAGTTTGATTCTGAATCACGTAATACTTGTACCTGATCCAATGATCTTGTCGACTGACCTCTGAAAGAAGTATCGCCACGATATGGCTGGGAGATTGCGGATGTGGCGTGAAGCTATAATCATTCATTCTGAAAGAAGTCCGACAGAAGCATACATCGTATGTGTTTAAGAGCTGTATCCTATATATCGAAGAAAGTAGGATTAGTCCTATATTTGAATGAATTTATGACTTCATGTCCATCGGTTGATGTGGAATCAGGAAGGGTTTTAGGTAGAAATCAGGATGAACCCTTTCAAGTTTTCGTGGTCACTAGCTCATTGAATTAGGATATGGATTCTAATCGAGTCGAGAACAGTGCGCATATCCCTGAGATCAACCCAATTTGCTCACCAACCTGTTAATGTTATATCGCATCGGTAGCGTCTCGTCTATGATTTAATCGGATTTGTGATTCCGTGTTATTCATTCATGATCAACCTCCTTCACATGTTTCTGAAAGATATTAGTTTACTCTCGTTCAGTTAGTGGTTGTATTTGATCCTATGAGGTATAGTAGCTCTGGGATCGATAGACAATCTCCCCAGCTTGCTTCACGTCAAGGGCTCAGACAAAGTTTTACGAAGTTGTCGTTACTGTCGCCTGGCATAACGTCCGTGGGAACATATGGCATACGTCGCCTAAGAAATTGCCCCCGGCTGCAGCAGCTTTGTAAAACTGGCACCTCAATTCAGTAGTTCTTACATGCTTACAACGTGTTTTTTGTGCCAGGTCTCGGGTAGGGCCACAAAAATTTAAAAAAGATTAAAAAAATGGTACTTGTTGCTGCCTGGCTTGGCGCTGGGCATAGAGAGGTTAGAGCAAGAAAACTTAACTGGACGACCGGGAGTCAGTATAATGTGACCGGGTGGGGTGTCATGGCTTTTGTCTTCGACATGACGCTCCTGTGGCGGCTGCATGGACTCGCCCTGTCTCAAAAAGTCACAGGATATATTTAAGCACTCCTTGTCGTCATATGACTGAAAATTGTTGAGTGCGACGTTACAGAACAGTATACATACGTGTATGTATTCGGCTATTTGTAAAATCATTTACATTTGCTACCCAAATTGCCTTTAGTCACTAATTTGTAATACTTTAAGCTCTACACATGCTGGACATTCATATTAATGCAGAGAAAACCGAGTTAAAATTCTTGTCACTCATTCCTTCAGGGTCGTCATAATTATTCATAAACTATCGGCATGCTTTGCAAGGGGAGTGGGGAGTAATTTGCAGCATAACAGCAGCACTCCATGGAGTTGTTAGAACATACTCAAAAACCGTAAGCTTTGGGCGCTGAGTGCGGGATAACACTTCATCGTATTTATAACAAAATTTCCTGACATTTAAATCTAAAGCCATATTGTTCTGAGATCATATAACTTGAAATGAAAAATAAATTCCAGTCAATAAGGTTATATTACACTAAAAATTAACATTGTCAAGTATGGCTGCGCCAGAAACAGAGTTTACAATAAAGCTGATCACAGTTAAGGTATAACTGCTAAAGTTGCCCGTCAAGCATATTTCAGTCCACCAGTTGTCCAGCATGTCACCAACAAGAGTGATTTCACAGAGGTATGAAAATAGAGACAAAAGAAATAATTTGTAGTTGTGGAGTAATTTTAACATATGTGACCACACTGTTCATGAATAATGAGACCATGAGGCCACAAATAACACAAAAGTAACAGTAACTAAATGCATTTTCTTTGTTTCAGTGTAGTTGTATTTAGTTTCTCTGTGGCAAATTTTTCGTGGTTCAAGTCTCCTTGGTTTTAATCACTACCGAGCTGTGGATCGTTGTGCATGACTTTTGGTATCCACGAATATATGCTGCTACATGATATGAGGTCACAATTACATTTCTTTCTGGAGTACATCTTTGACATCTTGAGAACGCTACTTGCTAGCATTCCAGGCATGCAAACAGAAGATCACGGACTCACCGGTATTTTTAAATAGTAAGGTAGGAGGATTCAAATAGGCTATACAATCTAGTGGTATGTAAACCTTCACACTGTGAAAATTAATTTCCACGTTCTCTCTTCTGAATCAAAGTAATTTCGTTTCTCACTTATTGGATGTGTTGTTGTAAAACATCTTGGTGCTTTGCTGGTACAAATGTCTACTCTTGCCATTAAGCCTGCTACAAAGTGGAATTGCCTATAAAATACAAGTTAATTTCCGCACTTAGAATGAACAGGAGTTGAATCCGGGCGTTCCACACATCTACGCAATTGTGCAGTCTGTGGTAGCATTAAGCGATTATCATTTGAGAGAAAACAAAAATCGCTGAGAAGTGGAATGGAGAGAAAGGTCAGGGAAAATGTCTGGTGGCTGTTCTCCGTCATTCAGTGCTTCTGGGCCTAAAATATCACTTTCGTTGCTGCCGTATGCCACCACTTTTTTTTCAGGGAGAGAAATTTGACAATCGACCGTGAGTGCTTAAACATTTGCCAAAGTCATTTCGAGAACAAGACTGAAACCTTGTCAATGACATTAATGTATCAGTAACAAAGTAAGGGGTGCTACTTCTGCCATTATGTGGGCTTCACTGGCTCGTTGAGACCAACAGACCAATGATCTATGAGATCATGCGTTCGCGGTGTGTCAGATGCCTGACCAGTTTCCCACACCCGTATTCTGACCGGTGTCAAATAAGTGAAACATTCATAAGCAACGACAAATACAAATCAGTCAATCCCACTTCATGTATTTGAAGAAAATTTTCTCTTGTGATGAATAACGAAGATTCATTGCATAAAGCTCTGCAAGTACGA
This sequence comes from Acanthopleura granulata, assembly GCA_016165875.1. Taxonomy (NCBI): domain Eukaryota; kingdom Metazoa; phylum Mollusca; class Polyplacophora; order Chitonida; family Chitonidae; genus Acanthopleura; species Acanthopleura granulata. The sequence continues at coordinate 148,964 of JABBOT010000008.1, forward strand.
GCACAATACGGCCCACCCAACTCGGAGTTGGTTTCGAACGCCATGTACATCTAACGACTGGAATATAGCACCAACTGAGTCGCATAGTTGTTTCGTGCACACGAGCTCTTAGGACCCCACCCAACATTTCGGTTGAGTTGGGTCTAACACCCAGCACACACGAGATGTTAAGACGCGATTCAATTCAACTCAGCTGGTCTCGTGGAGTACTTTAAAACTGACCGACACACACGAAGCGACCGTGGTACAACTCCGGTAGAGTCGAGTGATTATTGTGCATACGCGAGCGCATAGGACCCGACGCAACGGTTTAGTTGAGTTGACTTGAATCTTAAGCTCTAGTCTGTGTCGAGTTTTAAGTTCCGTTCTATGCCATGCTTACCCAACCGTACATACATGCGAAATAATGACGTAACTCATTGTGCAGTTCATTCCTACGCGTCCCCCAGCGACAGGGGCCAGCTCTGTGGGATGAGTTCAGTTGAGTCGTTGAGTCATCCTAATTTTGCCAGTGGCCCTTAGATAAGACTCTCAGAACCGTTTGTGTCACAGACAACTAAAAGGTCCGTTCTCTGCATGCTAGCTGCATCTAACACACGTCCCAAGTTGAACCAAAACCAACCCGTGGTGAGCCTGGTTATGCTCAGTTGCAGCACAAGAACTAGTACATGAGAGAAATCACCTGCATATTCTACAACAGAGTGGAAATATACACAAGTACCACAAAACAGGCACTGTACGGTAAATACATTTTCGGGAGAAAACAGAGACGTAAGACGACGCAAGAAGTCGTCACTTCACGTTTAATTTCAGTACAGACTGCCAACAATACATTAAACAGGCACGATTATCTTAGCTGTGTACAATCGGTTACAAATTCTGCACATAGCGTCCCATCCGCCTGCCAGGTTAGTGTTGTTTAATGTCATTACCTTCCTTTAAGTTACTGGTCAAAACTACAGTTGACGATTTTAGAAAAACAACAGCAAGGAGAAACGCCACTGCATATCCACAATCTTAAGGCATTTCAAACCCTCTCTCTGAGGAGGCTGTCCGTATCTTAGCAGATAATTATAAAAGAGTGAAAGAAGAGCAGCGACGACATTGTGATAGTTGGCAAATGGCTACACACTACCAGTGAAATCCTGCCTCTGGCCAATTTACCTCAGTTAGGGTTTTATTCTAACCGTTCGTACAAGGTTTGAAGAACTAACAACTTACACCCCTCTAACATCATAGTTCAATTAGAATTAGGTAAAAAAGTACAGTGATGTTAAATGTATTTCAATAGACCTCGCTTGTCTAGATTTACTCAAAGTCATGTACTGTCATCACATTTTAACATATGTATACACAATAACATGAAAACAATGCAAAGAGACCAGCTCTCGGGGATGCTTAGTCCAGCAGCAGTATCTCGGTGTATGCAGGAATACAGTATAAAAGACTACAGCACAGAGAGTAAAACCAGAGCAGCTGCGACAATGTGATAGTTGGCAGATGGCCACACGTCACCGGTGACATCCACGTTACCGCTAATAGCCGACCTCTGGTCAGTTTACATCTTATAGGGTTTTACTGTGACTGGTCATGTCCCGTCCATAGCACCATGTTTTAAGCAAATTTAGGTAAAAAAATTAGTGATGTTAAATGTCAGAGGCGCTTGTCTTTAAAGAACCTCCTGCAACTAGATGGGAAAGCGTCCCCCTCTCGATCAGACCGATTGCCAACCTGCTCACAGTGACAGACCTACTGCATACTGACGCAAGGGTTTCCCCGTGTGGGGAAGTTGCTGTATACACAGGTCTTGCCTTGCAACAGGCCAACAACAAAAAATGTTCGCTACTAACCATGAGCGTCAGCCATGTCTTTTTTCGCACAATAATTTTTCCGCTAAAATCTCTTCCTGTCAGATCTAGAAGAAGTTGGATTTAAAATAAATTTCGGACTCTGCCGGATGTTTATTAAGGTGAACTGATAAACATACGTAGTTGCCTTTCTCTACATATAAGCCGGATGTTTATTAAGGTGAACTGATAAACATACGTAGTTGCCTTTCTCTACATGTAACTATTCGACATGCGGACACCCAACCCGATGCGCGTTGCAACGGACTGATGACGTGGACATCACTTACATGTTTTTGAGTGCACTGAGCTTTCATTGGACGTACATGTATGTACCATATCCATGCATATCTAATGTGTAGCTTTGTAAAATGTAAACAAATAAGACTTGCCTGGTTTAATCATTTTCTCCTTAACTCACGTTAATAAAAAATGTATACATAGATAGGACTCGAGCTCCATTGTCAGCTGTATTCATAGCCGCGCGAATTACCGCTGTACTATGGTGAACAACCACCTACAAGCCATAAACTATTATGCTGAATATGCAGTTCCAATGGCCCTTGAAAATATTTGATTAATTTCGAATTACAAAAATATGATTAAACCAACATGACACTTGCAATAGATTAGAACTCTTCAGCACGAATGGTTTTTCACGCAATCATACTTTTATTATGATGGGAATTCCCTCAGCAAAACGAAGTAAAAGAGCGAAATCTGCTTTCGACCTTACTTTTCTGAGGTAACAACGAGTTGAATCATACCATCCTAATTTTTCACGAATATGTTGCATAGTAATTACACTTCAGATTCAAGTAGATTTTCTTTCCTTTTTTTGCACGAATAAAATTACCCCTCACTCCTGCATCACCGAGGAACGATTTCCCATCCAGTTGCAAGGGGCCCTTTTTAGGGCACAAGATGCGGTTTTAAGACCTTTGACAGAATCGTGTTTGTACCACAGCAACCTAGCGTCTTCGACCGCTTGTTTACATCAAGTCTGGAAGTGCATGAAAACGGCTATTGGCGTGGGAGGAGTAAGCCGATCACTGAAACTGATGTGGCCCGGAACATCATTAACATGCAATCAAAATGAAGATTATCCGGGAACTCGTTTAAATCTCACCATAAATGTTTTTGAACAACCGAATTCTCAAATTGTTTATTGCATCCCATGCAGCAAATTGTTTGAAGAAAATGCCCATGGGTCTAAAATTGTAGGAATTTTACTTCATTATTACAGATGGGGATTTGTTATACATATACGTATGACTAGTTGGAGAATTTCCGTCTTAGAACTCAAATTGTTATACATCAACATGCCAGATATGCATGTCATTTACTTATGCCGTGCTACTTAAACATTAATAGAATTTTCACAAAAGCTATTACTGTCATTTTGCTGCCCCCGTGTGATCACTTCATATCTGAAATATTTGTTTGCTCCCAGTCATTACTCTTTAGCTGTTTCTCATATGTCTAGCAGCCGGAGTTACTTGTTGTAGCTAAAATGTTATCACGTCACTAAAGTGTTGACACGTGATTCCCCTGTGACTACTGTTCTCACGGCCGGGGTGAAACGGTATTCTGACAGACTGAGAATTACATCCACGAGCCACACCTCAGCACTCGTTAACATTACTGAGAAACATCAATACAAAATGTCACAAAAACGGCATCGCATGTACATTTCTCTATGCTGCAGTTGCTTCTTAAACCTGTAGATACCTTATCTGTGTATGCTCCCATGGTAATGGTTAAGTCTTTAACCTGTTATTCCTTTTAATACAGGCCAACAGTATGTCATGCAAATTCAAATGAGAAAATACATTTTCATAACAGCAATCCAACAATGATTTCGAGCTTTTAAATACATCTATGTCTTATTGTTGTATCAGGGAAACCACAGCACGAAATTTAGATCTGCCCAGTATCGTGGAGGATTCATATGAATACAATCTACCCTAACCCACATCCACCCAACAGAGTGATTTGTTCTAAAATTCAATTCTTGTGATCTATTCAATTCCATTATTGAAATTATTTTTATGTAGTGGGTTATTTTCTATGGCAACAATGATAAATCGATATACTACTGTCAGTATTATAAGAGTTAATGAATGTGTGAGCAACGGACTTTAATTACAGGTAAACTAACCATTAGCGTGTCTGAGTCAAACAACCCACAGGTGAGGCCAGTGAGCCATACCTTAGTGACCTCTCCTGGGTAAGGCTGGGATATTGTACTGTTTGTGGTGTTACCTGTGGACAGAGGCAAAACTGTGATCTACTGCACACTGCGGCCAGGTCTTTATCAGTTCCCCTTAATATGACGTGTAAATTCCACACGCAATTAATCTGAGAAATTCACATATTGCAGTCGTTATAAAACATATGTCGTTAAGGTAAAATGTCTGCGAACTGCGTGTTTCAAGTTCATTAAAGTGGTATGACATGCAATGTACAATACACTCGTACTTTCCTGAACTGTGCACAAATATTCTTACCAAAACACTGCCATGCTCCGGAAAACCACAAGATATTAAACAATTCGCTTTGGTTTTCAACGCTTATCGTTTGCCCTTCTTATATTTACAACTTTATTATTCGTTATGTGAATGAGATATGGCTAGAGAAATTCCCTCAAAGAAAATAAAAGACTACTGCGTAGAAAGTAAAACCAGAGCAGAGTGATAATTGGCAAATGATAAAATGGTGAAAAACCTGCCTGTTTATTTAAATGCTTAAGAATTAACAATTTACATGCCCCTTATAGCACTATGACCGAAGCAGAATGAGGTAAAATCAAATTGCAGCGATCTGAAATGCAATATAGTACACGTCACTAGTTTGGAATTACTCAAAATGCTGTGTTGTCATCACATTTAACATATGTACACAAGAGCAGGAAAACAATGGAAACTGACCAGAAGTCAGGCGTGTGAAAATCAAGGTGCTTTACAGTCACACCCCTCGTCGTCCACTTAGACTGTAGTTAATCTATCACTAAAGAAACATTATATCACAGTTATTTCTGTTTGATCGACAGCGCTGACCTTATGCAATCGCTTAGTGTGTAGAATATTTGTTAGTCATCAGTTATCACGTTTTAACCGTTTCCCATATCCGTTCAGAAGCCAAAGTTATTTGTGGTAACTCCATGATAAATTTGTCATCAGGATGTTGACACGTGATCTCGATCAAATCACCGTTCTCACGAGCCGGCCCCAACAGTCTTTCTGTATAAAAAAATTGCCATTTTTACAAATCTTTCACAAATCAGAATGTTTGCGCAAATGACGTGATATCATGGAATGACAACAGTAACCACCTCTCTTTCGGGTGTATCATCGATGAATAGTTCATTATGAAGTCCCCGGTGACTCACTGTATTCCTCACACCTCTGGGATCACTTGAGAAGGTACTCGTCAGAATGATGACTATATTAATTTGAACAGCAATTCCACTCAGTGATATAAAAGTAAAATTATCTTTTGCAAATTCAAGAAAAAAAGTATAATTTTTAACAATCTCATTTAAAATGAACTAGAAAGTTCAGCAAATATATACACCGCAGTAACTTTTTAATAACAGTAGATTAATCTTTGATTTAAATATGTAAACCTGTTTTCACCATTTTATACCTTGTGTGGGTCTTTAGGACGTCGCGCCGGACAAAGAGAGATTTACCCTAAACCATTGCTGTCATCGTCAATCTGCAGTGAGAAAATTCACTTGAAATCTCTGTCATTTGGTTAAGTAAATATGGCTTAATTTTTGTTCATGCGTTTGTTTATGACGTGTGATCGCAGATCATAAATCAGAAAAACAGCGTCAAGGGTATTATTAGAGTCGATGAAGTGTGAACGACGGGCACTAATTACTGAGAAGCAAACGATTTAGTGTGCCAGTCAAACAACCCACATGAGAGGCCTGTGACCCCAGTGACCTCTTCTGGATAAGGCTGGGATACTGTATTGTTTGTGGTGTAGACAGAGGTAAAACTGTGATCTACTGCAAACTGCGGCCCGGGCTTTATCAGTTCTGTGTAACATGAAGTGTGAAATTTCCCTAAAACGCAATTCACAGCCGGTAATTAACCCATTCAGCCTTGGAATGGATATGCCCCAAAAAATTCTTTTAAAGTAAGGAAGACAATTTCTTATATTGTTACTATTACAGGGGAAAAATTTTGTTTTTACGCAAAAATACTAGAAAAAAAAAAGAATTTTTTCATTCCTAGTCGAGTGAGTTCACGAGGAGCAAAAAAAAAACTTTTGTCTCGCCTTAGAAAAAGAGAATATTTTTCCTCCGCAATTATAACAATTCATGAAATTATTTTCGTTATACTGAAAATTTTTTATCCGCATGTCCTTTCCACGGTTCCGTATAAACTTACATTCCAATAACAAGGCTCCTGATGCCGACTAGCGAGTTAATCGTTACCTTCGGGACAGATGGCATTTTGTCTAAAGATAAGCAGGTGGTGTATTTTCAGGGATCTTAGCAGTCCCAGAAAATCTCTGCTAAGCCTGTGTCATGAAATCACTCCGGCAAACCGCTTCACTGAGCATCACATCTGATGACGTCATTTATCCTGTAACACGTACAGTGTTTTCTCCCAATTCCTGCTTAATGTCGAATTACTCGTATCCAAATCTGATATACACTGCTGTTTGCTGTTAATTGTTACATTTTTGGCTGTGATTTTTCCTTTCCCCTTTGTTTCCAAACGATTTTATTAAACAACTGAGTCATGCAATGTGATACATCTTGTACAAGTCATCCGGTTGATTCTAGTGGCCATACGTTCCATGACTAAACTGTCAGAGCAGCATCGTTTTTTCACGAGTGTTTACCAATAGTTTAAGGCAACGGGAATCGGATATTCCTAAGCCGGAAAAATACATATATAATTCTGATGTAATTGGAAATCGTGGTAACCTGTCATAGCTACCTGTTTACCATGTGTTATCAGAGTGTGGACAAGAAACCTCTCTCAGAGGTCTCTTCTCACCTGCTGGTAATGCGGCTTTAGAGACGGATCTAAAACGTATACCGTTTTTAACGCATTCAGATGGGAGTAACAATGCTGGAGCAAAATTTATCATAACGATCATTTATGATGGCTAAATCGCTCGTTTCTGTCTTAATTTAGTGTCTCATTAATAGAGTAGACATGTTAAAACGTTACTGTGTAATGATTTCGTTATATTTGTGAGGGACATTTGAAAGTTCAATTGCTGACCGATTCCATACAAATGTTAAACCTAAACCTTACTGATACAAATTTTAAAAAAGGCGAGTACAGAGATATTACGTAAAAATAGAAATTCTTTGACTCGTAAAAATATTTGGCCCCCTAGATTGAAACATGTGATTTCAGTGGGTTGTCAAGGTCACACAACAGTGGCTGGAGTGGAATAGGGAATATGTTAGGAGGCCGATCTTTAATCTCTGTGGCAGTTTGCATGTCAAACACCACTCTGTCCAAGCCGCTCGAGGCAATCTATGATCGCTCTTTGTATCTCCCAGTGTTATTACGCTGCAGGAAACGTTATAATCGATCATGTCGACGAGTGTTCATACACTTGCAAGTCATTCCGAATGTAATTCCTATGCACCGATTCCATAAAGAGGCAGATAACAGGTATACTAATAGTAATGTGATTTTCGGATTTCAATATCCCCCCCCCCCCCCCCGCCAAAGAAACATTGAATGGAGGCTTCTGATTGCATGGCCTTCACTGAGGAGTTTCATTGGCTATGTTTTATGACGTAATTTAAAATCGTTGGTGTCAATACACTGTCTAGAACATGCAAGCAGGCGATGTATTGCTATTATCCATAAATAAATAGTTACTAATATCAAAATTAAAGTTCAATCCTTTCTGTCATACAATCGGGGCCAGATGGAGTCTTCATCGTTTTTATAATAATTCAAATCCATATAAAATTTTCCACCCGAAGGAATTAGGTGCATTCAGACAAATCGACAAGACGTGTTTTAAGCTGCACGAAAAAAGGACCACTGATGCAAGGATCTAAACAGGAGCGAACAGTTTATGTCAAGAGTAAAACGAAAATATGGAATATAACCGAGTAAATCAGGATAAATGTTTTGGCTGACTGATGCTACAAAAAGAGAAAAATTATGTTCCAGCTCGCAAAACACACCACATCTTGTCTGCAAAGTCGTAATCAAATGTTACTAATTACACGTAGGTTCATTATTAATGTCTAGAGTGTTAAATCAAGGGGTCGAATTTCGTCCTCAGTGTTGTGATCGCTTTAAGAACAATAAATACGCTCTGATATAGGTCACCGAGTAACTAAACTCAGGCTTGTAGAAAAACATGCCGCCATCCTCCATGTTGAAATAATTATATAAAACTTTCTTTAGCTGCATAAATAAGCATCATCCATCGGTTCACAACCAATGATGTCATTTTCCAAGTCTCTGTTCTTCATAACTTATTGAATGGAGGTCAGATTTATTGAAGAAAGAAAATGCCAATGCCAATTAAACATCCCAATTAAACCGTCAATCTTCGGCAAGTCACGGCAAGTGATGAACGTGTGACATATAGATATGCTCACCAAACTGGTGGAAAACAAGCGCCCAGTTCTATGGATGGAGAAACACAGTATGTGCGGGATAAACCACATACTACTGACAACCTTTTTCACGTTTGAAATGCAGACATGCACATTATCTTAGCTGAGTACAGGTTGTGTTCAAAACACGGCAACATGAGCCCCACGAACCGATCCAGCAAAAACACACATCAGTAGCATCATAAAACATAAAGATCACTTATAGTCATCACAAAGACAAATTGAACACAAATCTTCAGAAATCAACACCAGTGCATGTGTGTTAAAAAGGGGTAAAGAATTTATTTCACAGTGAAAATGAAAGTCATACGGAAAACAAAACTGACATAATGCACAGCCGAAAATGTAACAAAAAGTAAAAATTAACAATGACTGTTGGAACATCAGGCGGATTTTTCCTGACTAGAAGTGTATATCAAATTGGGATAAGAATAATTCTCCATTACACAGGAGTTAAGGGAAGCTAATGTGTGTGATACAGGTGAAAATGACGTCACCAGATGTGACCCGCAGTAGAATGGCTCTCCGGTCAGTCTTGGCTGCAGTGGTTTGGCTGAGGAAATCTGGGTCTGCTCAGATCTGTGGAAATACATCATCTGCTCCTCTTTAGACAAAATGGCATCTATGCCGAAGGCATCGATCAACTCGCTTGTTGGCATCACAGCACTTGTCATTGGAACGTAGACTTGGTCCGAATTGTTGCAAGGAGAATGCAGTTGGGACAGTGTCGACGTTTCTGTGACTGTACCTGAAGAACATTGTGGAGAATCGGAATCCGAGCACAAAGCCGATGTCAGTTTCCGAAACTCTTCGTCACATTTTCGGACACGACGACGGGCGTGTCTCCTGCGGAAATCTCCCTGCTCAAAGTCCTCGATGTTTGCAAGGTGAATGGACCAGTAGTTACCCTTGCCGTTTTCGCTGCGCCCATGTTTCACAAAGCACTCATTTAAGGAAAGGTTATGACGAACGCTATTTCTCCAACTTTTGTCCTTGTTCTGATAATAGGGAAAGTTCTCCGAGATCCATTGATAGATTTCCGACAAAAGCATTCGTTTCTCCTCTGAACTCTGGATAGCCATGGAGATGAGAGCTATGTAAGACAGACCAGGTTTTGTTCCTGGATTCTTCTTGGCTTTTTCGATCTCGGCAGAAGCAATGTCCTTATCAATGACATAAGCTAAATTTTCCGCCGGTAAACAAGAGGGTTTAGTATCTGATTCTGCCCAACTTTCTATCTCTTCCTTATAAGTTACTTCTTTTGAATCGGAACTCTCTGGCGAGTTTCCCAAGTTCTCGGTGTACAAAGTCATGATGTAGCTGGCTTTACTAGTAAGAGTCTCTGTCTGGTGTTCACTCGGTGTGCTGTGGCGATCTGACTTTCTCCTTTAAACAACATAGGTTTTATAGAGAGGTTAATTGCGTGTGGAATTCATCGAAGGAAAATCTCACATGTCATGTTAAAGCGAACTGATAAAGACCTTTGAGCAGTTTGCAGTAAATCACAGTTTTAACGCTGTCCACAGGTAACACCACAAACAGTATAGTGTCCCAGCCTTACCCAGGAGAGGTCACTTAGGTATGGCACACTGGCCTGTCCTTTGGGTTGTTTGACTCTGGCACACTAAATGGTTTGTTTGTCTGTAATTTGTGCCCGTCGCTCACACCTTCATTAATTCTCATAATTCATTTGACCCAGGGGTTTCTCGCCATTAAAATAATGATGTCATATAAAAAAAAAATAACAGCTACTGCATTCCAAGGTGTATTGATGGACTTGATTTGAATCTATTTTTAGGTGTTTTGGAAATATGAATTCTCAATGGACTTTGTACAAGCACAATATTGCCCTTACTGTACATGGGATTTAATTTTCATGTATTAGTGTGCTTATCGTTGTGTCATTTAATTAGTATCTTGTTATACATATGTAAGCATTATAATGTAGACGAACTTTGGATAAAGTACGTCGTTTTGAAATACGAATGATGAGGCGTTTTCATGAAACTTTACACGGAGATTTTCCCTGGACTTTGTTAAAGCTAATGAAGGTAATTCAGACACTAGTGAGGACCCCGGCAAGTCGCGCGTGAGAACACTGGTCAGAGTGGGGTCACGTGTCAACACCCTGATGACGTGTTAGCCAGGCATCTACGACAGGGAACGGCGGATTGTGAATGGGAAACGGATCAAAAGTAATAAATGGTAACAAGCAAATATTTTACACATCAAACAATTACCCAAGTAGACCACAGCCGATGAGTTTGGAAAAACAGTGATAAATACACGTGACATACCCGGTAATGTGAACTTCCCCATCGTTCTTCTCATGTTTAAGTGGCGTGAAAGGCTGACATTTTCACTTCACATGGATTACAACGTGTGGAGGTTCTAAAGCCATGTCATACGTGTCTACACTTACAACTAATGAATAAGCTAGCTGTGTGGGTCTAAATATATCAGTTAACATCTGAAAAGCAGAGTGCATTCTACATTTTAGCAGTGGTTTTCTGTACCGTAGCATATCACATGAGAGGCCTTTCCCCCATCAACTGACCGTTCCTAAAAGAGACCGAGTATGACAATTCACCTGTTTCTTATTTGTGCTGGCCTTATCGGAAAGCAAGTTTGTTAAGTTCCTTTTGCGTTAGACAGGAATACAGTGGCTTTCTCACCAAAGAAGTGGTATTTTTAAAGAATAAAAGTTTTCATAAACTAACATATTGAGAATTCAGTAGCCACTCCGTCAACTGACTAGTTATTAAGATGTCAGAATGGAAAATTGTGCATAGGTTTGATCTTAGGGACATTCCTTGACCCCTCTTTACTTATATGAAGTTTGTAACTGTTGTTATAATTTCCCTTTTTATAGCAATCCAATAAGCTTTGTTAACTCCAAATATGATATTGTTGTCAACAAGATTTATAGCAGAAATAAGACAAGAAGGTAATAGTTTATTCTCCTTCAAGCATATGTCCCATAGTGACGGTGTGCTATGGTAACCGCTACTTTAAATCTCACCAACTGCACTAACATTTCATTATGACTATAAGCATGTAAAGCTTATAAATGTAACCTTGTAGGCAGTGTTTAGGTTTTGAGTGCATGGTGAGAGTTAAGAAATGTGTGAACAACAGCCCAGCACAGATAAATAAGCCATTCAGCGGGGCCCAGTCAAACAGCCCAACAGTACGTCCCATGGTCTGGACAGTGTGTCATACCTGAGTGACCTTCCCTGTTTAAGGCGGGGACACTGTACTGTTTGGAGTGTTACCTGTGGACAGACACAAATATCATGATCTATTACATACTGTATATTTGGCTTTTGGAAGTTCGCGTTAGCGTGACGTGAAATCTCCCGCAGACAAGCCCCAGATTAACCCGCGAAACACACCATTTGTAGTCGATATTGTGGATTTTGTGCAAAGTCAAATAAGTTCAGAAATCGAGGTAATATTTTATATGTATCACTTGTCGGAAAACCTCGTACACTGATAAGGTAAGGTGCTTAGGACAGAAAGAAAATTTGACTTATTTCAATACTAATCTTTCTGCTTCACCGGAACAATTTCCAGTAGTTATATGTCCAATAAAGACATCTCAGAACTATTTCCGCTCTGTGTTACATTGCTCTTATCTCCGTGGCTCGCCTTGAATGAGGTGTGCGATAGTATGTACAAGTTCATGGGTTTAACCTTAAATGTTTGTGTAAAGATCATTACATTACCTTGATTATATTTACTATTTTTTAAATTTTGTATACAATTATTATTTATTTAGATAGTTATTATTTTTGGACGGTCATTTAGCGACACAATCTCCATGTTTTACTGTGATTTCCTAATAAAGAAAACACACAAGATGGGCCACACAGCAAATCAAATACTTTTCAGGAGGAAAAGTACAATATTGGGTCGAGGATAACAATCAACAGATATTTGGGGTCGGTGGCATCAAGTGCCAAAAAATTTGCCTTGACATGATATAAGTATAGTGAGATATGACTTCCTTATTGTTACTAAACATGAATAAACTCTTTTTAAAAGATTGTGTGGGTATATGATGATGTGTGCACGCGATTACAATTCTCAAAGCCTCCACGCTTTAGTCCACAGGGCCAAGCAGAAACTTCCGGTAGGCGGCAGTAAAACCGCTCACATCCTGCAAACATCGCATGGCGATTACATTTTAATAAACATTATTTTGATGACTTTCGTCTGGTGTAGGATTTAGTGTCATGACACTCAAGCTAGAGAAACCATATAAATGTTGTGAATGTCCGGTTGTGCTGTGCTAAAATCCCTCTCGGTTTGTCACCTTCTAAGAAGTAAATAAGACAGACACACGAAAGACGACGGCCAAGAATTTCCTTTCTAAAAACCGGAACTTTTCAATTAAATGCAATGAACGTTCAATAACTGGCCCAATTACTAATTACATATGTTTTCATTAAATACACCACATAATTCAATCGATAAGTGAAATTTGTTTTGCGGCTTAAGAGAAAAATATGTTTGTCACGCATTACAGAACGATATAAGAGTTCATAAATATGTTCTGAAATTCGCCAGTGAATATGATCAGTTAGTTTTGTAGAAAATATTAGTCCGTAAAATTTTCCCGTGTTGACACAGAACGTGTTTCAGCTGTACAGATATGCATCGGTCAGTGGCAAACATCTAATGAAACAACTACATGACAGTTATTTCCCATTTGTGATCATGAGCATTGTTAACAAAATGTCGCTTATAGGTATGGAATATATTTCTTCCTGGTGCCTTCCAGTTCCGGTGTACAAGGCAATGGATCTTGCTGAAAATAACGCCAGATATATACATATGAATCCTTGATTGATCTGCCTGATAACATAGAGTTTGTCGTTATAATATATATCTTTGATTAGTATCTTTATAGTGCAGTTATACCCAGTCTATAGACTCCTGCTTGAGTACTGTTAAAACGCAAGAAATCTGCAGAGCGTTGGAAAGCGGACAGTGGGAGCAAAGGTAATTATGTTCTAACGCTAACCTCTAACCTCCATAAGTTATTATGGAGGTTGTAAGGGGTTTACCAGAATCGTCGAATATACCTGGTTTTGTCACAATCTCCGGTTTATGCGGTATTGGAGCACCAGTCAGCGTTAATAATGGTGCACGCATGCACATTGGTTGGCTTAAAAACTATGAACCTGTAGGATACAGATACACAGAATAACAGCATGTAAAAGTAATGAGAGAAATAGAGCACCGGTAAACGGGCGCTACATACGACCGCAGCAACATTTGTCATGTGTGTGGAAAGCATAAGTTCCTGAAAAGATATGACCTGGAGAACATGATGCGGACAAGGGAACAGACAGAGAAATGGGCAGGCTTTTGGGTGGCGGTCATAACATAACCCGTAGACATAAATGACCTTGGATCAAAGTCACGACACACCCTCCAGATGTAGGGAATATTGGTGCCAAGAATGAGCTACTGTAAAGTTATCGTTTTTAAGTTATGTCACGGACCAAAACTTTAGCATAAAGTGCTATAGTGACCTTGATCTTGAGCTAATGACCTTAGCTCAAGGTCATGACACTCTCTTGGCGTAAGGAACATTTATGCAAAGTCTACGCTTATACAAAATTGTCGTTATGGCCCGGATAAATGGGTGAGGATAAAGTGCTATGGTGTCCTTGACTCTGAGCTAATGACCTTGGGTCAAAGTCATGGCCCATCACCCAGACAGTATTTGTACAAAGCATAAGCTTTTGCCAAGTTATGAATGACTGATTATGTCTTAGCGCCACATTGACAATATCTCAGCCATATAGTGGCGAGAACATGTTCAAACCAAGAAGCCGTTTCGACTTGATGTGAACACTCAGAATTAAAAGAAAGCACACGAACAGTTTTTAAAAGCAGTTAAAACAACTAAATATCAGTGTAAAAGTTGAAAACTATTATTTCTACAATTATATGTACAATTATATTATATATATAAACTATATCCTGTAATGCAGGCCAACAGCCTTCAAAAAATGAGTGACAGCATCGCCAGCAACGCTGTCGAATAATTCATATGTAGAGTCGACTGTGTAGAATCTTTGCCGAACATGGTCGAAGTCCACACAGTCAACCAGGATATGTTTGATGCCATGTTGGGCATCACATCCAAGACACTCAGGAGAACTTCTTCCACGCAGGATACAATTGTGTGTTAGACGAAAATGCCCAATTCGACCTCTTGTTATTACCTACTATATGCATAAATTACTTTATGATTAATTTTGTATGTAGATATTGTCCTATATATATTTAAATATGGTTTACATCATTTAAAATAACGACGCAGATCTAGCGTAAGAAACGGTATCAAAGGAACGATATGCACTTCGATATCATAATACTATGTTCATGATATATTTTAAGTAATTTAACGTCGTGTGTATAGTGAAATAAGTGTGAAATGAGAATGATAAATTCTTGCGTCAACATTTAGTTTACTTGGTGGTATGTCCCGAAAGCACAATGCTATCACTAGTACAACTGTTGATCCGACGCAACACGAGGTTATGGCCAGTACCACGACCAAATCACCTGGAAGACGAACACATGCCGCCACTGAAGAGCTCAATGCCATTTAATATTGTCAGTTTTGACATGGCTAAACGAAACAAATCAGAGAACAGCAAGAAGTTAAAACAGCTATAATATTACAGTGAAAGGAAAAATTATTAACAAATGTGAAAGCTGTCATGGATTGTTATACAGCATCATACCTGACAGTAACGAAACTTTCGTCAGGACGGGATAACTTTCACATCCAATGGACACAATTGCCTCCACCCTGACGGCTTGGGTTGAGGGACCCCCAGCATGTCCCTGACTACTCGGGTCAGTTAGTCTATGGCGGACTCCGGCGCAGGTGGGCACCTGTAAACATGCAATTTGTGACATCTTCTCAGGGTGTAGTCACTAGGTCGGAAGAATGTGTCACATCTTCTAAGGGTGTAATCAGCAGGTCTGAAGAAGGAAACAGAGATGAAGAGGTTATTTTAAGTAAATTTAGCTTCTTACTGAATTACAGTGTTCAGATATTTCAGTAATGCCTTGAAACAGTCAGTGCCTGAACACAATACTAAGTATTCTCTATTTATTCAACTTTATTAGTTGTGTGATAATCTAGAGGTGTAAACTTTACCGGGCATTATTAATGAATTATTGAACAATATGTGGAGTTTTCTCACCGTTCAACACCTAAAGTAAAGATAATAAGGAAGTCTTCAAAGTGTGGGGAATTTTTTTTATTTTTTTTTCACCTGTTGTTTGATCTCATGTAAAATAAAATGCACACTATACAAACATTTTGGGAGAATTATATCAATGACATTTTCTCTCTTATTTCATATTTAATTGTGTGTATAGCGTTCAAATCTATTCAAACGTGTCGGTGATGGCATAACAAAATGTAGGTTATAAATATTCATGCCGTAAGCGTGTTTATAAATTACCGATCACTGCTGTCTGCATGCTTGCATAATTGTTGTAATCATATGGGATTCCTTCTTAAATATAAAACTGTTGGGTTCTATGAATAGAAGTGTCTCCTGAAAGAGAATTATTCCTGTGCCTGTGCTGTTTGCAATCGACAACTGGTTGAATGTACATGGAAATATCCGATATGTCGAGAAAGTTTTACAACAAACACGTGTACATGTTCCTTTTCGAAATGTCTTGGCCGTTTTGAGACCGATCTATCAGTAAGTTACTGGGACATGCATGAGAAATACAGATTTATGCATGTGCCTGAGGAATCATCAATTCTTCACACAAGGCGTACCTAGAGAATTAATGGTTTCAAAACCTTAATTCCGTCCGATGAAAGAAGCCGTATCCTTCAGAGCGGAGATCACTTTCTGCGTAGCTGGGCTGTTGTCACATGACTGGTCTGCAGGTCCTCCCCCTGTCCTCTTCATCGACTCCTGCGCCTTACTGTACTTTTGCTTGCATGTTTACTGGATACTTTTCGACCTGTCGCGAACTTGCTTACTAGTACGTAGAGCATAGCCATGAGAATTTACCCCGGTCATAATTTCTTCCTATAAACGAAATTTCTTCTCATTTATCAATGATGTGTAGAATTTTGATGTTAAAATAATGCTTTAAAAATTTACCAGCGATATACTCCCTTTCCACTTGATTCAAATTTGGATTTCGCTCTCGTTTCGAGTTTACAATGGGTGTGACCTCCATTTTGGCTTGCTGCACACGAGAAACAATAACAAAACGGGACATTGTGGGATACGGGGCACTCGCGATGACATTAATAGGACGATTAACTAATACTGGCTTCAAACGACGTTTCAGCAACGGTGTTAAACGCTAGCATTAGCTAATCGCCGATTAGGGTTTTAATCCTAGGTTAACGCTCAGTCTTATATTTAATCGCCGTACGAACAACCGGCCCCAGTCATGTTACACAATGATAAAAGCGACATAGACTGTGACATCATTTTCCTTTGTACACTTCGCTGGTTTGTGACGTCATCAACTAGCCCCACTGGATGAATGCGATACGGGCGAATGTACATCTCCCATTAGAATTTCTACATCATAAGTCTTTTGTTGCGCCACGTCAAACATGTTGAGCAGAGGGTGGGGTATAGAGTTTCGTAGCTTTTGGGCCCGATCTAAAATTTTATTAAACTGCATTACTGAGTTTTAACCACACATGTGGCCTGGGTTTTTACCCAGTAGCTCATATCTATGTTTGTGGTGTACTGTAGTAGTGCTAGGCTTCAAAATAACCTATGCCGAGATGTAGGAAATATGGCTGAGGGAAACTGAATATGCCCGATAGGGCGCATGAACAGATGCTCGTTGCTGTTGTTGTGGAGCTGGCCTGCCTTTGTGGGAGAATTGTCGAAAACATGGTATGTCGACCAACAGAATTATGATGTTTTTTTGTGTGTGGTGATAAATGTGTACTTGAAAACTGGATAAAAAAGAATATTGTGCGAGAGTCGAAAAAGGGTCAATAGTGACAAAAAGTAATTGTTTTATACGTATATTAAACAATATAATGTAAAAAGTGTACTTTTTGAAGACTAGCACCTGTTTGGAGGTGTGGTGAAACATGTTGCATGAGATTATTTCATGCAGTTTAAAGGTTTATTTTGCTTGTAACTGGTCATAAGAATTATATTATTACGACATATTTCTGTCATTTTGGGGATATGTGCAGTCAGTGCATTATTTCATCACATCCCCAGGCAAAACTGCAGCTGGATCCAGAACAGTTTCATTTATGACAAATACTGGCCCACTTATTTTGCAGTAATCTATCTACTCTGAAGTAGAATCTTCAAGGTAACTGAAATGACGTACATCAAGCATGTCCCACTTCGGACTTCGACCGTTATCCCTCTATGGGAATTTATGTATCATTATGTGAACGCTGAAAACGACAAAATAGTGTTCAAGTGAGATTAACGAGACGTAAATCGCTGAAGTATTCCATTCATTTTACAAGATATTTCATCTTTATATAAATAATGAAGACCCTTGATGACTCAGAGTTTAGACTAATTGAGTTCGCAAACTCACATCTAGCTTCTCCCTGCATCAGCTGCTTAAAGACAAAGGAATTATCAAAAGGTAGTTTCCTCTGTGCCGGGTTAAGTTTCCCCCTCCACAAACCTGACCTTTGCCGTATTTGTAGAATATTCTTGTGGGCGGCGTAAATCACAATGGATACCTCACTGCTTATACAAGCTTAAAACTGGTTTTACAAAATGACACTATAATAGTACCGAAATGAACTCAAATTTAAAAATAAATTACTTTTAGAAAAGCAAGTGTTGATAAATTTAAGAATGCATCCTTCGTTCAATGGCATATGTAATGCAAAGTATAAAAAAATTGAAGAGATTTAAATGGTGTTGTTCTGCATTTAGGACAATTTGTCAAAGTAAGGGTAACTCATTTCTACAGACAATATAACAACCGAGCTAAACATTCATACACAAATTTTCTAACTGCAGAGGGATTTTGTTATTCACAACAGTGTGATGCCGAATTAAAATACCACTACATGCTTACAGTTTCATAGTAACGTTTACCATGTCAATCAGTCAAAAAGACGATGGCGAGCATTATGGTAAGAGCACTTGGAAAACCGATGACCATCCGGAAGTTCTGACAGACCTTCCCACTTAAGACCGAAGAAGAAGAAAGCACACTGTAAAATGACAACGGCCTATGCGATTAATGGGTGATTAGACTTCAAACAAGCGTATTAAATAAATATACACATATAATTAAATATTAAACGTAAGTCTAAAACCTGTATATAGGCCTGTACTATAATGCTATAATCTCCAAGTTTTTAATATCTGATGCACAAAAATGCTTAGAGGTTAAACATGGAAATTTACCGTGCTTGAGTCCACAGCGGCTTCACTGAGAATCTCCTGAGTCCATGGGCTGTAGTCGCATTCCGACCACTCGTCCAGGGAACCCAACCTCACCCAACCGCTATGTTGGAGAGGAGAAAAAATTACGTTCCTGATGTGATTAACTTGCACGTATTATGACAGTTTGTATGTGTTTAAGTTTATGACATCAAATCCTGCACACTGAGGCTGTCAGGGATGCTGTTGCAGGTAGGCTGTGTTTGTGTCACTGTTACAGTTAGTTCCTTAAGTTTAAGTGCATAAATGTCGTTTGATAACTCGCACTGTACATGCCCACAAGAGCAGCTCTACTTTTAGTCTGTGTAAACATAAAAGGTATATTAGGGTTTTTTAAATCTTTGTTTTTGAAGAGGGTTATGTTCTAAAAAATTTGTTGCCTGTTTATTCTAAGCTATGGAAACTGTTAATGTTTACAAAGACAGGTGTGACATCCTTTACAAACAGAGTATTGTCACGTAAAAAGATTGTTCCAGTGCTCTCGTTTAAATATACTGACAACAGTAAGTGTTCCCCGCTGGCCTTTAACGCCCCATGACTAGCCGGTGATAACAGGCGGTCACATTGGATCATATTGCAACACTTTAATGTGCTAACCAGCGAGATACGGAATATGTTTTTTCAAGTCATTGCTGACCCATACAGAAGTCTATCCCAGTTTCGGAGATTTTGAATGTTTCACACAACAATAAGACAGTTGTTACGTACAATCTGGAACCTATGCTGATTGAAATCGAGAGCAGTGAGAGCCATATGGTAGGCTACGTACATGTCGATACCGGGAGCCGATGGAGCAGGACGCAGCAGAATTGTAGTATACTACATAACAGAACCAGACACCATACCGACATGTTTCTGTGTGGGAGAAATATTTTACCCTCCTCGAAAAAAGTAACCCTCATGCAAGGATGTAGAATAGGAAAAAACACTTTATTCCAAGGTGGAGAAAAAATATAGAATAACAAACAGGAATTGGAAAATTTCACACACAAATACAACAAACCTAAAGAAAGCATCAACAATACTATCCCTCAGACAGATTTCCCCTGATTAGAAGCGTATATCAGATTGGGATAAGAATAATTCGGCATGAAACAGGAGTTGGTAGAAGCCTGTGTGTGTGAAAATGACGTGATCAGATGGGACTCGCGGTGGAATGGCTCTCCTGTCAGTCTTGATGACAATGGCTTGGCCGAGGAACTCTGGGTCTGGAGAGGTCTCTGGCAATACATTAGCTGCTCTTCTTTAGACAAAATGGCGTCTATCCCGAAGGCAGTAATCAACTCGCTTGTTGGCATCACAACACTTGTCATTGGAACGTAGACTTGGTCCGAATTGTTGCAAGGAGAATGCAGTTGGGACAGAGTCGACGTTTCTGTGACTGTCAAGGAAGTACACTGTATAGAATCGGAATCCGAGCACAAAGCCGATGTCAGTTTCCGAAACTCTTCGTCACATTTTCGGACACGACGACGGGCGTGTCTCCTGCGGAAATCTCCCTGCTCAAAGTCCTCGATGTTTGCAAGGTGAATGGACCAGTAGTTACCCTTGCCATTTTCACTGCGCCCGTTTTTCACAAAGCACTCATTTAAGGAAAGGTTATGACGAACGCTATTTCTCCAACTTTTGTCCTTGTTCTGATAATAGGGAAAGTTCTCCGAGATCCATTGATAGATTTCCGACAAAAGCATTCGTTTCTCTTCTGAACTCTGGATAGCCATGGAGATGAGAGCTATGTAAGACAGACCAGGTTTTGTTCCTGGATTCTTCTTGGCTTTTTCGATCTCGGCAGAAGCAATGTCCTTATCAATGACATAAGCTAAATTTTCAGCCGGTAAACAAGAGGGTTTGGTATCTGATTCTGCCCAACTTTCTATCTCTTCCTTATAAGTTACTTCTTTTGAATCGGAACTCTCTGGCGAGTTTCCCAAGTTCTCGGTGTACAAAGTCATGATGTAGCTGGCTTTACTAGTAAGAGTCTCTGTCTGGTGTCCACTCGGTGTGCTGTGACGATCTGACTTTCTCCCTTAATGACATAGGTTTTATAGAGACTTCGATTTGTGTATTTCTCAGGTTAATTTCTAAGGAATTCGTCTGCGGACGATTTCACATGTCATGTTAAAGCGAACTGATAAAGACCTTTGAGCAGTTTGCAGTAGATCACAGTTTTGTCTCTGTCCATAGGTAACACCACAAACAGTACAGTATCCCCGCCTTACGCAGGAGAGGCCATTAAGGTATGGGACACTGCCCTGTGCCATATTGAGCTTTTTGACCCGGTCACACTAAATGGTTTGTTTACCTGTAATTATTCCCTGTTGCTCACACCTTCATTAACTCTTATAATGCCCTCCACACTTTGTTTTTTGGATTCAACATTCTAAATACTGCGTCATGTAAAAGGAATTAATCCCACCGATACTACTATACGGTGTGTAGATATACTTGATCTGAATCTAGAATTAAATGTCATGGAAATATACTTTAGCGCAGGAAATTTAGAAAGCACATTTTGCTGTACATTAAACTGAATTTCTCTCAGATTAACGTGGGTATGGTTGTATTAGAAGTACCTTTACTAAAGATTGGCTTTCAATTGATTTATCTATTTCATTGGGGTTTTACGCCCTACCGACCATCCACAGATTGTTGTCAGGCCTCCCCATGTACGGCCGGAGAGACAGACATGTAGGATGAACTGAACGTCCTGCGGCCGCATTGGTCATTGTTTTGCGCTGGCACGCTAACCGCCTCGGCCAATTTCCTTTTTAGCATACAATTGTAAAACAGATGATTTTGTAATTACATCAAGAGAAATACGAATAACAGACCATTTTCATCAAACATCGTATTGATGTGTCCCCCTTGACTTTACTCCAAACAAATGCATACCCCAGAATTCACAGTCTGTCAGAAGGCCGTTAGATCCCGCCCGTGAGAACATTGGTCAGAACGGGATCACGTGTCAACACCCTCATGACGTGTTAACCTGGTAGCTATGACAGTAAACATATGAGAAATTGCTAAAGTGGAACAACTGGTGACAAACATATAATATAGACATGAAGGCACAACATTAGGACAACAGAATAGGTCGAACAGATAGAGCGTAATAAATACTTGTGACATAATATGACTTGTATCATGATTCTATTCATGTTTAAGTGCTAGGCAAGCTGCGTGAATTGATGACATTTCGGCTTTTATATCCATGACGATGTGTGCTCCAAAACTGAAGTCTCTTGGTAATATCATACTTATGTACAGAACGAATAAGCTAGCGGTATATCATCAAGTTCACTCGAGGACGAGTGTTGCTTTGTTGCCGCCTCAGGTAATTTAATTGGCAGAGTTTCAGGTGAGTTAAAGAAGAATACCAGTTCTTTCTTCGGCGGTCTATGGACGTTTTAGAGAACAAAAGGCTTTATAAACTGAAGGAAAATACAGCTCTTCAAGACTGGATTATTATTGGTGTCTTTATATGTAAAATGCCGTGAAGATTCAACTACTATATCTACAAGTGACCTTTGATTACATTACAAGGGACATTTTCCCGAATTCGGTTCTTATGTATTTAAGTGCCAATGTGATACGCCTCCCTTATATAGTAGATACTTCTTAACATTTAATACCTGTGATTTGATGACATTGTGCATCTCTTCACATCTCAGTGTCATAACCAGTGAGTAGGCCTACAGATCTCTTAAAAGTAAATTTGTACGGAGTGTCCACAATCTCTGCTTAACTGGACATGGGCTTTATGATCGTCATGCACGTTGGATATATAAAGTCTTACAATCAAAGCGCAGCTGAGATACATAATTTG
Source organism: Acanthopleura granulata (assembly GCA_016165875.1). Taxonomy (NCBI): domain Eukaryota; kingdom Metazoa; phylum Mollusca; class Polyplacophora; order Chitonida; family Chitonidae; genus Acanthopleura; species Acanthopleura granulata. The sequence goes on from JABBOT010000008.1 coordinate 171,719, forward strand.
ATTAACGACAATGTACAAAGTAGCAAGGTGTACCATATGGTTACTAATTTCATTCATCCGCCTAGAACACTCGTTGCCTTTTTCTGTCATCTGAAAAAAGAAAATCTGAAAATTGTTGAGGGCTTCCTTTTGCAAGAATCAACTCTACTTCAATATTTATACCCTTTCTTAGTTGTTTCCTAGTTTATACTGAACGTTCTTTTGGAAAAGGTCGTGCGATTATTGGCCTGACGCTTCCATCTTGCTTGACGGTGGATACACGAATTGTTTTGGTCAAATTTACTCCACATTTGACGGGTTTAATGGATTTCGAAATCCTTATTGAAAAACTCGAAAAAAGCTTATAGTTACAGCCTTACAGACAATGTACAGCTGCTGAGTTAAGAGTAAAACTTAAGAAAGGTGTGAACAACAGCTCAGGTCGAACAACCCAGCAGTATGCCCCATGGTCTGGCCTGTGTGCCATACTTTAGAGATCTCTCCTGACACCATACTGTTTGTGGTGTTATTGTGGACAAATACAAATGTTATGATCTGAAAACTACGACCAGGTCGTAACCTCTTATCCCTATCAGTTCGCTTTAACGTGACATGTGAATTCACTCTCCGGCGTGCCCCACAAGCAGTTCTGACGACTGTCGGAAAACCGGGTACACTAACAACGTAATGTACGGAGAGGAAAAAGAAATCTTGACTTATTTCGATACTAAACCTGAAGGAATTTCTATGAGATCTCTAAAGTTTTACTGTCATTTTCTAATAACGAAGGCATTCGGATTACTGTGTTTTTGTCCTGTTTTAATTTAGCATGGTAACATATTCACAGTACTTAACACACACAAGCTGTAGATCACAGCAGATGAATTTTATTATATTTCGAGGAGGATAAGTACAATTTTGCGTCACACCTAACAACTTAGCAACAAATAATGGGAGCAAGTTGCATCAGGTGTAAAAACCGCATTAATGTAATGTAAGATGCTGATATATGACTTCGTTACATATTAATGAACATAAATATGAATTATTCCGGTCTCTTTGAGAAATTGTCTAGGTATGGTGATCTCTGCACACTAAAAGTTGTTCTTGTACTAGACATAACAGAATTTTATTGGGCACACCTGACATCCCACCCCGATCCATAAACCACCGCCTTCCCTTAATAGTTCTGCTTTATGCCCAAATATGTGACATGGTAGAGTCGGTAGTGGAATTCTCGGAACATCCGGCCTCATGCCCGGCCCACTTCCCGACCCAGGTGCCGCACGTCTGTGTACAGGCCTTTCACACCTAGGCTGACCGTCACCCTGAAGGCCTTGGTTTCTGCATTCAGCAATACTTGGTCACCCTGATTACCCTTCCCGTGCGACCAAGCCACGTCACTCTGGGGGACACACAGTGCATTGAAGATCGAGCCGATCACAATTTTCAAATCGTCTACGCTTTTGTTCAGAGGGCCCAGCAGAAGCTTCCGGTAGGTAGCTACTTCCTGAATACATCACAAGACGATTACATTTTAATAATCATTGTTTTGATTACTTTCGCTTTGTGTAAAACTAGGCTACATGTGGCAGACGACAAACGCTCCACCAGGCGTGACGTCACACACCATGACGTCGCCTTGACAAGCCCAGCAGGGGATTCCCACACGAGCTGGCCTTATGTCAAAATGTGAAAAGAAAAACAAACTATCGTATGATATTACTGGAATTATGCCAAAATTTGAAAACACGTGCTCACGAGCGCGTTCGTTTCCACACCTCAGCTGTCAGTTTACCCCTGGGCTTCAGATCGTCAACTACCACTGCCTGAATTTGGGGGTGATAAGGTTCAAGGGAACGGTTTAAAAGGTATACAAGGTTGGGGGAGGTCGTCATTTTTCATTTGCTTGCTGGTGTATCCACACGTTGTGCTGGATGACAGAGGGAAGACCTTCAATGATGGGATTTATCCTGCGATTTGTGTTTGCGTGTGTTTAAGGAGCGTAAAACCCTAAATCGTCACCAGCGGAAAGTTCATCGGCCGAGCGGAGTTACGCATAGTTGTATGGACTGTGCTAAGCAGTTTACCCGTATATCAAACCTGAAACGGCATCATCGTCGGATGCAGCATGGGGAGGCAGGTTATATGGATGGAGAAATAACGGTAAGTATGTGTTTTTTTTATACTGTTGTTAGCATACATTTAAAGCATAGTGTGAGTGTTATTTTTTTTTACATAATAAGTTAAGGAGATTTTTTTAAAGAAAAAAAGCAGTGAACAATAGGGGCTAATCTTTGTTTGGTTATGTGACATCCCGGTGTGTGATGTCATGACAATCACAGACATATAAATAACAAAAGACAATACATAACAAAAAGACAATGCATAAAGACATAATATCCATCGAGTCGAGCGGTTCACTGCGTCTGCTACGGCCGGTTCGGCTGCTAGGACGGTGCTATGGCTGGCCTCACCGGGGCTGCCTGGCTTGCCGTCGCTGTGCATGCTTGTGGATTCGGCTAGTTTTTTTGCAGCGCACCAATAATAGCGAACCGAAGGGAGAAACCAATCTCTTCGCATCTGATTGGTTGGTACTACGGAGATGGTTGTGAATTTTCAATTGTGTTTTGGCAGCATAGCGATATCGCCCATGTCAACTGTGTATTTAAACAAATACGTGTATATATATATATACAGAGAGAGAGAGAGAGAGAGAGTCCCAGCGCGCATGGAAAACTTCAAAAGACATAAAACAATCCAAGTTTATATATATATATATATATATATATATATATATATATATATATATATGTACACATATATATGTTATGAATGTTATGTTCACTACGTATGGGTTACGCGACGGTAGACATCCGCCAGCGATTCATAGCTATTTCGAAGTCGCCGGTGTCGGAATTTTCGTACCATAGCTCGCTGTAAATTATTCCTCCGAGTCTTCTTCCGAGGTGGACGTTTGTCTTTAGTGTTTTCTCGATTTCGTGTCTTCTTGAGAGGCATGACGTCCGTTCTCACCTGTGTTCTAGGTTAAACTGATGCGGTGTACACTTAGTGTCTTATTTTATGTACATACTGCAAACTATTAAACAGTGGGAATATGTCGGTATGAAATGTTGAATTTGGGGCGGCGGGGGGGGGGGGGTTAAACTTATACATATATTATATAGTCTATTTATGATTTTGTTCTTGTTATGCAGGTGCAGCCCATTTCACAGACTGGAGGTCGTGTAACTGCTTCATCGTCAAAGTCTGGGGTTCAGTCTGCTGTCGGATCTGAGCACTGCAAGGGTTCTTCATTATCCTTACCTGTCACGCAACCAGCCTCACCTGAGGCTGTGTTTAGCCCGCTCGGGTCGGATAACAGCGTGGTTGATCAGGATGAATCTCAGAGCACCTCTATCGGTAATGTAAAGGAGGGGGCTGACTTTAATAATAGCGCTAATTCGTTTCGATCGGACCCCATCACACCGCCGTATGATGAGTTACCTACAGAACTGGCATTACGGGATATATACTAGCATCACTGGGGCACTATCCGCCAGCAATTTCATCGCCATCGTCCTTTGCAACATGTGTATAATTTCCGAATCATGGGACTCTATCCTTTAGTTACACACCTAGATCAGGTGTTTCTTGACCAGCCTTCGGCTTTTCGTATCAACCTATCTTATGGTTTCATTTTACGTCACCGGGATACGGACCAATTGCATTGTTTCTATCCTAGTACTAATACAAGAATGCTCCCCGGAATGTCGGTATAGTCACACCTACGAGAATATACAAACACTTACCGCTGATTTGTCAGCTATCGACCCTATCGAATCGGCCCGGCAACAGCGCCCAAATACCAAATGGTTGGTAGACATTGTAACTAATGTTACGTTCTTTGTTCATAAACCACGGGCCACGACCATCCATGCGCCTGTGGACTTACCTGACAACGTGCGGAATAACAAAGGCTTGTACAGCATGGTGAGTGGAAGCAATGGAGTTTACGATGATCATTTGTGCTTCTTCCGTTGTTTAGCTTTTCACCTAGACAAGGCTGATCCAAAATACTGTGCTGTTAAAGCCAAGGGTTATTTAAAAACTTACTTGGAAGGTAAAAGTATGGAAGCTCGATATTTCCGAGGTGTGCCTCTCAGGGAACTGCCTTTTTTGGAGGATTTATTTAAACATATTTGTGTTTCTGAAGCTTATCTCCAAAAATTAGATCCTTCTGCGGCTAACAGCGGTGAAAACACAGAATGGACAGCCCACCACATTCCCATGAGTGTGTCTGTTAACAGTAACGTTCCTGGATATGAGAAACCGATGTGTTTCATATCAACAGGTGATCCTCATGCTTTGATTGAAACTATGATGACATATCTCACTGAGATTAGCGAAGCCAGCTTTAAGGTGTTGTGTGAACATTACCAGCTCGTGCTAGACAGCTTGGACGAATGTCTAGCTATATCTGCGCTTTGTGACTTTACGCACAAAACGAAAAAGAAATCTTACACAGAAAAACTCAAGGAGTGATTTTTAACCTACCTCACCGAATTCCCTGTTTTGATGTTTCTGAACGATGTAGAAAAGAGAACTGGAGATCGACAACTCCCTGTTGACGGTTTAGCTGTGGTGAATGGTCAGTGTACTATTTTCCAGGTAATGTATTATGTCATTTATATAAAATATATGTATAAAATAATAATTATTATGTTATGTGTAAAATATATAAAAATAATTATGTGCGTATGAAAAAAAAGATTTGGTAAATGTAGCGTTATAATATATATATATATATATATATTATATACACTTACATAATATATATCTGTACCTATATATACACTTTACTGGCATTTCCACGGGTGTCATCTCAACTATATTTCAACAGGAGAGCTACGTTATAACACAAAGCGCGGTCTTTCACCTGAAGAACCTCACAACGAAGCGAATGATCACTGAACTTATTTCGAACATCTGAACTTTCAGGTCGTCGAAATGTGGGAATGTTTTTTTTTCTTCATCAAAAGCGAACTGACCCTTCCCTTCAGGCATTTCTGCAACATTACTATACCCCTCCTCCGCCCCACCGTACTGAAGATCAATTATTAAAATCAGTTATTGACCAGCAACTGTATGGGTTTGTGGAATGTGACATTCATGTCCCCCAAGGATTATTATCAACTTTTGATGAATATCCGGCCAAATTTAAAAACGCAGATGTCACTCTAGACGATATCGGTCTCACTATGAGAGAATATGTCAACGCCAATAATATAATGACCCATCACCGCCGCACACTGATTGGAAGTATGTATGGAACGAAAATTTCCTTGGGCACGCCTCTGCTTAGATGGTATTTGGCTCACACACTGGTTGTAACTCACGTGTGTCATGTTGTGCAATACACGCCTGAAATCTGCTTCCGCTCCTTTGCTGATTACGTGACTCAGGCGCGACGTCAAGTTGATGTAGATCCGGGTAAGGCGTTCGTAGGTGAAACGATGAAGCTATTAGGAAATTCGGGGTACGGAAAGACAATTAACAGTCAAGATCGGCATGTGAATGTGAAAGTGTGTACGGTACAGAAGGCTCGCACGCTGGTCAATTCAGACTCGTGTATTAACGTCGAGGAAATTAACGATGATACCTATGAGGTCACTTGCACTAAGAAACGAATCTCAAATAATTTACCCTTACAGATAGGGTGTATGGTATATCAGTATGCCAAACTCCGTATGTTGGAATTCTATTATGATTTCCTGGGGAAATATTTTCATTCCAGCTATATTCAACTTGTCGAGACAGATACGGATTCAGCTTACATTGCATGGTCTCACCCCGATTGGGAATCCTTGGTTAAACCAGAACTACGAGAAGTTTACGAGGCAGAATGTGACCGCTGGTAGAATGGAGTGCAGATGACATTATCGCTTTATGTTCCAAAACATATTACTGCTACGCTGGGGACAGGGAAGATGGTGACAAGTTTTCTTGCAAAGCGGTGAACCGTCACAGCGCTCAAAAGGACTTGCATCTCTCGGTGCTCCAGGGTTGACAAAGTGCAGCCGGAGTAAATCGTGGCATGCGTGTACGTGCTGATCAAATGTATTCCTATGCACAGCACAAGGACGCTTTCACGTATCTTTATGCTAAATGTAAACTTTTGCCAGATTGAGTAAGCACGATTTATCTATATATTTAAACACATTACTACATATATTTTCAGATTCCGTCTATTTTGTAAATAAAGTGCAAAATTATAATGAAAAAAGAGAACTTTTTTTGGGTGAGATTTTTATTATTTTTTTCAACAATAAAACAAGAACAAACAAGTCGAATTAAACATGTCATTTTTTGTTACAATGTTCATCAGTGTATACATATATGCATAGTTCCAATCACCAAACACCCATCTGTTTGTGTTGTACAACAATAAACATGAAAGAACAAAAAACAAGTCCGATTACCTTGTGATTTCATTCGATTATGACTTCGATTATGGCTATTACAATCCTCGTAAATGCATATCTATTTTTTTTAATCAGCAAAGAAAGGTGGATGAATACCGAACATTCGCTCTGACCAGTCATAAACCAAAAGATCATTGTTACAGTCCGTGGGTGGAGAATTAAATGTTTGCGTAATACAGTTCATTGTTCGTCTTTTAGCTCGGTAGAGAGCAAAATACAAACAATATTAACCGAACACACCGTTATTTAAGCATTGTACAGGGCTTTGATTCGATTGCCAATGGTGCGTACCGTGATTTAGCCACGTCTCTACCACCTTACGCCAGGGTGGCGGGCCATAAGAGTCAAAATACTCTTCAGACAAGTGACGTGTGGTTTCCTCATAATCTATGTGTAGTGCAATCCAGTGGGTACCAGGTTTCATACAGGGGTCCGAGTTTAAAATACATATAGCAGGTTGATGTGACATTCGTGCAGGTAAATCATTCCAAGGGAGCACACCTTGGACCAAATCACGTGTATAAGGGTCGTTTTGAAGACATTGTAATAATTGTTGACTGTTCATGATGTCATCCGTTAGGAGTATGAGATGACTGTAAAGGTTGTGAGTTCAAATCCTGGGGCGGTCATCGTCGATTTTTTTTAATTGGTGAAATCACACAACACAGTGCGAGTCTTATCAGTTTCAATGATATTTTGAAATTCGGCGTAGCAAATGACGGTAGCAGATTCAAGTAGAAGTTGGGAAAATCGCTTTTCCAAGCGGAGATCACGCTTGTGACCAACGTTGAACTGCTGGTCGTCGTGTTAGTCGACAGTCAAATCAAAGGCAAACAGAGTGAACCCTCCTCCGAAATCGGTATATTTGATATCGTTTCATGCATCTGACCCGGATTTACCCGTGGCAGCAAATAAGTTCATATAAGAACGAATGTAATTATCATTCGGAAAAACCGGAGTGAGTGGCTTGGCTCGTTCGTTCACGTGTAAGACCACGTAGTTTATGTAACGATATTCAAAGTCAAGGGATTTTCTATGTATTGCCCGTTAAAGGTCGCGTTTTGTATACACCCTATGACGAGACGCTGAGGAAGAGTGCTTAAAAATAGGTTTTGTTTGGTCACTGTGGTATGTCCTATACCTACGTTGAAATACACGACGAATCGGGTACTTGGCTGGGATTTTCTCCAAGGCTTTCAAATGCCCTGGCAGAACACCTGGGGCGACTTTGATTTTCCTTATAAACATTGTCACTTCCTCAAGGACTGTCTTGTAATCAGTCGCCTCTGCATTGTCTCCTTCCCCATATTGGGCAGTTGACATAATAGCAAAGGTGTCTACGCTTCGGGTCAGACGCACTCGAACCGTGACATTGCTTATACAAATAACGATCTTGTAGAAACAAGTCTCAATGTAATCTCCACATCATATTAATCGACCGACTTCCAGCGGCCAAGGCCCTCCGTTTCTGAAATGCATTGTTTTGATTTCCTTTAGTCTCCATTTGTCCAGCAGTATCCTTATACCACATATTCTCTGTCAACTGAGTTTCTTTAGCATCCCTCCCATAGTTAAGTAAGGTTTTTATGCACGCACGGTAAGGGTACATATTCGTTGATGGCGTAATCAATCTATCATTGATAGCAACATCTACTTCCTACCACAGAGAATGCAGCCACAGATTAACGGGTGCTTTCACATACAAATAGGAGTTAGCCAAGTCCAAGTACGTGTCCGGATCCCCGTTGCTAATAAAAAAAATTCTACAGGTCCACCATACATAATGCCGGCAATAGGGTTGAAGGTATCACATCGTCCTTCCTGTACACTTCTTTGAGGCAAAGTCCACAAATCAAATTCACTTTTCACTGACGGGCAGGAATTTGGGTGCTGTAAAGCCATGGTAGGACGAATATAGGCGTTATGCAAAAATATCTCTGGGGAATCGGACTGATCGCTTGCGGGCTTATCTGTTCCAGCACGTCTCTTACGCTGACTGATGATGTGACGTGCAGCGAGGTGTTTTATAGACCCCTCAGATGTAGATACACCGAGAATATGCCGGGCTTTCGCCGTGAGTGCACGTGTAGCAGTGCCTAGCAGCTCTCTACCAGCAGCCGTACTACGTTGTATCAGGGCTTCCCGGGGTGACTTGCGGCGAAACAGCGTATCACCAACAGTCCCCAGGGCCGTCCGTAGCACTGCTTTCCCCACGGTTTTGGCAACGGGTATCAGAGGCCCCTTGATAAGTGCACCTAAAACATTCCCTAATCCATGACCTCGTTGTACCGTAACACCACAAAAGACAGGGAAATTACCGCCGCCAGCTTGGTTGCAGTAGTACGTGATGTAAGGTTGATGTGTATCTGACATCCTATGTGTGCTACTGGGAGATCACGGGTTCGAATCCTCATGTGGTGGTCAGCGTCAAATGTCTTGAATTTTAAAAAAAAAAAAATTTTGTCACGTGATAAAGAAGAGGTAAACCACGTAAAGGGTGGAGACCATCCGTGTCGAGCGAGTTGAACCAAAGTGCATCTTTTCTGCTCCTGTTGATATCAGCGCCTTCTCAGGAATGAGACCGAAAATTTCGTACAGGCGCGGACTAAAGCCTACAGTTTGGCGTGACTGAAATTACGGTGTATATATTTCAGAAGGTTTATTATACCCAAACACAATTTGGTCCGCTTTAGGCATAAGAGAAGGCTTAGTGCTACCCATCAGTTGGGCGTTGAGGCCTGAAGTGATGGCTTCCGGTTTCGGGTAATAGCCATTGGGAAGTACAACTCGATCGTAACGAGAGAGATCTTCCGAGTGCACCGTAAACCAGATTTCACCGGCTGCGACATTAGCCCACAATCGTGGGTACTGTATTTCCACCAGACCACATTCCCAATGACCTTTGAGATGAATCGGGCGAGGCAGTTGGGTAGTGTAATAGACTAAGGTATTGTTTGGGAAATAGTTCAATGAGCTGTTGCTCGGTAACGTCACATAAAGCATGCTGTTTATCTCACGTCTCAGGGTCCAGCTAACTGTATACCATGAGAAACCCCGTTTTTAACAAGGAAGCCACTGCTGAGGTTGGGTAATGTTATGTTTGACCTTTGAATTACCGCGAGATGGGCTTTTGTTTTGGGGTGGGACTATACCATTGCTCCCGTTGTAGTCGTTCCCACTCAGGTCTTGATTTGGGCTTTGATTTACGCTTCTTAGACTGGGAAATTGGAGTTGGACCCCTTTGGTTTATGAGGTGTCAACATGCCTTCCGGCTGATGTCCTAAGTTCGTTTCTCCCTTCTCCTTTTCTCGTACGGGCAAGGCTGCCTGAGGGGGCACGGATGTAGCAGGTGCGGGCTGTAGGCGGCTTAGGCGGTGGCGACGTGAGGCTTTGCTGGTATTGGTTGTGAAATGTCAACTAGCGTTGGAGGGCTTGTTAGTACTGGTAAATTTTTATCTTCATTTGAAAATGTTCCATTCTTTAAAATTCATTCCATATCTAAATCCAATGTGTTGAGGAGTTTGACAGTGGACTGCACAGGGTAAGGTGAAGTCGGCCGAAGCAATCCTTCCAACAGACAAGGTTCAGCTAGTTCTATTTTTTTCATATGAGACATTTTTTTTCTTTCTTTTTAACTGCCACCCCTAAACAATCCACCTATAAGAGAGGCAATAGCCGGAATGGCCATAAAGAGAGATGATATTCCAACTTTCTGTATAATGGTCCGTTTGCAATGAAGCTGAGCGCGCTTGTTTACTAGCGTACGTAGATGTGTCTTGTACGGACGTAACCGTGTCTTCTGAGCTGGTGTCAATGGGATATTCCCATTTAAAATGTTCTTACAAACCTCGCATACACAGCGGACAAATTCAGCATTAGGTCCTCGAAGAATTGTCTCCTTCATGTTTGGGTGACCATTGACCAGGAGTTTAGCAAAGGTGGAAAGCGACGTAATCGTGCTGACATGGTTGGTGTCTCATTATATGATGACGTGGTAAGTGAAATTTATTGCATATGCCTGTGAGAGTTATTCTCCCTGAAAGTTAATATTTTTATGACTTGGGCAGCTAGACATACTGCACATCATCCGGAAATACGTGTGTACGCAAACGGAGATGATCAGGTGTGGTTTGCTTGAAATCAACAAACAAATATCCGTAAGGTTCTGATGTGGCATATTTAAAGGCCTCTAGCACGTACTGAGTTTTACCTGGGGTCATTTGTTTGCCGATGGTAGTAATTTGAGAAGAATCTCGGGTTTTTTTTTAAATACGACCAAATAATGGGGGTATAAGCTAATGGTTCTATGGTCTTTGCTTTTGTTAAACAGATTCTGCACAATGTAAATCACACTGATGTTACGATGATGACTTCCCTTGGTAAAGAGTGCTGTTACACGGTCGTCTGCTTCGATCATTAAATCATCAACAATTACTAAAGTTCGTTCCCCCGGATTAAATGTTATAGGGCTACGTACTCCTTCCTGAAATGCAACATTTGGTAAGGTAGTTACATTCACCGTAACACCATACTACACGCTCGGGAGATGGATGAATAAGTTCGCCAGCGTGCTCTATAACACGCTTGACAAAGACCGATTTGCCACTCCCCGTCGGTCCGCTGACAAGACAGGTAAATGCGTGGCTCCATCGTACATCCATGGGCCTAGTGGCAAAGTCAAATTGAAGAAAAATGGCTGAGATTGACGAGGGCGGGGTTCGTAACATACGTTGCTGTGTTGAGATGAATTCACCTGTTCAGGTGCTGTAGTAAGTTCAGACTTGTGCTTAGTTTGCTCGGTAATATCGCTGGGCCAAATTTGCGTAGAAATATCTTGAATACTAGGTGATGTGTTCGGTCTTTGGTAAGCCCAAGACTGAGTAGGCACCGGAGAAGAAAGTATCGAGGTAATGTCAGTCGACGCAAGCAGTCTGTTACGCCTGGTAAATACCGAGGGAAACTTGTCCGTCTTATTCCTCAATAACTTGTCAAATAGCGTCTTGTTCAATCGCTCTTGCAGGATGCGTAACAAACATTTGTCTTCGGTCAGTTCGGATGTTAAATCAATTCCCAATCCTCCTATTAACAATCCGATATACAACTCCATGACACCAGCAATTATAGTGGTGCCTTTATTCTCACACAGGCTTCGCACGCAGTCATCTACACACGTAAGCATCGCGAAAGGAGACTGAGCACAGATAGGATGAAGACCGTTTTTAAATACGTTCCACATCTGTCGCTGACACCCACGTATTAAAACTAGCCGGCCAGTGTCGCCATTTCACCAAGTAATATGTTATGCCACGTTCCCATTTGCTGTTTAATACAGTCTCCACTTGATAGTACGTATCAGGTGTAGTTTTAACGCGCTGGGGTTCTGTCTCGTAAAACGTTCCCGAGAGTCTTTCTCCGTTCAAATCGGCTAATGTATACACCACAGGCTCCCGAGAATGACGAGCTACAACACGGAAAATTTCTTGACTCCAGTTAGATAGGTAAGACTTCTCAAAAGTCCTCTTGATTTTGCTAATCCGAAAGAGATCTCCTATTTTATACCGATAAAGCCTCCGACTGCACGAGGGCTGTATAGAGCTATATAATATAGCCCGAACTTCGTGTTGATTGTTAGCTGTAACGGTAATCGGAGCTCGCCGAATGCTGCGGTGATACGCCCGTTTGTAACCCCGTGGTAAGGCAGGTAAATCATCCAGGCATCGAGGTAACTTCGAGTGTTATTAGCGATGAAATGTTTATACATGCGAGCTTTAAAGGCGCGATTAAACCGCTCAACTACGGAGGCTTTGGTTTCATTAAATGTGTGAAAATGAAAAATCCCATGCTCCTTTAAAAATGCCTGAAACGACTTGTTGAGAAACTCTTTCCCTTCGTCGATTTGTAAAAATAATGGCTTTCGTCCAGACTCCTTTTAAACACTTCAATAAGATTAGCATCTGTAGGAACATAGCATATCTAGAAAGAATATCGGTGCTGGCAGAATTATACCTGGCTAGTCTACTCATGTCAACCAGATCAGCTTGCCATTGACTGTCTATCCCGCCGACAATATCTCTGTTGCGGGCAAAGTGTCGCTGAGCTGGAGGATGAAGTGTATGTCTCCTTTTCGGCTAACCGAGCCTTTACACCATCACGTGACACAGGTAGATCATGCTGACGTGCTGCCCGTAATGAAGTATCTACCCCGCTATAAGCAGCTGGGCTCTGGGGGTCATAATATAACTGTTGTAAGACTTTAGCGACGCTATCCTGAGATTTTGTTTTGTTCGCTATTTTCTTTGCCTTCGTGTGGAATGGAACTCTCTTTCTGCGTCGTCGGTAAGTCATAATGGATGGTACGTTTATTTTATACCCATTTCATTAAACACCAACAAGTACCAGCACAAGTGATACAGACAGCTAGAGATGTAAGCATCCAGGGCGTGAGAGATATTGACTCGGGTTTTATATGGGTTGTAGCTGCCGACTTGCGCTGTAAGCTCATGAGTTTCGGTATAACTTCACGGCAATAGTATTTACGAATCGGATTAGAACTCTCTAAGCGGTCACAAACGTCTTTGGTGAATAGTCGGAGAATAGTACATCGGCCTTAGTTCACTTGTTGATCTTTAAACATAGATTCCACTGCGCCCTTATATGCTTGGAGATCGGTTACTGAATCAACAAGTTCTTTCCAGCCTAAAACCCCTTTTCATTTTAGGAGTGTTATCACCTCTCTAGCCAGTGGAATAATAATGAAATACTCTAGAGTACCATACGTCTTATACTATCCTCGACATACGTATATATATTTTACCACATTTTTCCACGTACATGTACAACCAACAGAGTGAGGTTTGGCATCCCATTGACCGTGACTCACAGAGTTTGGTGTTTGAAGGGGAAATACCCTTTGCACCATAATCACCGTGTAAGCATGACCGACGTAGGCTGTGAATAACTCCAAATCAACATCAGTCTTTCAGTGCATGATAAATAATAATGAACACCAATCAGATCAAGACCAACTATCTGTGTAAACTGCTAAATCATAAAACAAACAAACACATAGATTTCCACAATTTTTTTTTTTTTGGGGGGGGGGTGTTTACTTGAACATTACAAACAAGCTGAACGATATTTTATAGTATTCAACCTTCGTTGTGCGATACGCACAGAAAAACAAACAACTCACATACTGGAACTATTAGTTAACAAATCACCAAATCTCAAAATTCAATAAATCGTCCATATAATGGCTTAGTCTTGTTGTACTCTCTGACTCCACACGGCCGTTCCCCTGATACCGATTCACCGTTGACACTGATGTATTGCCCAATGAAAACCGGTACAATTGTCGAGATTGAGTATTCTCATATTACCTCTACGACCTGAGTTGAATCGAAATCGCTTGGGAGGGGAAGCACGTGGTCTGAAAATAAATAAATAAATAAATAAATAAAGTAACTGCACATGTGTACAGTTCAGTATAAGGTCACATGACTTTCCACAACAGGATATAGTATACCTGGAAACATTAGTCTGTAAATTAATTAAACACACACACACGTATATATATATAGCTCAGCGAAAAATCACTTCAATTTTTTTTTCAAAATACTTACTTACACCCCTTCTCCATCTTCACCCCATCTGCCTGTCAAACGCTGCAAATACATTTTGCTGAAATCAGGATTACGCTTCTGTACTTACTTACTACATTACTTGCAGATACTGACGGACGTTATCATCTGGCCATCCATACTCTTTAGCCGCATTCTGAAAATCGATAATCACCTTAGATTCATCCAAACGCAATGCTGCTTGGTCAACCGTGATTTCACTTTGCACGTCCATATAATGCAATGGTTCGAGACACGGATGCCGAATTTGACTCGAATGATCGACACGACAACCTTCACATTGTTCTTTCTTTACTTGATCAACAAGGGGAATCATATGTTCCTTCATTGCACTCCACATTAAATTACTTAGAATGGTGTTCTCCGCAGCGGTGAGATGAATTGGAGAGGGTTGGGGGGGAGGTGCTATACGAGCTGTCTGGGACTGCTTCGTCTGTTTTCCCAAGTCTGGCTCGTGTACGATGACAGGCCTCGGTCAGGTCTTTCCACATGTCAGCTGGAAGAGAGGCACCCCCTTTCTCATGATATTATTTTCCCTTCTTGCTGTATTGCATCCATTGTTTATTATTTTGATTCCACCAGGGCTCCCCGGTTTGCGGATTCTTATATGTTGAAAAACTGAGAAAACTGTCAGGTGAAACAGCTGTTCTGGCGGTACGCTCGTCTCATCATCTTCACTAGCTGGTACAGGACCGGTTTGTGTTCGGCGGGTTTGTGATTGAAAGAGGCTTTCAAACTTGTCCTAGGCATCCATTGGAATGGCTATACTACGCTGGAAAGGTTGGTTTATATATTGGAAGAAGGTGATTTCATCTTTAGCAACTCGAATTCGACATTCGCTGGAAATGTCGATATCATGAGTTTTTAATGAAATCTTCTTCTTGTCCGATCGGGAAAGTTCAATCCGCTTCTTAGGGACGGGCTATGCATCCGTTGTCTCTTTCTCCGCTAGAACAGTATTCATCGCTAAGTTGTTGTTGTTGTTGATGGCTGGTGTTTACTTTTCGGCATAATGAAAAAAAAAGTAAGTGAGTCAGGCAGTGGTAATTGACGATCTGAAGCCCAGTGATAAACTGACAGCTGAGGTGTGTAAACGAACGGCTTTATATAGAAAACTAAACGAAAACGCGCTCGTGAGCACGTGTTTTCAAATTTTGGCATAATTCCAGTAATATCATACGATAGTTTGTTTTTCTTTTCAGATTTTGACATAATGCCAGCTCGTGTGGGAATACCCTGCTGGACTTGTCAAGGCGACGTCATGGTGTGTGACGTCACGCCTGGTGGGGAGTTTGTCGTCTGCCACATGTGGCCGTTTGAATGACAGGCTATATGTGTTATGTGCGAGAGCGTTCGTGGAGTTTATGTTTTACATGTATGTATTTTCATACAGAAAGGGAACTACACCATTCTGAATAACCTTGTGTGGTCCAAAATGCTGGAACATATGGCTCCCCTTATTAGCGAAGTCATGGAAAAGTATTGTAAAGGTTGCCGTGTTAACCATTCCAGTCAAACTCGAAATACATGCCTCGAGGAGTTGTGGAGGTTAAAAAGCAGCAGGGCCCGATAAAGTACTGGAGACGGAGAGGGCCAAACCAGCAGCTTGGAAAAAGTTCGTGGAGATTTACGGCTAGATGAAAAGTTATGAAGCAGGATACCGGGCTGGACAGCAGGACAGCGCCGTGGCAGAAGTAACAGTATACCCGGGCGATGGAGAATGGCTAATGGCGACCGAACCACCATCGTCGTCGATGCATCCGTGATATTTTTTCCTCTGGGGAGAAAAAAAAACCCCTTCTAACAGTCCTTTTTTCAGGACTAATAAACCTTCCGAAAGTATCTTTCAAAATCTGAGCACAACCTACCTGTATGTATGTTCCGTTATTTTTTTCTACTTTGTGATTGTCTGAGCACGAAAACTGGGCTTGCAATTCTACCGAAAGTGATCTGTCAAACCTGAGCACAAATCTCTTCTATGTAATGTCTCGTTATTTTGTTTTTCTGTGATTGTCTGTGATTGTCCATGTATGTACAACAAACCAAAAAATCAGGCGTTCCATTCATTCTTAAAACAACCTTATTAATTCCAACACAAGCCTCACCCCAGCCTAACCATCCGATTAATTCATAATGAAATAAAAATTCAATCTATAATTTAATATAATTTAATGTATATAATAATTTAATATAATTTATAACAAAATATTCCATCCTTCATAAACTTTAACTTTTTTAAACTCCTGGCACCTTGCCAAACTCCTTACATCACACCAGCCCACGCGACCTTTATGACGTCATAACCGTCCCACCGGTACCACCCAGGTTAAAAGGTAGGAAAAATACCTGTGAGCAACATTATATACTAATGACGAACATATCTGGTCTTGTAACAAACGCCAGTTTATCCGGTATTGGAGCATCAGTCAGTATTAATAATGGTGGCCTCAGGTAGATTATTTGACCTATAAAGCTGGATCCTGCATGACGCAAATACGGATATAGATACAGGTAAGGATACAACCAGATAAAAATAACCAAGAGAATAGATGCAAGGCTGTAGTTATTTTGCCAACTATTAGAAAAGTATACAAATTAGTTTCTGGTTAATTTTATACGATCGAATAGTATCAGTAGATATTGTCCTAGTGTACTTTAACATGGTTCAGATCATTTAAAATAATGATGCAGATCTAGCGTAAGGAAGGGTATGAAATGGACCGTGTTTTTGCTAATATGAACATGGATTTCATAGTACTATGTTCATGATATATTTTAATTGATTCCACTTCGTTTGTACAGTGAAATAAGTGTGAAATTAGTTAGGTAAATTTGGCCTTGAAGGTTAAATTTCCCTGGAGGTATGTTCCGGAAACACAATGCTATCACTAGTGCAACTGTTGATCCGAGGCAACACGAGGTTATGGCCAGTACCACGACCAAATCAACTGGAAGACGAACACATGCCGCCACTGAAGAGGGTTACCCCCGCTCAATGCCATTTTGTCAGTTGTGGTAGCGCTAAACGCAATAAATTAGAGGACTAAAAGAATACGGACATACCGGTTTGTATTTCGCTTGTTGATACGTTTATAACAATAAATATTTTGAATTTCACTACAAATAAGTTCAAATGACTAGCATTACAGAGTAAACAGTGCAGCCAACATAAATAAGAAACACAGAGTCAAGCTGTGAGGGATTCTAAGACAATATCCTACTTGACAGCAACAGAACTTGAGTCAAGACGGAGTTAACCTCTATCAGCACTGAACACAATTACCTCCACCATGGCGGCTTGGGTTGAGGAACGCACAGCATGTCCGTGACACCTTGGATCAGCCAATCTATGGCAGGCCCCGGGGCAATCTGGCACCTGTAAATCTGTCAATGAACTCTACTTTGAAAACACAATGGAAAAATACAAAATTACAGCATGGAGAGTAAAACTAAAGCATGCAGAGCAAACAGGTGCGCCAAATTGACAAGCAGTGTTAATGTCTATCTATGGCGGGCTCCGGTACAGGCCGGAACCTGTAAATATGTCAGTGTTCACATTTCCGGTTTGTCCTTGGTACAACACAACGAAGCATAATCACTGGCATGAGGAGCAGATTGAATGGGTGAGTGCTCGGGGTTTAACGCCGTACTTAACAACGTTTCAGTCATATGACGACGAGGAATCCTTCTGGTGTCTGCACATAGTGTGTCTTCTTGTGTCTTCATGCCGCCAAAGTGCTGCCGCCTTTGGAACATACCCAAGATACCAGACATGAAACCCCACATAGTCACATAATGACACCGGGCGGACCAATTCTGTTTCTTTGCTCTTACCTCTAAATGCTGAGCACTGAACGAGACTATAACTAGCACGTCTCTTACGCTGACTGATGGGGTGACGTGCAGCGGGGTGCTTTATAGACCCCCGGTGACCTGGTTTACTCCGGTGGACGTCGCCCCGGCCCAGGTGTAGATACACCGCGAATACGGCGGGCTTTCGCAGTCCCTAGCAGCTCTTTACCAGCAGCCTTACTGTGTTGTTTCAGGGCTTCCCGAGGTGACTTGCAGCGAAACAGCGTATCGCCAACAGTCCCCAGGGCCGTCCGTAGCACCGCTTTCCTCAAGGTTTTGGCAATGGGTATCAAACGTCCCTTGATTAGAGCACCTAAAACATTCCCTAATCCATGACCTCGTTTTATCGGAACATCACGAAAGACTCGAAAGGGAAATTACCGCCGCCAGCTTGGTTGCGGTAGTACGTGATGTAAGGTTGATGTGTATTTGACATCTTATACGAGCAACTGGGAGATCACGGGTTCGAATCTTCGTGTGGTCAGTGTCAAATTTTTTTTTAAATTTTTTTTTCGTCACGTGTTAAAGAATAGGTAAACTCCGCCGCTTTCGAAAATGAAGTGTTACCAACACTTTCCCCTGCTCAAATGGAACAGGCTGACCTGTGATGTTCCTAATATCGATTTCAATGGTTGAAAACTCCTTCTTCAGTACAGGAACGTACTTGATATGTGAAAAGGACTTGGTAACGTGATCTCCAGACGCTTCACGAACCCCTACCGCACGAAGTAGTGGAGCTAATACATCCCCTGCTGCACGAGGTTCGAGCACATCCGAATATACGTAAAGGGTGGGGACCATCCGTGTCGAGCGAGATGGTCCATTTTTAAAGCCTGGCATACCCCGACCCGGATTTGAACCTGGACCTCGAAGCGGACACTCTAAATACTAGACCAACGAGGCGGTGCGCAGATTGAAAACTTACGTGAAACTGCATGAGTCTTTTTGTACATGAGTGTAATACTTATTTAAATGCTTTAATGCAAACAGTGTTGAAGAGTAACTGTTGCCTTTCACAATGCCGTTATTTACAGATCGGCGTTGTGACGAATTTGGCATTGCAAATGTCATAATAATTTTGGGAGTAGGTAGAAGTGGCAACAGATAGCTCTGTCATCACGGTATACAGGGACCAATTTCACCGAACTTTGTGTTGTATCTCAGTAAGGTGGCATGATTTACGGAGGAATGTATAGGAAGTTTATGAAATTGGCCCCTGTGTAAAACTTAGTCTAACTGCATTAGTCACATTTGACCTCACGTCGATCTCCCTCATGACAACTGAAGAGTAGACATGATACCCCCATCGCAGTTGTACGTGCTCGTAATTTTAAGTGCACGTGAATCCGGAGCCAGATTTGTCAGGATAATTTCCTTCGGAAACGCCGGTTTCAGCCTCACACAAACCCGACAGTCGTAATAGATACACTATTCTTGAATAAAATAATGCCTTGGAATATAAACATTTACGCTACTTAAGTCAACTCTCTCCCAACCGTTACATATTGGGTTAATTTATTTACATGGAGATCATTCATATGTGTGACGGTGAACTGTGGGCGGAAGAGAATATGAAAGCCTCTGTGACGGTCACCCCTCACAAAATCAGGGGATATAACTCTCTCCCTACTGTTACAAATTGGATTAATTCGTTCTTGCTAAAGACTTAATCTGCAAGCAGAAGCGAATTCGTCATCTCTTAAAGAAGTACACTGGAACATGTCTTTCTTATGGATATACAACTTCTTGGTTTATTATCACGACGTTTCGATGTAGATACTAACATCGTTATCGAGTGAGTGAAATCAAGACATCAACACTCTTAAATATAGCAAGTAGAGATACAAGTGTCTACATGTAGAACAATATTCAGGGGGATTAGGCTCGATGGGGTTCCAGGTCAGTTTGGAGGATTAATAGGTCATAAGCTGAGGGAAGGTAAATCCCTTGATCTCTGTTGAGGCTAGGCTTTAATCTCTTGATCTGAATGGCTTCTTGTAGTTTACGCTTTTTCCAGTTGGGTTGATTGGAGTTTAGTGTTCTGATTGTGGTCCATTTGATGTTGTGGTGTGGGTTTTCTTGGATGTGGTCACTAATGGCGGATTTAGAATCAGATTTTTCCACAGATGACTTGTGTTCTTTAATTCGGGTTCCTAAAGGTCTTCCCGTTTCTCCGATGTAGGTTGCGTTGCAGTTGCATTTTATTTGGCATACAACTCCTTTGGGTGGTGAGGGCTTAGTGGTTCTCCTCTTCCCTGTGGCATGGAGGAGTGATTTGAGTGTAGTCTGGTTTTTAAAGAAGGTTTCTATTCCTGTGGATTGTTTTAATAGGTGGGCAATTTTGTGGCTGGTTGGACCGATATATGAAAGGCTTATTCGGATTCCAGGGCCTTCATCTCTGACTCTAGTCAGTTGGTTGGATTGCTTTGTTGACTTTGTTTGGTGGGTATCCATTGTATTGGGTGAAGACAGCTCGCAGGTGTGTTATCTCCTCATCTAGGTTGTTGGTGCAGATGTGCGTGGCTCTCCTAGAGAGGGTTGAAATGATGTCAGTCTTAGTCTTGGGTGGGTGGTTGGACTTGTAGTGGATGTACTGGTCAGAGTGGGTTGCTTTGCGATAGACTGTGGTTTGTAGGCCATCTGTGGTTCTCTTTACTTGGACATCTAGGAAGGGTATTTCACGATCTGTTTCTGTTTCCATTGTAAATTTCATGCGCTGGTGTTGAGAGTTCAGGTGGTCTAGTAATACGGTCGGATCATCGTTCTGGTGTAGAGCTACAAAAGTGTCGTCGACTTTACGCATCCAGCAAATGGGTTGGATAGGTGATGTCGACAAGGCTTTGTTCTCTAGTTCTGTCAGGTAGATCTCTGAAACTATCGAGGAGAGTGGGGATCCCATGGGGAGGCCATGAATCTGCTCGTAAATTGTATCACCCCATGTGAAGTATGTGGATGATAAGCAGTATTCTAGCAGGCGTACGATGCTTCCTGGGGATAGCGGGGTGACGGGTGGGTTGTCTGTTATTTTTCGTTTGATCAGATCGAGAGCTAGGTTAGTGGGGACATTAGTGAAAAGGTCGAGAACATCATAGCTCACGAGTTGGCATGATTCCTTTATCTGTCTGATTTTGTTGCAAAATTCTGCCGAGTGGTTTTTAAAGGAGTCAGCTGCTTTGGACCATGGTGCTAGGATTTTGGTAAGGAACTGGGCAGTGTTGTAGAAGACTGTTCCTCTTGAGCATATCAGGAGTCGGGCTTTTACTGGGTCCTTGTGGATCTTGATGGTTGCGCGGGCATATGGTGGTCGTGGGTGCTGTACAATTAACTTCCTTTGGGTTTCATGAGTGATCTCTCCATTAGTTTTGAGTTGGTTAAGGAACGATCTGTGCTGGCGGTCGTATTTGTCGGTGGGGTCGGTTTTTAGGGTTCGGTACGTGGATTCGTCTCCCAGTAGGTTGTCGACCAGTGTGTTGTTTGTCAAGTATAGCAGTGTCTTTCCCCTTATCCACTGACGCTATGACTATGGATTTGTCTTCTTTCAGTTCTGTTATTGCTTTTCTCTCTTCTCTGGTTAGGTTGTTGTGTTGTGGTTGGGCTTTGTCCAGAAGGGTTGCTATCTGATGCCTCAGGTAGTCAATGTGCCCCCCGGGAGCTAATTGCTGTAGACAATCTTCAATGTTAATGATGAAGTCATCCTTAGGTATGCTATTGGTCGTTGGGACAAAGTTGAGTCCTTTGGACAGAGTTGAGTCCTTTGGACAGTAAGTTCAGTTGGTGGGGGTTGAGTGGTTTACTGCTTAAGTTGACGACAGTTTTAGAAATGAATTCTCTTCTGTTTACCTCTAACTGGTTTTGGCTGGTTGGGTTTACTGTGCTTCGTGTGAGGTTGTTGAACTTTTGCTGTTGCTTGAACTTAATTTACAGGTTGAGAGAGTTGTTAGATTTGGTCTGTACTTGGCGTAGTTGGGTGTACACATCTGGCTGTAGAGTGGATTGTAGTTTCTCCTATTGTTTTGCTATCTCCCCAGTGGAGTAGGCTTTCGTTTTCCTATGGTGTTGGATACGTTCTTTGACTAAGAGTGTGCTTGTCTGTTGGAGGATTCTGTGTGCTGCTTGTGAGTTGATAGGGGATCTTAGTCTTAGGCCTTTGGGTAAAACACTGTGGTCTCTACATTTCTGTCTCTTAAAAAACAGAGGGGAGGGGGCAGGTCCGTGGTCTTCCTTTCGCTAACCTACAAGTAAGCTGTCTTCTTTCACATCTCGTGATGTGCTCAACAAAAGCAGGTTAGATCTACTCCTAAAGCTTCTACTCACGAATATCAGTGAGTAACCTTTTAAATAGAATAAAATACGAGGGCCTTAACGGACCACATTTAAGTGATGTGACGCCATTGTTCTTCGGAACATTTTGAAAATTCTGTGGAAGATATGGTTTGAAAATGCAACCATATAAAACATCATTGCTCTGTGAAATTTCATGATAGCAAAATGTTCAACGCATCTAAACCGAAAAGAACTATGACAGTTTTAAAGTGTAAAATGCAATGAGAAGCTGCCAACAATTTTTAATAATGATGGGAAGACGTAAAAAATTTTGTAGGCGAATGAATTAAATACAGAGCTCCCTGGATGCATCGCACCCCAGCACCAATTCATTGACGCAAAGGGGGAGCTTTAAACTTGTCGAGTACAGGGTGAAATAGTGTCGAAGGCCTGTAAATCAATGTGAACCCATGAACTGAATGAAGTTTAAATTTCGAAAAAGATCTTGTTACCTCACATCAGCTACATTATTACAGAGATTATGTACTCATGGATCTACACCAGACTGACCAAGGTGCAGTTCATTCAATGTGTGCCAGTCATGAGTCGTTAAGAGTATACTCCAATTCAACGAACGGCTGACACATTTCTTAAACTGCCAAGGTCACAGAAGCGTCCTTTGTATTATTCACTCGAATGTCCGCTAAGGATAGTCTCTATAATTGATACAAAATGTTATTGTCCTTGGGGACGAACAGATCGCTGAATATTTAACATAAGATAATCAAACTGACATCCTGAATTTTACACGGCTTTTGACGTCTTGATTGTCCAAGAAGGCGAGTTGAAATAGTGGCCGCACACAGCCTTCACATTTTCAGTTCATACAAAGCAACTTTTAGTTATTAATCAGATCGTCAAGTACTCTTAAATTCTTTATTCCGAATCTAATGACCGGTTGGCATGTGTGCTCGTCCCTCTTTCAAATAACACAGAGCCAGTCACTTACGGGAAAATGGCAGAGGCATTTGCACACATTTATGCTCTCATTATATTTTTGTGTTGCCCTGTCCATCATTTGAAGTCGGTAAAAGGTAAGTGAAGGAATTATTTCACCTTGATCTCAACTCCTCGCCTGCAGGTAACAATTTTCTGGGAAGAAAGTAATATCTGCTGCACAAACACAAAATATTCAGTTTACTTGGTATTTGTGGCATTTTTTCAGGGAAACTGTGACATTTAGTTATTTATTTGATTTGAATTTTAAGTTATGCAAAGCCAAAGAGTCAGATAATGACCATTTTCAAGTAAATAATCTATCTACACGTGTCCCGTCTAGGCTATGGTTTCCCTACATAGAACAATGAAGCACTCTAAGACCTGAAACTGAAAGCGTGTTGGTCACTGTTGCAGCTTTGTTTGTTTGTATGCATTTTGCAATTATTAGTTTTTCTTTGGCTCGAAAAAGCGCACAAATCTAACAAGTCGATAATTTTATCAAAATGTCATGGCTTGTATCCCTTAGTTTTAGGAATGTCGCCATGTTAATGTGCTCCTGTCTCATTCATTTGACCGTCAACGACGTTAAAAAAGCTGTTCCGCTGTTGCCAAATTGTTTCAGTTTTTATGTAGAAATACTGCTTCACGTAAGGTTTAGATAAAAACTCTCCTCATGTGACCCATGCATCCTCCTATATTCCTGTTTTTATGTAGAAATACTACTTCACGTAAGGTTTAGATAAAAACTCTCCTCATGTGACCCATGCATCCTCCTATATTCCTGCTTGTTTCCCTGCGTTTTAAGGAGACACGGTCGCCCAAAATTTTGATGTTCAAACAAATTCTTATTGCGACGTCATAACGAAGTTTTGATGTTTGTTCATAAACTAAATCAATTATTCATTGAGCATGTAGTTTGTACGAGCTTGGAGAAGTCCTGCCGTTACTCGAATTCAACACAAAGAGGGTGGGCCATTTTGCTTCATTAATATTCGACCGAAAGGACCCGAAGCGACAACTGGCCAGCAATTACAACTCTAATTGCTTGTCTACCTCCTGAGGTCTCTTTTATGCCTCTTTTTGGGTGGATTCTTTTACGAGCGATGCATAATTCCTTCTTTTATGCGTCATCAGCCACATCTGTTTACATATGAAGATTACCGAGCACTCTGCGCGCATGCCCCATTTCCACAGAATTGTCAGTCCCTCATTCAAATATTCTGACAGACTCTTAAATTTTCGTTTCTTTTCCTTTGGTACTTTTAAACGCACAATGATGGTAGTGGGATTTAAAAAAAGCTTGTAACTTTTACTTGTTGAGAAAAATACCGAACACACATGCCATTCTGTAATAACGCAAAAATACCTACTTTTTAGGCGACCATGTCCCTTTAAAAGACGACCAGAAATGATACAAAAGCTATAGTACATATAACCCAAGATTGTCTTTCTTGTCATGTCTGTTCCGCTATTTCTTAAAGAGACTATACTGCATAATTTCCATATCGTGCCTTGTATATATCTTGAAAAAAAGAAGTAGATTTGCTTTCTGTACGTTTAAATATAAGTATCTGATGACAAACTGGGTTGAAAAATCGCTTCCTTCTGAACTTTTTTGCAATATGCATAAGCTCACAAATGTTCAATTTTGGGCGGTCCGTATGCCGAACTGTCACTCAAGAACATGAATATGTCGTCAAGGTTATTCCAAAACGTCAACCGCATGACGCAAACATTGGTTACACATTAAATGCTGCTTGAGACTCATACTTGTACGTGGGTTCTGTAATAATAACAATGAATTGTATGTTGTTTCAAATATTCACGAGCTTTCATAAATATGTCACGTTTTATCATAAATATGTGATTTTATTCAACCTCTTACCATGAATTTTACTTTTGATAACGACGGCTATTTAAATTAAAGCTGTTATCCAACAGCGTTGCCGGGGTCCACACTATTACCTATTTACCACACCTGGTAGTTCCTTGATAACTTCATGGTAAGAAGAAAGAAAGAAAACACTGAAAAGATTGAATAAGAACGAGCTGGATTTGAACCCATGACTACCAAGTATCGTGTACAATGGACCAAGCACTACAAACAGTGTGGAAGCAGTTCAGCTGTGGTCTTTTGCCCATAGCCTATAGCAAAAGACACAAAAAATACAGTGTTGCCAGGATAATCTCCATTTTCATGGTAAACTGCACTCAGCGATGTCCAGTTTTATAGCTATAACGGTTTCCTATCACGTGACCTCTAAATGTGGTGAAAATTTGCTTTCTCGCACTTTATAAAGTTTATATCTGGCCCTTTGAACTCCGTAATTTTCAGCATTACAGCTGTAACGGTTTCCTGTAACATGACATCCAAATATGGGAAAAATTGCGTTTTTCGAACGTTGTTCGTAATTTGCGTCAAAAGGAAAAAAATAAGATCAGATTCATGATCAGGACGTCAAACTATATCAGGCAGCATACTTAAAATTTTTAAATTAAAAAACTTTTCGTCACATGACAACTTCGGTAATGAGTGCATTTCTACAGTTTTCAAGATGTGCAAATGATTTTTGCACACGTAATCAGGCCCGACGTATTCTGTCTGCATAATAAATTTCAGTTTTTTCCTATAAACCCTTCTTGAGAAAATGACATGCCAGCGCATTCCATTCATGGCAATATGGCGTCCAAAGTAGGTCAGGTTGAAAAAGGAAATTTGTGGGGAAATAATTTTCATGTAAAAATGATAAGAAATAGATTGTATTTGAACCTCAAATTGGTAGGGCTAATTTCCCGATACTTAGAAAAAGGAAGAGAAAAAAGACTGGCAGGATTTATCTGGATTTGAACCGGAGAGTGCCAGCCACAACCTCCACTGGGGCTATGGTGAAAGCCAGTGAAAAGAAAATGACAGTGCTCCCCGATATCAGTACTCATCCATTTGTTCAGAGAGAGTTTGCCTTTGATCTGCTGCCCCTGGCGCCACACAGATTAGAATTACCTGCCCTGTGGCCAGTAAATGCTTTTATGAAGTCGTGCACAAAGCTCCCATGTTAATTAAATAAGAGGGGGTTTGAGAAATTTTTGTTGCTTTCTTTTGGCAAAAATTTAAAAACTATACAATGCACAAAACTAATTCCTGCAGATTTGTAATCCTGACAACAGGGAGCACCAGATAGTATGTTTGGTTAATCATTTTAAGCAGACGTGAAGTAATTTTTACTAAAATTCCGAGGTCAATTACGGCCTAATTTGCATATCAAATTTAACGTGTGAAGAAAACTGAGTAGGGCCATTCACCTGAAAACAGCAAATGGAATTTCTTCCTGACAGGTATAACCGTTTGTGAGAAGAAGATCTTTTAAGCGTAACAATGAAATTCAAAATGCCCGCTAAATCACGTGACTGGCCAAAAGACACTCAACGTCAAAAGTTGCTTCATATGTTCATTATCAAGACTCCAAAGTTTGGATTCCCTACCTTCAGTAGTTTGGCAGATATTGCAATTTTACGAGAGGACTGAAAAAAAAAATAGTAATAATAATAATCCGAACGATTTCAAAAGGTGTCCCTCATGGAACCTGTGTGTACCCCGAATAATTTGTTACACATAAACGCCAAGTTCACTACAGTACTTAGAATTTCCCAGAGTTATATTCTTTAGTTGATATGAACTATTATTTTAGATGGTGAGCCCGTGAATCTCGAAAGCTCGTGAATATATGAAACAAGACACGTGGTGATGCCTTGAGTTTTCATAATTATTATTGGTTACACATGTTCAAGCTCTCTTTGACGTCATCACGTCATAATGAGACGGAGTCATATTTTTGCAATTTGCCGAACGGCCTTCTATATCCATATATGGAAGTGCTGCTTACGTGCATACATTCACTTTCGTAGTTCAGATCGAAATGGAAACCTTTGAAAAATTCATTATGGCTTTAAAACAGAATAGCAAGATACCGAGGGTGATATTTTCTGAAAGTGCTTATGTCGCCAATTGATTAAACGGAAAATTTGCGATAATTCTCCGGTATAGTGTCTTTAAACATGACAGGCAGGCCATTGACGTCAGCCAAGAATCCTTTAAAACAACACTATAGTGATGAATAATTTCCCTAGAACGTTACACTGTAAAAATGCAAATACTATAAGCACACTTAATGAATTATTTCGCGAGGAAAACTTCTACAATGCTATGCAATAAGGGAAAATTTTTTTTGCGAAAATTGAAAGAGTGGGAATTCATTTTTAAGACTTTGCAACAAATTAAAGGTCAAAAATGAAAACAGTCAACAGGTTTTAATGATGTCAGAAAGAAACAGCACCAGGTGACTTAAAAGAATGAAAGAGATCTCGAACTTGTCACTTATATTTACAAACACAGTTGCTATTTTGTTTATGAGATTATAGCTTTTAGAGAAAACATTTCATAGAGAATACTTGAAAAACTGGTATAGGTGTGGATACATTTTTGCGCTTTGAGGTAGTTACGTGAACCACAGCATCTAACAAAAGGGACAAATACTGTAATGTTCATGCCATACCTCACATCTCTTATCTTATTGGCGTTGAAATTCCAAAATGTTTTATTAGCAAATAGATCAATAAAATAATGAAACATAAATAAATCTCTAAATTTATTTTCTGTAATTCGTTCATTTTGTATTTATGCTTTATGACAATGATCCGCGGCAAGGTGTCAACAATGCACTAAATGGAAATGTAAGTCTGAAACTTAGGTAATAGTATAATTTAAAGATATGACAAAATGATGGTACATCATAAAATAATTTTTCGTATTAAATTAAAAACATAGTTACATAAGTATAACGTTGTTCTCGTGTTCTAAGACGTCACGCTATTCCTTGTACAGGAATCTCGTCAGACAGGTGTTCTCATCCCTACTTCCCTTTGCATACTGAGCACAGAGAACTGTGTTTTGGTGTGGACAGGTTCTTTGTGTCGTGGATAAAAGCCAGGGAATATTGTGGAAAAGAGAGCACGCGCCTTGCCAAGATAACACAAGATATGTTCAAGGGACTTGATGGTGAAATGTTCAGCAGAACCTTATATAAAGATCTCATGAGACGTTGTGGGTCCATTGGTTTGTTCTTCAACAAAAATGTAGACGAATGGAAATGGATTGATGGTAAGCACGAATAATTAGGGCACATGTGTATTACATGGATCAGTAATATTGGCCCAGTAATTATTATCCCTATAGCAGCCAGTTAATTTCCGTGATTTTTGGCTCTCAGTAGAGAAAAACATGCAAAATCTGAAACTCTGTCGGGGTAGCCGTATTGTGAACCTATTTGTCATTAGATGTTTATCCCTCAACTGGCTATCACCATGACTCATGACTCTCAGTTTGCACGAAGGGTGTTCAGCCTCTTCTTCAGTACGGATCAGTTTCGGGGCATAATGATATTATAAACAGATGTTAATATACATAATGCTGATGATGTTTTAAGGTAAGCAACCATAGAACTGCTGACCGCTTGATGGCATTTCATGAAGTTGATGAAATTCTATTGCTCTCAATCAGTAATACAGACATACAGCAAAAGTTACAACAACGAGAAAACTACTAACATTTGCAATTTTAAAACTTGTGATATCAAATAAAAAATCAGGTCGCTTAGGTGAGCTCGATGTATATTAGCAACCGACGCTGAGATGAACTGAATTCGTTCTCAGTTTACTGAGTGGGCATCTATAAGCAATAAACATAACATGTACAAACACACAGCACACATGGTAACAGTCATTTTGCTAACTTTGGATCGCCATATGTTGTAAACTTATTGTTAGAGTTGCACAACGACCAGGTGAAGTAAGACCACATGCAATGCGGTCGCTGTGAGTTCAAGCCCAGATCATGCTGGCTTCCTCTCCGGCCGTACGTGGCAAGGTGTGCCAGCAACTTGCGGGTTGTCGTGGGTTTCCCCGGGGCTCTGCTCGGTGTCCCACAATAATGCTGGCAGGCGTCGTATAAGTGAAATATTCTTGAGTACGGCGTAAAACACCAATCAAACAAATAAATGAGACCACATACCCTTCTTTTATTTCACCCAATTTCAGCTTCCTAGACAATGCTTTTTCACCACGTAGCCATATAAAATGCATGAAAAAATGCACTATTTCCAGCTGTAATTGCAATTTAAAGGGAAACTTTTGATCGCAGAAAACGAATAAAACCAGTTACATCTTCAAAAAGGCAAACTAGAATTAACTCCATACTTTTTATTTCAAAATTCAAGACTAACAATTTATCAGACGGCACTGATCCAGAATGACTCAGGCTCCTATGCTGCCACAGTTCACGCTGTCCAACACCATTCAAGTTGGCATAGCGCTTTTCCTTCAATCTACCAGCTGAACTGGCGTGTCCGGTGAAATCATGTGATGCTTTTGCAGCAAAAGTCCTTCTGTTGTTGTTGTTGTTTAAGTGACATGTCACTCATTTTAACACGACAGCCTCCGGTTTGTCCGTCCCTGTGAGGAATCGTTGTCAACAAAAAGTAGACTGAGGATATATTCGAAAACTCTTGGCGCCTTGTAACAAATAATTGAAGTAATTTGCCCACTATCACACTGTCTTTTATATTAAGTGACGAAAACCCATATATTTTTTCTCTGGTTTCGCTGGTAAAAAGTATCACACATATAGTATTTAGCGCGGGTGTGTGTAGACGGGCTCCTGAAGTTGGGTGCCCCCCCCCCCCCTTGATCAACAAGCCTGTAGTAGCTCACAGAAAAGAGCTCATTGTGATTAAGCCAAACATAATATTTTCTTTTGTTCTTTGTACCGATAGGAAGGAGTTCAACTCAGTATTTTTGTGTAAAATTGACATAGTGTAATTATAGATTTGGAATTGAATCCGTCAGGGACGGAGTTTGATTCGAGCGAATTAACACCAGAGGCCAGAGGTCAGAAAGATCTTGAATGCATGGAAATTTGTCCGCTGAACAACGGTGATGCGTGGAAGTATCAGCCTGCGTTCTGTTTCAAGGAAGTTGGAACACCTTATGTGTGTCAGTACGGTAAGCATTAAATATGTAAATAATTGATATGTACCGACGAGTGAGCAGATTTATGTAATGGTCAGTCGTTATAAATGTCAGACTACCAATGTATATATTCTGGAATTCTATATTCCATAAGTAACAAAATCACAAGCATGAAAAAACAGCATTTTACTAACATTATTTGGGGGTGAATTTCACAGAGTGTTGTTGTGTTTTGTGTCACTGCGTAAATTTCGAGTGTAGAAAAAAATAACAAATACACTTGCGTATATTCTCCTTAACGTAAATTTATCACGTTCATCTACGACTCTTTATGAAAGTGGGCCCAGATGTCTATTGTTCAGAGCTTCGCAATAAGCAAAGCCTTGATTCAAAATCAAGTCGGAAATTGGTTGATGCCTTATGATTGTTTGGGCTTAGTTCAGCGGAAAACTTTGGTGTCTGAATGGACATTCAAAGGTGGGTCTCAGGTGAGCTGTCTTTTTCGTGTACATGTATCACATTGTTCCAGAGGTATCACGGGAAGTAGCCGAAACTACGACTGTAACAAAGGAACAAGGTGTCATAACTACTGAAGCGGGAGTCTCCAGGAGGCCTTTGTTTACGGCGACGTACAGTGATGCAGAATCACCACAAACCAGTACGATGTTTACTCCGAGGAGAAAAGGGACTCGGAACCGAAAGCCTATGACGAAAACGCGACGAAACAGAAATATAGGTGAAATGTTTTCTGTCTCAATATCAATGGATTTTTTTTATTATGTAGTTCTACTTTACCCATTGTGCTGGAGATGTCAGTACTAATTGACATGAACAATTCGAAGAAGACCCTCAAGTAAATCGACAGGAGGCTGGATATAACTCTTTGGCAACCATCAAACTGTCATCCTTGCTCTGGTTTTACTCTAGTTTTGCTCTGGCATTGCTCTAGTCTTTTATATTTCTTCTTTTCGTCTTTTTTGACTGGCCATTGTCAGAATGTCTTTCAATGACATCAAAGAAGATATTGTCTTCCTGTAATACCATAATGCGACCTTTTTTACACACCTAGTGTGTTATGTCATTAAAAAGACCCCCCAAAACTTCTGTTTTCCTAGACTATTCCATGAATCCCCAATGTTGGAATCGTCCATAAGCCGTGCGTACCTCTAGCATCATATATTGAAGGCGCGAGCGAAACGTTTTATTTGTTATGAAGTTGAAGTTTTATGTCGTATCGTTGATGATCACATATTTAGGAGAGAGCTTCCACATACCATCCACAACCGCAGAATATTATTCCGTGAATATGTCTTCCTAAAGTATAGCCTATATGGGCATTTCCAAGCCCTGGCTCAGTAGATTAGAGCGTCGTTCTAGCGATGGCTGATCTGCCCCTGATTAGGGATGATACAGGCTCCCGTCCACATTATGAAAGGCACTGAGAAAACTCCTGACTCTACAGTCGTACACGGCGATAAAAATAAATAAGTAACAATATTTATAGATTTGTCACAAGATGTACTTTTCCTTTTCATGAATGAATAGTTTATACTTACAAATCATTTCGAGAAGAGTACTGATTCGTGGTATTGACATGATATCACCGGGATATGCTTTAAGTATGGCCATTTTGGAGTGCAAGACGATCATTTGTTTATTCATACTTATAGTTGAAGTACATAAGAATCTTTATGTTACCTCACCATAAATATTTTATTTCTTGATGATTGCATCGCAGCGACACACTGTTTATATGTCTGAATGCTTTCAGTTTACCGAAAGGAAGGCACGTCCATGAACCCTGAGGGCAAGAGTTTGTGGAAAATGGAGTGTTACGCAGTGGCTATGTGTGTTCGTCTTTGCATGGCTGATGAAAACTGTGGCAAGATCGCATTCCATTTGCCCCGCAGAAAGTGTCTCGGATTTCCCCCAAAGCACAGCATTAACAGCGTGAAATTGCGTGAGGGCTGGGAGATCTGGGGTGTTTGGGAGATCTAAAGGTCATGACGAGATCATACGGCTTTTTCCTCATGCAGAATTTCATTTACCCAATAGTAAGCCAAGTATCCAATCCCCACTCCAGTGTATTACTTGGCAAAACAATAACCAGAGGGAAATTCCCAAAGAAAATAATTGCTTTAGAAAAAAAATTCATGGACTAAATCTGCTGCAGTTACACTTGGGCATTGGACAACTGCCATTGAAAATCTTAATCTAAAATCTTCGTGGATGTTCCTGTTGGTCGGCATATTAGACAATGTGCTATTTCTTTAACACCGCATTTCACCTCTTTCCTTTTAGTTCAGGATGGAGACCAAGCTTTGTTAGATGTTAAAGAAACTTTGTAGTTATCAGCCCTGTTTGAATGGAAGTCATCGGCCATTATGCGACTCAACCGTTGTGACCACATTAGGATATTAGGGGCTGACTAACGCTCTATCTGTCACAACGTTGGCTGGGCGGGGCAGTGTGATTCTAACCAGAAGAATCAACAAACGAGCCCACCAGCGTCAGTCGGCCCCAATGTCGCCATAATATGGCCAAATACCATTAAGATATGACTGGAATATTGCTGATGCTAATTTATGAGACGAAAAACTCACGACAACGAATCAACAGGATAACAAAAACATGACATTTAGTGGGTGTTGGAGGGGGGACTCCTGGGGTGAACTGTTGTTAAGGTCATCTACGTTTCTATGTAAAGGAGTTACTTGATTCTGTGTTGAAGTCAGCCAATGCACTTCGAACAGTTTTCGAACCATATGTTGTTAAATAAATCTCCAATTCATTAACAGGGTGACCAATATCTAGGTAAATTTCCTGCTGCTTGGAAGGCAGAAATGTGACTCGTATGAGTAATTTGAATTATTTTTACGTCACACAAGGCAATGAAGTCTTGATCTCGACAAAAGTCAATGGAGGTTAACATTACAGATTAGAAAAGGTATTATAGTTGCATTTTGTGGGTAACAATATGTATGTCGGATATTTCATTGTGTAGAGATTGTATTGTTATGTGTCACTTTCGAAAGGCAATTCTCACGTACAGAGGCACAGAAGTAGAAGAAAGGAAACAGATTATATTACTTTTTTAAAATTGCATGGATTTGCCTTCTTAGAGCTTTATCAATTATAACTACAGTCCGGCAGTTTGTAGAACTTTTTTATGTCAATAAAACTACAAGTCGCACACTTTTATAATCCAGTTTTGTTTGTGACACATGCCGTGTTATAATTATCGTTGTGCTCGTTTAAGGCCACGTTTATCTACTAAAGAGAATATACACATTAATTTAATTTTCCAGTAATGTCACAAAAAACACGTATAGTATTTATTATTCCTCACATTACATTTCAGAAGGTATGCGAAGGGATGAATGTGATGGTGCGTGCACACAGGCAGCTACTCATGCCCTTTCCTTTGTAATTTTTAATCAGTTAGGTCAGTTTACAAAGCACTATACACTCTCTTCTTGAACAAGTGGTATGACACATGCCACTGGTTGCCGCTGTCGTAATTGAACACCTCCGAACAGAATATAAAGAACAATCGCCAGTTGAATAACTGCTGCGGGGCGTCGTCTCCGTAAGCTTTCTTCAGGATGGCCTTGACCCGGTCTATATTTTTGTCCAGCTTGCTGAGCCAAGCTTCCAGAGTACGACTGTAGTGACGTCCGTTCTGTACCCAGTGGTCAGCCAAAACCAGGTCATTCTTCCAAACAGAAATGAAACATAAGGTAGGAAAACATGGAATTAAATGAATAACTGCTCTGTAAAATATGGTTGTACTGATGTAAGTATTAGATGTCTAATCCTTTATGAGTGCATGATAAACGACGAAATAATGACTAAGCCTAGCCGTGCCTTGTGCGATTAGGCTCAATCTCGCGTGGATTCTACTATTCTCTATTCAACTAGCATTTGATGAGTAGTATTCAAATTCATATGAGAATTTAAATGCCTGCTTTAAAACTGGAGAACAGAATATTTCTCTGTAAAAAAAAATTTTCTCTTTGTAAAAAATATTACAACTAAAAAGGTGAAATCACAGACAGCTAAAGTACCCAAAGACAAGGCAACACAGACCGCATATTTATCAGAATTCAGAGAAAATTCTAGGCGTCTGATTGGTCTTTCTGCCTTTAATAGGCTGCCCTATTCGCAAAACAGGAAAGCGATAGAGTCTTGCGCCTTTGACACTTTTTTCTGTATCCCATTGGAGTCAAGGATTCTCGCGCTGGCCGATAGCAACGCTTGTCAGCAATGTACGGGTCAGTAAGATTTCCTGCCTTTATTTTCCAAAGAGTTCTATGATTCAGCAGTTAACAACGGCAACATGTAGAAAACAATTATATTGTAAACTCTTGCAAATTATTACCTACCAGTCAACTTTAGACAGTCAACTTGTCTGCGCAGTCAGTGCTGCGATCTGAGCCGTGATGTTCTCATCGTGTGAGCCTTGATGGAGATCTCCACCACCCAGTCTGTGGCAAACCGTTTATGAAAACACGACGTGTTTTGGTCGCAATGCCAGATTTAATTTAACAAAATTCGTCCCCAAAACTCGTCATTGTGATAAATTCGTTATACCAGCGTGCTGAGTGGCTATACGACCTGATGTGTCGTCTCAGAGATCAATATTTTCGACGACATATCAGACCGTATACCCACGCAACACGCTGGTATAACTTATAGTACAGTTACTGTTAAAGTTTGATGCACTATTTACAGATGCAGGGGCAGTTGGACATCCTAATAATCCTTAATGTAAACTTCCACTGAATCATGTGATTTGCTAAAACGCTGAAACTTAACCTGGAAGTAGAGAAGAAGATCAGCAGAGGGCATTGTTCCTCCACTGAAGAAGTTCTTCGCCATCCATTCGGTGTCTGAACCGGATTTGGTGTCAAAAGCGTACGGGAATTGTCGGTGGCACAAACACTGGGTAAAGAGATAGCCAGCTGGTTTGAGCCAAGACGAGATTTTCTGCATCAGCAGTTCGTAATTCTTCATATGCTGAAATGGTTAAATAAAATTTAGTTACATTGCTGCCGTTTCTGAAAGCGGTTGTTAGGTTATCGACAATAATGGATTTGGGGTCATGTTAACTCCGAAAAATGGTGAAACAGGCAGTTGGGATAACTGTTAGTGATAAATGAGACGAATGAGAAAAAGTGTGTTGATACACCAGAAGTGAGAAGACCATAATTGCTGTATAACGGCGGTGATCAAATTAGGTTATGACAGTACGTAGTTAGACAAGTGTGTCGAGATACGTGAACATGGAATATCTATACTTTGGACATAAGCTGGACAGTCTCACGCATGGCTACGACAGACTAAATACACATTCTGACTGTGATTAGCGGCTGTGTAAGTCGCCCAGTTTGTTGGTCCGTTTGTCGGTAAGTCTGTCGGTCAATTTGTCGGCCCGTATGTTGTTCCGTTTGTCGGTAAGTCTGTCGGATAATTTGTCCGTCAGTCTCTCGATCCGTTGTTATGTCGGCTTGAATTTTAAACATATCTTTGGTGTGTGTCATTCATTTAAGAAGAAGTCTGGGGGCAAGACAACATCGACATTTTGTAGGATGTCGCAGCTGTAGTCGATTTGAGATTGCTTGTACTCTGAACCCATAAAAGTGCATCGTTAGTTCTTTTTATAAAAGAGGATTTAGTATCAAAGTAGTGTAAAGTAAATCCTCTCACCTCAAACATCTCAATAGAGATGATTCTATCAAACCGCTGTGCTGTGTTGAAGACATTGACATCGCACACAATACATTCTAGTCTGGCAGAGTAGCCACGCCTGCTCCCCTCTGATTGGATGAACTGACGCTGAGAGGCGGAGTTTGACACACACGTCACGTGACAGCGAGGGTACTTTTGCAGAATGAACAGGGTAAGAGATCCCCAGCCGCATCCAAGGTCAAGGACGTTTTGGCCGTCCTTGACCTGAGCCCTATCACAGTACAGGCGTAGGGAGGCTTCTTCGGCTAAAGGGGAGAATAAATCTAACTTGAGAATTAAAAAGATAAAGTAGGAATGCAAGCATTTAGAGCGTACACTGTAGTGACAAAGGTGCAAACTGAAAGCCGCCCAAATGAAGAGAATCTGTTTAAATTCTGTTGTTTAAGTGATAATAAATCAAAGTTCAGTATTCAAAATAGTACTACTTCGCAACACACAGACTTCTATTGTAACCCAAGAGTATACAATAACCAATCGAAAGTTGTTCTAAGTCGTGCTTTTCGCTAAGGGTGTGGATTTAGTCTGAGCCGGTATTAAAAGTATATATCATTCTGGTATCATTCTGAAATATTCTGTAAAGATCAGAGAAACCAAAGCTACAAAAACAGCAAATGACTGTTGGAAATCTTCATTTTACACGTAGTATGCCGTGTACATAAAGGGTACTTCAGTTTTACAACTGCCATGCAGCCCTGCCTTGTCACAGTATGTAGGCTACTCGGTCTCCAATGTCAATTCCTTTTAAGTTATTCAAGAGAAACAGTTTGGAGTTAATCTAATACACAATAGACCATCTACAAATCCTCACCACAAAGTCACACCTTGTGTACCCAAAGGGGTCTGGATGCCGTAGATATGGTCGTTCTGACCGGTATTACATACTTCCAGTCAGTAGATCTATTGTGTCGTTGGTACAGAAATGTATTTAAGCTAAGCCAGGCTTAACTCTTACAACCGGAGCCAAAGTAGATGGCAATTCAGTCCGGAGTGAAGCTAATTTGGCGGACTTCAGTCTTTATATACTTTCGAACAACCAGCTACCAGTCAACATTTATTCGTGTGTCAAAGTTACAGGGGACCTCCGTGGCTTAGTTGGTTAGCGCGCTATCGCAGCACAATGACCCAAAGCCTCTCACCAATGCGGTCGCTGTGAGTTTAAGTCCAGCTCATGCTGGCTTCCTCTCCGGCCGTACGTGGGAAGGTCTGCCAGCAACCTGGTGGTGGGTTTCCGTCGGGCTCTGCCCGGTGTCCTCCCGCCATAATGCTGGCCGCCGTCGTATAAGTGAAATATTCTTGAGTACGGCATAAAACACCAATCAAATAAATCAATAAATATAACAAAGTTACCATCGTCCAGTGTGGTGACTTGTTCCGGCCAGTAACAACAGCTGTACTTTAGTCGTTTTCCCAGGACCTGTTAAGAAAGATCGAATGTCACAACAGTTTTTCATCTCCATGGAGATCGGCTTGACTGCCTGCAGTTCTGTCTGAACAACATGGACTTGCATATAAAAAAGATTTAATAACTGACTTGAAAATTCGTAATTCGTTATCGGATTTTGGAGATGGAAATTTAGTTGTTGTTTATTGATATTTTTATGTATTCATTTGGTTGGCTTTTTCGCCACAACAATATTTTACGACGATGGTCAGCATTATGCTGGAAACCGGACAGAAGCTCAGGACCATTCGCAGGTTACTTGCTGACCTCAGACAGTGCAACCGAATGGAGTGCATGCAAGGACGGCTAGAACCTTAACTTTGTTGTCTGGGTTACAAATCGTGGACAATTTGCAGGAGAAATCCTGTCCAAATTGAGTCTCGCATTTAGCCATAGATCCTGTTTTGTAACGAATCCGGTTTTGAGACCCCAGTCTAAAATTTCCCGCAAGTCGTCGCGTTCTCTTGTGTGCATAAACGAGGTCCGAGAACAAAAGAATGCGAGATTCGTGACATTCTCGCGCGGATTTGGCTAAAATCTCACCACTCTCGTTTTATGTATACCGTAACACACGAACCGAGATCTTGACAACGCGAGAATAATACACTCGGTACGAACACATCATGAATATCACCAAGAATTGTCAAATCTGGGCGAGAATACTATTAAATTCACGCGACAGTAGTAGACCTGATACATTCTTATGTTCTCCAGCCGTCCTTTGCCATACATGAAGCTTTAAAACGCCAGGATTCGCGGAAAACAGCCAGTTGTATTTTTATTCAAGTGTTCTCCACTTGCGTTTTTCGGTCTTGGTAGGTTTTTGCAGTATAAGATTGAGAAATCGCGAATACGCACCACGTCATATCCTCCTTTAAACTATTGTCGTATTCTCATATCGCAGGTCTAGTGGTGACAGCTTGAATCGAATTCACAACTGGGGATTTAGGAACGTAAACACCAGTAGTAGTATGTTCTACACTAATCGCAAACAGAATGATGAAGTTCTTTAATTTAACCATGATTGGACTTACTGTTAAAAAGAAATCAGTTGGTACCTCGTAATGTTGTTCATTGGCCAGATCAGTGTCTATGGCAATCGACGACGTTTTTAACCGTGCGATGAACTTTTTCTTGAAAAATGTTTGTTTAACGATGTCTCCTCCACACTCCAGTTTGTCGATCCATGCCCGTAGATTCTGTCGCACCCCTTAGAATGTATGTTCAACAGAGGTGATTTAAATGTCATTTGAGCATTGTTCAAGTTATATATTGTTACATGTATAGTGACAGGATCTCATGTTCAGAATATTTATATGACCGTTGCTTAACGCTGTACTGAAGAATTTTGTTAAATCGTAAAAGTAAGTCAGTAAATTTTTTATAATTAACGATACAATTTAATCACCACGCAAAATATCAGATCAATCTCATGAGGCTCTATTGGGGGTAGATGCTGCACCGGCTTTACATTCCAACGTCCTATCTTTAAGCACGCATGCAACCTGTGTAAATATCCGTGTAGAATATATGAGCACTCACCTTCTCGTAGCACTTCGTCTGAAGCCATGATGTCTTCTGCAGCCAGGAGATTTCAGAACTCGTTCATTCAACTTCCCTTTGTGTTACACTTTTGCTGACCTTGTAAGACTGTGGGACCGTGAACCTACCGTAAAAAGAACACAAAGCTGCATGCATAATTCTAAATGCATTGGGCCACATAAACGTGGTCTGAAAACAAGCCGTTTTATCCATGGGTGAGCCTAGCTGTTACGTCTGCAATCCAGCTATGCAATAGACCGAGATAAAGGCCTTGCTGTTAGTCTGGTTAAACAGACATTAAAGTCAGCCAACAGTTTTAAACCAGTGTTTTAGCATATAGTCACTAAAATGCGCGCACACCTTTTAAGCGCTGATGGAATACTGCATATTCTAGTGTTGGCCACTGATTTACGCTATGAACTACAGCTTACAGTACCGGTACCTTTGGACATCGTTTAGAACTGAAAATAACTTAAACAAGTGTATACTTACACAAGCTACCGAGGTGAAACCTGGCGATGTGAAGGCCTTCATGCAGTGGCTTTCGTACGACCCTTCGCTGGTAACTGCATGCGCTCCGACACCTTGTCAGAATCAAATTAGGTCAAAAATCGGCCGTGCTTCCCCCACTCCCCCCGTCCACCACCCCCACCCCCTCCCCGCCGACACAGGAGTGATTGAACGTCTAGTGGTACATGTGCATGCAGACAAAAGTAACGCTAACTGGGGATATTTCCAAAATGTGTTTTGGGTGTTCTTTCATTTATGGGAGTGTCAAAGATAATCGGGCAGCGAGGACATGGTCACCCAGTAGTTTCTGAGTTGTTCCCTGAATTCCCTAGGGTAGAGAACTGGGATGAAAACCAGGTTTCCTTGTGTTTGTTTGTTTGTTTGTTTGCTTGACTGGGGTTTAAAAGCAAAGACAGCACAGGACTAAATACACACATGTATCGATAAAGAATCCCATTCACAATTCAAAAAACATCCCTTTTTATTTTTAGGGTATAGGGTAACCAAAATATCGCAATTCAAAGTTCAGAAACGCCCGCGTCTGGAAAATCGAACCGGCTGCCATGCCCTCAATTTTAGGCAATCACGGATATTTCTACCACCCAAGAAGGCAACTGTTTCCCGTGTGACGTCACCAGTGCCTAGTTCAGCATATTGACATGTGAAAGTAGTATTAAATCAGCCATGTTTACTTCTCATTACGAGACAATTCTGATATTCCTCAAAGCCACTTTCAATCAGAAAGTGGTGGTAGAGTATGCCTCTGGTTATTCCCCAAGGTTTCAACCAGGAGGCCACAATGCGTGGCCTTCGATTGTAATGATAAAGGGGGCCTACTTCGCACACAAAGGATTGCCTTACCTGTCATACTGAAGAGCAAAGAGTACGGATGACGACTCATCGTGTTTCCGGTTTCTCTAAAATGGCGTATCCCATGGCCTCGTAAGAATTCTAGATGAAAAGGTGATTTATAGAGTTACCAAGAATGTCATAAAAAAAATGCTTGTGTCTGTTTATGTCTGTATGAACTCCTTTTCGGAAATAATTTTGTTTATACTTTTTGTTGTCTTGTCTTTTAACGTCGCTTTTAATATTGTTTAAGTTATATCACTGAATCAGGCTGTAACCATGCACTGATGACATACATAAAGTGCTGCCTCACTGAGTGGATAGCCATGCCAAAGACACTATACCCAGTCACATTGCATTGATACCTGACCGACCAGTTCTGGCCGAACAGCGCAAACAATGCAGTGATAAGATTCGAATCAGGACTGAACCCCGGGTCTACCGCTTACCAGGCAGAATCAAAACACAGCATTCTTTTTTTGAATGAAATTACTGATGTCAGATAAGACTGACAGTAAAATGCCATCGATAGTTCCACAAACGCTGTCGCTGCTCTTGTTGTACTATCTTTGCTGTTGAATTCTGCCTTTGGGCCAAGAGTCTCTAAGGCCTGCTAGCTTGCCATTGTTTTCATGTGGGTCAAAGTTTTTAAATGTGATGGATATTAGAGTATTTAGGGTTATTCCAGACTTGCGACGTCTAGTAAATTGCTATCACTGCATTCTTTTATCTAATTCTGCATAAGGAAGGGGAATGGAAGTTACTACTATTTAAGCATTTACGTGATTGGTTACAATAAATATGAGGCAAAATGACAAGAAGCCGGATTTCACCAATTGCATGAAAGAGTGACTATTTGCCAACTATCACAATCTCATCGCTGCTCTGGTTTTACTCTCTAAGCTGTAGACCGTCACATCGTACTACTGAATCAGCCAGGGTTCTGCCTGTGGACTACAAGTGTGAGAGACCGAGGCCTGGTCCCATTGCGTTGTTTTCATATGATCGTTTTGTTGAATGTCATGATAGTACGGCATTTACTGTTATTGTAGACCAGAGACGTCTAATAAATTGCAACTAACATTACTGCAGTTTTTTTACCCTGTGCAAGCTGGGCCAAGGGGATGTATAAGATGCCACTATTTAAGCAGTTACCCGAAGAGTTTTGAAAGTTCTGAGTTACATTGAGAAGAGTTCAGATTCGTTATAATATCGTCGTTGCTCCGGCGTTATTCTCTATGCTGTAGCAGTTCACGTTAATGTTTCTGTTTCGTTGCCTAAGGAAAATTCTGGGAAAAGGCAATTTAGGTGAATAAATTACCAGCTACCTCATGATAGCTGAGGACAACTCTGTGGACTTGGTGTTGCTAACAACAGTGTAAAAGTGCTTCCGAATCCGTGATCCTACAAGTACATTATCGAAGAAAGCAGCCGTGTTTTACTCTGGGTAACAAGAAGTGAAAATCAATAACGCTCCGAAAGAACGCTTAATTTTGGCTTCATGTTTTGTTATTATGTATCACGTTATTATTCTGAATTTTCATAAGCTTAGATTTCTGCTTGACGTAAGTAACCACATGTTGGTGAAACATACAGAAAAATAAACATTATGCGCCCATATGCTGTTGCAGTCTCATATAAGAATGTCGGTTTCGAGGCCTTGGTTCACAAGACTTCTTTGTATGGAAGGGAGATAATTCTGTTTGGCCTGTCGACAGAACCTCATCATCAATTCGTTCGTGTTTGATCATTTTCAAAAAACTTATTGAAGAGTCGTAACGAGCGCAGAAAGTGTATAGAGAATTCATTATTTCTAAACATCGTTGTGATATAGTGTAGCTACAGATAGGCTAAAAGGTGAAACATGTTGTTTTCTTCTTATTCTTCACAAGTACAAAAATAGCATTGAGCCGTGTTACTTATACTGCGACAAAATGCGTTTTGTCACGTCCGTCGTCTCTGTTTTAGCAGGGAGATGTCTGGTTACAAAAGGTATGCAGGCACCAGTAATCGGTTTGGCTCAAGTATGACGACATAGTCTAAGGGAATGGCGACGCTGGCGTATAGTGAACAGAGCGTCTGCCTCGTGAATGGTAGATCTTGGATTCAGACCGTCAGTCGTGCCAGACGTAAGACATGGGTAATCTTGCTGCTACCTCGTTTGATCTATGCTAAATACTGACCCGCCCAATGTCAGCATAATGTGACTGGGTGGAGTATCGTGGCTGCCTGGTGTGTTATTTCGGCATGGTCTTCCATTGAGCCAGAATTGTAAATATGTCAGCATTGGGTCCGGCATTGCTGAAAGGAGACGCCGTTGTGCTATGATCGAAAAAATATCGAAAGCCACGTTAAATCACAGTCAAACAAAGCAACAAATTTAAAGTCGAGAGAGTACCGCTGAATGACGACTGGTTGACTGCTTTCAACTGGCACCAGTGACTTCAGGCGGGAAAGCCCTCACAAAGCTTGCTGGGTCTAACAAATGCGATTATGGACATGGATATGTACACGCGATATACTGGGCCTCGAGAACAAATGTGTTGTTTTCATAGCAAACTTTTCTTTCTTTCCCTCTAAAGCAGAACTGTGATATATAACCTGAATATTATCGAAACAGAGCTCACAAATATGTCGTTAAAAGATAATATACATACATATATATATATATATAAATTAACAGATATTTATCGAAGTTGATACGTTTTGACATGTGAAAAAACACATTGTGTGAATTCGGCTTAGGAAACAAGAGTTTATGCTATTTTCATTCCGTTAGTCCATTAAGACTTTGCGATAAATCGTAGGTTACCGTGAGAACGTGAAATTAGTTAAAGTGCTGGAAATATAAACCTTCAGTGTGTGGAGTGGACTCACATATAGGGCGCATGTGTGACGCCATTCAGAGCAAGATACGAGTCCCTGGGGGTCAGTATATCGTTAGTAGATGTCCTGTAGGGTTGCCAGGGTTGATTGAAGGTTATATCGACACTGGAAGGTGAACGACTCAAATTTCAGAATCGCGATCAATTCTGTGATATTTGTGTGTTCGCATCCTAAAATGGGACGACGCTACAATCAACTGCATGCGATCAACCAACACTGCGTGACATGTATTCTGTATCAGCCAGGCATCTGTGTGATAACAACGACCTCTCGTCAAACAACACTCGTGCACCACTTAACCTTTAAAGTAGACAAGTCTGGACACCTACAGGCACTGTACAGGTGAACCATATACACATGAAAACCATAGACAAGTACATCTACATTCAAGACTTGGGGAAGTAAACACTGCGCTAAGACCTAGGTAAACGGCGTGTGGTTACACTCTTAATGTGGAGATATGTATATGAACAAGGCCAACCACAGGCATTGAGGCAGCAAATATAAAGCGCTCTGCTTCAGGCTATTATACTTACGATGTCACGATTTCCCTTGGAAATGACACCTATATATGTTACACGCTATAGCTAATATTCTCGGGAACATAAAAGCTGTACAATTTATGACACTGCAAATTCTAATGCAGGTGAACTTGTATTTATGAGCAGCTGAAGACGAACGTTCAGAATTCTTTTCTATCTAAGGCACAATTGTGCACCTGTCAAAAAGAATTCACAGACTCATAAATTGTGCTCAAAATATCATCTCATCCGATATACACAACAAAACAGTATCGCATGAACTCGACAACTTGTGAGAGATTAAATCTGACTGCTGTCGATTTGTCTACAACTGAATCTGGAATACATTTAAACCATTATAGAATTTGTTTGATGAATCAGCACGTGAGCTAACTCAGCATATCAGACCCATAACATGGCCACTCGGTGGCACGAAAATCACGTTCTATATTCTAACCCATCATTTGGCATTTTGCTTTTGGTATGGAACTACACAGACAACGGATGGTTAGCCCCTTATAGATCACTAGGGATGTTGAGATCACAGTTATTTAGAGCGCTCAATCATTATTTAGTTCAATCAGTCATGCGAGTTTACAGAAAACCCT
This sequence comes from Acanthopleura granulata, assembly GCA_016165875.1. Taxonomy (NCBI): domain Eukaryota; kingdom Metazoa; phylum Mollusca; class Polyplacophora; order Chitonida; family Chitonidae; genus Acanthopleura; species Acanthopleura granulata. The sequence goes on from JABBOT010000008.1 coordinate 216,065, forward strand.
TCATACATATATATATCGTACACGTATCCCACTAGCCCCGGAAAATATAGGCCTCCATACATTAAAGATATTTAACATGCGCAACACGTTTAACTAAAGTGGGTGCTTAGCTTCATGTAAACTGATATACAAATCTATGGCTCCCGCTTGACGGCTGAATGTACTCGTCCAGGCGTGAACTACCACTGGTACCTATAGTGTAAGCCTTGCCTTCATATTTCTGTCGTGTACACAACAAGTTTATTTCTGCCCGTATCCGGTATCGAGAACAATGTAAATACCTCGGGACCACGTGGCCGGGATTTCCAGCCATACTGCTCCTACCCGCGATCCTCCATACAGATCGGTCATCAAACTAGCGTGAGACAAGCAGGCTGGGTTCTCTCTTGTCCAGCAGGAATTAGAGCAGTCAGAGATGTAAGTATAAGGCCCACTTGACGCCCTGTAGTTCGTAGACTTACCAGTTGTCATTTATTGGTGAGCGAATTTTACCACTCACTTGAAGGAGTGGTCTTACCATGAGTCGTATAAACGTGTACTATATAATTACGTCTCCATCTGATATAAGCGTGTATACATACATGTGGCATATATAATCAGGACTCGGTGAACTCTTAATGTGTCAAGTACGTGCGTCCATTTACTTATGTTCTGAACATAATAATCGTAGCCGATCCACAAAGTACTTTTAAATGTATATATTTGCACTTAGACCCGCTATGATTCTGTTTTAAACTTAGACGTGCTGGTTAGCCTGACTGCTTCGGTGTTAGAACAGAGATCGTATATGTTCGCCAGGGTAGACGATCAAAACTCTATCCTGACTTGGAGTTGCCTCAGTCAATTTTCAGCACTATAGAATCTGTGCTATATCCAGAACGTTCAGTTCGCAACATAATACTGTTACCTAAAACCGCTTTCTAAATGACATGTACGAATGTGTAGGGTTCAGCTAAGGAAGTTGTATGGTTTCTGATCCACTGAAGGCTTATCCCCATCGCGGGAGGCAATTACAACTACAGATACATGACGTTGCGTGCTGTCCCCACTGCCGACATTGGCGACATGAAAACAATCGCCATCGAAAAAGGAACCATTTCCAACTTTGCATGGGTGTGGTCCTGATATCTTGGCGACATGACGTTGGCAGTGGGACGGTGAAACAGGAGAAAGAATGTTCTATTTCTTTGACGTTGCAGTTGCAGATGCAATTGTGGTTGTCGTCCGCAGTGGGGTTGAGCCTTAATGCATGTTCACTGTAAAGCCTATCGGACAGCTATACTACATTCATCTGTGAGTCGCGTTGATTAAACGGTCTAGGCAGCTGGCACGAAGTTCATAACCCGGAGTTGTTTAGCCTATTTTTCAACACGTGTATGTATGCTATAAGCAGAAAGTCCAGTCCCTAATAATAATAATAATAATAATACAGTTACATAAACCCACTTGCTAAATGCCATCTACCAATCTGATACCAGAAGACGCAATCCTTTGATTGTTACACTTTTGCATGTATGTACAGATACAGATACACAAACTGGGGAACATTTGATCTGCTTAGCTGATTTGTTACGTCCTGATCTAAATACTGTCTGCTTCCTTTTTATTTCATAACTGATATCTGGTCGGGCCCTCCGTGCTAGCGCAATGACGGGAAGCCTCCCACCAATGTGTTTGCTCATGCTGGCTTCCACTCCGGCCGTGCGTGGGAAGGTCTGCCAGCAACCTGCGGGCTCTGCCCGTTTTCCTCCCACCATAATGCTGGCCGCCGGCGTGTTAGTGAAATATTCTTGAGTACGCCGTCTTTGTTATATATTATGGTAGAAAAGTGGCTTGTTATAAGACATAGCGGTCTTGGTACTGAATGACAACATACTATGTCGATACCTCATGCGCTCAAGGAAATCAACTTTTTAAATTTAAAGTTAAAAAATAAGCCTTAAATTTTTACGTTTCTGTGCTCAAAAACCAAAGTAAATGCGCTTGTAATAATGCCACTTGAAATCAGTTGGCCTCGAAAGCACTTACCTATTTACTCTGCCAAACAATGAAGTTGCCTAGATTATTCACTGAAGTGCTGTGTGCTGTAAGCGGTTTTCAACATTTTACCATTTTTTGAATTACTTCATTTCAGAAAAATGACGTCCTTGGAGGATATAGAATTAAAGCAAGTGAGCTTAACTGGTGCCACTAAAAAGGGAACCGGTCAGAATGGAAGGACTCGGATACAAAATCGCTTAGATGCCTCGAGGATCGGAAAAAAACGTGCACAAGAGGTTGGTTAAACTGTTTTCCTTTTCCACTTTTCTGCAGTTAATGGCGATATGCTGAATGGTATAAGTAATTCTCCTCACTGGTTATATAACCGCCAGTGTAAAGGTATCTTCCAGAATCTATATCCGGTATAAAGTTGTGAAAGTGCTTGGACTTTTCAGGCTGTTGGCTTTTCCTGTCCATGGCCCGCTTATGCTAATACTGTGGTTGCTCAGAAGATTTTCATGTTAAAGTTCTCTGGTGTGAAAATATAGTAGAAACGTTGCTCGAAAAACATTATACGTTAATGACACATCATGTTGGATATGTTAAGGCTTATTTAAATATTTTAAATTTTTAAAATAATTTATAAATGGTATAGTCTCGGGCCAGGATTGATTTTCCATAATCTGAGGCCCAGTTTCATAATTTGTGTAATTCAACACGGATATATAAACCGTGTTGAATAAAGTCGCCATGTAGGATATACAAATAATTCCAATAAAAGTACAACTGAGATACATGCTTCCATTAACGAGGACTTACATACTATCGTGGTACTGAATTCGGATACTTATTAAATTTATGTGCGTAGAGTATACCTTGCGGGTTTTTTTTTATAATACAGCGTAAAACACCAATCAAATAAATATTTTTGTTATATTATTGTTTGCATTTATTTGGTTGAATACGGTCTAAAACAAAGCAGATTGTCTGCAGGCTAATTCTAAGAGGCTATTTTTTATTGTTTTTTTCTTTTGATAATTTTTTTTCTATTCCTGCAAACGACTTTGAAACTAGCTCTGATGTAAATTTTGAACTGAAGCATAAAGCAGTATTTCGCAGCTAGAAAAAATACGGAATATCTTGGAGAAATGAAAACATACAAATAAATAAGTTTCTTTATTACTCTTCAGTTTACAAAAGCCACATTTAATTTAATGCGTTTATTTTGATTAAATACATTAAAATATCAACCCTGGATAAACATTTTTGTATGTAGGCCACCTGTTTACATTATTAAACAATAAAAGTATATAGAAAGGTTTTGGAAACATCCTCCTACCTGGACCCTCTTGGCCTTTGATCTATCCTCAAACCGTTAGACAGTTTTCAAAAGGGAGTGTTTGGGGTCATTTGTATTCAAAATCATTCATGGAAATAAATGCACCATTAAACATTATCTCGGAAACTGTATTTTTTTTTGACTGAGTAGAGAGATAAGTGACCAAAAAATACATTACACACCTGATATATCCGCCTGCATCTCATGAACAGGACGACCCGAAGGGGTGGGCCGAGAAATACAATCTGATGTGCCGTGTGTGTGTGAAGTTTGTACAGAAGTCCGGAGACAATTCGTGAGTCATGCCGTCTTCCCAACTAGCAACTAAGACATTCATGTGAGGTATTCATAATATGGCAAATATGAATGTAATAAGACACTATGAATACTGGGACTTGTCTATAAATGATTGACTCCATACTATTTTCTTATACCTCTCCACCTCTTATGTGTCAGTCAGGTTACTTGTTCACTGAAACTATTTTACATCTCTATAAGAGCGAACGCCTTAGACTCTAATGTTAAGTTCGTATTACGCACAGAAATGCTTGGCTGGTATGGCATGAGATTACGTGTTCATCTGTCAGAATTTACAAGAGAAATTATACCTCTGCCCGCAACGCCACCCGAGAACGTAAACAGAAATAAATTGATCCAAAGGGTCTATGTGGTGCTAATGATGCTCATCCCTCATAATGTAATGATAAGCACATTTGGAATATTTAAAAACCATCACGTTTTACAACTTACAAATAAGGTTACACTACCGAAATGCAAATTGGAGAATCCGTTTGCACTGACTTACAGGGACGACCCTTCATGTTACTGTGGCTACTATCGATCACAACATTCAGAGAATGCAATATCAACAGCAGCGCTGGGACCCTCAGACGTATGGAACCAGAAAGAACATACCAAGCCAGAGTCTACAAATGCTGTGGGGGAAATGCAATTTGTTGGCTTTAGTCAGAAGTATGCAAAGGTAAGAGCTGTAGTATGGGCACGCTGAATGCTTCTATTTTATGCGATCCCTATAGTTTTTTAACTAAAATTAAATGGCAGTTCATGCGTGACGATGCTGGTACAATTCTGCACGTCGATTTAACCAAGGCGTAATGCTTGACATATCAGGAAATACTGACAAAGAGGTACCCTACTATTATTTACCGAGCATTCTCTATATAGCACATGACACTAACTTGGATGACAATTTACCAAAGCTAGACTTGTTTGTTAGATCCTGTGTTTTCTATGATGGTTTTAGTAAGCGTCACAAGTTATGACTAAAAAACTAGCGTGTCAAGTGTATTCGGTACAGACACCTTCGTTGCATGTTTTAAACACTGTGACTACTCTGTGTGACTATAAAAAAAACAACTGGCCTTTTTCAGTTTTTTAATGGTTTATGCTGAACTTTGTTTAGAAATTGATCTTCAGATTACTGATCTGAAGCGTCCATTATGGCTGACAGTCAGTTTACTACGTCCGGTACACAGCCTAGAATACGAACGGTTGTAATGCAGTTGAAGTTAATTTTTCCTGTAGAGGAGGTTGCCCTCCACAACATCGACGAATACCACTTTTTATTCAATCTTACGGAAATGCAGTCAATGCATTCAGACCCAGAAGCCTCCCACCAAAGCTGTCGCTGTGAGTTCAAGTCCAGATTATGCTGGCTTCCACTCCTGCCGTACGTGGAAATGTCCCCCAGCAACCTGCAGATGGTCGTGGGTTTCCTTCCACCACAATGCTGGCCGCCGATGTGGAAGTGAAATATTCTTGAGTACGCCGTAAAACACCAATCAAATAAATAAATCAAATAAATCAAATAAATCAATGCATCCATTCATGAACTCATGTCCTGTTCTCTCTGTTCCCCAGTATGTCCGTGTAGATGCGGAGACGGACGCTAACAAGGTGTGGGACCTCATGACCCGGGTTTGGAAATTGAAACCGCCTCACCTCATCATCTCCGTCACTGGCGGGGCGAAGTACTTCCACCTCACCCCAAGGCTGAAAGAGGTCTTCAGGAAAGGTCTCATCAAGGCAGCACTCAGCACGGGTAAGTTTGATTTGATTTGATTTGTTTACTCATCAATGAAGTGCAAATAGCCAACTGTACAGACACCGACAACACATAACAATAAATATTATTATACACGAAGTTGTTAGTCATGGCGGGATTAAAGCTCTAGAGAGCTTGTTCTATCCCGATTGAGGAAATATAAAATCATACGATGGCAGATTATTACAAAGGCTTTTGGTAAGGCGGTGGGGTAAATAAACAAATTATACATAGCGTGGCAAAAGACAAGCGAGATAAGAAGAGAAGAAATAACAAAAGATGGTGTGCTATGAACAGTATCTCAGTACACCAGTGTACATCACTGGCTATTATTCGATTGCTGACAGAGTATGATTTACGCTTTGGTTTAAAGAGAGATTCTGAGGATACACCACGTATGCAGATGGGTTGTTTGTTCCATTCCCGGGCACTATACACTTCATAGAATAATGTGAGAGATTAGATTTATATATAGGCTTATTAGGATCGAAAGTATGTCTTGTTGTTACATAATTGTGGAGTGTAGATTGTTTGGACATATAATTAGTGAAATTTATTGGGATTTGTTCTGGATGATAGAGGAATCTGTGCGTCAGTAATAAGATGAAAATACATTTAGATCTACAAGAGGGAGAACTTGAGCATCACGAAACAAAAGAGAGATGTGATCAAGGCGATTAGAAAGTGAGACGGCACGAAGTTGTAAGGGCTTTAAATGAGTGGGAAACATATTACCCCAGATAGTGACTCCATAAGAAAGATAAGGATAAAGTTTAGAATAATAAAGAATGAGTAGTGTTTCTCTTTACACAATGTTTCATATGGTTAAATACACCTCTGTTCCTCGACACTTTGGAGCAGATGTAGTTAACATAGTCTATCCAGTTCAGTTCTTCATTAAAATATATTTCGAGAAGTTTAAATTTAGAAACTCTTTCAATCGGTGCACCAAGAATAGTAAGTTGAGGAAGCGAAGTTTGTCTTAGTTTTGTTGTCGGTCGAATTAACATGAATTTGGTTTTGCTTATATTGAAGGACAGGCGTTTTAAACAAAACCAAGTGTGAAGTTTATCTAATTATCTTGACATCGCATTGAAAGCGGCAGTGCCACCATAAGAACAACATGTGGTACTAGTGTCATCTGCAAATAAAATAAAATGGAGAATACTACTAACGTTAGAGATGTCATTAATATAAAGAAGGAAACGAATGGGACCCAGAATAGAGCCTTGAGGAACACCATGTACTACAGATACAGTTTATGAGATATCATTATGAGATACTTCTTGACTTCTATTGCATAAATAGCTCCTAAACCATTCATTGGACACCCCTGTTTAAGAGTATAGTGTGATTGACCGCATCAAAGGCCTTAGATAGGTCAAGGAAGGACGTGTACCCTAATCCTTCTAATATTTTCAGCCGTACCACTATGTGTCCCAAAACAGAAGGATTAAGGTATATACTTGCAGCCTTACCTTCTTGGCCACGTTAATCTGTACATATTAATTTACTAAAAGCTTCATCAGTGCATTTTGTCTATTCTGCTGCGGTATCCAATCGATGTATGGTGATCCAACCCAGACAAAGCAAATTACAACTTGTGCTCGACCTTATGTGCAAGAGCTGCGGACACGCGCGGAATGCAGGAGTCAGGGACTGTGTGACTTATATCTGTGGCTGATTCTTATGATAAGAATTTTTTGAAAATATTTTTGAAACGTATGTATTATCAGCAGATTTTATCCACCGTTTTTATTGAAGTCAAGTTGTGAGCTTGTAACTCTAGCAATGCATGCTATCCTTACCTTTTGCTGTATGTACCACTAGATGTATCTTCACTTTCTAGTAGCAGTATACATGGCAGGCCAGCCTTCCTTGCCATTTACGTTGGAAATGGAATAACAACTTTAGAAGTTTAGACCTTGCGATGTACAACGTCTTTGCCCTTATTTGTGTTATATTATGTTTATAATCATTGCTTTGTTGGCAGTTGTATTGATCTAACCTTTGTACGAATGATATTAACGGCTGAATAGGTGATCGAGAACATATTACGAAAGCATACTAAAATGTCCAATAAACCATTGCTTTCACCCCATTGTCAAGAGTGGTAATTACCCCTATTTTGCAACACGTTAATCTCATCAGTTTGAAAAGATGTGCATTCTGTCCACTTTCGCCCATGTCCCAGATATCACTCTATTGGTTAGAGTGTACATTTCACAAATATTAGGCAAAACTCTTTCAGATATCTTTAACAAAGGCTAGTTAAAAGCCCAAAGCTAGTGTTATTTACTTTTTTCACGTTGCGCGTCAAGCTTTCTAGTGTATTTGTGCTCATAAAACCTTTTGGTAGTACACACGAATCACTACTTTACAGCAGAAAAGTAGCTCTCACGTTGCGAGCCATCTCTCTGATTTACCCGATGACGTTTTGTTGTTGTAGATGCTTGGATCACTTCAGGCGGCACCCACACCGGGGTCATGAAATATGTGGGTGAGGCCTTTAGAGACTTAGCAATGGGGCAATCAACTGAAAACAAAGTTGTTGCTCTTGGAATTGCCACGTGGGGTTGTATCATGAACAAAGAATCTCTCATAAACCCCAAGGTGAGTTTATCGAAGAAAATGGAAGAAGTTATAGGCTTTGATTCGTTAACGACAGTTTATGCATTTACTTTCATCTCAAAATCTCTATGATCGTTGTTAAAAAACTATTGCGATAATCCAAGGTTGAAGGGAACAAACACCAAAGTCGTTCATGCTGGACGACCATCAGAAATCAGTTAATACTGTCAAATGTGCCCTAGGGGGAGTGTAAGTTGCTTCTACCTACGCATTTACATGAAAGTTATAGAATAAATCCAGATAGCTTAGGTAATTTCACAAGATCTGAGTTTCAACGGTAATACCAATCATCACACATTGGTGGCTGCTCTGGACTTCTCTGTAGTCTTTTAAAATGCTAATATTGCAGACGACTATAAACACGTGCTGGACAAGAACTTTCGTCGAAAGTCACGTCAAGCCCTCTGTCCTGCTTGACAAGACTCTTTCTGGACGCGTTAAAAGCGAAAAAGAGCAGACATGACAGTACCCATATTTGACAAATGGTCATACGTAAAATCCGGACTATTTACAACTGGCTGTCAATTTACCTCAGTTACGTTTCATTGTAATTTCTCATCTAAATATCTAAAAAGTAATAACCATCCCCAGCACTTAACCAGAATTATGTAAACAATAATATATGCAGTGATGTTACTTGTAATTGACCAGAAGTTACTGGTCTAGAATTTCTAAAATGCTGTAGTGTATTGATCAGAATTAATGAACAAATTGTCGGGCTTCACCGGGGGATGGTCACAATTTCCCAACTAACACTGTTGCCGTTGCCCTGGTTTTACTTCCCATGCACCGATCCTTTATATTATTTAACGTTTACTCTCTTTCGCCTAGAATAACTATTAGAGTCGAAATAACAGAAGGCTGATTACTCAAATTACAGGATGTTGCCCGGTACCGTATATCACAAACCCCACAGAAGTTAGAGGCCCCCATCGATTACAACCACTCACACATTATACTGGTGGATAACGGGACACAGCATCAGTTTGGCGTCGAAATCGACTTCCGCGCAAGACTGGAGAAGACCATAGTCCAGCGGAGTAGAGGTAGATGCATCAGTTTACTAATGATACTAAATCTAGCTAACCGCCCGGCATTCGTACAGCACTCCTGAACTATGACGCCGACCTACTTCGGGCACCGTCAAGAATGTTTCCATGTTTACTTGAATCCAAATGTGGAGACAGACATGTGTATACCAGACGTCAAATGGAAGTCCAATGAAACAGATTTTACGAAGTCTTATAGATGAATATAGAACTACGTGGTGATTCCAGAAATCAAAACCCTCGTTCTGTTTACAGAGAATGAGAGATTACTGTATATGCCATTTCTATGCTCACTCACATTCTAAGGCCAACTGAGTCTTCACCACTTTTATTCCTTCCTGTCTGGCTGTTTGGTCAGTATGTGTGGAGTGTTTGCTGTAGTTCACTACAGATGAAGTACACTGATGTTGATATTATCCAGTTAAATCCACAAAAGTAGTGTTTAGGAAATCACAGTTCCTTGGTCAAGCACTTGATACACATCTTGACACAAATCTAGTAGTTTTGCCGTAAATCCTTTAAAAGATTAGCGACCATTGAAGTGAGTTGGTGCGACACACATGACTTATACATAGTTTTCCTTCTCTAGACATTTACGGCTGCCTTAGTACCATGTAACGCGTTTTTTTTAATCCGCACTGCCCTTTCATCATACTCAATAGTGACCTTATTCATTCGTTTATTACAATATCTAGAGCGCACAAGGTGTCTTGGACAGAGAGTTTGTTGATCCGACAGCTCTCAGTGTTCGTTGGGCCTTGAATACAATAAGCCGTCGACGATATGTTGAAATTGATCGACATTGTATTAGTACAAATTTCCCGAGTACGACGTTAAACAACAAATTATTTTGTTAGTCACACTAAGGCTCTTGCTTAATTCGATCAGCTTGTATATTTTACCGTGTCGTTCATTCTGCAGAAAAAGGGATCCTTACATCTATTGTCTTGGTGGTGGTGGAGGGGGGCCCGGGCACGCTGCAGACCGTCTACAGCTCTGTTCAGGAGAAGACACCCGCTCTGATCATCGCGGTTTGTAGTGTTTGATACTCCATAATGGTCAGTTTAATTTGGTCGTGCCATTATTTTCATATCGATCATCTTCATACTAACTACTGATGCGATATGACTGAAGGACAATCAAAATCGTTCATTGCAGCTAATTATTTTATTCAAAGATGTAATAAAAATAATTTTAACGTAAAGTAACAAAGAAACTAATGACTCGTCATGACTTGTAAAGATGGCGCTGCGACAAACTATAGATTTGTGACGTAGCTTGTTTGAATCCCAAACTATGAAAGTGTGGTGTTCATATTCCAGGGATCGGGAAGAGCGGCAAATGTACTGGCTTTCGCTTATGATAAGTCCGAAGAGCACACGATAGAGCAGACAGACAGAGACGGCAATGCAATGAAAACGTAAACTATCCCTGTTTATCGTAACACTTTGTCTATTTTGCAGTAGGCTTTTTAACTGTTTCAAAATTACTATATATATTTAGTTCTGCCTCTGTCATGAATCCATTCCAGATTTCTCATGACCAGTATACCCTTATGGACCTCGAGGGAAAGTTATTGTGCAGATTTAAGACTTCCCAGATTTTGAAAGAAAATATTAAGTATTAAAGAAATCGTATAGTTTTAACACGAACAAATTTAAAAAACAAATTTCCAAAATTAATTTTTACATTGAGATTTTACTTGGCTGACTGAATTTGTATATCACTTGATACGTCAGCTATACTCTAATTTCACAGCCGGCACTAGTCTACCTAACAAATTAGTCAAACAACTCTCTTTGTGCAATAGGGATGGAAAAGTCAAGTATTAATCAAGTCAAAAGTGAAACTTAATCTTTACAGCACAGTTCGCATAATGTCAGAAAGCACGGAAATCGAGGTATGCCAACTGCTGGAGGACACGTTTAAGGAAAAACGGGAAGATAAGCTTGCCCAGTACGTTGATTGGGTAAAACAGTGTCTGCAGTTTCCTGACCTTCTCACTGTATTCACCTTGGACTCTAACAATTCCGCCAAGGACATTGACCTGGCCATTCTCAAAGCTCTTCTCAAAGGTTAACATATTTTTTGCTTGCTTGTTTACTTCTTTATTTCTTATGCTTGTTGACTTCAGATCAGCGTTTCTTTCACACAGAAAGACGCTTGCTGGATACGGTAGCATTTCATATCATACTTGAGCTGCTTCCATGTTTGCTTATGCTCACGCCCATATTTATATTCAGTAGATCCAGGTTACTTGAACTTCAGTGAGAAAGTCCATAACACAACTTTGCAGTGATAAATCATGCAACAATCTGAAATGAAGTCATTACCTAAAACATCTTGCTTATTGTTTCCTCTATAAAAAGTAGTCTTCATCGTAACCTTGTCAGTTCCTCTTAAGCGTCAACCGCTACACCAAGTCGTTTTAGCTTATCAGTCAATCTTTCCAAAATTTCAGCCAATCAGGAATACATCATCGAGCAGCTACGACTGGCTCTCATCTGGAACCGCGTGGACGTGGCCAAAACGGACATATTTACTGACGACAGAACCTGGAAGGTGACGTTTCAACATTAGTTATGTTCTGTTCGACCTTCATTCATTCGACCTTCTGTTCGATCCCCTGTTCCATTTATTCATTCAGCTAAGGTAGATTTGCACTCCATTCCTCGTTCCACTGGCATTTGGCAATACACCACAGTTGATTTCCCATTTACTTACATGTTTGGCCTCAAAGCACTGTCCCTAAATCTGCAACCCCTAAACCCTAAGGGCCTCACAGTCCTTGTCCGCTAAGGAAACTCCAGTTAAATTCCTAATAGGGCATGACGGATGAAAATTTTCGCTAATTTGACAAACAGCTGACAGGGGTCAAACTGACCGAGTCAGAGGTCAGTGGGCCCCGATTTATCACTATTTTTGCCAAGTGTGCATCCGCCTCACAATTTTATACCTGGAATGAAACTTTGAAGCCTGTCCTACTAAAAGATACCACCCCACAGACAGAAAAAATGAAAAGGGGCAGCCCGGGGGAGTAAAAGAAAATATCTGTGTAAATACCCAGGATCTACACTCGTCTTGCCCGACCCGGAAGAATTAATTGAGGTGTGTAGGCATTTACACCAAGACGTCACACAGGAACGCTTTTAGAAACTCTCATTTTAGTTGACGGCTGGTTCTAGAATGTCTGTTTTCACGCCAAGATATGTCACTCAGAATAGTTCTGTAATCAGCATTTTGTTTATTTATTCGACTGGCTGTTTGTGTAGTACTCAAGAATATTTCACATACACGACGCCGGACTGCATTATGGAGAGGGAATCTAGGGGAGCCCTGGCGAAACCCAAAGGTGTCCGCTGGTTGCGTGCAGACCTTCCCACGTACGACCAAAGATGAACCCTGCTTCAGTTGAACTTGTACTCATGCCATTCCCATTGACAATCAGCATCTTAATTTAACGCCACTGTTTATAATAAATGCCATAGGGTGTTGTTGTCTGATTAATTTGAAATCAAACTAGACCATTGCATTAAAAATGTTGAGGAATAGAAATATCCTACCTAGAAGAGGACGTGGGCGTTGGTCGTGATTTAGAGGTGGATTATACTGACTGTAAAATTATAAACTCTATATAACTCGATTATATTGTGGAACCTGCCCCATGAAGCAACCAAATGTTTGCATCATATCTATTAGTACTACACTGGCTGTAGTAAGGTATTGTATTGGGTATCTGTTGACAGATTGGCAGCCTGAATGAGGTGCTGTTGGCTGCCATACAGCTGGATCGTGTTGACTTCGTGAAATTGTTCCTGCAGAGTGGTGTTAATCTATCGGATTTTCTCACGGAGGACATCCTGCTGAAGTTATACAACACGGTAAACAATGGCAACATAACTGAATGTCTTTCTTTTGCGTCACATTTAAGATATTGCCCTTATAATTATTTATGAATCTATAATTCAGTTTCATCTTTGCGTGAATTCTCTTCGAGAAATTTAACTACAATGCCTGTTACGCTACTCAAGAAAAAAAACAGTGCTTGGTGTTTAAGATCATCATGTTTCGCCCACTTTTTCGCAGACGTCAAAAAGATCTCTGGTACATACTCAGTTACGAAGACTCCGTCCAACAGAAGTGAAGGTGAGTGCCTTTAAATACATCCTCTCTAGTGATGGCAGAGATGTGCAAAACGAGAGGTAAATGTAGTTATAACGGCAAATCACAGCCGCCTACTGTCTTGTTATAACTTTTGTGTTTTGTGCCATTATTTCACATACGTAACTGTGGCCAGATTTGATTGTCGACAATAACTATCGATGCAGAGCTATGGCTACAACTTCATGGCGGCTAGCAGCTCGATGTCACGGCTGCCGTCGGATTTATGACGCCTTTCTGACGTTGGACAAAAATCGGAATTGGCATTATGAAAGACGGGAAGACGTCCAAAAAATATTTCTCGGCTATACCTCATCGGCAATGCAGTAATGATTAACGATAAATTGGCATTTACTCGCGTATTTTAGCTATTTGGGGAAGGTCTATAAACAGTTTTAAGTATAAATGTGTTTTTGACATCACTGAAAACTTCTTGAGTGTTGACCGGTAGTGTCCATTTAGTGCCTGAGGACACCAGCCTATAGGAAAGGTTGGAACAAACTTACTATTGCTTGACCATTTATATCCAGTGCAATGTAGAAGTAATACTGCAGATGTGATCTAAGGTCAGATCCAGTCATTCATTTTATATCTGGCAGGCAACTGACACATAACCCACAGCAGCGTCCCTTGACCGCGGCGGATTGATCCACAACTCACCTATAGGTGGGGAAATAATCTCAAAATATGCATGCATACATGTTTATGCAGTAATTCTATAATTTCTTTGACGTAGGCCTCGTATACATTGGAGGATATCGGGCGGCTGATAAAGTCTCTGATGGGGGATTATTACCAGCCTGTTTACCTAGAGGAGGCGTCCAGCAAGCACACCTCTCCGGCCGACAGTCAACAAGGTGAGACCAAGAAAACATAAATGATTTCTGTGAATCTCCCCTATCGCGTTGTCAGCGCCAGGTGACTATTTAAGGAAGAAAATACATGCGCTTTTGTGTGTCAGTAAATACGTGTTTAAATTAATATCGTGGAAAATGAGAAAAAAATTTGAAGCAGAACTGCCAGTGTTTTTGGTAAATCTACATATTATATTGTAATGGCGTCATTAATCCAATATGTGCTTGTGGGGTACGAAAGAACATCCTAGTCAAAAGCCTAGGTCTGACCGCAGATCACGGGTCCTTCAGTCTTGAGGCCACGTGTTGTTTCCTCATCAGTGCTGCGGTTTCACCTCGGTGTGTCAAACACCTGCCATAGGGATGTGGAGTTGCATCAGACGTTTTGTCATTCATGTGAGGAAAGGCAGTGGTGACATGCCAGGAATTTGTCACTTACCTGGTAAAGAGGAGTGTTTTAGGCTGGGAGTTTTTTCAGTTACCTGGCGAACCAGATTGGATGGAAGAATGGTGGTTTCCAACAGATTGCAAATGTAATACCTTTAATTATGGCAGAAAAACCCAGAAAAATGGTTCTTGAATTCATCAATTCTGATGAAAGGTTTTCAAGTCCTCGAAAGTCCACTACGCTACTATTTGAGCGAAGTGTCCTTGAAAGCCTTACAAAACATAGGTTATTTGAAGAGACATGGTCGCCCAAAATTTGGATTTTTAAACAAATTCTAATTGCGACGTTTTAACGAATTTTTGAAGGTCGTTCATAAACTAAGTCAGTCACGTTGAAATAATAAATATTCATTAAATGTGTGGCTTGTGCGAGCCCGGGCAAGTTCAGTCGTTATTCGAATTCATCACAAAGAGAGCGGGCCATTTTGCCTCAGAAGTATTTAAACAAAATATATATCTGCAGTCGTTCCGGATCAGTCCATATTGGCTATACGAACTCGGATAATTTCTTATTCTGATACATAGATACATGTAGAGTATTGCAGCTTAAACAACATTGAGAAACGGTTACCAATGACCTTCTCCGAAAAGTATGTCTCTCCACCACAACAACCTATCAAGCAGTAGTTTTGCGACAACTGACTAACAATTACAACTTGACTTGCTTGTCTACCTGCTGAACTCTCTTTCACGTCTCCTTTTAGAGTATACCGAGCGCTGTGCGCATGCCCCACTTTCGTTGAATTGACCACCCCTCATTTGAATATTCTGGCAGAGTTTTCAGTTTTCAGTTTTTTTGTTATTTTTAAACATTCACTTAGCGTACAATGTTCGGGTGGGATTTATGAAAAGCCTGTAACTTTCACTTCTTGAGAAAGAAACATAATGCTTATGTACTTCTCTAATAACGGCAATATAACTAATATTTTGGCGACCTTGTCTCCCTTTAATCCTTGAAAGACATTTGCTTTTATGGGTGGGAAAGCATTTTTTCTGCACAATGACCTTGACCTGTACAGGTATAGTAAATCATAAGTAATCATTCGACGACTTCTGTTTTCAGACGCCTCACTTATCAAACGGAAACATCCAGAGAGGGACCTGTTTATTTGGAGCATTTTAATGGGCAGGTGTGATATGGGAAAACTTTTCTGGCAAGAACGACATGTAAGTTTAAACTCAGCTGGTTTCTATTGACGTCAACCTGTGGATAATTTCATTAGTCTCATATTCTCAGGTAGAAATGGCATCGCGTGCTCGGATCCACATACCGCGGTGTCAGACATTTTATAGTATGATTGGGGGGAGTTTAGATACCTTCCCTCGGGCTCTTACTGACTTTATCTATCGATCAACCTGCTGCAGATCGCATAAGTAAAATACTGTTAAATGTTGTGTAAAATGTATGGCAAATAAATCAGTAGATGTAAATTTTAGAATAAGTTTCTTTTGTGCCTTCTATAAGAATATTTCGGTACCACGTTTATCTCAGTTTTGCCATGTTCATTACCAGTTCTACAAACTGTCCCAAACACCAAACAAGTATTCTCAAGAACCAGCGATGAAAAGAAATTATAATTAATTATCTTTCACACAGGAGAGAATCCGCTAAAAGTCTAGATTTGCATGGATAATAACACTGCATTGTTTCTCATTCCCACAGGAAAGCCTGGTTGCCTCCCTCGTGGCCCACAGCCTGCTCAAAGCCTTACAGAGGAGAACAGAGGACAACGATATCAAACAAAGGCTGCACGAAAACGCACTGTATGTACATTGTGATTTCCACCCTAATGTTGGTTTTTTTTACGAATAGGGTGAATGATAATAAGCAGGACTCTTGCTAAGTGATGTTGTGTCAAGGCGGTAAAATTTTGATAGTCGAGGACATATTAAATAGGGACTGGGTTTTCACTAAATAGTAAATTTGGCAACTGATATTGTAGGTGAGGAGGTCATAAATTTACACAAACTTATAATTGCCAGAGGCAGGATTTCACGGTTAACTTGTGACGATTTTCCAGCCTCCCACTGTCGTGGTTTTATTCTTTGTGTTGTAGTCATTTATTTTGTCAGTTACTTTGTCTGAGGATATAAACTGTTAGACGTGTAATATAAAACTTCACAGAAATAGCTCTGTATTTCCCACTTTATATATTATTATATCAGTTATTAAAATTATTAAAAATTATATCAATTTTTGTAATGAAATATAGCAAAATTTAACTTTTGAACACAGATTGCGTTAATCGAGCATCTTTTACATGATAAATGTCATCACGCGAGTGCCAAAATCTCGAAAAAAAACACTTTTATGTCTGCCACAAAAACAAATGAGGCTACAGTATCATTATACGATATCACTTGATTCTCTGCTGTACCCATAATACAGGTAAATTCTCTTGTCTGTCATTGGAGGTTTCTTGTGTAATAGAAAAGTACAGTTTTAGGTGTACATGTATTACAGAGATTTCCAGCGTTTGTCAGTGGGCATGCTGATTAAATGCTATGAAGACGACGAGGAGAAAACATCTCGACTTTTGCTCAGATACATGGAGCTCTGGGGGAAAACAAACTGCATTAACGTTGCCATAAATTCCGAAAACAAGGTATTCATCGCCCAGACAGCCTGCCAGGAACTGTTCAAAGACATTTGGTGGGGTAAACTGGAAAGCACTAACGGCTACCTGGTGAGTCCGTGAAGGTGACATGCACAGCTGTTAAGAAACGTAAATTTAAGCAAGATGAATATTGTTTCTTTTTAAAAACGATCCACAATCACATGTACTAAAAGAAAAGACAACACTAGGCAGAATGTTTATACGCATTGACAAAGTATCCCACATAGAGTTTAATTTTATACATGTACGTCTTAATTTGATGATGACGATTAATTACGATATCACAGTTTAAAGTAAATCAAATCGCCGCCATGTAATCAACTTTAACCAATCAACCGCATGTTATTTCTGTAGCCCCAGATGGCAGCTGTTTCCACTGACATCACGCACACACTGTTTATCCATATGGGCATGGGATGCTAGTGATGTGACATCGTTTTCCGGTTGCTCTAACATGGCGTGTCTCTTTAAAAAGATAAAGATTAAAAACTGATTTAAAGATTACACACTTCAGAAAAAGTGGCCGTGGTGTGTAGGCCTGTTTACCCCTCTTCCGAAATAACCTGTTTAATGACTGGTTTTCTAATGAAGAATAGTCCTTCCAGTAGCAGTGATAGCCGCAAATACGTCGCCACATCCATCACGCCTGCGCTACGAGCCAACTTCTGAGTTAATGATTTAAATCTTAATCAGCTGATATAATCTTATTCAGATAATATGTAGATGACACGCAATGCAATGCCTATAGTTAATGCGAGGAGACAGTTTAACAGACATTTAAAACGAAGGTTAAAATATTTTCACGCACACATATGTGACGGGATAGATTTGGATAGTAGATTGAAAAAGTGTGATATCCTTCTCACCTCACTCAGATACTGCCGTGTGCCATCTGTCCACCCCTCATGTATCCATGTCTGAAGTTTAAGACAGTGAAGGAAGATTTGGAGCCGGACAGTGTCCACGCCGACAGACACAAACCAGCTCAGGTAACACTGCAGGCATTTTGTCAAATGTTTCGAAAATATTTTTTCATCACTTCATTAATTGATTGGATGATTTTCTGTTTATCTTGTTTGTTGTTATATGTATAGTTACCGAGGGTGTGCTGTAGTGGGAATTATTTTGATCTTCCAATACTCTGAACGCCACTTTATATGTCATCGACAGCTTGTCTGAAGGCATTGTTGGTAATAGCAGGAATTAGACTTTTTTGTTATGTAAGGAAAAGAGTCCGCTAAGTTGTAGTTACAAATTTTGGCACACAGCCAAATATATGCTTCTCCCGAAAACCCCGTACTATATGATAGAGGTACAAACGAAACTGGCGCCTTCACACCCAGGTTTTCCCAGAATGTACCGTCAATACGGAGTGACGTATATTGATGCGAGATAAAGCATACATATATAACGGGTTTCTTTTGACAAGTGCCAACCATGATTAAAAACTGTTTCCAGCGGAAACCTTTCCCGTTTAAAGTAAGCTGATCTGCTTTGGTTTTCCCTGACTTGGACGTCATGTACGGCAAACGGTTTAGGTTTGTGAGGTAGAATGTTTGGCTTGCAAGGGCACAATGGTCAACACAGCTTTGTCGCGGGCTGCCACTGAGCGGGGAAAATGCCCCATGGTTTGATCACATAGGTTTATAGAGACCCGAAATTATATGTTAATCATTTAATTTTCACAGGACGCCGATTTGCAAAACCCTTTAACAGAGACCCTATTTCTTGAGTAAGTATTTTGTTACAATTCCACTCACTCACTCAGCTCTTTATGTGGTCTTTAATCTTTATTACTTCTCACATGTATCTATTATCTCCCAGGGAACCTTTCCTCTTGATCTGCTCACTGATATTAATATGATATACTTTTTCTCATTTGTTTCCTACCTAAACAATTAGGCAATGGTTTTACGCGCGAAACATTATTTTTTGTAGGTTATTGGTTTTATTGTTAAAAGACAAAAGAAAGAAAATGCGAATTAAATACAATGGTGGAGCTCTAAATGTGTCATGAAATACAATGTTTGGGCTCATTCAGTAATCTGTTAACTCTGTCTTGGTGTTTTTAGGTCAAGCGACACCTCCACTCAAACTAAAGGGTTAAACCCATTTCAGAAGATTCTAGGTTTCTTTGAAGCCCCAGCCACAAAGTTCTGTTACAATGTGGTACGTGACATAACTTGAACAAAAAACTACTTTGTCATAACACGCCATGGTGTTGTCTCGTACGCAGTCCTTTTTGTTTAAACTGAGTTTTTTATTGCTATTTTTTACATTCCAGATATATATCGCAATAATTTCTTTTTTAGTATAAGGTTTAAGGATCGTGGGGTAGAAATAGAATAAATTATTTGATTTTTTGTTAAAGGTGATTGTTATGTATTTACCTTTATTGTATTTGTTTGGTATTTATTGGTGACGATCTCGATTTTCTCTTTCCCCAGATATTTTTCCTGCTTTTCCTCTTGCTCTACAGTTACGTCATGCTGATACAGTTTCATGAAAACAAGATTTATGTCCCAGAAATGGTGCTGACAGGATGGATTGTAACCATCTTCTTGGAGGAAGTACGGCAGGTAAGGATAAATGGCGGATATTAAAGCCTAGAAGCATGTGTAAATATGTGACTTGTGATCCACTCAGGATTCAGATCTATGGGTGTGTCTTGCGATGGGGTCAGGCTTCAAATGTGAATCTTGTGATGGGGCCAGAAATAAGACGTGTGCGTTGTGAATTCTAACGAAGCAGCGTCATCTTCCATTATGTACCATAGTTATTTATGTACATTTACTTCACAATACTTCACATGATTTAGAAAGCAAACCTGAGTGTACAGATTACAGTTGAGGATCTGAACCGGTGAAATAACGTCACATTCCCAAAGGCAAGTGCAGCATTCATGGCAAAGTCAACATACTTTGTTCTGAAATTTAAATGGATGTGGGCTCTCTAATTTTGTTCCATTGGTATAAATATGTGTATTCGGATCAATCCACCTGCTTAATAAAAGGGTGAAATTGAAGATTTTTTGTCTAAGATAAATCCAGTTCTAGACAAAATATCTGAGTAAATTAAACTTCAGGTTATTGTTCTGCTTAGTTAAGTGCGATGTCGGAAGGAACACACTTACAAAAGGGTACATATTTGGCAACCTCCCTTCACCTGGCAAGAAATCCTTTCTTCTCTGTATTTTAGCTACTATTAAGCAAATAAATACAGCAGCGGGTGGTATTCACTAATAATTAAATTGACTTCTTCCTTGTTACAGTTATGGAAGGTCAGCCCGGGCCCCATCTGGGTGAGAGTCCGCCACTACATATCTGACAGCTGGAACATCCTAGACACCACCACAGTTGTGTTCTTCGCAATCGGATTTGCTCTTCGCTTCTTCCACTCCACATTTCAGGCTGCCAGACTCATTCTCAGCATCAATATCTTCGGATTTTTCTTACGTCTGCTACACATCTTCTCCGTCAGCAAACTCATGGGGCCAAAGCTAGTCATGATCGGGAAAATGGTAATTACAAAAACCACAAATCAGTATAATTAGCATCCAAATAATATGCCATTCCGAAACAATGATGAAAGTACATGCGTAAATTTGCTCCAGCTGCGACGTCCACCATGGAGTGAACATCGTAAGCTGTCGCATCATCTTACAATCAGACCCACATTAAGTCAACAGATAATCTAAAACAGGCCAAAACTTTGACCGACCACCCAACCAGACAGCGGACGGACAAAGCGATGTATAGAGCTTTTAGTCGCAGCTAAAATCCACATGCAGTTACTCGGGCAACATTTGCCTGCTGCTACAATAATAAGTTATCGAGATAAAAATAATTTTCAATCAGTCTCATTGACCGCTATGAAATGACAGAATATTCTCATTTAAGACCAAAATGAATCGGTACCGGAGGAGTCTGTAGATTTTCGCCTTGTTTGTCAGTCCCTCGGGTGTTTCCGGACCTCTTTCATATACTTCATTGTTTTGAACTGAAACTTCGCACATGGCTTTGCAATAAGGACTTTGATATTATGATTCGGATCGTTTTTCGTCAGTTTTGAACACAACTATCGTCTTGTTTGTATTGTTGTGGAAATTAAAACGTGGCACTAACTTCACTGTGGCACGGTACAGATCTGGCTAGTTGGTACAGATCCGGCTTGTTGGTAGGGGGACAGTAAGGATCGGCGCTCTAGCGTTTCGTGCAGACTACATGTCGTCCACCAGTATGATTTGCATACCTATCACATCTGGAAAAGTTCGGGAGTAACTTGTCAAAGATCGGTTGTCCACTCCGGGCACTCTAGTTTATTCCACCCATAAACCAGATCGCCATTGTGTAAGTCAGAAATTTTTGACCGTTAAAGTTCAAGTTACAGATCAAGTTTTGTGCCTTTTTTTTCATTTTCACTGAAATTGAGGCATTTTGTCTTGTTATGAAAACTGATGGTTTGCAATATTTTTTTAAAATTAGTTAGTTGTTTTGCATTGACACTTGGTGCATGGTTTCAACAAGACAAACTTTGACATAAATTTTATTCTGACGGTCCAAACCGGTAGGGTGCGTTTATTGCAAAAGCTACACTTCCGGGATACTTTTTATTAACCGTCTGAATGACGTTCCACAGATCTGGGATCTGGTGTCGTTCATGTTAATCATGCTGGTGTTCATCACGGGATACGGGATCACTTCTCAGTCTATCCTATACCCGAACGCTGAGCCTAACCCCATGCTGATCGTAGATGTTCTGAAAAAGGCCTACTGGCAGATATTTGCAGAACTCTTTCTGGAAGAAATTGAAGGTAAGTGTTACGGAAAGCGATCATAAAATAGATACTTTAATGTAGCGCTTTTTTTTGTAACACACCAAGCATCACGCTATTGCATGGTTCAATAATGTTCGGAATGGTCAAAAACAGGACAGTGTCGTGTAGCCGTGACGTTTGCGGTACTGCACAGTGGCCACACGGTACAGTCCAGCTGAAAACTTCCGTGAGCTACCGAGTAAGTACGGCTTCCTCACTGTTTCCTCGGGCTGCTATACAGTATCACAAGGTCTAAATCCGCGGTGCTGGTATACTATGACGTTTCTGCTCAGTATACTACGCGCTGCCCGTTCACAGTGTAATGAGCGCAATTTAGTCGTGACCAAACGATAACCTACCCCATTCGACTAGTTCTGGTTATTTGAGGTCTTAGACTTTTTTCACATGTTTTGACTACTAGACGATAATCCTTAAATCTGTGTCCATTTATTTTTCGCCTATAAATTCTAATGCGAGATCGAAGGCTGGACACCACCTCCTGCTTGTTTCACGAGCCTTTAATTCTTCCGATGGTCGTGGGCTCTCAGAACTGTGACCGGTTTCCTCTCAGTAAGGATGGTCGTAAAAGTTAAATATCATTAAGCACGGCTTCAAACACCAATCAAATAAATACACGCAGATGCCGAAGCAACGTAAATGGCTCTTTAACTCAGAGACTATACACGTGTAGAGTCATAATTTAATGTGATGTATGTTTTGACAGGACAACAGGATTGCAATCCTAATCTAATGGTGTACAGCAATGGCACAGACATGCGATGTCCCGACGACAATGGTAAAATCATCGTTCCTATCCTGTTGGCCTTCTACATGTTATTGACCAACGTTCTGCTTCTCAACCTGCTCATCGCCATGTTCAGGTGTGTTTTGATAGCTGTAACAATCCATAGCATAGAAAGTAAACCAGGACAGCGACGAGAAAGTGTTAGTCGAGGGTAATCCTGGCTGCTGTCGAGTTACGGATTTATTTGAACTGTTTATGTAAGTGTTTAAAAAGTAATAATTTACACCGTCCATAGCACCATGGCCGTAGCACATTTAATACAGGCACACAATAACGTTAAAACTATGCAAAGGGATCTCGCATACACCACTGTTGTAGAGTTAAATGCTGATATATCATTGGATAAAAGTTTGTCTTCATCCAGTGGTCTATCGTGGTAATTCAAGCACATTCTTAAGCCCCCATGACGCTAAACATAGCCATCTAAGCTACAGATACTGTGCACAATTTGCGCTGGCAGTCACATGATCATCAGGGAAGTCTGTAAAAAAAATCAGCTAATTGCCTCCAGCATGACCAGGATTTACTCTTGCCGATTTTGACTGGAACTTCTCAGTTAGTTGTTCGAGAAGTCAAATATATGATGTCAGGAATTCAAAAGTTTGCGTTTTTTCCTTTTTGATCAGCAACACATTTCAAGCTGTTCAAGACAACGCTGACTTACACTGGCATTTCCAGCTGTACAAGCTTACTCAGGAGTACTACGACCGACCTGTGCTACCTCCACCATTCATCGTCATAGTCCACCTATTCCGACTGGCCAGAAGCTGTGTGAAGTGTGACCCCAGTGTTACATACGGATTCTGTAAGTCATCCTTTAGCGACTCCTCCAGTACATCGTGTTCTCATGTCAGACTATGCATCTGGCAAACGGGTTACCTTCAAATATACATCAGCTACCAAGGCAGATTTTAGCATCAACTATGATAAAAGTGTATGCTTCTCACAGTTTGTGAAATACAAAGTTTCCCAATTCGTGGTGCTGCGTGTAACAAACGTTTACTGTCGTTCCATACGGTTATTAATGCAAATAGCCTTCTCTTAAAGTTACGTCCACATAAACCATTCAACAGATTTGATGTGGCCCTCGCTAGCAGGGCTGACCAATCTGGCGCAGTATATCCACTACTTCTTATCCTGGCTGACTGCTATGCTCTAGTCAGGGCGTTTGTTAAATACCTGGAGAGGTGCGGTAGTTTTTTGCGAGCTCACTAGATTTCTTCCACATATAAGCTATAACAGTGTCATATCAGAGAACTAAGGTCTGCCAGCAACCTGCGGATGGTCGTAGATTTTCTCCGTGTTCTACCCGGTTTCCTCCCACCATAATGCTGGCCGACGTTGTAAAAGAGAAATATTTTTGAATACGGCGTGAAACACCAATCAAATAAATAAATAAATATTAATCAAAAGTTAAATACTGAAGTTTTATCATTATTCAAATACGATTTCATTTTAGTATCAGAAAGCGAAAAATATACGGCCCAAGAGAAACGGTCGTTGGATGTATTCGAGGAAAATCGGAGGGATGAGTACATGCTGAGTGAGAACAAGAAACTATGGAATACGACCGACCATAAAGTCAGCGTAACCTCTGACAGGTTTGTTGTCTTACTTGTACAAGAAATGATCTCACAAATGACAGCCGGCGTTTTTGGTTTGAAACCTAAAAGGCACAAACCCATCGCCTTTTCTTTTAAATTACAATATGCAAAATGTTCAGCCGTAAGCTATAATAGATGTCGTTGTTACCATAGAACAGAAGGTAGCGCAAAATTGCGTCGGCTCAGCGTCTTTGTACTGTGATAGGTATGGTGTCTCATTGGTGATGTGCCCCTTTTGGTATTTCCCGGCTTGGTACGTTAGTAAAGAAAGGACGCTTTTGGTTCCTGTTGCCTCTTATCGCCTTAATATCACCAAACTAGATGGGACGATCCAATAAATGACTGAGCCCAAACCCAGGAATAAATTAATGATTATGGCTTCGGGCCACTGTAGTCGTTGTGAAACCCGACACCCGGAGAGGTCTCGGTCAGTTTTCACTACTGGAACCTGTGCTATGTCCAGACAGTGTAACCTCTAATAACGACATTTCTGTTACCGACATGTCTTGTCCACAACCTACTCAACTTTACAATTTTTCCATACTTGCCAATGACTCGTGATTGATCGTTTTCAGAATGGAATCTCTGATGTCGAAAGTGGACGTGATCCATGACGTGCTCTCCATGGACAGGGAGAACATGAGGCGGAGTTTCGCGGCGGACGGGAAGACAGACGGCCAGCTTGGCCCTGAGGACTTGTCCCTCACAGGCAGGGTCACTAGTCTGGAAGATGAGGTAGGGCAACAGACAGAGTTGTATGATTGGCTGTTTGTAGTTTCAAACTAAATTGTTCATTTGTATATAGTCCAAATTTTTAACTGTTTTCTTTGCTCATTGTTGGGCAGATATTACTTACTTCACCGTTAATCTTCTAGAGAGGCCTTACCTCAGTTATGTTAGTACATTACTGAGTACCTACTAAAACTCTAATGAAAGAAATAAATAAGTCAGGTGCCGATGTACAACAAGTAATCTATTAAAAGTACCTGAATGCAAGAAACAGTCTACACATTTACCAGTCGTCCACTGTAAAAGGAAAATAGTTAACAAATGCATTACACATTTTTTGTACATCACATCATCTATGTAGTAACTGATTGTCTCTAGGATAATTGCTCCTGCATCACAGACCAGTTGGTGTAGATCTCTGCCGATACAAGTTAATAATGGTATACCTCAGAATTGAGCACAAGGTTTATGTTTACAAGTTTCAGACTTGTTTTTACAGGTGTAAATGACATTTTTGTTTCAGGTGAAGAAGACACACGAGGCTTTGACTTGGCTTATTGCAGCTCTCAAGGATAAAAATATTGTAGCAAAACCGGAAGAAGCTCCCGTCCCCATGGCGCGGGAATCTAGAAGTAAGATTTTATAGTATAATTATCACATCCCCAATCATTATATCTATATGCATGTATACCATGAAGATAACAAATTTACATAGGATAAAATTGCATATTTAGCTGTAGGCCACGCTGTGTATCCAATATTCTCATGGGTTTCTGTCCAAAAAGCAAATTAATGGTTATTGTAAAGAATGCTTTGAAACGTACACAATGCCTTCAGCGACAAACTTCCCAACATGGGCTGGACTAGCTTTAGACAGAAGGGGTTTAGAAGGCGTAGATAAAAAAAATAAAAGGCTACAGAATACAGAGTAAAACCAGAGCAGTGACGACTGTGTGATGGCTGAGAAATGGTCAGGCCTAATCGGTGGAATCCCGCCTCTTAAATGTATTTCGTAGAAAGTGTATGGCTTGAACAATATTTAGAGGAAAATGCATTGATACAAATCCTAATTTATTAGACTGTATGAATGATTATTGCTTAACGCCACATCGGCAATGTCTCAAGAATTTATTAGAAGTCACTGGCCGAGAACTCACTGCTTAAAGATCTTTAGAGAATACATTCTTAACCACTGTTAGTTGATTGATTTCTATGTTGCCATTATTTTTATTCGCCCAAGGAGAAGCCGTGATAAAGAAGTCATCTGGTAGAAAGCAACCTCTGAAACGCCAGCTGACAATAGATAAGAACAGCTTAGTTCACACTAAGTCCCGCAGCTCTCCTTATCCAGGCACAGAGATTCACAGGTTTGATGTTCCCGAGGAAAAGGTGCCGTGGCAGGTTAGTACGATGAATTCGATTGGCTGATGGGTTTATTGGAGTATTCAACATTGGGAAACTTGGAAGAGCTCTTTCCGCTTTCAGAATGTCGGTGCTGAACTATTGACTCTTTTCTTGTCTCTAGTTTGTACACAAAACTTTCTGTCTTGGTGACCTTGTAAAATACAACCGTAGAGACATCACAAAAGACAAAGAATAACAATAAGGAAACCGTTCGTCTTGGTTTCTGCTCATTTCATGTAACTTTCACCTTTTTTCTAATGGACACTCTTAGTTTCCTCTACCAATAAGCCTGGCCGGTTTTCTGAATCCATCTTAGTTTGTTTTTTAGACCTCATATAAGTCTGTAAAACAAAATAAATTATAAACTGCTTTCTTTGCAATAATTTTTTTCAGTAAAATTTTTAACATAAGCCTTTCTGTTTAATGTTCAAAAATAATTTTAAAATTATGAAACCAAACTGACCCTCTAACGTGACTTGTTTCCATATATTATCTTGCAAAAATCTGTTATGTTATTTTACGTCAGGTGGAATTCCCTGAGTACAAACCGCCCTTGTACACGGCACAGACGGTTTTACAAACACCACCGTGGGCAGATGAACCCTCACTGAGGTCAGGTCCTATTGTTTGTAATATATTACTCCTTACTTTTCCTGTCATTGTGCTCAGAGATTTTTACCAGTCAGGCCAAAATGTTAAACAGTTTTCATTCGTGGTGTACTTTGAATAAGATAAAAACATAAATGCACAAGAGAGTGTCTTTTATGCCTTTTTGTGCAATACTGCCTTTATACATTTGATTACATATATCGGTGGTATTTGTACACTCGAATATGCATACTACTGTCATGTATACATTTACACGCAATTGGTATCTAGCACAGTGTCTCATATGCAGATTTTGTTTTTGAAACATTTTTTGGAACATTATGAACGAAGTCTATGTTGTCGTTTACTACAAGGTTTCTTGTTGCTGAGACTATCCTTTGAAATTTTGTCCTGTTGTTGTTGGAGCAGTGGTAAGTTTTCCTGGAACCAATACGATGACTCGACACATGTGGACCGAGCGAGTCACGGAGCAAAATACCCTCTGAAGGAAGGCTGCCCCCAAAACCCCGCAGGTCGGACAGGTCTCCAGGGGAGAGGGTTGTTGGGACGCTGGGGCCCTAACCATGCAACCGATCCCGTGGTCACCAGGTATCTGGCACTGAGATTTTGCAAATACCTTATTACATTGTGGCACAGAAATATATGACAGTAACCAATGCTTTAGGTTTTTTTTCACACGGTACTAAACAGAAATGATCAACAGCTCAGTTTTGAATCTTGTAGTACTTCACTCTAGCCATGCTGCATCGTTCGACAAACACCGACTGCTACAGTGTGCTGTTTGCTGAAGTGTTGCATGTACACCATGACCTGCTCTCCCGCAACAATGAAAATTGTACGGGAACGTGCTGACCATAAACGAACTAGGCCTCTGGCAATCTATTTCAAAGTCGTATCTGATTCCACTTTTTCCGAGCCGAGCGGATTGTATAAGTATTCATGTTTGCTACATCAGTGTAATGTTTTATGAACATTTGCTATCAAAACGTGACTGAAAAAGCTATGTTTGTACTTTTTGTACTTTTAAAAAAATGCCTCTTCGTGGTTTACCAGTGATATACGAATGTCGGACGTGATTCGACACAGATTCAGCACAGTTTCGCCATGTTTCAAACGACTTCGCATACTGCACCACGTAGTTCGTAGCCTTGCGGTACGGTGAGGTTTCACTTTTGCTTTGTATCCTTAAAGTGCTTTTCCTGATGTTGTACGGCTCGTTTGCACATTTCAGATGGAAGCGTGATTCTTCTGGCAAAGTAGTGATAGAGAACGGATTTCCTGTACTGCAGTTCATAGCCATCCGGCGACATGATAATAAGCAATGGTCTCTGCCAGGGGTAAGTTTAGCTGTCCGGTATAACTATAATTAACAGAGATCTCTATCAGAGATAAGTCTAGTTTTCCGGTGACACGATAATAAATCATGATGTCTACCATGGGTAAGTTTCGCTATCCATTGACGCAATAACTATGGTCTTTACCAGGGGTAAGTTTACCTATATAGTGACACCATAACGATGGTCTATAACTCACGTAAGTTCAGCCTGCTGGCATGATGATAACAAACAATGTTCCCTACCATGTAAAAGTCTTTCTGTCCGTGGGCATAATAAACAATGGCCTCTATCAGGGGTAATTCGATCTAACTGTAAGGATTGACGATACTACACGCGTGGCGAACTAGACCTAAACCAGTGACACGTCATTTTTTTAAGACAGGAGCATCGTGAGCATTAATTTTGTAATGCATTCGAAAAAGAAAGTTACATTGTGGACGCTGGCATCGCATTTCTATGATTTTCGTACTTTCTTTTATCAGGGATTAGTTTTACCTGGGGAGAACATTTCATCGACCGTTAAGAGAAGGCTTGTTGAAGAGGCTTTAGCAGACCTTGTCAGTGACGAAAAGAAAGCTGCAGAGATGAAACCTAAGCTTGACAAACTCCTCAGCGATGGGCAAGAGGTGAGAAAAAGGGAATTCATTTTTTATTTGTTTATTTTGTTATTTATCTGAATATTACCCAATGCCATTCTCGAGATTTCTTCATGTTTCACGAGTGGAGGACACCGGAGTGTCTGACCGACAAGTTCATAACAAACATTCACCACATTTAACGCATCCTCGAATGCTTATTGCCAGAAAGGTCACACAAACATTGAGCGAAATCGAATCTGAAAATGCCCAGTCCACGGCCAGTTTTGAACCTGCACGTCGTGTGTCCCAGCTATTGAAAGTGTGAATTTTTTTAAAGCATGAGCTGAAATTTTAAAACAAATAAAGTTGCTTTTCAAAGTCGCATCTTTCTCTCTATTTGTCTATATATCTGCCACCACTCTCTGCTCATGTGTCAAAATCGCCAGTCACATTGGAGGTCTGTCACCTGACGTTTGTCATATCTCTGCCACGTCATGTTTGTCGTATCTTGGTCCTCACGTTTGTCGTATCCCTGTCTCCTCACGTTGGTCGTATCTCTGTTGTCTCACGTTTGTCGTATGTCTGTCACCTTACGTTTGTGCTATCTCTGTCACCCCGCCTTTGTGGTATCTCTGTCACCTCAAGTTTGTGGTATCTCTGTCACCTCAAGTTTGTGGTATCTCTGCCATCTCACGTTTGTCGTATCTTTGTCACATCACGTTTGCTATATATCTGTCACCTCAGGTTTGCCGTATCTCTGTCACCTCATGTTTGTGATATCTCTGTCATCTCACGTTTGTCGTATCTCTCTCTTCCCAGGTTTACAGAGGGTATGTAGATGATACTCGTAACACGGACAATGCCTGGATAGAGACAGTAGCAATAAATTACCATGATGACGATGGAACCTTAACAGCTGATCTAAAATTAAGGGTAAATAATGTAGAGTTCAGTGAAACCCTTGATACACTGCCCATATAATATTACATCATGTAACAATATCAACACGTCAAAACAGTTTGCGTCAAACTAAAGCTTGTTCTACAGCGAATTTTAGCCACAATGAAAATCATACATAACAAGTCACGGTTCATTTATTTTTATTAATCGTCTTAATTATTCTCAAAGTTGGTGCACACGTCCCCGACCACGTAAAGAGGCCTGATATCGTCATTGTATGGATATATCCTACCTAACCGAGCAGTTTAAGTAAAACTGTACATATTAACATCTAGTTCGTTAGGTTAATTTAATATCGATAAATCCTCTCAGTTTCATGGTCTGCTATAAATTTAAATCCAATAAATGCTACACTTTCTGTAACAGAAAACCGACTACAAGATGTACAACGTTTACCAATGTCTACTTTAATATTCCTAACCCTTTTCATTTCTACCTAGGCTGGCAAATCGGAAGATGCGGCTGCGTGGCTGACAGTATGGTCCAGTCTACCTCTACACGCCAATCATGCCTTCATCCTGGAGAAAGTGGCCAGTCTAAGAGGATCCTACTTTTAGCTCTACAGCTGCCAAAGTAACTTAAACTGAACAAAAACACTACTGCATCAAGAGAATATCAGATGAAGGACCAAAGGAAAGTAAAGCTTTCGACGAAATGACTGAACTGATGTGTAGGTGCTGACAGCAATGTGATAAAATATATCCGATATATAAAAATCCAATTTACACAGCATAATTGTGATATCTATAGTAAACTGCGATGTTCATTTGAACGTACTGTTTGGAGACAGTATAGTTAGACATCGAGCTGGGATGGGCATGTAATGTCACGTCATGGTCCTTCCAAAAAGTGTTTGGTTTTCTATTGTAAATAAGTTCTCAAGAAAACACTCGCGAAGGGAAGGGAGTTCTGCATACATGATGTTAGCGGATTTATCTCAAGGTGCTGATCTCCTATTTGCCATCGTTGTTACAAATTTGTATTTTTTTTTGACATTTTACTCATCGTGAAAAAAAATATGTTCTTTTTTTGGCAGTTTCTGAGTCCGGAAAGTTTCCATTGTTCTCCATGTCACAAAATCGCGTAGTTCCTACTTCAGAAACGTCTTCCAATTGCCTAATGTCGACAGGAAACCTGCAGTTTTTACTCAAGGCCACATGTGCCATGGTAGGCAAATATCATTTTCCCAGAACACACCAATTTACAAATATCTTTTTCAGGTTCATATGCACATCATTTATTATGTATTTCACAGTCGATTCTAAGAAGCCCTTTTTTTTTAATTGCCATTCATATCTGATATTTTGAATAGTGGCTGTCCTGCCACCATAGTAGTGACCGTCGTCATATAAGTGAAATAAATATTCAGGAGTACGGTGTAGAACACCTATCAGATAAATAAATAAATGATAACGGCAGATGAACGCAAGTATCATTTATTTATAGATTTGCTTGTTTAGATTATTAATTCTCAGAAACAGATTTAAAGACCAATATCTGGGAGAGAAGAGGTGGGTTGAGTTTGCTGGCTCTGATAATTAAAGCGCTTGCTTGCTGCGACTGTCAGGGCCATGGCCTCGAGTGGTCGAATCCAGCTCATGCAGCTTCGTCTTCGGCTTTCAGTCAGGAGATTGACCAGGTATCTGGCGAAGGGCGGTGATTCACCCCAGGCACGCTCAATTCCCCCACCCAAACCTGGCCGTCCTCATAAAAGTAAAACATGGTGTTAAACCCGAATAAAATAAATGAATAATCACCTTTCTCTGTAAATAATTACTGACACAGTGCGTACGCAGGATGATGACACAGGGTGTCCCATATGTATTGGTGATTATTAGAACGATCTGAAATGTCCCTTTTTCACAGAGATTTTTTTCTGTTTCAACAATGCAATTTCATAACTTTTTCTTATTTCATAATAAAGGATGATAAAAATAAACTTTAAAAAATGTAAGAGTTTTATTTTGACTGACAGGATTAGATTAGATAGATGAAATAGTACATATTTGACTGGGTAGAAGTTGGCTAAATGAATGGATAAGTTGGATTGTTTCTGAGCTGAGCTTGTTCGGGATGGAACACTTCTAAACCTTGTAAAGCTCATACGCCTCTTTTTTAACGATACACAATTCATGCGCTCTGATTGCACTGGGACTCTATACCGTTTTACGGGAAATAATATACTGTCCGATACTCAGTGTGTAGACAGTAGATGTTCGCCAGAAAGCCGCGTCCCTCATCGGGCCTATTCGTTTCAACAGTAATTCGCTATAAAATAGTGATATGGACAAACCCTCCACCGTCTGCATTTGTGTGAAGTCCTATACTGTGATGTATCTCGGCACCCGAGATGTATACAGTAAGTCTTCAAATAGCCACAACCAACATCCAAGAGACTCGCTCAGTGGGCTGGCTGTAAGGATTTAACTCCGTAATTGTGTGAGGTCCTATTCTGGATACGGTGGTGTGTACAGTACACATCATCATAAAGCTGCATCCTTCAACTCGGCAACTCGCTCCAAGATAAAACAGTGGTTTGACTGCATCAGTATTTTGGTCCAGACCGGAAGCCAGGCCACAGCGTCTTCCGTCTTGCCCGCCTGAAATACACAATTACGTTATGTTTAGCTCTGTTACGGAATGGTCAAAGTAACATGGCAAGAAATAGTAAAAAAGTAATTTGAAACAGTAATACTGTTTGAAAAGAACTTTGAGCGAAAAGTATGATCTGAAGTCAAAATTTTGACATGTTTATTGACGGTTCAAATATTCGGTTTATGTCCCTATTTGTATTGATACGGGTTTCTTCCACGTTTACATTTTTTCTTCCTTGAAAACATCGTTTTAAGTAAGCCTCTGTACATTTATGAACCGAAAGCGTCGGCTTTGTGAAGCCTTTTAAGTTTCATTCAGGTGCCTTAACTTTCGTGCCACGAAGACAGGATCAGGCGAAACTGGAATTGCCAAATACTTCATTTTCAGTAGAATTTGGCAGATGGAATTTCTTCCAAGTTCATGGCCATATTTATGGAGGTTTTTCCACCGCACAACTTATGACTCATGGAAATGGTCCACGGAAAAAAAATTAAAAACAAGATCCTACCCTCAATTTCAAATTTCTTGTCAAAGCTCCGTCATCATCGTGATAATTGATGGCCACGGTTTCAATCCAGGCATTGTCCGTATTCCTTTCATCATCCACATAGCCTCTGTAAATCTCCGTTAAGCAAGTCAGACCGTCATTAAATATATGCTAATGAAACAAGCATGTAAACCAGTCTAATGGAACAGTCAATCCATATATCAGCACACAAATCTGTGAGAATCCACGTTACATTCAGCATTATTTCGGCCTGTGTCTCCTTGAAGCAGGCCAGAAACCCATTGCCGACATGTTTATATTGCTGCTACTGGTACGCCATGCCCAAGACATTAGACACGACACCTCACGCAGTCAATTCACTGACACCAGGCCGATCAGTACTTGGACTAATCTCTTATGAAGAACGCCAAGCGAGAAAATGATAAAATTACCGATGTTAAAGATGATTCGGGATTGAACGCTCTACTCACTGGGCCAAAATAGGCGATCAGTGTGTGTTAAACGACCAGTGCTGTGAGGCTGAACTGCTAAATATGTCGGAATTATCATCATTGAGAAGCTGGGCATCTTAACGTAAACCAGTGTGACTTAACAGACAAGCTACCTACATTGTATTGAAGATAAGCACATAATCTCTGTAAGAAAACTTTGTGCAATATCGGCCAACTATGTCACCTTAAATCGGCATTGAGTTTCACTTTTCCGTTTACATCTAGATCATTTACTTGACAACACAGACCTCGTGTGGGGAAAACCTGAAAACTGAATCAGCAGACTGGTCTATCTAGATGATCTATCCTACAATGTCTGACTGTTGTGTATCTAGCTTACCTCAGTGTCCTGGGACAGAAAAGCTTGCTATGCCTGATGGCATATCGACCTTATCTTAGCGCTTAGCGACAGAAGATTCGGAAATGTCTAAAAGTGTCATATTGTAGCAATGCCTGACTGGCATATTTAGCTTACCTCAGCGCCGTGGGACAAAAGATCCGGCAATGTTTGCAACTCCAGATCTTCGGTATCATTCTCGCCAGCCATAGCCTCCTCCACAAAACGGCGCCTCACAGCCTGGTCAGCGCTCTCGCCAGCGTACAGGAATCCCTGAATCCAGACGATTATGGTTATAGAGATAATAAACGTGGCACAGTGTATTTCCTTTGTGGCTCTAGCGCGGCTTGTCTTCTAAATAATTTCGATATTGCTGTACACTTTTCCTTGTACATTAAACCACTTGCAAACAACGATCTTCGCTATCGACTTCCCACGATGTGACTGCAGTAATGCCAGAGTAGCAAGAGTTACACATGTTGTTGTCGAGGAATTTAACAGCTAGCGTACTGATTGATGTCTAAAGTATGAGATGTGAAAATGGAAAACTTTAGGAACTGACAAAGGTCGGTGGGGTATTACAGACACTCCAGTCTAAGCCACTCATAACCCAACCGCTGCCAAATCAGTGCAAATGTCTTGATTTATGGCCTTAAACTAATCAAATCACTAAATAAATACCATTCGTAAACACACACCCCTGGTAATGCCCAGTGCTTGTTATCATGTCTCCGGACAGCCACAAACTCCAGTACAGGCTTGCCGTCTCGCTTCACAGCCTCCCCGCGATCGTCACACTTCCACCTGTACATATATACCGTATTCACTGGTTGGCTAGACATAAGCTTGGCTTGTAAACCTGTGCATGAGTTGGTTAGAGGGCCAAATGATTATGAACGTAAAAATATGTTAGGTTACATTAAGTTAAGACGACCTTGTAAATGAAGGCTACATTTCATATTTTGTGACTACTTAAAGTATCATTTTGTTTCGTTTGCATTTCGGAGAACCCAATTAAATTACTGGAATCCCTTAACTTGCTTCTCCTGAAGAGCGAAAAATTCTGGAATTACAGTTCATTTCTGGATGCAATCAGAATAAAATTATGTCTTTTGTTTCCACACTTTGAATAAGTGTAAATTTTCAGTTGATAAATCAATGTGTTACAAAGTACAGAGGACTGCGTTCCTACATTTCCATATCAAAACATGGAAACAAAAAGTCAATAGGAAACGTACCGTTTGGGTGGCAAAATTTCACACTAATGCAAACCAATGTGCATTTTGAGCCACGAAATTTAGCTAAAACGTCCACAGTAATCTACTTCGATAGCCAGGTCACTGCTGTCGAGAAAACAGGTTGGCTTGCATAAACATGCCTAGGACGATGGTAAAGAACCACACGAGCGGCATATGTGAGTAGCACCTGTTTCTGATTCTCATAAAGTGATTATTTAAAGCACTAGAATAGCGGGCTCTTTCGTTTGGTAATTTACACAAAACTACTGCAGCTATGCAATACCACTGGTCCTCCGTCACATACCTTGTCACGATAGGATCAGCTGCATGGTTAGGCCCCCATCGGCCCAAACACCCTCGTCCCTGAAGACCCGTCCGGCCAATGGGATTGAGCGGGTAATCCCACACATCCACCAGATACTCTCCCTGATAACTTACGCGGTTCACACCGATGTTTTCATCAAAGTCATTCCACATGTAATCTGTTGACCTGCCATAAGAAACTTTTTTGGTCAGTTCAGAGCTGTGGTATAATGTAGACCTAGTGACGATATGCACGATATAGTAATTGTTTCCTACTCAGCTTTAGTTTATATCAATCGAATACGCATCAGTCAGAAAATTTAAAAACATAATAAACTCAATACCTGAAACCGTCACTGGAAATCGCACCGGGGAAATAAACTTAACTCCAACTTATTACCGAATATGGTAGCTGTTCATTAGCTTTCAAGCTTAGTTAAGTGTAAAATTTATCCACGGTTCAGTTTAACGTCCACTCTTGTTTATTATAGCCTGTATAAAAGTCAGTCCACTAATACGTCAATTGTAAAAGGGGAAATTGGAAACCACAAACCTTATCAAGTATTGACAGATTAAAATATAAGGAGACTTCATTCAGAAACTTTGTAAAAAAATGAAAGGTCTCTATCAAATAGTGAAGACTGCCTACCCGTCTACCTGTCCGTCAGCCCACAGTGGATTTTGCCTGACGATGTCACTTGTGTAGTTTACAGGGTTGTAGGACGGAAATGGGTCCTAGAAAGAGAATCGCAAACAGAACCGTCAGTTTGCGTAGAATGATTGATTCATTGATTGATGCTGAACGCCTTACGACGGATAAGTAAATATACGACGGGATTATGTCCAGCTTGGAATAAACCGCAGTATCCGGGGGAAAGCACTGACTATAAACAAGTAAATGAGACGAAATTTAAGATAAAGAGAACTTCGCATACCTCCCAACCAGCTTTGTTGTCGGGAACCTCTGCTCTGGAAATGTTTGTTCCAGGATAGGGCGAGAGCCTCGACTTGGGCGTCACCAGCTCACGTGTGTCCACAGATGTCGTCTGCCGGAAGTAACCTACCCTGCCGCATTGCAGCATTGTCCCTCCATCGGCGTCAGTGTCTGTCACTACACCAGAGAGCCGTAGACGAGATGAACAAATACTACCACTAACGACAATGCAGCAACTCTAAATACTAGCTGTTTGTCGAAGTGAATAATTCTTAAACGCCGCTCATTGCTTCAATCGAAAAGTACTTCCGCGGCTTTATTTGACTTGTCTCATGGTTAATCAAAACTATGTTCAACAAAGTAAACATTTTAATTAAACACAAATTATCCAAAATCCTGCATTAATAAGACACTGTCCAGATAACTGTGGGGGTTGTTTAGAAAATAAAAGACCACAGTATGGAGAATTGAACCAGAGCGGCCAAGGCCGAATAATAGTTGACAAATCGTCACACGTCACATAAACAAAGAATAAGAAAGAGTAACATATTTCCCACTGCGATTTGCTTTGACCGACACTTGAATCATGACATAGCATTTGGGAGGACTGTCTTTCCTGTCCTCTTGGAATGTAGGGTGGACACTTTTGCCCGATTACGAGTTGCCCTGGGCGTGTACAGCCAGGATAGCGATCTTTACCTTGTCCCTCTGTGGAAACAGATGGAGCCCCCTCTGATGACATCTGTTTCGAGACCACTAACTGATCGCTTAATGCCTTAATCAGCCAGTCCAGAGAGCCTTGCATTTCTCGAACCTGACGAATAAATAACAAACTGAAGGTCTGACAAATATAGATTTGCCCTAACAATGGATGGAAATCATAAACTTTTTAAATTTTTATGGCCATATATTTATATAATTACCATGTACTGGGAAATTAAATACTTCCCTATGGATACATTGACAGTGTACTTCATACATCACTGAAAACCTGTTATGTAGCTCATAATTTAATATTACTCAAAAACTATAATGAAATGAAGAACATACACAAGGAAGTCTCTCGACTTTTCAAAACAAAAAAAAATTGGAACGGTAAAACAAAAACAATTTCTAGTCCACCTGTGTTTCGAGACTGCTGACATTCTGCGACATGGTCCTTATGTTAGATGACCATGTGGACAACCCAATTTTAGTGACATCTGGACCTGAACCTCCAAAGACGTCCACGAAAGCTAGATGTTCTCGTATGTCTTCCACTTTTGACACAAGGGTTTCAACACTGGTGGAAAATAAAATCACAAACAAATGATTAAATAAGAGTCAATTACAAATACGAGATATCCACGTCAAATTGTTGCCCTAGTGGTATTGCACTGCAATGTTATTTCACTAATACCACTGAGAGCAGGTTCATAACCCTGGAAATGTAACAAGAGCAAATGGACGCTTCCAGACAACAGCTGGATTTGATTACCACATAATATTGAAGGTCTGTTGAGATTGATATACAATACAGACACTCGCATAAAAATCGTCAGTGACAATAGACGTTTTAGGTCAATAATCGCAAAACCAATGTCCAAAACAACGCGTAACACAAACCACCTGAAGTTTTAAGTAAAATAAAGGCCACTTTTATTGGTTTTGTATAAGTCAATATATCGGCAGGTTGATGCGTACAGAAGACTTCTACAAACATGTCCGTTTCAAATCCCCAATCACCTGTTTGGAGTGGCGGCCAATCTGTTCCCTCTACTCCTTTTTCTACTGTGGTTCCCCTACCCCTACTCAGTTAACTGTACGCCATGGCATCCATTTTGTCTTCTGCACTCCTTATCCTGCCCTGGTTCCCCCTCCGCACCCCGCTCAATCATCTGTTAGCCGTGGCAGCCACCCTGTACTCCGTGCTTCTCAGCCTGCGCTGGTTCCTCCATCCCTACCCCCGCTCAGTCACCTGTTTGTTGTGGCAGCCAAAATGTATTCCGTGCTCCACACCCTGCCCTGATTTCCCTCCCCACCCACGCTCAATCATGGGTTTGTCATGGCAGCCACTCCTCATCGTGCCCTGGTTCCCCCTCCTCCTCCCCGCTCAATCACCTTTATGGCAGCCACCCTGAACTCACTGCTTCTCATCCTGCCCTGGTTCCCCCCATCCTTATCCCCGTTCAATCACGTTTGCCGTTGCAGCCACCCTGTACTCCGTGCTCCTCATCCTATCCTGGTTCCCCTCTCCCCAGCTCCGCGGAATCACCTGTTTTCCGTGGCAATCACCAGGTACTCCGCGCTTCTCATCCTGCCTTGGTTCCACGAACCCCAACTCCCACCCATTCATCTGTTTGGCATGGCAGCCACCTTGTTGCCCGTGCTCCTCATCTTGCCCTGGTTCCCCGACCCCACCCCAGCTCAATCACCTGTTTGCCGTGGCAGCCACCCTGTACTCCGTGCTTCTCATCCTGCTCTGCTTCCTCTCCCACATGAACTCGTCTCTTCTATTTTCCTCAAACAATTCCAGACTGAGCGTGTCCGCCTGATCGTTGTCATCGCTATCAGACACTGTCAATAAACATGAGGGAAAAGCACAAATGATTTTTTTACCTTGAGGAGACTTTGTGGTAAGTTTTGGCAGGAATATCTCCTTGACACAACATTCAGGTATTGACAATTTCAGGAATTTCAAATATGCTGATTTCTCAGCAAAACACAGCTGGAATTTATTTTGGGTCTGCAGAAACGTCAGCATTTGATATTACAGGTTTCTACAGTGTATTTAAAAGTTTTGAAAACGCTTATCAAAATTTACAGTCCATTGGAATCAAACGAATATTTTAATCACAGGTCACTTTTACACTGCCATCTCATCGTATTTCATAAACTTTAAAACTGAGATTCTTCTTCATTCCGAGGCACATTCCACATTTTGTTAGAGCATTCTGAATCAGCTAGCTTTACACAGTTATTTCAGGGTAAATGGTTTGGTGTGTTTGGATCCGAGTTCTACTCATTAGACTAGAACAATGTACTACGCGTTTTTGAGATAGTGGCGATGTTCGCAGTATTAGTCTTACTCCGTCAAGTCTTCTCTCGTCATAATCATTACCGCCAACGTACAAGAGAAATACTGTCGAAGATAACACGAATTAAATTAATAAGTAAATAATGAATTATAAATTTTTTTCGTCAAACTCCACACATATTTTGCAATCATTTCAAAAGATCTTTGAACAAAAGATCAGAGCTCTGTGATAACACAGCATTTTGAGTCATTCTAGTCCAGTGACATGTTATAAATGCAATTTACTTCACTGCATATTTAACTAATTTCTCTCAGTGGTCCAAGTGGGGGTGTAAAAAGTACTACTATTTAATCATCTACATGGAGAGTTGGAATAAAACCCTAACTGAAGTAGATTGCCGGTTACATCTGACCATTGGCCAACTGTTATCTATTTTTTTTCTTCGAAACCAGAGGTCACTGGTTACATGTTACCTATGGCCAACTATTATCTGTTTTTTTTTCTTCTTCTTGTTTACCTCGTTTTACGTTCCACGCTGTAGTCTTTTATACTTGTTACTCCAGATTCCAAGGGATCATTATGACAATAACATTGTCAGATCACTAAAAACTTTTATAAGGTAGAATACGATAAGTTAGTACTTACAGAATCCGTACATAACATTAGTCTTGCACCCTTTCGTACAGAATCGGATCGCTTGGTATATATGCGAGAAGATGATGAAGGGTGGGGGAAGGCTGGGTCTTTCGAAATACTCATATACCAGCTTGTAACGTTGGAAGTGCCAGTGTAAGTCTGTGTTAGACTGGACGGCCTCAAACGTATTCCTGCAAACAATACAGGACACCTGACAATGAACAAGATCACATGCTATTAAACTGGAGACGTTTCTGACTCGGTAGTAATGGTACCTTAGCTGAAAGTAAATTCCCATACCTCTGTCTGGGAGCGTACCACTTGTAAGGCCACACAGGTGGGATACTTTCCGATGGGTTGTCTCAGATTTTTGTAAGTTCACATTTTAGGCTAAGTTTCAAACGATAAATGATAAGAAAAATGTGCTGCTTAACACGCTGACAATGCGATATTGTTTCAATCCCAGTCTCGGAGAGGAAACTTTTCCCAGATTCCCAAGCCGCCACTGTCCTTGACGTCTTGGTGTCAATAAGCCATAGATAGCGCTAGCAGTCCAACTATAAATAGCATCATGTAAACTTCGTTGTAGGTTATTTGCCTTTCGCCAGTATAGTATAAAAATTGAAGATACACATGTGTGTGTGACATGTGGAAAGTTGCGTGTAGCACGTGGAAAATTTCCCAATCACTAGACAAAAGTCGGTGGTTTATTCCTATGAAGAGAACTTACGTGAAGACGGCAATTAAGAGGCTGAGCATTAAGATGTGCATGTAGAGCATATAGAAGGCCAACAGAATGGGCACGATCACTTTCCCAACCTCACTAGGGCAACGCACATGCGTGCCGTTCGTGTAGGCCGCCATGTCATCCACGCAGTCTTCTTTACCTGTACAAAACAAGGTGTGTCCAGTTAATTGCCTTGTAGTTAATATGTAAAACTATACTTGCTGTCACAAAGATGTC
The DNA here is from genome assembly GCA_016165875.1 of Acanthopleura granulata. Taxonomy (NCBI): domain Eukaryota; kingdom Metazoa; phylum Mollusca; class Polyplacophora; order Chitonida; family Chitonidae; genus Acanthopleura; species Acanthopleura granulata. Next base: position 257,074 of record JABBOT010000008.1, read on the forward strand.
ATCGCCTGTCACATACAGTCAACAGCGTTTACAGACAGGTTGTGGCGGTGAAATGTTCTCCTTAATTTCGCTGTAGCTATTTCACTGAGATAAAACGCCATCTTGGCCTAAGCTGACTTCAACTGCCATGAAGACACGTATTTAAGACATACGCTGCCGAGGTAGTTAGAAGCGACTTAGCCTACGAACGTTTTGTGGAACAAGGTTCAGGTCAGTTCAGGTTCAGTGATAGAAAGTCTTTTGAACATCAGGAACAGTGATGCAACTGGGTTTTACCTTCGATCTCTTCTAAAAACAGTTCAGCGAAGATTTGCCAGTACGCCTTTTTCAGCACGTCTATCACCAACATCTTGTTCAAGTCGGTGTTCGGGTAGAGGATGGACTGAGATGTGACGCCATATCCCACGATAAACACCAACATGATCAGCATGAATGTCACCAGGTCTTTCAGCTAAAAGAACAACAAAAATCATCATTATCAGCTTGATCTGAAAAGCAGCAATAAACACCATGACCAGCCATCATGATCAGCTTGGCCTGAAAAGTAGCAATAAAAGCAAGTTTGGCCTGAAAAGCAGCAATAAACACCTTGATCAGCTTGACATTCACCGTAACCTTCAGCTGAAAGGAGAGAAATAAACATCTAAAATCTCTTACTTCACCGAACCTGGATTGTGCAATATAATAAAGTGCGGATATGTTTCAAGATGCACATCATGGACATCTATTGAGGGCATTTATTTATTTTATGCCGATCAAGTAAGGTTCTTTAGAATTCCCTGACCCCATCTTTAGCCCCCACAGGGCTGATATGAAGTCTGTATATGGCAACCCAATATGCTGGAAATTTGCTCCCTCCATCTTTTTCTGTCATTTCTTCTAACCCTATTGCACATGAAATACAGTTGCCATGGCGATAAACACAGTCATTACCATTCTGCCAATCATGACGAGTTTTGGCCCCATCAGTTTGCTGACAGAAAAGATGTGAAGAAGTCTGAGGAAGAAGGTGAAGAGGCTAATGGCTAGGATAACCCGAGCGGCTGTGAGTGTCCCGTGCTGAGGGAACAACCGTAAGATCATCCCTATTGTGAACAACCCAATAGTGACCACATCCAGGATATTCCACTTGTCGGACAGATAGTTCCCTATCCGCACGCCAACCGGTCCCGGGCTTGACTTCCACAGCTGTGAAATAAACAAAACAGCCCAGTTGTACCTTTTTCGCATTGAGAGACTGCACATATAGAGGGTACTTTTTAGCAATTTTCACACTGTCACTACATTTATATCCAGCGTTCTATCATGTAAAACAGACTGAGTGCTGACTGGAAAAGATTAAATCGCGATGAAGTTTTGCTTAAATGTGACTTTAATATGATAGGTACTTTCTGAAAGCGGAATGTAAATTTTATGCCTTAAACATCGACAACATTTTTAAACTAATCAAAATTTTTGAACATAATATAGGTCATTTAACTTATTTTATTTACTTTATATACTACGTTTTGCTCAATATATTTGCGGACAAATGACAAGAAGTTAAAGAGTTTAATTAACTGCCATCACGTGGTCGTAAAGTGGTGTTAATTCTTCTTGGTTACCTGTCTTATCTCGTCCACGGCCATGGTGAACACCCAAAACATGAGAACAACCTCTGTTGCAGATATCCGCCATTGTAAATCGATCAACATTACATAACTGTACAACATCAGAAACACCAGGTAAAGACCCTAAAATAGAAGACGTCCGGGAGCTTAGTGATTTATGAAACACTATTTCATTGAGATAGATGTGGACTTTTTTTATATGTTTTATACGCAATACTTCTCTTTTTTGTGCAACTTCCTCAGTACAGCATTATAACAGCACTTAACTCAGTAAAAACATCCCAACAAATTAAACTGACCAGTGTGTAGCAGAACTTTGTGACTGGGGCTTGGAAGAAATATTTCACTTTCTGCAGAGAGCTGGGCCCACGAACAACCTCTGTCAAATCAGCGCTAGCCGTGCTTCTGTCATGAGATGAAAATTGAAACATTATTCCGACAAAATAAAATGACTTCTTATCTATAAACACTAACAGCATTCTTTAGAACTGAGAACTGAGATCGTCTTTGCTAGAACTGTAATATAATATACTAATATAGGTGTAAAGCGGAAAGTGACATCGCAAAACAGATTCCCCTTCCATAGTTTATTTTTTAAAGTAAAAGACAGCTCATGGCTGAGGTACTGTTCATTAAAAAGATTATAAAATTCTCTCTTCAGTGTAAAATCCTGTTTGAAACTGTATGAATTCGTGGGTGAATTATCTTCTTTTGAAGTGTGGAGTATTGTGTAGCCGCCTGGGGATCTGAAGGCGCCCATGCTTTAAGCTTATATGGCGAGAAAAAGGTAAATATTCTGAGTTGTCTGTCAATGTAACATGTAATAACATTGGGACAGGAAAATATTTTAATGTTATTTGTTTTAATTATAACAAGTACATGGGTGAACAACACTGCAAAGTATTTCCAGACTACTGTGTTGTGGCAGGAGTAAGTTTCCTGATGATTTCATGTTATGAAATGACATAAATACTTAAATTACAAACACCGCCTCAGCAGCTTACTACAGACTCAGGCGATAAGTGTGTCCAGCGCTTGGAAGATTTACGTCACAACCCAGACGGAATGGCTGTCATATTTGCTGTTAGAAAAAATACTTTATCGAAATAAACATAATATTGGCAAACTTAACTTAGAACATTCGCTGTCTTTCACTTTAAGATTTGCGTCTCGAAATAAATGTCGCATCTTACAGCAACTGTTCATTCCAGATTCTGCTGCTCATTTTATCTTTCTCTCATGCGAACTGTGTATTTAGTTTCAAATAGTAATAAAAGTTCTCATTCACGGCATGTATGAATTTGATGCCCCTGAAATGGTCTTGACCTCTTATAATTCCTTTAATACGCCTACTTACCCTTGTGATGTAACCGACGACTGGTGCCAACTTGTACAATCTTGAAAGCTATTATTCTGAAGTTTGTAAAATAAAAAGGTATCATTCATTTAATTGGGTGAAGAAGATGGCTGTGCTTTGGAGAACCCTCCTTAAACAAGCCCATACTGGATTTTTCTGTTTCTTCTGTCTGTAGTGTAAGGCGCTTTATACCTAGAGCAAAAAAATGTCCGGAGTAATCCTCTGCCCGGAAATAACTCTGTTTGTTATCCATCGGATTTGTTTCTCAACTTTGCATAATCCAAAACAAGAAGTTAATGTAGTTAGTCAACTTCACGAGGACTGCACTATATCAGGGATCTGGTACAGTTTCAAGGTATTCGATAAATACAGTTGAGCCTCGGTCCAGTATCGTCGTTGAGCCTCGGTCCAGTATCGTCGTTGAGCCTCGGTCCAGTATCGTCGTTGAGCCTCGGTCCAGTATCGTCGTTGAGCCTCGGTCCAGTATCGTCGTTGAGCAGTCCTTTCTCATCAGCATAATTTATATCATTATAAGTGGTCAACGTTTAATCATAAAACCAATATAGGGTATAAATTAGACAACAGAGAGTCAACTTTTAAGAAACCTATATATTTCGGATGAATATCTGCTGACTGTAACATTATTCTATGATTTATTTATATATTTATTTGATTGGTGATTTACGCCGTACTCAAAAGTATTTCATCTATACAACGGCGGCCAGCATTACGGTGAGAGGATACCCACGACCATCCGCAGGCTGCTGGCAGACCTTCCCAGGTATGGCTGGAGAGGAAGCCAGCATCTGCACTTGAACTCAAAGCGACCGCATTGGTGGCAGGCTTCTGGGTCACTGCGCTACGCTAGCGCGCTAACGGACTGATTATTCTATGAGGACAGAAAATTATTTGTATTAAGTCTTGTATTAGAAGATATTCAATCCCTTTTCCCTTGGCTATGCGAACTATAATTACTTGCAAAGTAATTACCGTTCTAATCGTCAAATCAGCGTGTTCCTGTTCGTTCTTTTTGTCCACAATTTTGTCGTGTCTGAAACGAAGACATACTGGAACCAGGGCTGGGCAAAGTACGCAGGAAAGAATCTGAAATAAGAAATACAAATACATACCATGCCGTTGAAGGCACTGTCTACACTTGTCATCTTCAGCTGTAAATGCAGGGTATATCTTCATAAGATATAAATAATAAAACAATTTCCAGATTTTTTAAAGCAAAAAATAGGACATTTCACAGGAATGGATAGTAAAATGCTTGGCTTCCGGTTGAATTGCTTCAAGGGAGAATGTTCCCGTGTGTTTCATACCTTCAAGCCATTTTCAGTGTCCATTTCGCCCCACCAGATGGCACTGAAAAGTTCCTGACATGCGCTCTGAGCAATGAACTCCTTATTGCTGGCTTCAATGGCGATGCTGACACAGTTGGTTTTGCCCCAGTAATTCAGAGGTCGTATGAGTAGCCTCATGGCTCGCTCTGCATCATCCATGTAACACTCACGTAAGATGCCAATAGCTAGCTCCTGAAACTCTCTGGAATTATTATTCAAAAGAATGACTAGATTAGAGAAACTATGAAGTAAATTTGTTAAAGAATGGAACAAATCCATAAAATACAACCCACCGCACATAGCATTGTCATTAAATTGTTACCGTTTGCCTCTCACAAGTATTTGCAGAAATTTTATTTAAAATGCCATTTGGCAAACTGCTGAAAGCTCACAAGATCAAATCAGAAAATACCTGAGACTAAAGCCAAACACATGGTTAAGAAAAATCCCTTACTAAAACCGAGACTCGTACTGAAAATATGCAATACAAATACAAAAACAGCAAACTGAACACGCTGATATGACGAAGTGAATTAATAGCGGAAATGAAAACCAAACCGTTGTTTTCCAGTGTAATATTTAACACAATACTAAACTAAAGGTTATTCGTTGATGATTCAGAAGAAGGTATACTAACAGGGCATCCTGCAGAAGATCCTGCTTCAGTTCGTTATCTGCGGTCCTTTGTCTCATGGACTTCAGTAAACTGTTAGCAACCAAAGCCGCTGCTAAGGCGTCCTGTATAATAAGTTCAGAATGGAAGGCGGCTGTAATTTTTGGAAAATTCTTCCCAGGTAGCCCTAATATTGGGTCACAATTAGAATAGTATTAAAATATGTTATTTGAATAACTTCGTTTATTTTTATGGTGTGTATTTCACTTTTCGATACTGACGCTGCAAAGATTCCATGACATACTGACCCGCCCCTCTTCCCAGAATATACGCGCCATATCACACCGATGCATCAGGACACACCACACAAACAAGTCTCTTTCTGGTCGTTGTAACGCCGTCTTCGCTAAATTTTAGAAGAAAAACTCAATTAACTGATTCATAATGAAATAAAATCTACTGCATATTAAGAGCTGCTGAAGATCGATCAAAATTTGGCAAAAACTGGTCCTATTAATACTATCCACTAACCAAATTCCATTATTTATCATTAAATGATTACAAAAGATTATGCCTTGGTGCTTGCTACTTTTAAAGCACTTACATGAGCATGAGCACTTACATTAGAATAAAGCCCTAATTAAAATAAATTAACAAGGGACTGGATTTTCCCGGCCAGTTTTTACCTTTCATGCTGAAATCATATGTATTAATTTTATTCTCTACGAAAACTTGACATTCAACATACACGAATCGACGAAATCAGGGTCTGGTATTTCCTCATCGGGACTGCTCAAATAGATGGGCTTGTAGAAATCTCCCATCAGTGACTGAATTAGGAGTCCAATCTGATGCAGTGATATCTTGTCCTGTATTCAATGAATGAAGCAAAAACGTCCCGGTGAGTACTTCACCTTCTAAATTATTCCTCATAAGGCCTACGTGAAGCAAGTTTACAATTTGCATTTATAAAATTTTTGTCATATTACATCAATTAGGTCTCCTAATTATTCTCCCTTAACACATCGTAACATGATAAGAATTTGTCATTAAGTAAGAAGGTTGTGACAAAAACAATATTATAGGGCTTAGTTACAAAATAAGACTTATTATTTTACCCTGCTTTTGTTTTTTCTTCCCTTCTTCAAATGTTCATACAAAATGGATTTCTTGGGTGCCTGTAAACATGCAATAGTATCGTGAGAAAAGATTTCTTGGGTGCCTGTAAACATGCAATAGTATCGTGAGAAAAACTCACCCCCTAACACAACATCTGCACTTTATGGATACAAACGATCTGTCAAAATCCTGCGGCTCGTCGTGGGCTCCCCAGGGGTCTTCCCGGTTTCATACCGACATCATGCCGCGCCCCGTAATATAAGAGAAATATTCTTAAGTACGGCGTAAAATATCAATCAAGAAAATAATAAATAAATAGATACAAAACCAGAATCATAAAATTTGACAGCCGTCTGGCTTTTTATTCCTGAAGTCATTTAATGATGAGACAATTCCTAGTGAGTGCTGTATATCTCGTAACAGTGAGTGTACGGAAACGAAAGCAGATTTAAGTCAAACAAAATCGCAGAAAATGTAAATCGTGAAACTCACCGACCGATAGAGTCTCAGTAGAATCTCGACCGTCAAGAAATCTCGCAAACAGATGCCGTTCTCGAGGAACAGCTGAACGAAATGAACGCGGTTGAGGACAATAGCAGAGTACATGATGTCGTCTAAGCTACCTGTCTGAAAATGTATGGGATGGCAAGTAGTAAAATGTATGAACAGCTTGCCTATGCCAGGTGGTAGGTTAGTTGGACCTTTCCTAAGTAAAATGATTCTGAAATGTTGATGTTAGTTTCGCTGAAGTACAGCATCAACTTTCTACGTCACTCCAAGATGTCACTTATAGAGGAGCCTTACCCTCTTTCCTGGAGATGAATACAAGCTGATAAAGCATATGCGTGGTTACCTTAGAGCTACGTGGGAGTACTATAACAGATTATAGTTATCTGTTATTATTAGTTATTATTATATTAGTTCCAGAAGCTACGTACTTTCATGAAAATATCATGCTTAGTTTTGTTCCTTTCTTCTTTATAAATATTGGTCGGTGGAGCACTGTTTAAGTGAAACCACCGGATCTCTGTGAAGATATGGCCATTACCATGTTGGATTATATGATTGTCAGAGTACACGGTTACCTTAAAGTTCCGGTCCTCCGTGAAGATGTCACCCTTGGCTATGTCCACGCGGTCCCATATCAGTGCCAGTTTTAACTGCTCCATCACTTGTTCGTGGTTTGCTGCAATGGTGTTGTAATAAGGGTGCACAACACACCTTATTATCATTTGGAGCTCCCTCAACAAAGACACCACGCAGTGCTTCAGGTCGTATTTTAAGGTTTTTAGTAGTGATTTAAATATTAAACACGAAAGTATGAGGAAAACCTCTGGCTTACACAAACTGCAATCGGGAACAATATACTTGCGGTTTATTTGCACAACAGAAGGACAGGTGACATGACTTTTGGCCAAATTTATTCACTCGTTCTATCAGTCAGGTCTGTCTCCATACACCGTCGCGCCATGGGTTTACATGGTATTAAGGTTTTGTGCACTAGATTAGAGAATGCATCAGCGTTAAAGATAAAAGTTAAAACTTCACAGACCGATTACCAACCGATACTTAGAGGCGTCTGCACAGTGAAAATATCTGTGGTGGACGGAGTTTACAGGACCTTGTGCACAAAAGCTCGTACAATAAGTGATTGCGACGATTATGAGAGTACTACGAAATGATGTGATGGAACGGTAAATCGCATTTTCGCCTCGCCGATCGCTTGACGTTGTATTCGCTCCTTTAGACAATCATGCTTGTATATTATAAACGTCAAATGAAATGCCCTTGGTATCCGTAGAATGTGCCTTAGCGCTACGGAAATTCACTGATTTCATTTCAGATTTAGAAGCAGACCATCTGTTTAGCATAATGTCATGCATATAAAGCGGTAGAAAAACGTCAGTTTGAAGCACTATTTCTGCTCACCCTTCAGCAATGCCTGTAACATGACCAGGTCGATGTCTTTAGGGGAGTGATCCGAGTCCAGCTGGTACACGGACAGCAGATCCGGAAACTGCAAACAACGTCTGACCCACTCTATCCACTGATTCAGCTTCTTCTCAGAACTCTCGTTGAATTCTTCACTCAGCATTTTCTTCACTTCCTCTTCAACGTGGGAATTCATTACTAAAACTTTACTGACAAACAGAATTTTGGTGAATTTCCTTCAAATTGATTGTAACAGTAGTTATCCTTATTGGCATAAAACTGACGAGTTCATATCACTGACGTTTAGAACATGAAGAAACTATGACATTATATTGCTACGATGTGAAAAGTAGTCCAAGTGCATTCCACGAGTGAGAGTAACCAATGTGATTTTGTGCAACTTCATTCACTGTGCATTTAGTATTTCCTTAGTTACATGAATGTCCATTCAAAATAAAATGTTTCGAAATCTCGCGTGTGGAGACAAATAAGACAAATCCATTTCTTATCTTTAAAGAAAGAAATTCATCCCAAGCCGGGTGAACATTAAAAGCATTAACATGACTTATCATGAACGCATTTTGGCGCTGCTTAAGACCTCAGACGTACCTGAGTATTTTCTCTCCGTGCTGACGCGACTCCTCGAACACATGCTCATAAGAGTTCTGAATGGCACACGCCAGGATATTGGCGGCTCGCCCCGAACCCTGTCACAAACACAACACGTGCATCAGTAAACACGTAACGAACAGGTCAAAGCCTTTGTCAATCAGGAGGCTTAAGACAGACTTGATGGCATACCCTGCAGTCTTGTGTTCGATAACAAACAAACCCTATATGGACAAAGTACAGTATAATATAACGCGCATGTCTACATCTGCGTAAGAAACCTGTGCTGAAGGGATAAAAATCATCTGTATCATAGAAACGCCTTTAGTCAGGCCCAACTCTTGCTTTTCTTAAGATAGAAACAGTGGATTACGTGTTGTGAATGAAGAATGCGTCTTACATGCATAGGATACACTGAGACATTTCTGAAATCTTACCCCAATAATGACGGCTGGCGTCCTCTCCTGTATGGATGTATACACTGTCTGTAAGGTGCCAGGGCCACCCTCCACCACGACCAGGATGATAGGTACCTTATTTCCGTCAGCTGACAAGATAATTGCTTGTGATTGGTTCTTTTCTCTAGACCAAAAAGTCTGAAATTAAGTCTACACCATCTAACCTTATCAGATACAGAACTGCGTTTTTAAGTTATGTACAACCACAGTATTCTTGGAAGCATCGATGGCCGTTTGGCTAAGTATGACAGGTATGAGCACACAGTTACCCCTCGGAATAGATCCTTTTTACCGATAGAAGAAAAATGTGCCAACAGATGTGTTAACGAATGATAATGACAGAAGGTATTAAAATGGGCCAAATTACAAAGCAGAAACTTGTGTAAATCTGTTGGTGACCTCCTCTCAATCAAACAAAGGCTTTACATTGGCAGGGTAGTACTACATCAGTCAGTTTTATTTTTAGGTAGTGAAGACTTGTCGTATGGTATGCTACTGACTGGCCCGAGAGCCGCTCCTCTCGGAGATTGTTTTCTCCAGCTTAGCTCTGAAGCAGATCTCCGCGGCAAACTTGTGTTGAGTGCCGTCATCCACCAGGATAAAGTGTGAGTGGTTAGAGTCGAGGTGAGTCTCTCCTGAGACGCGCTCGTCACTGATTCTATACCGGGCCGTTCGCTGTTCACAAGGAAGACAATGCAGAAAAAGTCTCTCACTGGGTGGTTCATCAAAACTTGTGGCAGAAAATGTGTTGTGAAGCGGAGAATAAACCTTACACCTATACACTTTCAAATAACGTTTTATTTTTATTTATTTAGTTAGTTAGTTCTTGTTGTTTACCGGATGATTTCAGTTTTATGAGTGAAGGAAACCAAATTGTCCGGCGTGAACCAATGACCGTTGGGGAGTTACCGACAAACTTTGCCAAGTGTGACGTACAAATATGCACAAAATTATATTGTCTATTGTAAAGACAGCAGCCTTTTACCCACTCGGCCACGACCCACTGCCTTTATCCTATGTTCACTTTACCCTGTTGTATTTTTTAAACTGCTTGGAATGATTTGACTCATTGAATTGGGATAAAGATAGTCTTGACTTTATAGACTGACATCCAACAGCGTTGTTTTCCATCAATAATAGACAAGATTACTCAACAGTCCTACGTACCAATTTAACCTTTCAAGTTGGAGAGAAACATAGATACCACCCTGACCACATCCTTATTTTTCCGTCAAAACAATCTTACCCCTTTCTGTACGAGGACACCTTTGTTCTGAACACATCCCCAGGGAGCTATCCCGAGGGCCACGACTTGGCCTTGTAAGGTCTGTCCCATCACCAGGTCTCGCACTGCCTGCCCCACGTACTTCATCACACCGGCATTCGTGCCACTGGACGTTATCCAGGCCTCTGGCAGAAATACGAAACGACGTCTGTCACATGCTCGATTACTTCAGAGGATGACAGAGGATGGCAGAAAGCTGAGAATTGTTGGGGGTTTCCAGTTAAAAATATCCATTATTGCTATTTACAGCTTTTTAAACGACAAAATCCGATGAAGTTTTTCAGTCTTTTTAACGCAGTTTATTCACATACTATTTTCAGCCTTTATAGAGTGTTAAAATGGACTTTCACCGGTCATTTAAGGTGTATAAAAATTCTCACAAAATTGACACACAACTCCACCGCACTGACCACAACCGAGGCTGTACCTGTGCTTATGGCCGCTTTGACTAGACCCTTCCGGAAGACATCCTTTAACCTCGGGGTCATGTGGAAATTCTTGGCCCCACCCGTTACTGAGATGACTAAATTTGGGGAACTTAGACCCCACACCCTCGTCATCAGCTCCCATATGACGTCAGCTCTTGTTTCCACGTCAACGCGAATATACTGTCGATATACAGAGCCAAATTTGTGACAGATGCAACTAAGGTCGGATATTCTGTGCCTGATAAAATAAACTTCCGACTACCTGACCAGGAACATAGTTAGAAGGTGGTTTATGGAGGGTCCGTTAATCAGGATCAGGAATAGCCTATGCTCGCTGGCGGAAAAATTAAGATGCAGAACTCTGTTTTCTTCATATCAGTTTGCTTCTGGATATAATTCAGGAATGCTAATGGGTGCAGATGTTTTACATCAATTTGCATGCATGGCAGAGGTCTGTAGGCCTAAGCGAATTTTCAAAAATTTTACGAGCATTTGCAGTTTTTTCAATGAGTTTTATATAACACAATGATATGTTATATATGTGTTTGTATTCTCACAATCACTTTGTTTCTGTAAACTGCAGAAGTAAGGCAGTTAGCGCCGTTTTTGAAGATAGACCATACCTTCGCTCGCCTTTGTCCATAACCCACAAATTCTATCTCTCCAAAGGAGTTGGTGGGAATAGTTTCTGTATCGTACTTTTGGTTCCATTCGGCCTGGGGTACATCAGGGGGAGATATGAACGCAAGGTCGTGCTCGGACTTGCGGTAGCCACATCCACATATCACCTTCTCTTTTCTGAAGAAGGCAGCGGGTTGATCTATGCTATTTATGTATGCATGCTTGAGTGTCACGTCGCACTCAACAATTTTTAACATTATGTTTAGATTCATTTAGTTCAGTGTTATGTTATGTTCCTTCTTTAATTTATTTTTAGTTTATGTTTTTCTGGATTTATTTGCAATTTAATTGCGTTTGAATGATGATATCCCCAAAATTAATGCATACCACAGAAAAGTTCCGTACATAACCAGTTGGAGATATGTCGGATATCTTCATACCTATACTACCAAGATTAGTTTAAGAAAAAACATAAACCTGTCTGATTTCTCATTACAGTGAAGTGTAAATAAATCCTTCAGGTAATTGACTTACCCGCCTTTGTCTGTTGTGGTGGGTACAAATCGTACACATTTCCTGCACTGAATGTTTTTCCGTTTAATCCATTGCGAATCTAGCACCTGAAAAACGTCATTACAATGTAATTTACAATCAAAATACATCGTGCGTGTTTCTTATAATATTATATTGTTCTGTTCACATCATTGCGCCATATCATTAATGCCAGCAGATGATTATCTATGTGCTGCACGGAGACGCTGTCATCGAAGACACCAGTCCCGGTATACTGACATCGAATATTTGGCCTCCCACATTAATTAAAAGAGCATCAAGCAAAAAATTACATTTTTGAAAGTTCTCTGACTTGACCATACTCGGTATTGATTCCGTATTCTTGTGTCTTGTTTGCCGTTTGCAACGAGCAAACCACAGTTATAGGGCGTAAATGGAACTGAAGCACTGAACTCCCGGATGTGTCCACAACATTCATACATATTCCCAGTTAACCTCAACGGGACAATTCCAAAGACTCTCAAGACAGCCAGGAAGAAATACTTATAATTTAAAATAATAGATAAATGACCAGATAAATGCCTAATCACTGATCTCCTATTTTAATGAAGAAATCCGAACTTCTTACTAGGTCTCGCCCATTTTTGTGTTCTGTTTACATCCCACACATAGCTTGGACATCACGTTAGTGGCATGAGGTGACATACATATGCCTGAAGTTAGTTGTCAGTTCGCGGCTGCCAGTTCGGTATTCAGAGGAAAATTAAGTGCCAGTTGCCAATTTGCCCCTTAGCGTCGAAATCCACAACTACTGTCGTGAAAGTTTTTGTCTTGTGTTTGTGTGCAAATATACCAAGTTTGGTGGTTCTGTAATTAAAAGAAGTCGAGTTATTAATCCAGGTGGCAATTCAAATGCTGGTTGCCAATTCGTCCTCTAGCCGCGACTGCAAACAAGCAACTGACCTCACAATATGTGACATTCAATAGTGTATCATCTCCGGGTTGGGCTAAGTTCTTGATGGAGAAACTTGCACCCATTGCCCAGAATAGAAGGGTTTGTTACACCAGTTACAGGAATAGGGTTTTGAGTTCGAACTTTTTTGTCGTAGGAGGTAAACAGAGTTCAACTGTGTCATATGATTTGTCAAAAATGTCAGGCAATTTTGCTGATTTTAATTTACCAATCACCAGTCTTGCCGTGCTAGGGAGGGACAAACGACCTCTCCTTCAATCAGGAGCTCCTCAATTTTACCTATACTAAGTCTAGTGTAAATGACTTTTTTGAAACTTTTCTTAGAAGCCCATGTTATAGTAAATGTAATCAGAAATAGATGTCTAACATTGTTGACAGGTCACATGGTACAGTAGGGTTTTGCTTACCCTTAGAGGCAAAAGAGTTCGATCTCGAAACTCCCCAATTGTACTCACGACATGTTGGCGTTCCGCAAACTTCCTGGCTCCACCAGCCTTAGTGTTGACGGCGTCTCTGGAGGATGAGGGTGAGGACGAAGTCGGCGAAGAGCCTGTCGTATTTTGTCGTGACAACTCGAGATGGTCCCCACGAGGCATTTTTTCCCTTTCTGTAAACAATGATACAGGACACATGCGGTAGATATTCACATCCACAGAGCTTACAGGTGTAGACTTTACTGGACAATTACTACGGATATGAACCAGGATAGAATAGATTACAAGCACAGCACTCGAAAAGGGGAAGCATTGCAGAACTGTCAGCAGAATGTGCAGTTTGGAACTCAATTTTTGTCTTTGCAGGCAGGTAAGGTGCGATCCCAATTTCAGGGCAGTCTTCTATGGGTTCTCTTACGTTGTGTATCACCTGCAAGTGGGCCTATATATCGCCAGTCAAAAGGATCTTTTCTGGTTATTACTGATTCATCATGTTCCTTCATATATGATATATGCAAGAATGTCGGCAATTGCAAGTCTTTTGTCCTCTGTATTAGTTAGGGTATAAGTTTTCCTTGAACGTTTTATTGCCAGTATATATGTGGTAACGTGATCTTCTAACAAAAGGAAGGGGGTCATTTATTTATTTATTTATTTTATCGGAGTTTAACGCCGTACTCAAGAATATTTCACTTATACGAAAGTGGCCAGCATTATGGAAACCGGACAGAGTCCGAGGGAAACCCAAGACCATCCGCAGGAAGGGGCTCATAGCTGATGTTATACTTACGTGGGGCTCTTATATACTATATGGTTATATGCACGTGGTTGGCGTTTAGAAATTCATTCCATAATATTAATTATGACTTTTAGCAACCCAAATTTTATTTATACAAACCGATGCATTGTTTATGACTCAATTCAAGATTAAGAGACAAAAAGAAATTTATCTACGACTGTTATGTTATTTACAACACTTCAGCATGTGTGACTTAGACGTAGTGACTAGGCCTATAGTGTGCATTGATATTAACTATTTATTGTTGTATTCATATGAGCACAAGATGAAAGTGACCAACAAGATTTATGAGTTACAAAGCTGACCAACCATGTCAACAGCACAATATTTCTTTTCAGCTTTAACATGTAATTTATTTACATTGCTCAGGACTTTTTCATTTGTGTTGGACAATAATGTTTATGAGGGGAGGTATCTGTCCCCGACATGATTGGTCGAAAGGCAAGGACGGACAAAGCCAACGGTCAAGTAATTAGCTAGGTGTGTATTGTAAAGACTATGCACAATCAGCTTGTATGAGAAAACTTTAGTTGGAACATAAGTTTACTTGGAACACGGAGCACCCGTTATGGTTATCCATTAAGTCGTACTCACCGATATTTACACACTTCTTCCCATGTGTATGCAAGTGTTACGGGTTCGCCAATGCGGCATATAACTAAAAATATAATCTAAGCGTCAAGTCTGACAATAGTATACCGCTCGTAAAATTGAAGAGGCATTCGTGTCATACATGGGACTCCATTCAGTATAAGTAAAAATATAGCGTCATGTACTAAACATTAAAGGTTAATTTATAATACCAAATATGACGAAGAAATTATTGTCTGACATGTAGGCCTATACGGCCTATAACTTCCGGACATGATAATAGAGTTGCGCAAACAAATGCTTACTGACAGTATTTTGTGTGCCACTAGAATGTGACCAGGCACTTTCCCCATGTAAATAAGCATATTTCAATCCGTCCCCTTTGTTTCATAACGAATATAAATACAAGAGAACAAAACTGGTGAGCATTAGAAAGGATGGCACGACGTTTGGCTATACAGGTCAGAACCTTGCACACGAAAAGCCTATCTCTGCTTCATACCGAGTCTTTAGAACATGCCAGGTCAAGTAAGTATCGGGAAACGCTGGGCAATAATAACCCTGGGCCAAGAAGGCTATAAACCAGTGACAATCGTCAGGCGAACCAGGGTAGGGCGTAATACCGTCACGAGAATTTTGGCATTGTAGCGTGGAACCGATGACGTCATTGTAGGTAAAAGCACAGTTCTTCCTCGAATCACAACAGCAAGGGAAACCGCGCCTTTACAATTTCGCGCGGCAAAACCGAAGAATGTCTTGGTTTGTTTCTAAATCGATAGGTTCGAATGGCAAACGTCTACGTTAGCGTTAGAAAGTTTGCAGACGAAACCAATTTTTTCCTTCACAAAGGAAAATGATAGAAGAGCAAGAGTTTATCGTCTGTATGGGGAGAGGTTTCGAGATGACTGTATCCAGGAAAGAATGGCAATGGGAGGGGGTTCTCAGCTTGTTATGGGGAGCTATGCATGCGGTGTGTAAATCCAAGTTTGTTGTGTTGAGCTAAAACGTCAGTGGTGTACGCTTTTGGAACATTGTGCCCCAAAATATGATTCCCTGGGCTAGAGCAACTTTCGATGATAACTTTGCCTTCCAGGATGACAATCGGCTCCTCGTGAAAATGCGGTCAGACATTTCCTCGAAATTGAAAACCTCAAAGATAGACCCCAACCACCTAAATCTTCAACTTTAATGTCACTGAAAATTTATGGGAAGAATTAGACCGTCTCAATAATTTGTATCGAATGTTGGAAGATAGTTTTACGTTCCGTAATATTGCCATTTGTCCCTGTGCTTCCACCCCCCATATTTTCTAAGCACAAGAAGTTAGTTTACTCAAAATGGTGGTTTTATTAAGGCAAATAAGTGAAATTGTCATTTTTGAAGTGGAATAAGAGAGAACAGAGAAATATAGGCAATAAATGTTATGCTTATCTCAAACTTCCGCAACTAGGTATAATTTTATATCCACAAACAATTTTGGCGAGGACTGTACATAAATCTTAATGGGTTGATCACATCACGCACAACTAGAAATTTAGTGTCATACATAAACATATAGATACATATATACATGACATGTTTGTTGATGGAACTTATGACTAAGAATCTAGTATCAGCTTATACAAAAACATTATGGTTTGTTTATGCCACAAATGACTAAGAATTTATTGTCATGCAAAAAATACCGAGGATTTGTTAATGGCCCACGCGACTAAGGATTCATTGCCCTACACAGTGGGGTGGGACGTGAGTGGAACATAATTAGTTAATGCCCAAATAATATGACCATGAATGTGTTGTCATACATACACATTAAAGGTTTTTTAATGTCAAATATGACTAAGAATTTTGTAGCTATTTCTTGTTTATTTATGACTCATATGACTAAGAATTTACACACCGGTCCAACTTCTGTTTGGCGCGGCAAAGGTTACTGAGTACAGATAACCTACCTTCTCCGTTAAACAGACACGTCCAGGTAGCTATACATAGTGTTGTAGTACTGTTTTAACTTCTTTGTCCACATAACATCAAGGGCCTGTTTGACTTCTGACTTCGGTTTGGGACATACAAGTGATACAAGTTCACGTTTTCTGAACACGTGAAGGTAAATAAAATTACAGGTATTTACTTTGTCGTTTTCACCTTGTCGACCATTAACCTACCCGTTTCACTTGCTATTTCCCGTAAGCATCTGTCAGGTCAGACTGTATGATATCGACAAATCACTCAGCGGAAGAAGAGTGCCTTACTCGAGTCACACACTCTAGGATAATAAATCCATCGTCCATATAACAGCCACTTATTGAAATAAATACCATACGCATGTATAGATTCACTAGCCCGTTAACATCTGCATGTACGTCTTCACGCCCCTTTTCAGTCCTGGTGAATACAAGGCGAAAGGGTCCAAGTCCACCATGGGTACGGCTTACGAATATCATACCTTGACCCACAATCTTAAATTGATTACAGGAGCTAAGCACTTGTGCAAACAAGTTACCAGAAAGATCTATGTCCTGTATTTCACCACAGGGTATTACAATGGGTTTGCAGGTATTGACATTGCTTTCGTGTTTTTATATCATGTTTACGTTTTCACTCTGAGGTTAGCTGTCCGAGTTGAAAACGATAAAACAATTACTAGAATTGATGGAGTATCATTGTCATGTGAGGAAATATATTTGAGTTTTTATTCACCCACCTGATTCGTTGCACTGTTTAATGTGTTTCATGTTGGCTTCAACAATACTTAGGTTATATCACCACGTCTCATTCTAGCAGGACCGTGTCGTATTCACGATGCTGCTTCAATGGGACATTAGATGGAAATCACCAGATGCGATCTCACTGCACCGTCACACAGCACACTAACGGCGAACAGATCAGTCGTTGTGCTAACCCGTTTGGCTTAGAAGTTTCTAATATAACCTACTCATGGATTCGAATGCGAGATATTACGTTGATTTACAACGTGATAAAAGCCAGAAAGTTTTGATCATCGAGTGTAAAAAAAAAAAACGTACGTATGCTTGGAAAGCGCACACAATGCATGCCTTCAGATTTCAGATTTGAACTGGTTTCATCAAAAACATTTATTACTTATCTTTATATCGTATCATGTAGGCGATCACACCCTTCCTGATGACCTCATGTCGTTAATCCATGGCACGGAAAGCCACCACTTTTCTTTTGGGACTTATGCCTTATAAAGCTTTACATGAACTTCACATATCAGAGACTATCAGAGCCTGAAACTCAGGAAAAACAAGGGAGAAACACGGCTCATCCCTAATACCATTACCGGACATGTCTGACTCGGTGCGACTTCCTGATTTGAATACAGAGGGACTATATCAGCAGCAAAATATCCATCATTATTGTACACCTAGAACGTGTCAAGGCGATCCACATGTCCAATGCTTACCTTCCTTGACTGAATTTAATATAATGTACTTGTTATGCGCAGCATAGAAGAAGCTTTGTGCGGTTTTCCCACCTCGACGTGAGGGTCGATGGAATGTGAATATATATAAATATCGAGGTGCGCATTATCTTATTATTGTTTAACGCCATTCTTTTAACACTTTCCAGATATGTAACGCCGGTCAGGTTTCATCTGGTGGAAACTAGAGAACCCGGAATAAACCACCACCTTTCGATATGTACGGACAAGCCTCCTGACATACGACCGCAGCCAAAACACTCAAAGCAATCTGTATCTGTATACGCATTTTTAATAATATACTGACAGGTATTGCATACAGACGTCAGACCTAAAAGGCCCGTAGAATCGGGGAATCTGTGGCGACTGCTTGGTCGCTGGGGTACTTCCCTTCTATCCCCTAGATCTCCAAAACCACAGATCCTTTTCACATAACACTGACATGGCTGTGTTCCTTCATGATTTGATTTCACACTTATGTGGTAATATATGCATAGATGCTCAAGAGTTGATACTCCAAAACGGCCACATCTCTTTTTCACTTCCCATGCCTCTGTCTCGTTTACGTGACTTCCAAATGGCATAATGGCAAATGGTCAATGGCATGATCTACAACCCACTGACAAACACTGATCAGAGACGTCAAACATCTCATCGAGTGATTTTTACTGCGAGCCATCCGGCAATGGAGAAGGCAACAAATGAAATTTTGCATAATACTGATTTTATTAACATTAAACCCAAGCAACAACCACCCCTGCATCATTATTAGACTCGGTAGAGCTTTGATCCGGCGTGTCACAGTGGTTAATTTCATGTCTTATGCAAGAAAAAACACGAGCTGAGAGGTGGGTCACTGGTTATCCGTGTAGAGAAGTGAAAGCGATGTTTAACCTTTTAGGAGTACCAACGCTTGACTATGCGTGTATTGTACACAAGTGTGAAGGCAAATTATCAAGGAACACAGCCATGTCAACGTTATGTGAAGGGTCTGTGGATTTGAAGATCTATGCGATAGAAGAGAAGGGCGAGTGCCCTACCGACCAAGAGGTCGCCACAGACCCACCGATTCTACGGGCCTTCTCGGTCTGACGTCTGTATGCAATACCTGTCAGTATATTAAATACGCATACGGACGCAGCTCGTGTCTGACTAGACTAGAACATCCCCTCCCATTACTCAACAGCAGGTTTTAGTGAGGCAGCCGTTTAACTGTTTCATTCTATCACCTGACTGAAATAATGCTATCGTGCACTAAACAGATCACTGTCTAAAATAAAACAAGCCATCAAATCCATGCTGCGAGAGGAGCTTCTTTTTCTCTCCGATGTCAAAAATTCTGGAATGATATTCCAAAATCAGCCTAAAAACATATCCTGGTGAACTAAAGTTTGTTTGATTGGGGTTTAAAGCCGCTTTTAACGTAGTCCTCATTTCTTTCATATCACTATGGTGTGTCCTTGAAGAAAGTCTGGCCCGATGCCAAGATATTTATTGTGCTTCGTTAGTGTTCAGCCATGCTGAATACACCGGACATGACGTCCAGTCCAGCTAGAATACACTGATACCTATCCGATCACTATTAAGCCTTTTCCCCTTAGGATGAGCGCCAAGCGAGGTAGTGCTGAGATTATCTATTTTGAAGTCTTGGGTAAAGGCTGGATTTGGGATTGAACCGCGGAACTACCGTTTACAAGGCAGATGCCCTATCCACTCAACAAAGAAGAAACACAAGAGACTAAACATAAGCATGGGAACTTTAATACCAGATCTGGTGTCCGTAAACAATGTTCATCTACTTTTGCGTCAAACATGATGATGACAGTGTTGATGTCTCCAACACATCCGTGAAATTAATTCTAGACCCCCACGGTAACAAAGTGCATGTATTTATGCAGCATTCAACCACCGGATATAGCACAGAATATTGTAAATCGGAGGGTGAACAAATTTTAAAAAATTTTTGGGACAAATTCAAATCATACAAGCAATAAACAAAGTGCAATTATTGATTGGTTGAGTTAAAAGTAAACTGTAATTTATAATACATTTACATGTATATAAAGGAAATATCCTTGTTCAATGTCATGTGGAGGAACTCGCTGATTAAGTGACTTAGCGAGTCATCGAACTAGTTTGATATTCTTGGGCACAAGCTGTACTAAATCTCTCCACGCAACACCAGACCTTAAGCCAAATGTAATCAGTCTGAGCCTAAGGGAATACCAACAGATGGCCAATATAAGGGGATTATACTTCAGTTGTCAAACGTCTCTCATAGATAAGGTAGCACATCATTAAAGTTTAATTTTCATTCAAGACTACTACACAAATTATCTAAAAACGGCAGGAAGGTCTCTTCCATAATTTTTCATCACCCAATAAAGCCATATTCTAAAGTAAAAGACAGCTCATGACTAAGGTACTGTTCATTACCAAAAAACATTATAAAATTCTCTCTTCAATGTAAAAGCCTGTTTGAATTCATATGAATTCGTTGCTGAATTATCTTCGTTTGAATTGTGGAGTGTTGTACTGCCAACTGGGGATCTGAAAGCGCCCATGCTTTTAAGCTTATGAGGAACTGACCAATTAGAGAGCTAGGAGATATCAGCCGTTTATAAGCTGTGAGGTAAATGTTCTGGGTTGTCTGTCAGTGTGACATATATTAACATTGGGACATTGTTTTATTGTTATATGTTTTAATTTTAAGAAGTACGTGGCTGAACAACGCTGCAATGTATTTCCAAACCACTGGGTTGTGAAGTCAGTAAGATTCTTTATCATTTCATGTTAGCAGCTTATTCCAACCTCAGATGACAAGAGTGTTGCGTGCGGTAGGAACAATTACGTCACAGACCACACTGAATGGCTGCGTTACATGCCAGGTGACAGAGCACGGTCAAATGTCAGTTTCTGCTGTCATAGTTGATGTTAGAAAAAATACTTAACCGAATTGAACATAATACTGTCCAACCTTTTTGGCAAACTTTACTTGAACCATGAGCTGTCTTTCACTTTAACCAGTTTATTTCTCTGGTCATAATCATCCTGAGATTTAAGTCAGCATTACACACAAAGAAAATCATGGAAATTTAAATAAATTATGGGCGAAAATATCCTAAGGAATCTGTTTATCATCCAACAGAGCACATTTACGAAGGTATGCCTGAAGTCTTAAGCTTCTTAATGCTGCATTTATAGAGCGGGGTGAAAAGAGAGCCTAGGGAACATCACATGCATCACAATGTGTTTTCCCAGATGAATCGATATTGCAAGAGAAGAAGCAGTCTGGTAGAAAAGTTTCACTAAAATTTAACTCTGGAGGAGCTTCTAAACCTGTGCAGATATCTGCACACAGAAGTCCCTCTGAAGCCTTCAGTTCTCCTCCATGTTATCATCATCATGCTCCTCTATAACCTGGACGATCTTCTTCTCCAGCTTCCTCTGTCCAGCTACAAGCAAACACAGAGCCAATGTTAACACATGTAAAAAGTGTGCTGACACTTCATAGGCACACTCCACCTTCCTCTGTCCAGCTACAAGCAAACAGCCAATGTTAAAACATGTACAAAGTGTGCTGAGAGTTCATAGGCACACTCCAGCTTCCCCTGTCCAGGTACAAGCAAACAGCCAATGTTAACACATGTAAAAAGTGTGCTGAGAGTTCATAAGCACACTCCAGTTTCCTCTGTCCAGCTACAAGCAAACACACAGCCAATGTTAACACATGTGAACAGTGTGATGACAGAGTTCATAAGCACACTCCAGCTTCCCCTGTCCAGCTACAAGCAAACACACAGCCAATGTTAACACATGTGAACAGTGTGATGACAGAGTTCATAAGCACACTCCAGCTTCCCCTGTCCAGCTACAAGCAAACACACAGCCAATGTTAACACATGTAAAAAGTGTGCTGAGAGTTCATAAGCACACTCCAGTTTCCTCTGTCCAGCAACAAGCAAAGACACAGCCAATGTTAACACATGTGAACAGTGTGATGACAGAGTTCATAAGCGTAAAACTGACCACTGTTACTCTTTTCAGTACAACACTGAATATGTTTATAAACGTATCAAAAAATGACAGCAAATACATTGAAAAAGTGCAGGGTAACACTCTTGTAGACATTCTCAGGTGAAATATAAGAAGTATTAGGGCTATAAATAAAGAAATGACTAAAATTCATTTTATCAGGCTTTCCCCACCCAACTGGAATCCCCAAAATATTTGATGACAACTATAACAGATATGATTTTAAACTGCAAGCAATCTTACCTGCTGGCGATTTGATAAGATGGATATTTTTCTCCACTTCCTTGATATCAGCTTCCTTCCGTAACTGTTTGCCCTTCTTTAGTCTGCAAGTAAAGGCAGATATCTAGGTATGTCTGACTTGGCATGGTTTCTCTAAGCACTTTTGCCCAAAGTCCAAATGAAGCTTAACAACCCAATGGAAGACTGATGTTCTCCCAAAACACTTTGTCCCATGATTATTTTACATAGTTGAGTCCTGAGTTTACAGCTGTGGACAAACACGCATTTATAATAAATCTTTGTTGTCCATACTACAATTCTGTTTCTGGTTCAAAATTAACAGAGTGGGTATAAGTATTAGGTACTGTATATGAAGTGGATAGATATCACAACAGAACAACAAGGCAAGTGTTGCCCCCTCATAGAAGGGGGCACTGTGATTTTTCGTACCTGTTAATAATATACTGGTTCTGTCTTCTGACTCGTATTTCCTCTATTCTTTTCATCGCAGTAACTAATAAAGAAAGAAAACATTAAAAAAAACATATTAAACCCATATTCACAGCAAGTATGTTGTGAATTCATTTAAAAGTTACCTTGTTTCATTATAGTGATTACTGCAATTACGACAGTTGGGAGCAAAGGGTCTATTCATCAAAATGCTTTAGGGAGTATGCATCAACCTTTCTGTCAATAACATTTCTTCATTTCATTTCTTTTTTGGATTAGTGTTTTACAATGTACTCAAAAGTATTTCACTTACAAGACACCGACCAGCATTATGGTAAGAGGAAACTGAGCAGAGGTCTGGGGAGACCCATGACCTTTCTTTATAGTTACAGCAAATTTCAAATTCATACCTGGACAAACTCGTTTATTCAAAACGTACACATCATTCTCAACCCACCTGTGTTCTTCCAAAGTTCTCTGTTATATTTCACTGGTACATGTCTTCGTTTCTCAAACTCAAATGAGGGGTCCACAGCGAGGTCTTTGCCAGCGGCCTTTCTGAAAGCCTTGGTCCACTTGGTTTTCCGAGGATTTCGCTTCTTCTTGAATGCTTTGTGACATTTTGACCTGCAGAATCTGAAAATCTGCACACAAACAAATAATGGAATATCATTTAATCTTTAGCCTCAACAATTAAGTTAGCATGATTATCACCAAAAAGAGAACTGGGTTATAGTTAAACCCAGGTTGCTGTTCACCTGCTGCTTTCCATGAGCCATGTGACTTTTTGTCAGTTCATTCATTCTTCCCTGAAAGAGTGTTGTCGAACATAGGCTGTACAAAGCGAGGAGTCTAGAGACTCTTCAAATGATGTAAAACTGAAAAAAAGCATGCCTGACAGGACATCAAAAATAAAAGGGAATTAGAGCCCAAGGGCTGTGAAATGGGTCTATTGCGCTTCTTATAATTTTCTTCTTCTTGTAACTAGTGACACATTGTCCTCCACTACAATTCGGTAGTCTTCTCCATGAAGAAAGTGCCTGTCTGTTATTTTGTCCGTAATGAAGGACCCGGCAGCAGTACTTTGCACCATTTTATATCAATCTTTTCTTCCCTTACTCATGACATTAATTTAAAGAGAATGCATTGCCATGAATGTCATATTGTCATTTACTGTTAGACTGTTGACATTTTCCATAACAAAATTTTGCCACTAAGCCCTTACCCTTTCTATTTGTTTGGTTGGTGTAAGCACCAGCTAAGTCCAAAATATCTTCATTATTTACGCCACTCCAGTACAAGGCAATAGCATCACAATACAATGCACATTTATTCCCCGTTAAACTTTTGTCAAGTTTGTATTGGTGAAAATTTTCAGCCGAATGCTAGCTGGAGGCTTTGGATCTTACGAATATACAACCATTACATGTCACTGATGGGGGGCATCACCGAAATGTATTTTAGCTTGAGGCCTTGCACAGAATCACTCAACCGCCAACACCAATGTTATGGAAATTTACTGTTATGCAAAACCCCACAGAAACCAACTGATCAAAAAATGTAGTACAGTCATATGAAATGCTCCCAGGCTCTGTCCGGTTTCCTCCCACCATAATGCTGGCCGTCATTAAATAAGTGAAATACTCTTGAAAGCGGTGTAAAACACCAATCAAATAAATAAACAAATAAATGAACCCAAATCACATATACTGAAGGCAAAGAGATAGAATGAACAAAAACTGCATGTGAGCTTTGCCAGGAAATCATGGAAGCATAAACCTTACTTCTTTGTAATATTTGTAAAATAAAGCTACGTCTAAATATATTCTTATCAAAACCAAAGTTTATATACATCAGGGTGTTCATTATAGCAGTCAGCAGGTGTCGATTTTTGGTGGCTGTGGGTGACAAAACTGCCGCCCTCTGAAGCTGATTAGAAAACATAAAGTAACATGGCGTTGTTGTTGTTTCGCTTTTCGCCTTTGGGTTTATCACTGTTAAAGCCTCATTTTCCCAAACTTTTGTCCCTTTGATGTATCTTGTTTTTATTATTTAGATGACAATACTTTATTTCCCATGACAAATTTGACTACTTAATCTTCTTGACACATAAAACTGGCATGTTTTCCAACCGCGAGCGACACTTCCTGTGTGACATTGCCTGTAAATTGCACAGGTTGTAAATGTGAAAGGCATGGTACCTGTCCGATATTCTTGGGCAGTAACCCAACGGGTCAAGGTCTTGTAACTTCCACGATATTCTTTATTTCCACCATTTTAATGACTACCAAAGCGCTCGGTCGCCGCAAGGTAGGCCTAAATACAATTAGGAACTGTTAAATACATCCATGTAGGCTATCTAGGCTATGTAGGATACATCCACTACCACAGGCAGTTAATGTAACAACCGGTGACATTTACCGTTACCATCCTCAAAACACCACAAGGGCATTCGATAACCTTTCGGGACACAAAGCTAAAAGGATACTCAGTGAAAACACCACTCCAGACATAATTAAAAGTTTTATTCAATTAATAATCATTTCATATAATTCCAAACAAAACAATGACGAAAACATAACGTAAGGTATTTAATATTTGACAGTAACACGATCTATTT
This sequence comes from Acanthopleura granulata, assembly GCA_016165875.1. NCBI lineage: Eukaryota > Metazoa > Mollusca > Polyplacophora > Chitonida > Chitonidae > Acanthopleura > Acanthopleura granulata. The sequence continues at coordinate 282,534 of JABBOT010000008.1, forward strand.
TGTCAAGTGCACTGACATCAAGTTCTGCGGTGAAACTCCTTCCGGAAATTACTCCACATTTTGTCATGCCTCGAAAATGGGCCTCTGGCGATTCTCACCAACAGACCCATAGTAACACTGCATCTTTTTCCTTTTTGGAGGAAGATCATATAACTTTGACATGGTGTTAAAAGTGGAACTATATTATCTCCCATGCTGCCCAATAAGCAAGTGTTCTCAGAAACTCTGGGACCTGTTTCACAACACCATTTAGAGCTGAAGTCCAAAGTTTAAACTTCTTTACAAAAAAATAGACTTGATGCTCGTTTCTCACATTTGGCTGAAATGGTTTTATTGCAAGAAAGAAAGTTGTATCGATCTGATATATTTGATTTGATAAATTTAGATTAGCATTAAAAGCTAAAGCCCGAAATCGTTTCATGAAACAAGCCCCTGGACTCTGCAACTAACAAGAGAAATGTTTCAAGCAATTTCTGCTAACTAAAGCTAGCTATGATAGAAAGCAGAGAAAACATATTACCCTACATCCAGTGCATATCTGTCCTCTTCAAGTACATGAGTTAAAATATTTTTACAACTGCCACAAAAAGTGGAGGGGGGAGAAACACTCTTCAGTCCCCTCTTGAAAAGTGGAGGGGCCATTGCCACCCTTGATAATCATTTGGCAGTGGGTCTGAGCTCACTTCATAGAAGAATCTGCTTTTCAAAATGAAGATAAGTGAGAAGCTGGTCAACGATGAACAGTGGGCAGAAATCCCAGCTTTACGACTCCCTCTTTCAATATTCCAGTCTTCAGTCAACACATGCATCTTAGCCTCTGCGATAAACTTAACTCATCTCAATCACCCTCAAGAACTGTCAATCCTTCTCAAATAAGCCAAATCAGCATTACAAAAGTATGTCGAGATCTAGCCAAGTAATCACATGGCCTTTTTCACAATGCCACAACGCCATCTGAAGTCTTGGGAAGACCCCACTGAGCACAAACTCGGCCACCTATCATCCGGCTTTCATACGACCAGTTCGCATGTGCTTCTGTGTTGCATTTTTCTCATTAGGTTGGTCGCATTGCATCTGCTACAATTTCCGACCCCTAATGTCCACTGTAAAGTCATAATAAACTCGAAATAACTCCTCCTAGACCCTAGGAATGCACGAAAGCGCCATGTTTGATGATGCAAGCATTATGGGAACAACTGTAAATTTTATCCAAGGATTTACACTCTGTTGTGGCAAGTTGTTCATTCTTTGGAGCAATATCTAGACAATGGCGACATTTGAATCTCTTAAACACCAGAAGTATTTCACATTTGTTTGCAACAACAGCTGCGAAGGTTGATGACATAGCTGAGTTCCTAGGATAAAATTTAACGACCCCCTTGATCGGGATGCTTAGCTTCATCAAACATGGCAAATCCCAAAAAATTTGCTTGAGTTTTATTAACATTTAACAGTTGGTGATAGAGGTCGGAAATTGTAGCGGATTCAAAGTGTCCAACCCAAGGAGAAAAATGTAACACAGAATGAGTGAGTGAGTGAGTGAGTGCTTGGGGTTAAACATCGTACTCAACAGTGTTTCAGTCATATGACGACGAGGAGTCCTTCTGGTGTGTATTTATAGTGTGTCTTCTTCTGGCAGGGCGAGTCCATGCCACCAAAGTGCTGCCGCCACTAGAACATCATGCCGAAGACAAAAGACATGACACCCCACCCAGTCACATTATACATTATACACCAGATCGACCTATTTCCTTGCTCTAACCTCTCAATGCTGAGCGTCAAACAAGGCAGCAACAAGTACCATTTTTAAAGTCTTTGGTATCACTTGACCCAGGCTTGAGCCTGATCTCCCGGCCTCGAGGCGGATGCTCTAACCACTAGACCACCAAGGCGGTTGCAACACAGAAGCACAGACGAACTGGTCAGGTGAAAACCGGGCGGTAGGTGGCAGAGTTTGCGCCATTAGTGTTTAATGGGCCCTTAGCATGGCGTTGTAGCGTGGTTGAAAAGCCATTTGTTTACTTGTCTACTTGAGATCACAGGGTGGGGGCTCTCGCGAACTACCGTGATTTCACAGAGGTTAACAATGCTGTTGTTGTCGTTCGGCACGAGAGACCCCACCCTGTCTAGTCCAAAACCAGCGTGATCTCCAGAGACTTCTGCAATACCGATTCGGCTTATAAAGCGTTAAAGGGTTATTCAGTCACCATATTTCGAGACACTGTAACTGGAGTGACTGCGATTTGTTAACTTACAACAACCAAATAACAACGCAATTGGATTATATGTTAAGCTTACCTTGCAGTCATTTCTTACGAACTGAATTCCATGACCTGGATATACTGTAGAGGAACAAAAATAACACTTTTCTAAGCGCATGGTTGTACTGTTATGCTCTCGCTTACACCATGCTGTTGTAAAGGGAGAGCGAGTTTTACAACAGTTGATTGGTTAAAAATAGAAAAGGAGTTACTTCCCTTTGAGAAGTCAGTTTATTGTACCAGTAGACTACCTAACCAATGCTTCAACAAGAACAAAATCATTTTCCTTTGACTGGTTTGATTTGTTGTTTGATAAATGTTACTCACCATACTCATTACTTTTTTTTTCACTTATACGATGTCGCTCAAAAAACCGCAATGCTACATCGACCTTCGCTGGGCGCGAGAACTGACCGGTACCACGCAGGCCTACACATGTATCTTAGTCCTACATACATAGGTATTGTTGTTGCTATTAAAACTAGAAACGACTTCGCTGAAAAATCACACAAAATGTAAAGAATGTCACTGTGATAAAATTATGACTAATACTTATATCTATAAATACCGGTATGTGCCCTTTCAATCAGAAGAAACATACCATCGATGAATCTGTAATAAAGCAGAAATGTGTAGGTCTGTATTGGAACATTACTAAACAACATGAAGCTTAGGTGCCGTTGTGCAACAAGTATTACGACATGGTAATTTAAGAACTTTTGGAAATATCTTAGAAAATCATCTTCAAGCCTTAGAGAATTTTACAAATACGTAATTAAAGCACAATGCCACACCTTGTTGACCTATACGCTTGTACATGTATTCATAGAGAAAATAAGTGTACCGGTATCTGTTCTTACATGTATTTACATGTATATATACCCCTAGAAGCCATACGTGTTGCCTGTTAAATGCAAGGTACGCAATATATTGCTTCTGTAGCTCATAGGACCTGTAGGCTATACATGAAGCCACTATGTTGTTTGCGAAGGACCACACACAGAAATAGTGCTTGAAACACTTAATATTCGTGAAGATTAGAATAACTAATAACACCGATCACGTGATATGCTAGTTTCATGCTTTTATTTGCGTTTAATTTCGTGGCGGCTTATCCAGAACGGTACCGGTACAGATTATTTCACAGATATACGCATAGGCAGTCAGGTTTACCGGCTCAGTAGGCTATATTTGAGCACAACCGATACCATTGCTCCACGCCCGACAACGATCCTAACCACTGTGTAACACGCAACAAGATGTCAATGACTCGAGGTTTGAATTGAAGCAATAGGGGTACATCCATATCAGTTGATAGGGGTAAACGGCATATTGTGTGTAACCAAGCTAGCCATTTGACAAGAAGGCCTAAGTAGTAGGTCTAAAACAGTTTCACTTGGTAACAGATCTGTTCTTTTACAACCGAGGCCACTACAGATCTCATATAACACATACGACAGGTCTGTGATAGCTCTGTAGCGTGACATCAGAAAAACGCATGTAATTGCAAACGGAGTACAGATACCATTAACTTTTTAATACCAATACTCTCAATATGCCTGTCACAAACGGTTCTTAGGTTCTCAGCTACAAATCTGCACAAAATCTTTGGAACTCGCCGTCTCTTTCAAACCGTTCGCCAACTTAAACCGACCGAGATCGGTCACACTTACACGTATACAGTGTCAACGTGTGCAGCTTTACTGAAATACCCAAACAAATCCTTACATCGCAATATATTTTATTTCTAAATTTCCTCAATATTTTGTAATACAAGTGGTATGTACTGAGTGCATAGTACCAGACTCAACCATGCAACGTACTCATTGGAATATCATGGAAGACACATTTAAAGTCCAGGTTCACACAGGTGTTGTATGTACAATGTATTTATGTATGCTCGTAGGTTTTCTCAACAATTTTTCAGTTATTTGACAACGAGGAGTCCTTAGAATGTAAAAATACATACTTCTTGTGGCAGGGTGTGTTCATACCGCCAAAAGGTGCTGCCTCCACTGGGGCATCATGCCGAAGACACCAGACATGACAACCCACCCAACCACATTATAATGACACCGGGCCGACCAGTTCCGTTTCCTTGCCGGAACCCCTCAGTGCTGAGAGCCAAGTGATGTAGCAACAAGTACCATTTTCAAAGTCTTTGAAATGACCGTACCTGGGATTTATCCCTGATCTCCCGACCTTGAGGCAGACGCTCTAACCACTTATATGTAGAATCAATTGATGGAATGCGACCAGATGAATACATGTACGACATGCACTCTTTCATGTCATTGGCTGCATATACAATTAAAATTCCACAAGTTGGTAAATTAAATTACACGTATATCATAGTATAGATAATTAGAGAAGCAGTATTTCACAGAGTACCATAATATAAGAAAATGATGAAACACTTTAAACCATTACATTAAAAGAAAATATACACTGCATTCATTGCTCTACATTTAAACAAAAGCTGCAACAAGACATGGGCTAAAGATTTGCAAATATCAATATCCACTGCACACAATTTAAAGATAAAAATCATTGCATACACCTGAAAGTGTCTGTATAGCACTCCTAGGGGAAGCATCTATACAAAACATACCACAACTATTCTTTGCACCGTTTGTTGCACACAATGTTTATTTTCTTGTTTGCTATTCTTCTTTTCACTTTTCAGTATATTTTTTAAGAAAGACTATCTGCAAATCCTCAATACTGCATAGTAGGTAGGAAATGGTTCAACTGGGTTATAATCCACCCTGAGTGCCAGCCATCCTTTCCAAAAGTCCTCTCAAAACTGAAAAAACAGGTCAAAAATCAGATTAAGCAATTTATTTACAATGAAGTGTAAACAGAAACGATGAAAGCAGGTGTTATCAATACTTTTTAACCTCCCTTGCATGTGTGAATGTAAGCGTTCAAAATGTTTTTTTTAAACTGACTTTTAATTTCAATTGCTCCTCAGTAACAAAAGAGTAGGCTAAATACTTGACAAAGAAGATGGAACCACACTGAAAAACAATCCATATAAAGGCATCACACAAACACTTGTACACACAAAATGTTCTTCTTCATGTACTTAGCACTTCAAAATAATAAGAAAACAAACTCAGGTGTACAAAAGTCTGGTTACAGTATCCTACATACTTTGGTCAGATTAATAACATTCTATTCATAATGAAGTATCATCTATATTCATATGGTTAGTTTTAAATGCCCCATGAGGTAAACTGAAGAAAGATGTCAAAATAATACATGTAATATACTGAGGAAAAAGATACAATGTCCTTGTTGCCTCTGTATATTGCATGCATCATTTACCTAGTAATATGTAGCCATTCTTGGTGCAGTGATATGAGAAAACTACTGCATAATTTCATAAATGGAGCACAACAATTCAAGAGTAATTTTTGTTCATGATTTACAATTTTAGTTCAATCCAACTGTCACATTGCACCACACTGAATGCTGTTTTTGATAACGTATTAACCAGTACGATTCTCTTTCTCTATTAACTTTGCAAAAATGTCTAATTCACCTGTACATGACTGTGATGCCATTCCTATTTTCACTACAAATGCATGAAGTAGCCTTTACAACCAATACTTACACATAATTGCAGAAGAATGTCTGCTCTTTCTCTTCTAGGAAGACTGAGTCACAATATGTACGTTTTAAATGGCTCACTTCCAAGACCACCTTTATTTCTACTTTTGTGGCCGGTATAACTGTTAAATATAGACAAAATGAAAACAACTTATAATTCACTGGCTCTTGCCAGTATATTTTGATAAATCTTGTGCTAAATGCTATGGTTTCTTTCTTTTCAAGACCTGACCCTCACCAATTTTTCCTCTATAGCTTGATGCCAATGATCAAATAATTTCTAGGTGTAGATTTTATAATCTTATCTCCTTTCACAATCACAAAAAATGTTAAAAAGTTGCAGGACAAGAAACTTGGAAACTTGATGTAAAACAAGTCCAGTGATTGTGGACAGATTAGAGTAAAGATAAAATTCATACAATTCACATTTTTCAAATAGAAAGTCCAGAATTAGGATTGGCTTGATCTGACTCAACCACTTCTTTGTTAAGGAAAATAACATGAACATCAGTACTATTGACGGACAGTAATTTCACAGTTATCACACTGTTTCACAACTTACTCTCATCCCATTCCTTTGCCCACAGTTCCTTGAGCAGAGGTGACTCCTTCAAACGAACATCATAAATAAACTGACGTAGAATCTTTGCCCCATTCACAGCTATAAGGTCCCTCTGATCACAAGACAACTTCTGAAAATTTTGTTTCACCTCCTTCACAGCCTGGAATGTGATAACAAGATACATAAACATAGCTTTGTAAAGATTAAGCCTAATAAAGCTTGGTTCCAAGCCAAGCTACCAACACCCATTTATTTTATTACTCATTTTACGATAATTACATGTACTTTACAATAGTTATATCTTGGCAACTGTCTAAGTGTTCATACTTACCTTTGGAGTCAACAGTTCTTCCAAAGCTTTAAAATTCCCTTCAGATATCCATTTAGACACCTGTAAAATTGCCTACAAAACAGAAAATTTCGAGATGCCGGAATAGTGTGTACATTCAGTAAACGGACTGATGTCATCTATAACTGCTTATCATTGATTTATTAATATTTATTTATTTGATTGATTGATGTTATATCACTGATAATAAAGTATAAAACAAACAGATGCATAGTTTATCATAAACAACAAAGGATAAAAGTATATATGTGTTATTGCTCTTCTTTACTTGCTGATTTTAAGTCTTATGGAATCTACGAACAACATTCACACTGGAATTGATTTTCAAACAATTCCGTGCTACTTGGAGCTCATGTTGACTAAACCTTGACCTCTATTTTTGTTTCACATCTATACCTGCTGAGCGCCCACTAGAAATTGACTAGGTCGAAATTCTTGATCATATTTCAAGATAATTCTCAAGTAAGATCTCCAGTTGTTGATCGAGCGAGATATATCTCTTCCACAAACATGTGGCATGTCCATGAGCTGAAACAGACGGTCGTCTTTTTCCTGAAAATCACGACGTATGACAACACGAGAATAACTCGAGCTTGTTTTTAAGCGTTCCGATATCGAACAGTTGTGGCTCTGTGGTGGGACTGTTTTCATTGTCCTGTCACTAAGCGTGCTTACATATTTGCTCAATAACTCTGCACGACACTGCAGTTTGAGACATGTCGGTCTGTATTGAAACAACAAATTCCCAGGTAGTCGTAGTGTCATTTTGAAAGCAAAGTGTTTTCCCAGCGAGTTTGGCTGGGAGCGTTGCACTTGCAGTAGCACACACGTAAAAAATTTCAGCCAAGAAATTAAAAAGAACGATTTGCTGTAATTGTAGATTAATGATGAAAGGTGTCCAGAAGTTCCATTTCTCATTGCATCTCTGTGTCCACGTCAAAGAGCTCGACGGCTCGAAGCTCAGTAGTAAACAAACGATAACATCTCAGCAGCACAAAAAAAAAACATCAACAGGCATTTTGCAGTCAACAAATTCGGATAAAAGAGCTACCACGTCAGGGGAGATAATTCTAAAAGTATTTCGCACAGTAAGCGTATTTTGATATTAATAAGAGTTAGGCCTACCGGTTTTTCACACGAGATGTTTTTGTTTGTTTTTTTTCATTCAATTCAGGGGGATAGGGGCGTCCTGAAGTGTATACATAGATGCATAATCCTCATGAAATGAAACAAACCATGACTGTAAATTATTGTCAAGCCATCATGTGTGCGTTTCTGGAGACTGTAAGGTCTACGTGTTTATAGACACGTGTATATAGACCTAAGAATGTACAAACACGAATTCAGTAAACATAGCCTACCTCACAGAGCAAAACATACTGGGATCTCGGGCTGCACAAAAATACATGAAGGCCTACCCCCTATTCTCTTTATCGGAATCAGAAGCGGCCTAGAAGTCAACTTGAGAAGGCCTACTGGTATTTTCAAAATGGATAATGTATTTTTGCATACCTTCAAGTTTACTCAACTTTGTTCACAATATAGGCCTTGATCACTACAACTCGAGCTAGCCAAATATCATTGTATGCCTTGGGTTAGTCAAACATCACTGTAGGCCTTTGCCTCACCGAAAATCACGATAAGCCTGCCTCATACTAGCCGAATATAACGTTAGGCCTAGGCCTCAGCATAGGTGAATATCACGATAGGCCTCATGCTAGCCGAATATCACGGTAGGCCTGACTAGCCGAATATCACGGTAGGCCTGACTAGCCGAATATCACCGTAAGTCTGCCTCAGGCTAATAATAGACCATATGTGTAAATGTATCGATGAGGAATCCCATTCATAGTTCAGAAAACGTCACCTATTATTTTTGTGATATAAGATAACCGAGACATTGCAGTTCAAAGTAAGGAAAAATGCCTACATGGGGAAAATCGAACGGGCTGTCACGCTCTCTATTTTAACCCATCAAGGGCGAAATATTTCTATCACCCGAGAAGACGTCTGTTTCCCCTGTGACGCCACCAGTACTTAATTCACCACTTTGCCATACCGAAGTAGTGTTAAATCAGCTGTTTTCCTTGTCGTTTCGAGACAATTCTGATGCACTTTAAAGCCATTTTCAACGAGGATGTGGTAGTGGAATACTTCTGAGGTTACTCGCCAAGGTTTCAACCAGGAGACCACAGCGCGTGGCCTTCGATTATAATAATAAAGGGGACCGTACTTCTCACAATAGACAGTGTCTCGACCCTAATACTGAAGAGCGTAGGGTACGGATGACGCGACGTAGTGTTTCCGGTTTCTCTAAAAGTCGTATCCTATGGCCTCGTAAGAATTCCAGATTAAAAGATCATTTATAGAGTTACCAAGCACGTCATAAAAATGGCTATGCCCGTCTTGGTCTGTATGGACTCCTCTTCTGAAATGAATTTGTTTGTATATTTGTTGTCTTTTCTTTTGAAGTTATATATTTATACATTATATATTCATATATGATAGGCCTATAAATAATTTTAATGTAAACTTTAATTCCAATAATGATGCACCTGTACATTTAGGTTAAGTCCGAATAGTTATGTCATGTCATTGTTAATTTACATTTAATTTCAAACCATTATCAAAATTCGAAGAGACTCATTTTACAAAGGACTTAGGGACCTATAAAAGATATGTATGCATATGACCTGTTTTAACGACATGGCGTGGCAAAAAAGGAACAAAACAAAACAAGATTAGCAAGCCGAGAAATATAGATACAAGCAGGAATAGAAATATAGCAGTGGTAGAGGGTACATTAGCTGAATATTAGTAGTGGCATGTACACATCATTGCCTTTTTGTAAATGGCCAACAAAATGACATGCTTCATTTCAGAGTAACTTGACTACAGGGTCCTTCATATAGCTCATTTCTAGCTCGGTGATTCACCTCGATTCAGGAAGAGGCTCTTAACAGACCTACATGTATACATGTACGCTCTTCCACTTAACGGAGGGTTGAATAGGAAGGGCGTATGAACCTTGCAACAACACCCACCTCACATACCTTATTTGAATTCGGCAAGTTTATAAGAACAAGTACAAGTGTTTGTTTTTGGGGTTTTTTTTTTCATGTATTATAGCCTCCTATAAGAAGAAAACACAGAGCTGGATCTTCGAAGCCTAATATACATAAAAAAAAATTTCTACAGCAGGCGCTATGCTCTAGTTTAACTTTACAATATTTTTTTTTTATCAAAGTATCGAATTTTTCCTTACGCAAAATGACATGTCAAATATAATGTAAGACACCTGAACAATGCAAAAGTAACCCAAGCTGTGATAAATGATATCACCCCATTTCCTTTACCTGACATTTCACGTGGACTTGGAATATAATTTATAGCTGTATGTTCATCTTTTTATAGTTTAAGGATTCATATACACACGGAATCAAATACATTTAAAATGGTATATTGGCCAACGCTGTGTGGAAGACATTTAACAGTTCCGCCTTCTGACAGTCCCACGTCTGTCCCCCATGAGAGCAGGTCGTTTTAATATAAACTGACATTTAACACACAGTGCAATGAAAGCCTGTAACAACATTAGTGGAACTGCCTGGTCTGAACAAGATATAGAAAGATTGGCATATGTGATTAGCAAGTGATTTTTAACAGCTTCATAATGACAGCCTAAACAGCCGTGTAGTTATTACAAAGGTTTGCCCAAAAAGTACGGTAGTCCAATCCGGCAGTATGTAATTCTTTTAGTCTTCCGGGAGGCAGGACAAAGACTCCAGCCCTGACCCAAGGCTATTGCCCCCATGGTGGGTTTGAGGCATGGAGGGGGTGGGGTTCTAAGACGGCTTGCTGACAGGTTTTCTCACGCTGTTATAAGAGCACCTGTTTGACAAGTCCGACTGACCACTGTTAGAAGGCAGGTGTGACTGGCAGCTTGGGGTGAAAGAACCATTGGCTGGTGAACGAGATTTCATTGCTGGAATCAGTGGATATAACGTACAGCTGAAGTGTTAGAGCGGAAACTTCGCGCTGACCAGTGTAGTTTGCAAAGCGTACCGGTAGAACTTCAGTTTGCAGACTATGTGAGCAAGAACAGAATTTAGGGAAGACACGAGGGGATTTTGCATCGGCCAAATCCAGTGCCAGACATTGAGTGTTGTCAACCGTAACGTTCTCATTTGGAAAAGCCTTAAATGTAATGTGTGTATTCCAAGAATAGCACACAACAGCGGGTTGTTTTTGTACAGTCCCTATTCGCTGATAGTCCAAGCCTTCACAAGGATTTCCCACATTACACGAACACATGGCTTCCCAGAGCGTGTCTGGTCACCAGCTATATATGTGCTTCTGTCTGTTAGGTAAGTCTTTGATGTACAAGCAAATTCAGCGGTCGTTAGGCAATGATAATATTTGCGACACAATTGTCTAGCTGTAGTTCTTAAAAATGAGGGCATCAAATAGAATGAGAACAGGTATAATGCAATACAACAATTGTGTTTCTGTAGATAAAAATGTATACTGGGGTTGACTGAATGTGTACCATATGTGCATGCGCGCACTCACCAAACACATAACATGAAAGACTATAACCTGAATCATGTTCTACTTATTTCTGCTACCGCAATGGTACAGTGTGCTGACGCTCCGACAGTTCGTGATCTTTCAGTAACCGCCTTGCATTTTTTTAATAAAATTGTTTTGGGCTGAAACTTAATATTGAGAACGTTTCTTGGAAGTCTATCTCCGAGTAATGACATTCAGCTCACAATCTTCCTTCAGTATAAAGATGATTGTCCTCCCAATGTCTGTGTATACAGAATGCTAGTATTTATGTTCTCCAAGTACATCTTGCTCATGTAATCTTTTTCATACAATCAGAAGAGAGCATAGAACAAAATAAAATTTCAATATATATAGTTTACAATAATGTTTAAAACATCCTTTACTTACTTACAGTTACAGCATTACCAGTGTCTACTAACTGAAAATTTATATGTGTAGTCTACGCAGTCGACCCAGGCATGTGTGATGCCATATATTGGCAATCGCGCGCAACACACTCCGGGGCTTAGATTTATAATGTAGACAAGAAGGGCCTATTCTTTTCAACATAGGCCGACAGGGGTAAGCTGTAGGTTTGTGCAGTCGCCTTCCTATGTCAGGACTAAGAATTCTTTTCAAACCGGAGGCCCAAATTGGATCCATAAAGAAGATTACGTAGTATTATAATTATTAGTCTGTAGTTTGATGGTATGCACGCTTTACCCATGTATATGATCAGCTATAAGCTATATCCCGTTTGCTTGCTTAATATAAGGATATAAGCTCAAGTGACCAAGACGACAAAGCTAGCAGCAAATCCATTCTAAAACTGGCTTGTTAGAACGTACAACTTTGGAAACCTCTAAATTACAAGGTATTATCCCATATAAATTCTCTCAGTTTATGGATGCCTCATTAAGGATTACATGTTAGTCTAAAACTGGCACTTTTCTTCTGTTTCTTACTGGGTTTAAGTGAAGGAAGAAAAGTGAAATATAATTGCTTTTACATAGAATTCGTAACATGCGACTTATTTTATGTTTTGTTACAAGTGGCTTCACAGCTGGTCAGCTGTTCGGTATCCCCTGTTTGTGTGAATGGACGCGACTGCACATGCCCGAAAGGTTACAGATTTTTGGCCAATCGCTGTGAAGGTGAGTTAAATGCCCATGTTTTATTAAAAAATATAGCACGAAGTCAGAATAACGAATTTTCATTTTTTTTCATGGCTTATGGAAATCTTTACTAACCGTTATAGAACAGCTTATAATACATGTGGTAGGCCGTGAAATAAAACTGGATGGAAACAAATGGGTGATTGCCAGGTACGAACATATGCTGGTTAAACGGGGCAGTGGATAGCAACGTCTGCAAATGCCGTGGCTGAAAAATGTTCTGCGTTTTTCAAACACGATACTACGTTGAAAACAGACAAAGCATGGAAATTCAACTGTATATTTCTCCGGGCTGTGTCCAGATTTCTTCACCCATAAAGTTACCCCCTGTTCTCGAAATAATTGTAATTTTTTTAATGATTTCATTATAGTGCGTACTAAACATACAGACTTCACCAGCGAACGAAAAAACTAGTTTTCTAGTTTCACATCTGTAAATTTCTTACTCTCGTTGAATATATTGTCGTAAAGTAAATATGCCTAATATGAACTTCCAAAAGCATGAGTCCGAATTCATGTCTCACTTTCCATTGAAAATGTTACATGCCAATAATGTCCCTATATGTATGCATGTTTTTTGCCTGCAGATGTGGACGAATGTAGTTTTCAAAATGGCCGCTGTCAACAGTCTTGTGTGAACACGGTAGGGGGTTACAGATGTGAGTGTCAGATTGGATACAGATTGTCCAATGACAATCACCGATGTGACGGTAAGTCAATAACTTCAGGTTAACAAATAAACATTCACTGATGACATGTGTATCCCACTGGTAGACCTAACTCTTGAATTTCATCAGTTGGAACGGTGGGTTTCCAGCAAAAGGTCATCGATTTGATATTGTCTGCAAAGTCAATCTCCTATCTTAGACGTCTACAATTAACATAAATTGCCCAATGATTAATGCAAACTTCCGTGATCATTCATACATACACCTCATCCGTTAGTTACACATAGTACATGATGATATACACAGAAACGATACTCCTTGATGTGAACTAGCTTGTGGCTGAACATTCACAGAACTGTACTATTGGAGGCGAAGTGCTGCCTGATATATAGAATTTTGTATTCCATCAGATCTAACTGTACCTTTGTACCAAAGACTAGCTTTTTGTGCATCTTTCACTGCAAAAACGGGTATGTACTAATGGTAATTTGTTTAGATCACGTGGGTCTTGTGTTTCATGTCACGAACACATTTTCCCCTCAAATTGCAGATTTTGACGAATGCTCTGTAAACAACGGAGACTGCGAGAGTACGCAACTCTGCGTGAACACGTGGGGTGGAAGTTACTGCGCAGGTCCTTACCTAGACAAAGCCAGCAATCCAGGTGAGCCTCTCATAAAAAATCTGAACCTCAACGCTTAATTAGACGTTTTGGGATAGATTCATTTCCAACCTGGCCATTTAGAGAACGCAAGTATGTCATATATATAATTAATTTTAACAACGTGGAGATCTAAAGGTACACATTCTCCGACCACAAACTTAATTTCTTCCAACAACGATACATGATAGCATTTATTTACTTATTTTTTGGATTGGTTAATAATACTGTGTTTTTTACTTATACATGGTGGTTGTCAGTTTTATGGATTTAGGGTGAATAGTAGCAACCCTCACGGGCAACAATTTCCTCTTACATTGTCATGTCTGGTTCACAAATCGTTTTGGTTGAAAAAAGGTCGAATAAAAAATATTAAACTGTTCAGTGCGTCCAATGAAAATTCCTCTTACAGATGCTCAGCGGGCCTCCTATCTTCTCAATACGGACGTTATGATTGGCCTGACGATATGGCTGGTACTCCTGACCGTCTTGTGCATTGCCACCATTTCTGTGATCGTCACCCGATCTTCCAACAATGATCAGTTATCTGTCACGTCCAAAGGCAAAGATGCGCCCAAAAATCCAGAATATTTCTTCCCGGATTTTTGGCCCAGAGTTAGCGTCACGAACAGCCTGAGCAAGAGAAGTGAAATGGGAGAACTGCATGACGTCCATTATTAGCGTCTCTATTTGTCGCACAATTGTTCATAATCGGACCTCCGTGGCTCAGTCGGTTAGCCCAGAGCAATGATCCAGAAGCCCCCCAATGCAGTCGCTGTGAGTTCAAGTCTAGCTCATGCTGGCTTCCTCACCGCCCGTATGTGGGAAGGTCTGCCAGCAACCTGCGGATGGTCATGGGTTTCCCCAAGGCTCTGCCTGGTTTTCTCCCACCATAATGCTGGCCGTCGTCGTGTAAGTTAAATATTTTTGAGTACGGCGTATAACACCAATCAAATAAATAAATAAATGTTCATAAGTATTCATGAATGTGTAGATATATATATTTTGCAAATACTATTATTAAATAATGTTTCATCTTGTTGTAAATGATCTTTGTTTCCGGAAGTACTTCAATCATCATACTTCATCTTGTTTTATCTTGAATACGATTGAAGCATTCTTTGTTATTATTTTATCATGTTTATTGTATAATATCTCAAAATAATAATTGAACATACGCACATCTTATTGGACATTTGCTCTTGGTCATTCGTTATTTAAAAAATCATTTGGAATGTTACATCTTTTGAAGTGGAATTCCGGCTGCATGGTGATAACAGCTTAAGTGCGGAGTACAGGGCTGATTAAATCTCTCAGTTTCAACCAGCTTACATGAAACCTGCCTTAAAATGCACAAATTACTAATTTATAATTTAATGTTATTGATACAAGGTCCCAGAAAGCTAATAACGTCACCTAAGTTTTTATCACTGTTCATGACGCATTTATAATAAACAAGTTGCCTACCAGGTTTTTGAATTTATTACTTATTTATTTGATTGGTGTTTTACGCCCCACTCAAGAATATTGCATTGGATATTGCACGACGGCAACCAGCAATACAAGTGCTGGAAGGAAACCTGGCAGAGCCCGGGGAAAACTGACGACCATCTGCAAGTAACTGGACACCTTTCCATGCTGGAGAAGAATCCAGTGTGAGCTGGGCTTGAACTCACAGCAGTAGCATTGGTGAGAGGCACCTGAGTCATTACGCTGCACTAGTGCGCTGGCCACCCCCTGCCACGGAAGCCTTCTTGAACTTATTTGAAGTATTTGGATTTATTTGGATTTAAAACTAGGCGTGTTCTAGGTTACGGTAAAAGGACAATACCCCTTTACCGCGATACTTGGGCAAGCAGACTTTAAACAGAGTAAAGAGATGATACATTCAACTTGTTAAATCCATCAAGAGAAGTGTGTAGTGTTCACCGTAAACCGCAATCAACAAAGTACTGCGCATAGCTATTGTTGTTATCCGCCCTCTTGGCCAACCGAGTCACATTGGACGCGAAACGAGCAGCCTTGCTTTATGACAATGCAGAACTACGTGTTCTTGCAGTCGATCTTGTCTCGACAGTGAATTCTTGCACGCCGTAGCGTGGAATACCTGCCCTAGTCATTTGGAAGGAAACTTGATGCTCATGACCTTGATCACTACCAACACTGTGAACAAGACATCAACCAATCAGCAGGCAATTATGGGATTATGAGTGTTTCACGTTACATCCGAATTGATCTACAACGTGGGCAAAGCCCTTCGAATAATCTGATGGAACCACATCAGTCACATGATCTGTTAGAGAGGCCCAAATCAAGGGATACTATTTACGTAATGCAGCTTAGCTTCTCAACGGCTGTTTTTTTTTTGGGGGGGGGGCGGGGAACCATATCGTATGTCGTATTTCCCCAGTTAGGTGTCAACGTTTGCTAACCATCACACTATCGTTGCAGCTGTGGTTTTGCTTTCTTTGGTGCAGACTCATTTTGTATACCTGCATAAATCGGGATTCTGCTGGTGGACTAAGCATCCCGAGGCCTGGTCCCTCTGCATTTTCTTCATATTATTTCTTTAATGTGATGACAAGACCGCGTCGTCAGCAATTATAGAAAAGTAATTTTCAAATAATATTTCAAAATAGAAACGCACAAAAGACTCTAAATTCCTCTCATGAATCCTGGATATCCAATGGATGCAAGCAATAAAGCAGGTATGTGGTAGCGTCAGGTTTCCCGATTGAAATGTTATCACTCTTGAAACGTTTTCCGACTGCAACATTTGCAGGAAAAGGATAGTTACATTTAAATAACACAAAACAAAGCATTTGATTTTTACAGAAAATTTATCAAAATGTTTTCCTTACACATACTTCGTAAAAAATATGCTATAAAACTATTCTATAACAAGGGCATTTGTATACACATATAGACAAGGCAAAACAGTCGAAATCAATGTGGCTCTAGTTATCACAGTTATAACATTAGATACAGTGTAAATATGTCTTTTAGCCATTATATAGAAAACACTATGAAAATGTGATCAATAGACAGATGACAATTACTAGTCTAGCAGATTCCCTCACCCCTTAGGTTCATATACATATTTAAAGAAACCTTAGCACAATTCATCATCTTTATACCCATGGACTTGTTTAACAGAACGTGTAATGCAATAGGACATTTTCTGAAAGGCCAACAGATTGAATATAACAATACTGCATATGTATTTATATTCCATCAGAACGTGTTGCGTAGTTTTACCACATATAAAGATTAGTTACAACAATATGGGCTGTTTATTGACAGCCAGCCGTTGTGTTGCAAGGTTCTGCTAACGACTTAAATTCGAAAATAACCTAAATCCACAGAAATAGTGTATAGTTTGGTAGAAATTTTATAGTTTACATCATTTGTAGAAGGCAATTTGCCAATTCCATATATTTTGATAGGATTACACACCCTGTTTTGCAACATAATTTTCATAACACGCAGAACGTTTTTATTATGTCCATACAGCATGGCTCTTCTCCATGCTACTTTATGATCAAGGAGACCATCTTCAACATCATACAGGTAATATATATATATATATTAAAATATTCGCTCGCTTTCCAACATCAAATAATACATTTCTTAACTTCTCGCATCAGCATATCAGCATTGCGCTGCATAAAATCATAACATTCTTGTAGGTCCATCAAGACTAATTTCTAGTCTGTAAGGCTTATAGTCACAATACACCTTTGCTTGTTACAATAAACGCTCTACCATCGGCGTTGGATAAGGCCTTCTCTCAAATCCATCCATTCCCTCTTGGTGGTAATAAGCGTCGTTGACGTAATACGGCATCGGATTGGTGTACGACTGAGACGAGCTCGGTGTTTTTGTCGACGAGCTCCGAGTACAGGCGGAGATGAAAATATAGAGGAGGAGGATGGTAAGGATAACTGACCAGACAATGAAGCCGATGACTGTGTTGTGGCTGACAAGCGCTGAAGACAGGGCCGAAAAGTCATCGGCTGTTAACAGAGACAGGGGAAAACACTTACAACAATGCTTGCATACAATGATTACGATCAATGAACTTGATGGATTGATTGAATGATTAGTGCTTCACTTATAGGACACCGATTAAATATATTGTTGGAGGAAACCTAAGTGTCAGATTTGTATGAAGCACCGACCTTGAAAATTCCATAATTCCTAGGCTGGGAGGAAATTCATTCTCCTTGTTTCTACGTAAGGTGCAGAAAAGTTAAGAGGGTTTCACTCACCATGCGAAAACAGTTTTATGAATATGGTACATCCACGAGGTATAATCTGACAGATGTAATGTGGATGGGTAATGTAAACACTGCTCGGTCTAAACTAACCAGCTAGTTGTGAACTTACCTCCAGGGCACACAGTTCCTGGCTTCTCAACACAGACGTACGAACCGGGAATGTTGATACAATCTTCATCGACTGCGCATGTGCCATTCACAGCTTTACACTCATCTCGGTCTGAGAAATCATGGCGATAAAAGAGCAATTAATACATGCACACATACCTTTTTAAAATCGAGATGAATACTAAAGACTACGGCATGTCGAGTAGCACCAGAACGACAGTGTGATAGTTATCAAATTGACACATGTAACCGGTGAATTACTCCCTCCCCCTTTCATGAATTTATGACCCATTTTAACTGTACCTAAGTATAAGAAATCCGGTCCTAATCTTAAGGCCATTCAATTAAACAATAACACATATCAACATTTCCATTATGTAGCACATATCCATCGTGGATTTTCTAGGAGACATCTTGTATAAAAGATCAAAAACAGCTTCTGATAAGTAATAAGTATTTATTACCCATTATACCTTCAGATATAACCTGGCCCTATAACTCCAGCCATCCGAACGTTTTAACTTACATAAATCTTCAACACTAGATATGATGTAAGAAGGAAATTGGTTAATGGCCAAGTTGCCCATTTTGTCCGATTCTGGGAGTTCTCTTGATGTATTCTTAGAAAAGGTCATTTACATTGCCATAATATCAACTGTTAACTGTAGCTGTAGATAAGATAAGACAAACCGGTTTTATAGATGTATCTTATATGTGATGGAAAGCTACACGTATCGGGTGTTAAAGACATCACATAGAGACAATTCTCGGGCTTCACTTAATATATCATCGTGTAGCCGAATCCTAATGCACATATAATCTTGCCATATTACAGTTTCAGCGAAGTTTAACGTGTGTAATCCTTGTCTATAATACACACCTAATTGTGGCTTAGCACACTGTATTACACTATATAACACCTATAATAATACATCTTATATAATATATAATGCCATATTACACTTATAACGACAGTACAATATATGCGCAGTGCTGAACTATGTACTAGAACTCTTTTATGCTTAAAGGCTTTTATATCACCATGGACGAATCGGTAGCCTAGTTTCCACGGGTGCCTAAAAGATTAATTTAGGAAAATACTGGTATCACTCACCCACACAAGAGCGCCTGTCACTTCTCAGGTAGTAGCCACGTGGGCACTCACACACGTGTGTTCCAGGAGAATTCGTGCACATGTATTCACACCCACCGTTCTCAATTTGACACTCATCGACATCTAGAACAAAGATCAGATTCTTGCTAGTGGGTATACATTTGACAAATGAAGAATTCACTGTTCAGTGAAATACGTTGAAAAGTAGGCCAACTGGTTTGGTAATTTTCTCAGTCTAATTTGTGCAGTATCCCCCCAAAATGTTACATTTCACAGACATGTCACAGTTATGAATACAAGTTCGTTTTCATTCATATTATATATATCGGGCATACCGTACAGTTCCATTATTACTCCAGACACTTCCAACGCTCTTTTGAGCTCCTCGGTATTACTTTATGAAACAGAGCCACCCCAAAGCTATGTCCTTTTAAAGTAGCATTTCACTTATATTTTCCCAACAAAGAAAACAACCCTACCTTCACATTTGTTTTGGTCTGTAGCATTTGTCTGATAACCTCTGTGGCACGAGCAAATGGGTCCATAGACTGAGTCCTGACACAGGTGTTCACACCCCGCGTTATTCACTGAGCAACCCGGCCCTTCCGGCATTTGTCTGCAGGCTACAGTTTGGTTTGTCGCTGACGAGGATGACGTTAACGTAGCTAATGATGTCACAGGCCAAGATACTTTAGCTTCAGTTGTAATCTGTTGCGGTACAGCATTTGTCGTTAGCCTGTGAGCAGTTCTGGTGGTCTGCTGGGGAGCAGCGTCTGTCGTGGTGTGCCTGGGAGCAGCGTTTGTCGTGGTGTGCTGAGGAGCAGCGTCTGTCGTGGTGTGCTGAGGAGCAGCGTCTGTCGTAGCAGCGTCTGTCGTGGTGTGCTGAGGAGCAGCGTCTGTTGTGGTGAGCTGGGGAGCAGCGTCTGTTGTGGTGTGCTGGGGAGCAGCGTCTGTCGTGGTGTGCTGAGGAGCAGCGTCTGTCGTGGTGTGCTGGGGAGCAACGTCTGTCGTGGTGAGCTGGGGAGCAGCGTCTGTTGTGTGCTGGGGAGCAGCGTCTGTTGTGTGCTGGGGAGCAGCGTCTGTTGTGTGCTGGGGAGCAGCGTCTGTCGTGGTGTGCTGAGGAGCAGCGTCTGTCGTGGTGTGCTGAGGAGCAGCGTCTGTCGTGGTGTGCTGAGGAGCCGCGTCTGTCGTGGTGTGCTGAGGAGCAGCGTCTGTTGTGTGCTGGGGAGCAGCGTCTGTCGTGGTGTGCTGAGGAGCAGCGTCTGTCGTGGTGTGCTGGGCAGCAGCGTCTGTCGTGGTGTGCTGGGCAACATCAGTTGTGGTTTTCAGTTGGGCAGCAGCATTTGTGGTTGTCTGTTGAGCAACGTTTGTAGTTGGTTGTTGAAGAGCAGCGTCTGTGGTTGTTTCTTGGGCAGCAACGCTTGTGCTGGTCTCTTGGGCAGCAACTTTTGTGCTTGTCTCTTGGGCAGCAACGCTTGTGCTTGTCTCGTGGGCAGCAACGCTTGTGTTTGTCTCTTGGGCAACAGCGTTAGTCGTCGTCTCTTGAACAACATTTGTTGTGGTCTCTAGGGGAGCGGCATTTGTTGTGGTCTCTAGGGGAGCGGCATTTGTTGTGGTCTCTTGTGGAGCAGCATTTGTTGTGGTCTCTTGGGGAACAGCATTTGTTGTGGTCTCTTGGGGAACAGCATTTGTTGTGGTCTCTTGGGGAACAGCATTTGTTGTGGTCTCTAGGGGAGCGGCATTTGTTGTGGTCTCTAGGGGAGCAGCATTTGTTGTGGTCTCTAGGGGAGCAGCATTTGTTGTGGTCTCTTGTGGAGCAGCATTTGTTGTGGTCTCTTGGGGAACAGCATTTGTTGTGGTCTCTTGGGGAACAGCATTTGTTGTTATTTGAACCTCAGTGCTTCTTGTTGTTTCAGGGTCTAAAACAAAGACAATGGTATCTGGTGGATAATCTAATGCTTCTAATATTTCCCTCTTCATTTAGTGCGTTTTAACCCGTTATAATAACTCACTAAACAATGCACAGGATTAAGGGCGGAAGATCAAGAGCTGAGACCAAGGAAGGTGAAATTTGTGCGCTGTGCAAATGGAAGAAATTAAACACGCAGACCACCTTTGCGTTAAGTCGCCTGAATATCATCTGAATAGCCTCTAACTATGTTTTCAGCTATGGTTATTGTGATTTGTAAATTTTTGTGCAATGAATAAATTGCAAAATAAACAAAGGAGTACGGTTAGTGAGATTCGTTTCAGCCAACATATGTGCTCTATCAGCTATACTTCCGTATTAAAAACACTTAGCGAGACAGCTGGTACCACTATTTGAATATTCTTCTTGAATGTCAGAAAAACAGTCTTCACATCCTGTTCAGCAAATGCGTAATTAACAAAGACGGTCTATTTTCAAGCTTTCCTTTGAAACAAATTAAAACAAAAACAAGACAAAAACTATGCCGCGCTACGTACTGAAAAGGCCTCTGAATCGAACAAGTGGACTATAGATTTGAACTTGCTAACCCAGTGGTTAGTACCTTGTAGACTGGGGGAAAAGATTTCAGTAAGCTTAACTAGGTAGGGCCTTCAGTCCATTTCTATGAAACCCAATACTGAAATCCAGACCAGTTTTTTGCTAAACAATAAACTGCACACAACTACAAACCATTTCCACACAATTCCGCCAGAAAGTAGCTATCCTCTCAAAAATCATTTTCCCAGAGAAAGAGTGTCTCTTGATATGGACAAGAAAAGAACATCTACACACCTGCCACTAAATCACAATTAAAACCAATACAACATAGTCCAAATACTAATCAGTAAAATAAACAAGCAGCAGCCTTACCTGATAGAAGACATGCCTCTAGTGCAAATGAAAAAGGGTATGGAAAAGACTGCACTGTAATCTGACTGTTGACTGATGGTGGTGTGCTGTAGACATGCGCAAACACTTGTCCGCCGAAACTGTATGGCACAGGGACGTAGGCGTTTGGGTTGAGAATAGCCAGACGATCACCAGGGACAACAGAAATATGGCTGCCTTGGGGTAAACGAACCTGAATAATTATTTGGCAAAAAGAAAACACATGATACAGCATCTGGCGTGATACATGCAAGATTGGTTTGTTATAGGTTCAGTGTTTAGTGTCGAACTCAGTACAGACATGTTATAGAAAACACGCTTTTGCGTGTCTTCACTGACAAAAGCAGAATTCAAGGCAGGAGGGTACAAATCAATCCCGATATCCTCATTCTTTGAGAAAATTCTTTTTCAGAAAAATTTTACTGTAAAAGGTGTTGGAAGAACCCAGGCAGCCGATAAGTGCTTCAAATCAAAATACAGTTCAAACTGCAGCATAAATTGACTCGACAGCTGACCTTTACAAAAAAGATACACTGGAAGCCAACACCCACGCCATTTTACCCTGCACTCACACGGCTTAGATTTCTTTCGTAACAGCGAGCTAAAGTTAGTATTGTCCCTACTGAATTATCAAATGCTGTTGCTTGATCATATAGATCCACTGCGGTGAAATCTGGTTGACGTCCAAAGTCAACCTCCAATGAGGACTTCATTCACGTGACTCCTTTAGTACATGAAAATAAACGCATCTTACCACATATTCGCCCTGGTAGTTATTCTGTGCTGGAACAATCAGCTCTGCTAACAGTGTGAAGACTTTATTGTTGTTAGTGTCCGGTCTGTACACCTGTACTTTCAAGTCTGTGATTGGCCCGGAAATGGTGTTCAGGTACATCCGGAAGGCGTAGATGGATTGACCGGAAGTCGTGAACTCTACATCAGTGAGGAAGATGGCGGCGGCATCAGCAGAACTGTAGATGGGGCCATCCTGGAGAGGATACCCGAGGCACGTCCCAGGCAATGCTAAAGATAAAACAGCAACAGTTGCGAATGTGCTAATTAAAATTTAAGACGCAGCGAGAATATTCTGCACAGCATCATGACTTCCCGTGGCCAAGTCCATGTGATTCATTTAAACCCCAGTAATGTGCTTTTGAGGTAGGACATAGATCATCGAACATCGTTCAGGATCTTGTACATTGTTCAGGATCTTGTACATTCCAACCACATAACATCGTGTTTCCATGCAGTACGTTTTCCTCAGTATTTCGACTTAATTCCTCATCGCAATAAACGTGCCGAGTGAAGCAGGTTACTGAATTCTTTCAGATTTACGTTGATAAGACTAAACTGTTGAGATGATCAACCAGAGTATGGATTAAAAGCAAATGTACAATAAGTATTGCTTCACTAGAATGAGATATCCAAGACAAGCGATGACGACTACGCGATTTCAGAACGTATAAAAACGTGTAAAACGACGAAACCTTGATAACTGTATCCAAAAATACCAATAACTAGTGCATTAATATTTGGTACCAACCTCATAATTTAACCTCGTCACAGTATGGCTTCTACACTGCCAATGTCGGGTTAAACTACAATTTACCGTTATCGGGGTCCAGATACATTTCCTGCAGCAACTACCAAATCGGGTTTTTCCTCCATTTCCAAACAAGCATTGACAACTCCAGAAACGAATGCAATACAAAGAAAAGATACAGTGATAGCTGAACATTTATTTGACAGAATGTGTAATAGCTGTGAAAGATGGTCCTCAAATAATTGTCACATCAATGAAACGTTCACTGGTTTGACTTGTAAATATAAATGCAAATGCTGGGAGTGGGACATGATTACTTACATTGATACAATATGATGATGGTGTTATGGATGTGGAAATAACTATATTAAACCTAGCACCAATAGAGATGGACGCATAAAGTGCAGTTTTTTTTTGTTCCGGATTTTCGGATTCTCAATTAGATATTCCAAAGAACTATGCTGCCTATCTAGTTACCATTATGGCACCGTTCGTTGATTAAAGCAATACCATTGAGCAGCCTTCATAAATTTCTAAATAATTAAAGTTTGGAGTTTTATCAGTTTTCAACTTTAAATATATAAATATAAAAATTAAAAAAAAACACTTAACTATATTTGCATACAATAATAGCTAAATTAAGGACAATTATTTGCGTATAATAAATGGAAATAGGCTATTAAACTTTTCTTCCAAACAAACTCCTCATGGTGAGTTACTATAGAAACCAAGAGTGTGGGCTATTTCCCAATGAATTATATCCAGTAATAAGGTAAAACGGCAGAAAAGTCATTTACAATTTTTAAAAATATAAAAAAATGTATACATATCGTAATCCAAAACAAACAGGCTTTATATGGAGGTAAATGTGCATGGTAGCAGAAACTGGTAAGCGTAATAAAAAGGAGTACATATTTCAGCGAGCTCGTCCAATGTTGTTAAACATTCAACTCTTTTTTGCGGGGAGTGATAAAAATCTCATGAGCAAAGTTTTTGTCACAATCGCCTGTAAATAGCGGTTGGGGGCTTGTACAGTGCTCTTCCTGTGCCTAAAATACCAGTCATGTTAAGATGACATTGTCAATGTCCCCAGAAGCTCTTGATAACAATAATGTCGCTCTTTCTTTTGCGAATTCGTCCACAGTCATCCGACGTTGTGTTTACCAAGTCTAAGAAACTGTCATGGGAGTTTATAAAGAACTGCCTGATCGTATATGAGAAGTTCCGTACAATACCGGATATTTCATTTCCATTAGTCGCGCAATTCTCTCACGGTCAGCCCTTTCCTCTTCTTTGGGGTTGTAAGGGCCGTCATAACAGAAAGTAGTTCGCGTGCTGTAAGAAAGCCTTCTGCTCCTGATGCCGCGAGACTGAATCGTCATGGCGACCAACAAGACAATAGTGACCACAGTCAGCAAAGCTAGCCAGGCGATGAAGCCAATAAATGTTGGTTCACTGATAAGTCCCAAGGAATACTGTGTAGAAAATCCAACTTCTGCAAATGTAAGAAAAGCATGGTTTACATCATGTTGCATAATAAAATCGATAACAACATATTTCAACAAATCAGCTAACTGTACCGGTACTTTTCAAAAGAATACTTGATAAAGCGATTTATGAAGAGACAATGTATGTGTAATGACATACTGCCTGAGCAATACGACTCCAGGGTAGGGAGACACAGATGGGATCCCGGAATGTTCACACACACCAGTCCTGGGCCACAGGTGCTGTTGGTGAGGCATTCGTCCATGTCTGGCAAACAAGGCGGAAATGTAACATATCATTCACGCATAACTTGCAAGGTAATGAGAAATAGTAAATGTATTTAGAATTACCCAAATAAAAATTACTTTCCCCAAAAAGTTAAAGTTCATCTAGTAATGGAACAGTTACATCATTGTGACAAATGTCGGATATTTAAATTTCGATTTGTCTTAGGTATTTACAGTGTGTATTATACGAGTGTTTCTTCAAAGCAATGTGTTGAACACGGTATAATTATATGCTAAGAAAGCGGAAGGGAACTTTTGTCTGACCTAAACATGAGTGGGCGTCGTCGCTAAGGGAATATCCGGCCAGACAACTGCACTCCAACACACCGGAGCTGTTACTGCAGCCATGTTGACAGAATCCGTTGTTTATGTCGCACAATTGAATCTCTGCACAGAAAGGGGATTATACATTACTCCAATTATTTAAAGCTTTTTGGGGGGGAAATGTACACTAGCCAATCAATCTGTGCGATGTTACCTAATCAGCCGTTAAGAGTGTGCCAGAAAATAGAAATAAAAGATAAATACAGCCTACCTTTGCAAGTTTTGTTATCGCTTGGGTCCAGTTCAAAACCTTCGTCGCATGTGCAGTGGTAGCTTCCTGAAACGTCAACACAATTTTGGGAGCAGCCATGAGCAATCGTCTGGCAAAGGGAAACCACAATTTCGGCCGTGGACTGCTCCCGACACCATGGTAACGTAGATATCTCTCCATTATCTGTAGATGAACGAGTCGATTGCCTAATCAGGTTTACTCTGTCCGCATTCCATTACCACATTGATATAGCTCGAAAAAAGGCACGATTTGTTTTATGTTCCCGTAACGCGCTCAAAAACAACGGTATGAGGTGAGGGTGGGGGCATAATCCAGGGCAACAGTCTTTAAATTTACATTATTGCAAGTCGGCAAAATCAATCAGAGAAAAAATCCTGTTGTAAGCTTCGAAAAGTATATTTTTAGAAACCCTGACGCTTAACTGATGTCCATATTACTAATCTAGACGCAGAAAAAGAACAAATTATATTCAATATAACAAATGCTTGCAATCAAGCACTGAAAAACTAAACTTAAATATATTTTTGAACTGCTGCCACTCCATGAAATATATTAGTTCTATTTACAAATACTTATTTGCTTGGTGTTTAGCATTTCACTCAAGGATTTTCACATACACCACTACTTTCCGAATATTGTACAAAACAGCCCAGCTAATTGCTTGCTTGTTGGAGGTTTACCATATCCGATTTCTGCTCCTTTCTAGATAATTTCGTTCGCATTCGAGCAACACTGCCACATCTCCCTTATTGAGATATTTGGTCGGAGCGTGGAATAGCAAATATACCTGGCGTGGGGCTTCAGCGTTGACACCACAAGGCAATTCTGACCACAGAGTGTAGTTTAATTCATCTGGGTCACTGCGTCACGGCAAGTCACTGACAGCGATCGATTCTGCACTGTACTCCTGTTCATCCATACGGGTGCATTCAGAGCTTAATCGTTACGGTAGACTAAACACACATAGGCTATGTACGTTTACTCCATTTATGACGATGCTGCGGGCTCTATAAATTATCTTCTAAAACATCACCGCATCTGTAAAACCTGTCACATGAAAGTGTTCCTACCTGTGGACGCTTCTACTGTAGTCGGTGCAACCGTCGTTGGTGTTTCTGTGGTCCCCGAAGGCGTGGTCAGTGCAGCCGTTGTTGGTGGTCCCGTCAATGCTGGGCCAGTGATTATAGTGGGCCGATTTGTTTGGGCAGTGGCTTTTAATCCGGCGCTCGACTGGGCGTCTTGGGTTGTGGTTTCCGGTACGTCTATACCGAAAATACATTCATTATATTCCACAGGACACCAATATCTGACGGGGAATGCCTGTATGCATACCTCGTGGCGGACTTACTCTACAAATTCCAGCTTGACCCAAAACTTCAAAGTGACATTACGTGTTAATCTGTCGGCCTACATGGTAGAAACTCCTATCTGATACAAAGGACTGCGGCAGGAGACATTTCTATATTGGATGTGCTGTGATGTAGCCTATACAGCTAAAAATATCTGAAGTAGGGATAGAATTCAACGGAAGAATCTTATGGGAGAATGAATGACACCAAGATCAACGCGAAAGGTATTTCTGTGAGATCGCCGATTTGCACAAATGACGCGGGGTTATAGGTAAATTATGGAGTCAAGTGCGTATGTAAAGACAAACACATACGTATGCCTAAATTCACACAAAAACTCACCTTGTACCAGACATGCCTCTAGTGCAAATGAAAAAGGGTATGGAAAAGACTGCACTGTAATCTGACTGTTGACTGATGGTGGTGTGCTGTAGACATGCGCAAACACTTGTCCGCCGAAACTGTATGGCAAAGGGACGTAGGCGTTTGGGTTGAGAACAGCTAGTCGGTCACCACGAGCAACAGAAATATGGTTGCTTTGGGATAAATTTACCTGTTAAAAGAATGGAGATATTCGTAATTTAGTTATCTGAAGAATACAATGACCTGCGTGATTAAATTAATCCGTGAACCACAAATGTTAATTTCTTAATGAGTAAAACAAATTCTATCTTTGATACTTGTCATCTAAATATAGGAAAGTTCCGTTAATGTCAAACAGAGCTTCCGAGGTATGGGCTCTATGACTAGCACGTAAGGAACAGAATGTCACTAAAATGCCTCTGGTACAAAATAGAATGGCTCTCCACATTACCGCTCACACAGTCTACATGGAGTGATACAAATGTCAGATTTCTACACAAATTTTTTAAGTGAAATAATGATTAATCTTTTATCAAGTTAGACGACCTCTGAGCTGTAAGTGATAAAAAATATGTTGTCACGGAGAGGGCTATATCGGTAAGTTGTTGAATGAAAAGGCTACATTTTGAATAAATATTTCAGAAATATTTTTCTCACCACATATTCGCCCTGATAGTTATTTCGTGCTGGAACAACCGCCTCTGCTAACAGCGTGAAGACTTTATTGTTGTTAGTGTCCGGTCGGTACACCTGTACTTTCAAGTCTGTGATTGGCCCGGAAATGGTGTTCAGGTACATCCGGAAGGCGTAGATGGATTGACCGGAAGTCGTGAACTCTACATCAGTGAGGAAGATGGCGGCGGCATCAGCAGAACTGTAGATGGGGCCATCCTGGAGGGGATACCCGAGGCAGGTTTCAGGCAATGCTAAGGGAAAAATTGTCAAGATGATTAAATCAATGGTTGACAGTTCCAATTAAATTTCCTCAAATTCCTCAAGCAATTTCGAAGGGCACAAGGGCTAAGAAAACAAGTGCGGTGCATACAAGTATACGAAACAAATGCAGGATTTTCTCAAGCCATTTCTTTCTCTCATGGGAATAAGCATCACAACTGTGAATTGTTGAATATGATCCACCATTTACCATTTCATCTCAATTTGAAACATTTTAATATTGTATGTAACTCAGATATGTAACTTAATGATATTCTACACTAGAAATACAACAGATGCAATTCACAAAACATTATAAGCGCTTGTCTTATTTAAAACTGTTTAAAAGTACCTACCGTTTCATTAGTAGGAAGATGACAACGACTCAACGAGAACAAAACAAACACTGGAAATACAAATTGTTCACGCCATTTATTAATGAAAGTTAATAGATAATAACATGAATTTACAAAACCTTACTGAAAGATTAAGGAATTAAACAAGTACAGCTTTACAGAGGTGTCCAGGAGAGGCCCTGCATACATGTGTCGGGTCGTGCCACAAACAACTGTGCTTTTTTTTTTTTTTAAAAAAATCCTGTCCACCATCATGTATAACATAAGGGTATACAGTGTAAAAATAACTCGTGATGGGGTTAGTCATTTGGCAAGTATTACCTGCCAAATGGTCAACACGGGAATTTGATCCCTTTGGAAACACTTTCCTTGAGTAAATAAATAGATAAATTATATGAACATTTTCATCAGCAAAATAACACATACAGTTACTAGTTGTCACTGTAGTTTGTGGTGGTCAAATGGTCAAATACGTAGACTAGACCTATTTCTATAAATATCCATTGAGTAAATATATAAATAAAGTACGCAAACAGCTTTTTCAGCTGTGCACGTGTACCCTGCCGTCCATTGCACAGGTCTGATGCACTTGTAGAGCTTCTAGTTAGTTCATGCTCAGTGAGACCTTTTTCGAACTGGTAACGCTATGGAAGTCATCTGAAATCGGTAATCCTTATGAAATAAAATACATTCCGTTTAAGTTGAAGCACCTTTCCCTGCACAGTAAGTATAAAACTCCAATGATAGTAAATAAGTATGTGGGTTAATATATTACAAAATTTGTTTAAAAATGATACGTCATGAAAATATCACAGTGTGAGAAACGCCTAATTTGGATCTACGGCAGTCTAGCTGCGCAGAGTTCTGACCATTTCACCAAACAAGATAACCTGTTTAAACAAAGTGAGATGTAGCTGTGTGTGCCGATGTATCATGCCGTAGGTGCTGGGTGCCAAATAGAGAGGGGTTCCTCAACTCCAATGATCTGGAGCTACGTTCCCGGTCTTCCCTCTCCTCTTCCCTTGGGTTGTACGGGCCGTCATAGCACATCGATGCACCAGCCGAACTTCGCTTTGAGAACCCATTCTTGGCGCGAAACTGGGCCGTCATGGCCACCAGCAAAGCTAACGTGATGACCGTGAGTAGAATAAGCCAGATAATAAAGCCGATAAACATGGGCTCGCTTATAAGACCCACGGGATTCTGTATGAAATGACTAACACCTACAAGAGAAAGGGGGAAGATTTTAATTATTCCTTTATTTTATTTGACAGCAAAACTGTAGGTCGTTCTGCTTACAAGATAGTTGGCAGATAGCTAACCTTTTACAGGCGACAGATACCGTTATTGCCTGAACATATAAGTCAGTCCGGTCAACAGGAGCTCGAAAATAAGATTTGCTTTTTTTTTCTCCTGTCGTCAATACAAACCTATAGCTATCAGGCCTGATAGCAAACCTCAAGCATAATGGAAGTCCCGGGGGAATAATTTTTCAAAAACAACTCTCGACATAAACCAGTTAAGAACTAAGAAAATAAATTAGGACGGAATGGTGTATATGTAGAAAGGCAACATATGGATAACACCTTCACATTCTTTAGTGAAACCGAAAGGTATTTAGAGAATAAACCAAAAGTTATCTTCGGCAGAACTTCTCAATGCCACTAAAACAAGTCCTGTTGAAAACAGAAAAGCCATGTATTTCCGTCTCCTACTAAGGTTAAAACTCCGATGCGGTTTTTTTTTTACAAAAGCACTCGGGTTTACTGGAGGAAAAAGCAGATCAGCGAAAAGGCGGGGAAACAGATCAGTACAAAGGCATGAAAACCTACCGGGTGAACAGGTAGCCTCTGGAGTAAGCAGGCAGGCATATGAGCCCGGAGTGTTTACACACACGAGTCCGGCTCCACACGCTGTCTCCTTCAAACATTCGTCCACGTCTAAAGGGAAATGAACACGACAAGGTTATTGGATAAATGCATACACACCATTCGTCAGTGTGACTTGTAGCTTGGCTAGTGGTGGAATCAAGGTAAACCGTTGTATTATTACACACAGAGGCAAAGTTGGGACTTGACACTTTGAATTGTTGGTGGACATGACAAAGCAATGCACTACAGCACATTCAGCTGTCAAGGTGCACTAGTTGGTTGCCGTTTCTGCCGGAATTCACAAATATATACTGTTGTATAATTATGCTGATAACACTCCTCATGTTTTAAAACCAAATACTGCGGAAGATGCCTTTCGACCACACTTGTTCCAGGATGCCTTACGGCCAAACTGGTTTATGAAGTCTTACGACCACACTGGTTTTGTGCTGCTTTACGACCACACTGGTTTATGATGCCTTACGACCACACTGGTTTATGATGCCTTACGACCACAATGGTTTAGCATTAAATGTGTGCCGTCTTTATGTATCAGTGCTGGAGGGATATACACGACGTGGACCCTGGTCCTACCTTTACATGAATGAGCGTCGTCGCTAAGGTAAAACCCTTCCCGACAGCTACACTCCACCTCGCCCGTGCTGTTAGTACACATGTGCTGACAGAATCCATTGTGTTTTTCGCAAAATGGGATTTCTGCGCAAGAGAAAATCTGGCTTTAACACATTTTAAACAAAAAAATTTACATTAAGAGTTTCGAATATTTTTAACCTAAAGCATTAATTCCATGTTGGGTTAACTCCAAATACCCATACACATACCCAGTTATATTTATGAAACATTGCATCAGAAATATTACAATATATATACGAACATTGGAAAAACCAGAACTGGATCATCATCTCAACATTGGGAATTTAAAAAGTTTAATTCAAGTTTTTTTGACTTACCTTTACAAGTTTTATTGTCCTTTGGATCCAGCTGGAAACCATCGGAACATGCGCAATAATAGCTTCCGGGACCATCAATACATTTCTGTGAGCAGCCATGAACGATCGTTTGGCAGAGCGTAACCAAGGAATCGCTCGTGCTGGCGTCTCGACACCATGGTAACTCCACTGTTAACCCCAAATCTGCGGATGAACCAGTCGGGAACCCTTAGCGGATTGTTGTAAACGGTCTTCTTTGAAAATTCCACATAAGTGGATTCGCGTAATTTGACACATATCGCTTCCGCCAGGTTTGCAGTACATCCTCCATTCTCCATTGCAGAAAAAACACGCGACAGTGACAAAGAAAATTAGACATGCGTATATGTTCTAACTGAATGTATTGACTACTCAAGAATATTTCACTTATACGAAGGCGGCCAGTAATATGGTGACAGGAAACCGGAACCTGAATGTAATACTTATGGAAAAAACCATAGGGTTTGGCCAAAACATTACAGTATGAAAATCTGTCCTACATACCAAGGTAAAGGGTGATGGAAGAGAAATGAAATGCAACTGAAACACAAGGAACAACTCCGTCGAAAACCGAACGTATCCTATGTGATATTCAGATATGATTCAACGGTGCGTTTTCCATCAAGATGCATATCGCAGTACCATAAACCGTGAATATCTGCAAAGTTAAAGACACCCAAGAATCAACGAGCCTGCTCACCTGTTGTAGATGGCACCGTCCCCACTATTACTGAAAAGACATGTTGTGACAACAGATTGATACAATTTAAACGTGACATAATTACACAAAACAATTCAATTTAACAGAAAATGTAAATGAGCCCAGTTTATATATTATATGCTCATTTCCTTAAATGCCTTGATATATTGCTTACAATTTTAGCACATTTATATAATTCTCCAAATACAACAAGTATGTTCAAGTATTCCTCAATTTCGCTCTTTCCAGATACGTTACTCACTGCAAATAAAATCGAAACTCAAACGTATACCAGAGAGAATAGGGTCTTTTCTATTTTGACTGAATGATATGAGATGGGTGGGATTGACAGTAATAATGTTAAGAAATGTATTTGTACATATAATTAGCATAACATACCGGTATATGGATGATTACGTTATCTGTACTTACCAGACGGGAGGATAAACAGACCAGTCAGGAGGGGGAGGATTTGTCCTCGCATCATTCTAAACCCTGAAACAATGTTAAGTTAGCTTTATCAGTACTCTTGTAATACTCCAGTGTTCGGTCCGGTGCCCAGTACATACGCATTTACGTGCGAAGCATGGTCAAGAATTCCGATTGTTGGAATAAAGCCAGCACCAGCATGAATACACGTATAACTGGCATCACAGTTATGAGTGACTACTGAGTGACCTATATGTTATGTGCGATCAACGAGTTGTTAATCACCAATGAGCTTTGACTGATCAATGAGTTAGGAGTCACCAATGTAAATGACTAATCTGATACCAAACTCTCGTTACTAGTTTGGTTCTATTTCTGTTCCCTTTGTTTTGTTTTTTTTTTTTCTTTTTTCCTGTCAGGAAGTCAGCGTGAGCTGCACATGAACTCACAGCGACCGCATTGGTGAGAGACATCTGGGTAATTAATACCCCTGGCCAGGTGAAATCAACAACGGTGATCCCAACGTCTAAATGCCACTCAAACAAGTAAACGGTGAGCAACACAATAACTGCAGATTTCAAGGGAACGTCCCATGACACCCATAAATATTGTGTGGCCCCGAAAGTTTTCGACGATTTACCACTGACGTTAATACGCCAGCAATATTATGGTCACCACTGAAGATTGTTGGAATAACATAGACTTTCCAGAAAATAGAACTGGAGGAGGGGCGCAAAATCATGTCAGTGATAACGAGGTTTGAGCGGTGGTGAAAAACTACAGATAAACCATACCATGAGCATGACAGGAACCACTGCATACCTCGACCAGGGTGCTGCATATATTAACAGGTTAGTGGTTAATCCCCTGTCCTGGGGTAATTCGGATAAAATGTGAATACCTGCAACAATTAGTAACACATGGGATCCCGGATGGCCATTAACCACGTAGGGTGTGGCCCATTAGGAATGGATAGCCTGCAGACGGGAGGGGGGGGGGAGACGTAGGTGGAGTGCCAGCTAAGGGAATGGAGGGGGAAAGACGGGATGTAGGAGAACAAGGGAAGATTGGGAGGGGAAATACCGTAGGATGGAAGTCTTCAAATACTACAAATCCCCCACGAATACTGGCTTCGCCAGATAATCACACTGAGAGGTAAGCGTATAACAGCTCGACGCCATTTCGGCTGAAGTACCAGCAGATTTCATCTGACCGAGGTGCCAAAGCTGATGTTGGGTTACAGGACTGTCAGAGGACGTCCACAACATGTGTGTACTACAGGGGGCCTCCACCCGGCCTTTCAAAGCAAACGCTTATTTCTTTGGAGTTTTAGAGTTTTGGAGTTGTGCTTTAGAATATTTCTCTTATACTACGGTGGCCATCATTATAGTGAGAAGAAAACAATCAGAGACCTGGGGAAACCCACGACAATCTGAAGGTTACTGTCAGCCCTCTCCCCACGTACTCAAATAAATGTAACTTTATATATGGCAACACATATGCAAAATTCCGTATACCGTACTTAGGCTTATGTCTATCGTGCAATTTCTTTAACATCCTTTAAAATCCACTTTACGGTCCACTCTTACTTAGACCCAGGTGTCTCCTTCTCCAACTGAAGTTGTGTATACATCAGTGTAAATTTTTACTGGTAATGTTCAATAACGTCATTTCATGATTTCTCAAGAACTGCATTCAGCCAGAGAATTTGAAAACTCGACTATTCCTGATTTCAGGAAGGGTGTAGTTCGTAGCTCACATATCCCAGATGAAAAATGGAAACAAAAGCCATAGTGGTCACAGTCCGATTATCTCCTTACACTCACTCTGATATGCTTCACTGAAATCCACTGAACACTGAAAGATTTCCTTGTAGAAGGACGTTTCCTGTGCAGGCTTTTCGTACAGTTCCTACCGTAAGTTCACATGCCATTCTGCCCAAACACGGGACCAAATTTTGACGCTAGTTAGCGGTCAGTGAAGCGACTGTATTTAGGAATTGCAAGCTTTCTAACCTGTTGGCTGTAATGTGTATAGCTGTACACTCTCCAGTGAGCCCTAAGTCGACCGGGTCCAGCGATAATACTATACAAACTACAATGTTACTGGTCACGGGATTACCTTTCGCTATTAAGGAATTCGGAACACAATAGACGCTGACCAGCGGCGTAAAACCGGTTTACAGCTTGGAGGGTTACCTAATGTGTGTGTTGGTGGGAGAATTGTACCACAGCTGTGTCTGGACTTGATATGCACCATTCAAACCCACATTTACCTCAGAAGTTAAAACTGACAAATGTGAACCCACATAAAAAAAAGAAACAAAAAGCATCCTATTATATTCCTTCGCCAGTTTTAGGAATGTCGATAAGGTGAAATGGCCACAATCCTTGCTAACCGTCCAGAACGCCTGCAGGCACATAATGGAAAATTTCGCGTGTGCTCCTACCTGACTACTCGCACTGACTACTACTGTTGAATTAATTCCCTTTTTATTGCATTTATGTATACTCATATACATCTTGCAAAAGGTTACAATGGCATATACGGTGATTGCCAATACGCAATATCATCATTAGTTACCTGAGACTGTATGTTAATAAATTCCCACCCTTGTCACCAGCCCATGGCCAACTCAGTCATACCCTGGTAATGCCGTGAAGTCTCGCATACATGTCACGTGAAAAAAATGTAAGGTTATGAGCTTTGTGTAAGTAGACATGAAGCTAAATGGTGAGAATGAATCGTCCATTCTGTGTGGATAATGTGAATATATATGCATGTACCATTGGGGAAAACATTGCTTTGTTTCTTAACACCTGGACATAAATACGAGGGGGGAATGCATCCCTGCTAGACCTATGGATTCCTAAAAAATATACACACAACATGCATAACCAGGTAGTAACCGATTAAACAATTCTGAGCTACAAGAGTATATTACATTGCTGTCTTCCTCAAATAATACTATACAGTTAGCATTGGGCTAGAAAACTTGTAAAGATATAACTCGAATATTTCAATGCCCTATCTTATATTTACAAGACAGAACATAAAATGACATACCTGGTAGAGTGTTTCTTCAAGCCTTGTGTCTGCGTGATTTGTCTAAGCTTCAGATTAAGGAATATTCCGATTTTAGGTGCCTAATATACACGCTCAGCGTTCCAGCGATTTCTAGACTCCCTGGCCTAACGCCCGTACCAGTCAGGTTTCCACCTGTTTCAAAAACCCTTCTATGACTTGCAGTGTCCAACTGTCCAATCCATTTATACAGGTGAGTATGAGATTACCCTCCCTGCTGATTTCTCCTCCAGAAGGATCGAGCTTTTAACCCTGTCGTCTCACAGCGTTTCTCGCACGCCACACCCCCATTCGGGGCTGAAACAAATGCCTCACCCACTCAGTATAACCCTACATGAAATGAGAACCTATTTCCGACATACTTTATCCACGGTTCCCTGCAGCTCGTTGGGAAGTCATGCTGTATGCCATGACATGGGGCACGTTTCAATACACCCGAGACAAAAGATATATTCATACAAAAGATATATTCATAAAAGATCTTCCGATCATTAACCAGTTTCAAATATATATTATTTTTCACATACATTGCAGTTAGACAACAACTGAAGCGTTGACGATCTTACATGGCGAAGAACTGTGCCTATTGATACAAAGTGAGAAACAAGTTTTCAAGTTTTATGATGCCTACAACATAGTACTAATTGTCCACCCCTGAAATCGTATTTGGCTTTTCAATAACCTCTCCTCGGGCAGCAAGTCCAGCACAAGGTGTATCCGAATCCATGTTCTCTGAGGTGATTGACCATGAAAGCGTGGACGTAATATATCATTGCTATTTGAACACAAACTGATGCATCTGGTTATACGAAGACAACTTTGATACATGTATCCCAGGCTAGTAAAGTAGAGCGGAATGAGCAAATTAAGTACTGGTCGATCCAGTGTCTGAAAACAACGAGTAACTGGGAGGTCGAGTCTGATGCCTTCGAGGTGGCGTTTCAGTGAGGTAGTATCACACGTGTTAACAACGGGGACCGACCGCCTGTAAGGTGAGATCTCGTCAAAGACAAACGCGTACGCATGTATTTGTGTCTAACAACATGAGATTGATAATAAAATAATTTAATTTTTTAAAATATATGCCTGTCCGCATATATTTTCTGTTCACAATTGTCCAAGACTGGTTGGTGTCTGCTTTATTTTATACTCCTGTTACACGACTAGCTTGTGCCAATGTCAGGAACTACGAATACTGACAATTTATTTATTCACACATCGCTTTTTAAACTTTTGAATGCGGCAAGTCCAAAACTGGTGGGTCCCTGCTTTATTTGATACTGCTTTTAACGGCTTGTGGGCACGTGTTTAAATGTATAATGAGATGATCACTGAATACTACTAAATATTAAACACTTTCGGAAAATCAGTGTCGCACAACTATACACGTATCCTACTAAAAACTTTTCAGTGTAGCAGATCCCATGGTAATGTAGTTAGGCTTTTTTTAGCTTATACTCTTTCAAAAAGTTTACAATGATAAAAAGGCTGAGAGGAAATTTCCAACCTTTAATATCCTCAAGACATTATCGTTAATTAGCACCTGTATGTCCAAACGACTTGAGAAAAGCCGGTGGTGTTGGCCCCACGGGGATGCTACCTGGTACAATTGACTGGTCATTTCTCACGGGTGGACACACCCCTTACACATGCGAATGGGAATAAGGGGTGGGGTGAAAGCACGGAGGAGGTAGGGTGTCTGTACCAAAAACCGGGAGGGGTGTGAGTTTTAATGACAGATTGACAGGAGCTAACTTTGAAGATTGACCCTAAACCCTTACCCCCTCCCCACTTTCCCACCTGTCTGTCTCCAGGCAAGTACACAAAATACACAGGTATATTACAGGCTCAACCTGCCATTGGTATAGATGACTTAGACCTGAGATACAGTATGTCGTACGGTCGATCTATGACAAAATAATTTGACGGTCCAGTGTGAATGGTAACAAGGAGAGACAATGAGATCATTTTGTTAGAGATGCAACATGGCCGAGAATGGAAGTCAATTATCCGTATAAACTGTATGTACTTATGGGAATGTGATGCTGAGATGTAACACACATCATGGTAGATTACAGTCGGATTTGAGGAACAAATGTTCAACATCAACTACGCATTAAACAGTGTATCGTCCGCCACTCTTAGTATCATGTTGTGAGTGGCTTGTTCAAACAGAGCGTGAAGGTATTTAAGGTGAACCCACAGTCCGAAGCAAGTCATGTTCGTTGTTGGGGTCGAAATGGAACTCCGGTACTTATAAAATTAATTATTACATAAAAACAAAAAAAGATGCAAGATATCGATGGTGACATTTTCTAAAAGTGCATAAATCGACCATTGAAGGAAAAATACAGAAGGATGGGTTATAAATGATTCAACTGAAAAGTTGCGGTTTAGTCTCTTCGCTATAGCCGTAGAACCAGCATGTTACATTGACAAATATCATAAATAGGATACCGTATAGGACTTCATAACACATGTTTAACTGCGGTGAATTGTTGTGTCATCT
Organism: Acanthopleura granulata; assembly: GCA_016165875.1. NCBI lineage: Eukaryota > Metazoa > Mollusca > Polyplacophora > Chitonida > Chitonidae > Acanthopleura > Acanthopleura granulata. The sequence continues at coordinate 321,192 of JABBOT010000008.1, forward strand.
CAACACATATAACAATACACAAGAAACGAGTTTCCAAATTTGCATAAATGAAGACTGTTTAATGATCAATAATACTGGCATATCACTGTGTATATGTTCAGTGCTATGCGCACACACTTAATAAAATATGCCAGCGATAGTGCATGCCCATAAACAAAATAGTAAACATAAAAAAAACAACAACAACAATTTGATCCTACTATTTTAATGTTTACATCACGTCTTTCTTTCCGAATATACATCTTGGATATTCAGTTTTCATATGCAGCTAGGTTACATAGCTGGAGTGAATAGCTTTGGGTAACAGACAAAATCCATTTATTGATATATACCCCCAGATTGTATCTGCAATTCCAACTCAGCTAACATCAAACATTCTCAGTAAAATGCAAAACTTCACTGCATGGTTTAGCTGTGTCCCAGTTATAGTGATAATTGTAGTATCAAGCAATTCTGTTCACATCTATAGGCATCTGATCCTCCCCCTCCGCACATTTAATCATGACCTTGATGGTGCCACAAGACGCAGTCCTTGGTGTCATCTCAATTCTCCGCACATTTAATCTTGACCTTGACAGCACCATCAGAAACAGTCCGTTTTGTTATCTCAGTTCTTCGCACATTTAATCATGTCTTTAATGGCACCATCAGACCCAGACCTTGGTGTTATCTCAGTTCTCTGCACATTTAATCATGACCTTAATGGCACCATCAGCCGCGGTCCTGGTGGTCTCGAAGGCCTGTAGAGCCTGCTCTAACGTGAACCTGTGAGTAACCAGGGGCTTCACGTTGACGGTGCCCGACGCCACCATAGCAAGAGCTGTGGGATAACTGGTGGAGGAGTAAAACATTGATTAATTTCAAAAATATTAATAAAACTTTGATTAATTTCAAAATGTCATTTCTATCAGCTTAATTCAGATTCACCAAGGCCGTCATTAGGCCACTCACAACAATTTATGGCCATCATTATGAATACTAGCAACTTATCCAATTATCACATTAGTGTATAAACTTCATAACATCATCATGATTCAATTGCCAAAATTTTGCTGCTATAATGTCCAAGTGGCGTCAAGCCACAATCATTCAACGATTCTTGCATTCACTGATTCGTTCATTCATCCATTCATTCACCTGACTCAAACTTTAAAACTTAAATATGATGTTTTGAATGTGTTGTTCATAATCTGAATTTGATTTCCATGAAGGATTTTACCTGTACGACCTCTGGTCATCATTTTTCTATCAGTTTATTTTGTTTCAGTTCATGATTAGAATGTTGAGTCAGGTGAGGTAATGCTAACCAATTGACATAGCGGAAGATGCCCCGGATGTCCACCTCTCGTACTGCCGCATCCACCACTGGCAGTTCCACCACGGACGGGCCTAGTCCGACAAGCACAACACAACCACCCGACGACGTCGCCTGAAAAAGTCAAGTAAAGCAACAGACATATAAATCCATATTTATCACTACAGGTCTATTTCTTTACGTTACAGCTTACTCTGCGCCAAGGGATACTTCAAGTGTATGTCAATTTAGCAAAGATTTCTTTAGTGTTAGCTCAGAACTACTGAAAAAAGCCTTTAAACTAAGTCTATAAGCTATGGGCCAATTGTACACATCTAGTTTTTAGATACAGTAAGGCTTAGTTTCAAACTATGGTCTAGAACACCTAAATGGTTTGACACTAAGACAAATCAACATCGTTTTGAACCTTTGACACATGAACTAAGAACACAAGACTGGACCTGTAAATTTTGACTTGGGTAAAACGCGGATGGTGGAATGGGTTCCAGTTTTCTAGAATTGACACCCACCGTGATTGCTAAGGCGATACTAGGTGGCGCTCCACTACACTCTATAGTAATATTTGGCGCATCTCCCAGTGTATTCTCAATTTTCCTGGCCAAAACTTTAGCATCTTTGCTGTCCACTAACACGGTGTGATCGGCACCTAGGGATTTGGCCACAGCCAAACGACCAGCGTCAATGTCTGAAACATGAACAGCGTTATTGCTTGATGAATGATTGGTTAATAGACTCATTGATTGATTGGGTCATTAGACAGCTGGTTCGTTGATTTACTTGCCTTGCACAGTTAGGTCAAGGGGTGAAAACAAATCTCACAAATGTAAGAAATATAAGGCATATAAGATAAAATATAAGATTTTTACGATTATATCATGTAACCTAAAATATGCAATAAACAAGTAACAGACAATTTATACACGAAGTTTTTATTTTAAAGCAAAGAAAACACTAAAATGAAGTTTCCAATTACATAAATACGTTAAGACATTCAACTTAACCCATCATATTTTGAAAAGCTTAGAGTAACTAACTTAGTGCTTGGACCAAAGAAAAGGCTCCATCCTGGGATAACGTTTACACTTATTTGGTGTTTTGCAATGTCCTTCATAGAACTTCAGCACTATCACCAAGCTGACACTTATGAACGGTTCCCTAAACTGTTGAGCTGTCAGTACAGAAGCAAAATGGAAGGCAGCAAATCCACACCATGAAAGCCAGTCCCTCCAGAAGGCATTTTAACACAAGAACTCACCGGTCATGACAACCTGTGAGGCCCCCATGGATTTGGCCGTCAGTAAGTTGACCAGGCCGATAGGTCCTATAACAGAATTTATACATTTGTTTATTTATCTGATTGATGGGTAACGCTGTACTCAGGATTTTTCACTTACGTGTCAACGACTAGGTTTATATGTGCAAGAAATCGGGCAATACGGAGTAAAACATCACCCTTCTCCTGATACCTGACAAACTGCCTGACTTAAAACCAGTCGACGCAGCCGGAGCTGGATTCGAACATGCGACCTTATTTAACAAAGGCCTGACAGTTGCAGCCAGTCAGCGCTTTAACTTTTTAAGTTAGCGGGCGCCCTTCCTGCATCAAAAATGGTATACCATTGCTCGTCAATAACAACAGTGTTGTGTATTACTCGTATATAGTGATAAAACTTTGTGATACAGATAAACACATCATTACAGACGTGGACAAAAAGCTTCTAACACGCTGAAAAAGACAGAAACAACCTTGATGTTTGGTGACAAATTTTTCAGAGTGTAACTCATCAGCAACACATGTATAATGCGGATATAGCCAGTCACAAATAAGACTATACAACAATTCAAGAAATAGTTAGGCACATTTCACAGTTACAAGTAGCTTGGAAATATTAATCACCACAACGTGTACAGCACAAGAGCCCATAAACTACAACCTCTGGTGGGGAAATACAGCTTAATGATGTCAGTTGAGCACGCCTTACCTCCTCCACACATTAACACCTGGTTGCCCAGGGTAACACCTGCTCACCCAATCACAGGCGCCCACTGATGCCAGGTGAGCATGCCTTTCCTTCTCCACAGATTAACACTTGGTTGTCCAGAGTAACACCTGTCTCCCAATCACAGTCTACTCATGTCAGATGAGCACGCCTTACCTGCTCCACGGATTGTCAAATGTCGTTACCTGCTCCACAGATTAACACTTAGCAGCTCACCTGCTCACTCGATCACAGGCACCCACTGATGTCAGGTTAGCATGTCTTACCTGCTCCATAGATTAACACCTGCCTGCCCAGGGTAACACCAGCTCATCTGGATATAAGCGCTCACTGAGGCCTGGTGAGCATGCCTCACCTGCTCCATAGATTAACACTTAGTTGCCAAGGATAACACCTGCTCTCCTGCAGGCGTGAATACCCACAGATAACGGCTCCAAGGGCCCCCTCCTCCTCGTTGACGTTATCAGGAAGCCTACAGATTAACATCTGGCTGCCCTGGTAACACCTGCTCACCAAATCACAGCCTAGTGATGACTGGTGAGCATGCCTTACCTGCTCCACAGATTAACAGCTGGCTGCCCATGTAACACCTTCTCACCCAATCACAGTCTACTGATGATGCTAGGTGTGTATGCATTATCTGCTCTACAGATTAACACCTGGCTGCCCAGGGTAGCATCTGCTTATCCAAACCCAGGCGCCCACTGATGCCAGGTGAACATGCCTTACCTGCTCCACAGATTAATACTTGGGTGCCCAGAGTAACACCTGCTCTCCTGCAGGCGTGAATACCCACAGATAACGGCTCCAAAAGGGCCCCCTCTTCCTCGCTGACGTGATCAGGAAGTCTGAAAGAATGGCATCTCGTATTAAAACAATTCTAAACTGCACACATGATTCAACTCTCACCCAAAATGGAAGAGTGTGTGACAAAAACGTGATCTATCTTTTACTGTATCGATGTCGGCCATATAATGATTCGTAAAAGAACCAATTTTATATCATATAAAACAATCCCACCTGAAATGAAACTGAGCCCCTTACATGGAACAATGAGATGTTCTTATGAAAAGTTTGCGATTGTGAGTAATAAGTTCACTTGTAGTAGAAATCTTTACAGAAGGTCAGTAATACTTGTGGCAGAAAACTTGCGTCAATGAAGTCCTTAATATGACTAAAAAGATGAGATAACGCTAGTGAAGCGATTATTTGTAACCGAGACTTCCTATTTAATAGGCAAACCGCATTACAGAAAACTGTACCCAACGCTACTGAAGCGCTCACTTATATGACAGAAAGCTTGACCCAACACCAATGAAACGCTATATTTGTAATAGTACACTTTACCGAGGACATTCCTAAACTTCGTTGCAAAGCACTTACTTGTAGCAGAAGTCTGCCGCATGAACGTAATACCGGGCGAGGGAGCCGTCATAAGGGGGCGTGGCACAACAAGCAATGTCCTTACACAGGTTATACCGACCTCCCTTACAGTATTTGCACCGTCTACAAGGAACAGCAGGCTCGATGGCCACGCGGTCACCTGGATCAAAACATTACATACATCTTAATATATTGTCTAAGTTCTTTGGTGGTATCTTTTGAACGTTGATTTAGAAATTGGTCTTGTGATTATCGAAACATTCTTTATGGTTAACGACTGGCATACGAAATTTATTTCGACGCCCGAATACAAGTAACGTATTAATGTTCAAAATCCTGAGGGTCATGAGAGACACCAATAGCTGTGGCAAAGCAAATACAGAGCAGTTTGTCTTTGATTTCGCCTTAATCGGCATTAAGCAATTACAAATGATTTGAGCTCAAAACAACACCATCCTCACATATATAACTAAACGTTATTTGCACAGTTCGGGTGATTGCAGACTTACCGACTTTCAGATGGTCGACGTCTTCTCCAACTTTCGATACAATTCCACAGGATTCATGACCCAGCACCATAGGTGCTTTGACCACAAAGTCGCCGATCTCCCCGTGGGTCCAGTAGTGGACATCAGATCCACAGATACCCACCGAGTGAATCTTGATCTGTACCTCTGCCAAAAAGAGGGAAATTTGACTGTGGTATAGCATAGCTTCGTTTTAACCATTTAAATGTTTTACTTGAGGTTGTTTTAGTATCATTACTTGCAGCATGTATGTTACAGGGCAAACAAGGTAAACACATATTATACATTCAAGATAATAAAGTTGAGCAACAAAATAATATACCAACCAAAAATAGTAAGGGAGTTAAGAAAGATTTAATTTCTTAAAGCAAAACGAAGGAACTGTGTGGTAAATATTACGCGGGTACAACGCACCATACTAGACTTTGCATACAACATTAACCAATTGGTCTGATTAAATGTTAAAAAAATACACCGTGTGCTCGTTTCTTTAAGTTCGGCTAAAGCACGACACCATGTATTTGGCGTACACCGTCATAATATATTGCTGTGCAATTTAGGTTTAGTTCATCAGGGTTTTCTCGAGTATATTTCACTTAAGTTGAAGCTTGTACGATTAGCACCGGTGACCTCATTACCATGGGCTTGTGGCGAGATTGGCGCCTCAAAGGACAAAGCCAGTGAGGGCCCTTGCGTGGCTCACAGACAAATTGATGTATATGCTGTATACTATTGGGTTTGTTTTTCTACTCCTGTCATCATTGAGGAGAACCTTTCCTGCCTAAAATAAGAAGTTCCAAAGTTGTACAGTCTGTTGATGAGTCCTGTCTTTGGGGATAGCGTTTTGTGCGTAATTGGTGACCTTGTTCTCTAGTTTATTCCCTGCACTGTATTTTTTTATATTAGTATACAACAGTAGTTCATCCGGCTTCAGCTCAAGTCGCCACTAAACCGGAGTACCCATTAAGAGCTCTGTGTGAAAAAAACTTCAAAGTTTGAAATTTGAAGTAGATGTTGTTTAGAATATCGACGGTCTTCAGTGCACCAGTGAAAACTGATGACTGCTTCTCTCTGACAAGTTTTCACGCCAAGTGGCTTTGGTAATGGGTATTTATGCTTGGTTTGGGAGTGGCAGACGAAATGTCGATCTTGACACATAGATTCTGATTCACGACAAATTAGTAGTATCTATTCTCTACACACAGGCGTTGTTCACGTGGTCTCCCACGAGGATAGATATAGGTCTAGGCTACAGACCTCAAGCATACAGCCAAGTACAAAGGTGTAGAGTACTAGGTCTTCATAAGATGTGGGTCAGTGTTTTATCAACAGATAACTTTACATTATCAACATTTACCCAGCGCCTCGCAAAGTAAACTGAACCAGATATAAGGTAACAATGGCTCTACTGGACTGAATATTGTAAATCACGACGCATCATTTCGAAATGGATTAACTACACCCTATACGCTGTAAAGTAAATTGATCACACTTTACTCCTGAAAGCTGAATAATTTTTGTTTGATAAGAGGCAAGATTATAGTGTATTGTTTCTAAGATAATGATCTGTAAATTTGTGCCAAGCCGCCACATGCATTTCCTTCGTCTATTTCCACAACCTACCCCCGTTGCCTGGTTCTGGAATTGGGCGATCAACCTGAAGAAAGCAAAAAGTCACAGGACTATTAAACAGTTTTAATGATAAACATTTCGACAATGCGCCAGAATACAGCAATAGACTTTGAAAACCATCTGTGGCTTATCTAATGGCTGATAGCGATTGAGTAACTATAGCCTTGGCCTGGGAACAAGATAAGCTGTGATATGATAATCGCCCAAAACAACAAAGTGTATATTGTGCAGGCGTTTTAGACGTCATGCACGGGAATCTGGTTGGGATAAACGAAATTTGCTTTTAACTCAACTACTCAGTTTCCAAAACACTCACGAACTTGTTACATCTCGGCTGTAACTTGTCCACCCAGTAGGCCTACAGATGCCTCATTCATCTGATACTCCAGTGTCAATGATTAACTATATGTATCTGATCAAGGATGTTGAATATTAATACCTATGGATTATTCACATAGAACATCCCCTATTGTTTTTAATACAGTATATTCAATGCTGGAAAAAATCCTTACTCGTATCATACCTCGCTCCAATGATGCTGCATGCGAGCAGGTTGCACTGTTTTGTCATTTCAGTGACAGAGGGGAGGTTACTCTAAAGGCACTACTGTGGAAGTCATATGACCTATATTCTCGTTAACACATGCACACATGCTGAAAAAGATTATACGGTCTGGTCTGTGGTTTCGTTCTGAGCTGGCTTTGAAGCGCATGTGATCTATGAGCCACAGGACAAACAGCCGGAATTAAGACAGAACATAATTACCAGTTGCAAATCGCCTTTTTTCATCAAAACGGCGGATAGGTTTTTAGTCGGCCCCATTGTGTCGCTGGCTAGCTGCTAACTGGAGCAGTACAAAGCAGGTTACATGGCGCTATCTAGGCTAACGAACGGCAAAGCAGGCCGTGTGCAAATTACGGCTGGCGCTGTCACAGTGACCTTTATGCCACTAAGACCGCTTCGTATAGAGAGGAGTTTCTTTAGTGTATCATCAATACAAAACAAAAACAAACAAACAAACAAACAAAAAAGACGAAGACAGAAAATCCAGTAAAATAAAGTAAACCAACACTGCATCTCTGCTTGATCTTCGCTGTGCATTATTTATGTTTACATGAAGGTTAAAACATATTACTCTCAAAGGCAAACCCCTCAGCGGCCTATGCATAGCACAATGGTATAGCCTCCATGCACCTATAAATATCTATTTAACCGTCAGCACTTAACTATTTAATAAGGCCATTAATTAGTATAGCAAAACAAAACTGTAGCCTACTATTTAGAGACTCTCTCCTGCCGCTGGTTAAATACATGCACTGTAGGCTTACAGCCCATGCTCTAGGCGAACCCACATCAAAAAATAAACCTTAGTACATCTAATAAAGTCACTTTCTGTTCAGATGGTAAATAAAATATATAGGACTGCATTTTTAGAACTACTGGAATCATATCGCTAAAACTGATTTTTACTCTATAAATGAAATATATTTTGAGAGTAAAATTAAGTTTAACGTATAATTTATCACATGCACCTTTATATAATTACACACCACGTCACCGGTAGGCTATGAACTTGTTGTAGTATTTCAGAAAAGTACGAACACATAGAGGCTGCAGATGAGGCAAGATGTATTCTGGTTATCAGTACAAGTCTACGTGTACATCCATCACTGTTGTCAAGCATGGCAAGCGTGAGGCCCTCACTCGTACGTTACTCACTGGTACATTTACAACGTGTACATTGTATTAGATACTGCATTTTCCCCTCTCTGCAAAAGAGTTTCCTTTATAAAAAGAGAGACAATAATTGTAATTGTCCTTAAGGCTGAATTAAGAGAAAGCATATAGTGTAGTCATAATCAACAGAACTCGAACAATGTTGCCTTTTTTTCAAACTCTACTTGTTAAAAACAATCAAAGGCATATAAACTACCTTGTTACAATGCTGAACAAGTGAAAAAGAAAATATTTTCAATATCTGACATAATCTCGCATACAGACAGGCTGACCTCTGGTCCGTCTTGGCCTATTACAGTTAGTTACTGCCTGTTGTGCTACATCACATTTACAAAAATCAAGATTATTAACATTTTAATTTGGAGTAGTAATGGAAGAACCTGAAAACTGAGCTAATCTCTGAACATTTCGTGTTTTCCCATCAGCAGTTATGTACGTGTTTGGTCCAACTTTCCTAGTTATCTGTATGGGACTGGAAAATTTACTTTCACCCTTTGGAACATGTCCAGTTCTTTTACCTTCTAACTAAATCACCCGGTTTGTAGGTTTGTGATTTTGCACCTTTGTGTTTGTTGGTGTATGTCGTGCTTTTTTCTTGTTTGGATTCCACGCGTTTGCGCACAATCCTCTCTTCGTTAAAAACAGAAGACTTAGTAGCATGGACAATGCCTGACTTAGTTTTCAAGTCACGACCATGGAGTAAAACAGAAAGTTCAACTCCTGTTGTGAGATGAGGTGTGCATCTGTACACAGCTAAAAAATCTCTGACTGACTTTTTGACTGGTCGTCCTAGAATCCTAGCAGTTTGAACAGCTTCACTGAGAACTTTATTAAAGCGTTCAATTTCTCCATTTCTTTCGGGGTGATAAATGGCAGAACGAGTGTGTGTGATGTGTCTATCTTTAAGAAACGTTTCAAATTCAAACGAATCAAACTGTGGTCCGTGGTCGGTAACAATTTCGTCTGGGAATCCCTAGAGAGAAAATACAGACGTTAGAAAGTCAATTACTGATTCTGTTGTTGTACTTTGTGTAAAGCAAACTTCTGGCCATTTACTGTAAAAATCTATCAATGTAATGGCAAACCTATTCTCATGAGAATGGCATGGTCCTAGAATGTCTATCCCTAGTTTTAACCAAGGGCTAGTCGGCAATGGCACAGGTTGCATCGGACCGTTGTGACAAATACTGGTTTTGTCATTCATGTGACAAACAGAACAATTTCTGACAGCATCACGGACCTGTATGTCCATCTTAGGCCACCAAAACAACTCACGTAAACCCTGTTTTGTGCGCACAACTCCTTGGTGTTCGGAATGACGTAGTTCAATGTCTTTTAGAGATTTAGGTACCACAACGCGCTCGTTTCGGTATACCACGTTATCTATCACGGACAACTCATTGCGTACACAGAAGTATGGTTTTGCATCGCTTTCAACGAATTTTGCTTGGCTCGGCCATCCATTTTCAATACAGCTTTTAACAAGACCGCAAGACTTGTCTACAGGTGTAGCCTCAATCAATTCAGCTTTCGTGATACTGGTGTCTTGTCGGAGTATTTCACAGACACAATCGACTTTGCTATCAACGTTGGTATTGCAACTATCATTCACTTCGGCAGGTAAACGAGAGAGAGCATCGGCCACTTTGTTTTGAGCACTAGGTTTGTATTGCACTGTGTAATCGTAATACACCAGCTTGGCGTTCCATCTAGCTATCCGCAAATGTCTGTAACAAGAGTGTAACCAGGGCTTAGTGGTCAGTATTCAATGTAAACTTTCTACCCCACAAGTAGGTATGCCACCTTTCTACAGCCCAAATGCAAGCTAAAGCCTCGCGTTCTCCTACTGAGTAACGTTCTTCAGCATCGTTCAATTTACGTGAAGCGCACGCTACCGTAACTTCATCACCATGATCATTTATTTGAGTCATGATCGCACCGATACCGTAACCGGACGCGTTACTTGTCACGATCGTTTCACTATTCGGATCAAACAAGGAGAGGGCAGAGCTATTTATGATAGCCTCCTTGATATCGAGAAAAGCTTGGTTAGCTTTGGTTGTCCAGTTAAATGGTACTGTAGCTTGTGTATCTCTGACCGGTTGCCCCAATGTAGCAAATTGGGGAAGAAACTTTGCGTAAAACGACGCCAGACCTAAGAATGAACGACCTTCTGAATTCGCTGGGCATGCCGCGTTCGCGATCCCTTGGATCAGTTCAGGACTGGGTCGGATACCTTCACTGTCCAATGCATGAGTTAGCACCTGCATACTGGACACACTAAATTCACATTTCGTGTTCACCTTGATACCTGCATCAGACAATCGCTTGAGTATTTTGCGTAAATTTACATCATGATCAGCTTGAACTTTACCAGACACAAAAATGTCATCAAAGTATCAGATGACTCCAGGTGAATTACCTAAGGCAGAATTAAGAAGCCTCTGAAAGCTCGCCGGCGCAGATGCCAGTACAAAACAGACACGCTTGTATCTGAACAATCCCTCATGTGTAATGAAGGTGGTCAGATCACGACTTTCTTCAACTAACTCAAGTTGGTGATAAGCTGCTCTGACATCAAGCTTTGAGAAAACTTTTGCCCCATGTAACCCACTGAGTAACTCATCGATATTCGGTCCTGGGTATTTTTCAACCACTATCGACTCATTTAATTTCCGCAAGTTGACACACACGCGTATTGCATCATTTTTCTTCCACGCCACGACTATCGGCGAAAACCATTCGGAAGCTTCTACGTGCTAAATAACATCCTCCTGTTCAAGACGTTTTAACTCTTTCGCTACCTCAGCTCTAACGGCGAATGGAAGTGGTCGCAACTTTTGTTGCACAGAAGTCGCATTTGGTTTCAAACGTATTTTGTGTTTGTAGCTTGAAATCAGACGCAGATCATCTGTAAATACTTCTGGAAATTCAGACGGTATTGTACAGTCTCTGTCCAAGCAGACGGAATTTTGTTAGCGACAGTGTGTAGAGTATATGTTACATCGCTTGACCTACTTTCTGTGCTTTGATCAGCTGAATGAGTAGGCGTGGTTTGTGTGGGCATAGGACTGTGAGCAGCAAAACATAACAACGTTTTACCCTGAACGTTAATGCCTAATGCTTGAATTAAATCTTCTCCAGGAGTGTAGAACCTTGTTTAACAACATACCAGACAGCAGTAGCGCATTTTCCTTTGTATTGAACATTACATTCAAAACACCCAACAATTTCAATGTTATCTGAGGCGTAGGATCTGAATGGTCCCTTGCATGGTTTTAAAGCATCATGCAGAAAGTACTTTGAGAAGTGTTTTTCATTTATCAATGAATCATAAGAAGCAGAGTCCACTACCACAGTCATACTGGCATTATTTACTTTTATGTCACACATGTTTGACAGGTACTGCTTTCTGCACGCCGAACATATCCAACGGGTTGTCGTCACAGTCAACTTCTTGTACAACATGTGCCGTTTACCACGTGTTACCTTTGGCTGGGCAGTCTTTATCATTGGCAAAGATGGCTAGAAGATCCACATTTGTAGTACTGTTTTTTCTGCTGTCCTGATTGTCCACGTTTCCTTTGTTTCTTTCCAGCTGGACAGGGCTGGACTTTGACATTTTTAACAGAATTTGGCGATCTTGAATCCGTTCCGAAGGCCTGTGCCTCTTTGATAGCAGTTTCAACACGACGGGCGAGCTCAATGGCGCGATTAAGCGTAAGGCCAGGCTCCATGAGAAGACGTTCCCTGGTACAAGCGCACGTATTTTTCTCCACCAGTTGATCGCGTATCATCTCATCTCCCATATTACCAAATTCACATGTGACAACCAGCTCACGTAATGCCGAAATATATGTATCGACGGACACACCGGGATGTTGACCTCTCAGACGGAAACAATGGCGCCCAGCAGACACATTAATATCGGGTTGAAACCTATTTTGTAAAGTTGCCAGGGCTCGAATATAGACGTCGTTCTCGTTGGGGTTCAGCTCTTATGCAGTATAGCTGTATAGCTCGTTTGCTTTCCGCTGATGCGTCTTGTAGAACTGGAGCAAGCATGTAGTTTTCAAACAACCGCCTCCATTGGACCCACGGCATGCATGGTCTTCCTGGTGTAGGCAGAAAAGTCACCGGCGCTGACAAATCTTCGCTCGCCATGACCCCGATAATGTACTAGTGGTGTGCAAAGTTCATCCTCGTCGCCAGTTGTTGTCTTTCAGAAAAGGGAAAACACATAGAGGGTGCAGATGAGGCAAGATGTATTCTGGTGTAACCATCACTGTTGTCAAGTATGGCAGAGACTCTCGCTCGTACCTTACTCACTGATACATTTACAACGTGTACATTATATAAGCCACTACACTTGCTGCAGAGCGATCCCCTTTTTTGCAGCTGTATTGTGAACAGTGGAAGTATTTATACAGAACAGAAAATGTTCGGTTAATGAGATTTGGTCTTCTTTCGCTGCCATATCGAGCCGCACCGGAACCTATATAAGACTCTAACATAGGTGATCTTTGTACCACTTCGCTTAACGCTCAGCATATAGGAACAATCGGGAAGTTTTAAAGTTCTTTTGTCGCTAAAGGTAAAAAGAGTCCTACTGTATCATGTAACTTGTCAAAAGTGTTTTGCAACGTTTGTTGACTTTACTTCACTGGTCAATTATCAATTCTTTTTAACCAATTTTCACCATAGTTCGTCAAGTCTGAATAACTTTTGGAGACACTTTTTTAGACACTCATGTTCTAATAAATGTAATCAAAAACAGTTGCCTAAAAGTTTTGTCAAGTCACGTGGTGGAAAAGGACTTTTCTTACCTTTAGGGATAAAAGACTTCGAACTCGAAACTCCCCTGTTAACAGGCCAAGTAGGCCTACTGGTTCATCAGTATCTGCAACATGCAAGCAACGTCAGTTGGTCCACTCGTTGCTTTGTACATTGATCGGTAGGTAGGTCGGTCGGTCGGTTTGTCGGTTGGTCGATCGGTGGATCGGTCGTTCGCTGATCAGATGGTCGATTGGTTAGTGCACGGTCGGTCGGTCGGTAATTGGTCGATGGGTAGGCGGGTCGGTCGGTTGATCGGTCGATAATTGATGGATCGGTAAGTAGGTCGGTCGGTTTGTCGGTTGGTCGGTCGATCGGTCGGTCGGTCGGTAATTGGTCGGTCGGTAAGTGGTCGATCGGTATGTAAGTCGATCGGTAATTGGTCGGTGGATCGGTCGGTCCGTTAGCTGATCAGATGGTCGATTGGTTAAAGCATGGTTAGGTCGGTATTTCCATCTGTTTGGATAGGTTGGTTGGTAGCTAAGCCGATTGGCAGATCGGTCGCTTGATTTGACTTCAGGAAAGTCACCTGAAGACATCTGACAAAGATAAAATACCTATTGAAAATTATATACTTTATAGCACTTATTGTGATGAGGAAGAGCGAGCTTGTGGCTCCTCTGTCTTCGTGAATAGTGATATTATTCATAGTCCGTCCGTGTTTCCTTATCGGAAACAATCACTTTATGTTCATTTTATATTCCTCCTCATTCTTCTTTGTCATTCTCGCAGTTGCATAATTTAAAAGAACAATTGCCAACTCCGTTCACAATTATGGGAGATTTTAATGCTCATAACCCTCTCTGGGGTAGTAATAATATAAATGATAAGGGCAAAATACCAGAAGATTTCTTATCTAAAGATGATGTTACTTCAGTGTTAGTTCTAATGCCTTTTTACATCCAGGTAAAAGTTCTTATTCTGCTATTGATCTTACTATCACGGATCCATCACTTCTCCTGGATTTTTCTTGGAAGGTGCATGGCGACCTTTGTGGTAGTGACCATTTTCCTATTATCCTAGAGCATCTCACTTCTAATTCCTTAGAACGTGTAGCTAGGTGGAAGTTCGATAAAGCAGATTGGATGGCATTTGAGATCTTCTGTGAGGCTGACATCACTCCGGAGAATCTCAGTGCTGCAGATGATCCTTTGGTATAATTTATTGAACTTATATTAACAGCAGCTGATAGACCTCGACAAATCTAAATTCCAGAAGTAAACCCTGGTACGATAGTCACTGTCGCAAAGCCATACAGGAAGGCGGACCGCAGATTTAATCATTTTCCCAATAATAATAACTTAAACCAGGTTCGTATATTTAGAGCTAAGGCTCGTCAATTAATTCCAAGAGTCCAAGAGACGATCTTCTGGGCGCAACTTTGTTTCAGGCATCACCCATGCGTAAGGTCTGAAACATCGTTCAGAAATTTAAGGGCAAAAACAACAAAGCCAAAGCCCAGAATTTAAAAGATGGTGATACTTTATTAACATCTCCATCTGATATAGTCAATAAACTTGCTGAAACAGTATCTCACAAATCTTCATCTGAGAACTATTCTCCTGAATTTCAGCACGTTAAAAACCAGCAGGTGAAATTTAAATTGCCCCTTTCCTCTAAATTTTGAAGACTATGATCATCTTTTATCGATTGAAGAGCTTAAAACTTCTCTTAAAAAAGGCACACGGTACTGCGTGTGGCCCAGATAATATATATTATAAGCTTCTGAATCATTTACCATCTGCTCAATGATATTTGGATAACTGGTAACTTTCCACCGTCATGGAGAGAGGCGTGTATTATCCCGGTCCCTAAACCGGGAAAGGATCATACAGACCCAAATAATTACCGTCCCATAGCTCTTACCAACGGCGTCTGTAAGACGATGGAACGGATGATAAACGATAGGCTTGTTTGGTTCCTTGGGACCAACAACCTATTGTCGAATATACACTGTGGTTTTCGTCAAGGTCGATCTACTTTAGATCACCTTGTTTGATTTGAAACCTTCATTCGTGATGTCAATATTTTTCCACCTTGAAAAAGCCTATGACATCACATGGAAATATGATATTTAAAAGGACCTTTCTTTCTTGGGTTTAAAAGGTCGCTTACCTCTTTTTATATCTCAGTTTTTATCTGATCGTCACTTTAAGGTACGGGTGGGGTCCTCTCTTTCTGACTCTCATGAGCAGTAGACCCCAGGGCAGAATTCTTTCACCAACATTGTTGAGCATTAAAATTAATAGCTTTTTTAAAACATTAACATCTGGCGCTGAGGGTTCTTTATGTGTAGATCATTTCCTGATATGCTACTGTGCTAAAAATATGAATAACATCGAGCGGCAACTGCATCTTAGTCTTGATAAGATCGAGCAATGGGCAGTTGTCAATGGTTTTAGGCTTTCTACGTCTGAAGCCGTCGGTATACATTTCTGTAATAAACGGAAACTTCATCTAGACCCTGAGGTTAAATTTTGTGGTGAACCAGTGAAGATTGTTGGGGAAAATAAATTTTTAGGGGTTATATTTGACAAGAAATTATCATTTGTACCCCATATAAAAATACTTAAAGCTAAATGTATAAAGGCTCACGATATAATTAGGGTCGTGTCTAGTCTCGATTGGGGTGCTGACCGATCAGTCTCACTTAATTTATATCGTTCTCGGGTGAGGTCTAAATTGGACTATGGGTCCATCATTTATGGTTCCGCAAGGAAATCGTATCTTAAAATGTTGGATCCGGTCCATCACCAAGTTTTGAGGCTCAGCATTGGTGCATTTAGTAGAAAAAATAGAAAGTTTATACGTTTATACGAGGCTAATGAGCCTTCCTCATATTATTGGCGTATAAAACTAAGCCTTCAATACGATACAAAGCTTAAAACTCAGCCAACAAACCCTTCCTACGACTGTGTTTTTAATCCATCATACGTAGATAAATATAATAAATGTCCCAACAAGACTCCTTCTTTTGGTGTTCGTGTCCGGGACCATATTGTGGAAGCTAACATCAAGCTGGAGGACATAGCTCCGGTTTCTTTTCTGGAATCTCCTCCCTGGCTTCTTCCACAATCTAAATTAATATTTGATCCACGTCAACAAAGGAAATCAGATACAAATCCTCTTATAATTCAGCAAAGTTTCGCTGAAGTTAAGACTAATTATCCGGATGATAAATTAATATATATACCGACGGGTCAACGGATGGGGACAGGGTTGCCGCTGCAGCTGTCTTGGAACAGCCTTCGTCTTCGTCTTCCATACTCATCTTCAATATTCTCTGCCGAGGCCAGTGCTATACTTCTGGCCTTACCACATATTTCTTCTGGACATGGCCAGAGAGCTATGATATGTAGTCAGTCGCTTGCTTTCCTTTTGGCAATTGGGAATAATAAATTTTAAAATCCGTTGATCCTTGAAATATTAGTCATACATAGAAAACATATTAAAAGAGGTGAAGATATTATATTCTGTTGGATACCAAGTCATATTGGTATCCATGGAAACATAGTCGTAGACAGGGAGGTGAAAGTTTCCCTCAGTAATCCCATATCTAAGATTAAAATTCGTTATACTGATTTTAAATCTGATATTCTTAAATATATTCGTGGCTGGATGAACGGAGCCTGCAGGTCGATAACAAACTGCATGCCATTCACCCTGTTATTGGCTATAATCCTTATACTCTTGGCATGTCTCGTAGAGACCAAGTAGTGTTAACAAGATGCCGTGTTGGGCATTCTCGTCTAACGCACAATTTTATACTGGATGGGAGCAGTGCTCCCGAGTGTGTTGGATGTGATGCGCAATACTGCATCAAGCATATCCTTGTTGACTGTGCACTGTGTGCTCATATTCGGCAAAGATTCTTCACAGTTAACTCTATATTTGATTTATTTAAGAGCGTCGCTGGCAATGCTGTCATTGATTACTTAAAATATATAGAATTATATCATAAGGTATAATTCCTTTTACATGATACATACATGTTTGTGGTTTATATATATTATATACATATTAGAATTTTAAAAATTATTGTGGTTTTCAAGTTTTAACCGAGATTTAGTTGTTTTACCTGGTTTTAATAACGTCTGCCTGTTTCATTTGTTTTGCATGTCCACATTTTCTTCTTGAAATCCATATACCGATTCCTGGTTAAAAACATGTTCTCGCCACGATATGGCTGAAAATTGCCGATGTGGCGTAAAGCCATAATCATTCATTCCCCCCATTAACTCCTTTGTGACAAATCACTGACGTGTCCAATCCGTACCGATACCATTGTATCCCTCCCCTTCCCGTCATTATTTCCTTCGTGACAACTTCTTTGACCCACACAAAGACAGGCTTTAAATGCAATGGCTTCAACGTCATGCAGTGTACGTGATGAATTTAATTTTTTTTTTATGTTTCGTATGTTTCATTTGTACATTTATGTCACTTTTCACCAGCTTTTGGTCGGTATGTGTACAAAGCATACCAGGTAATATATGCACCGATGGATCGATGAATTACAGGTTTGTTTTATATTGACTGCATCGTGTTCTATATACCGGTAATCATCCTACAGTTTTCCAGTGTTCTATTGTTTACAGGTAGCGGTTGACCTATATCACTGTTTAAACAATACATCTGCTGTTGGATAAGTGACAGTCCTACATCCAGGTATACGGGTATGTATGAACTATTCGGCCCTACACAACAAGGAAGGATTATCTTTGGGTAGACTCGCCTACAAGAATATTACAACTAAAGCTGACTTCAAAATGATCAATTGATCAGTTGTCAGCATTTGTTAACATGATACCAGCTTACTTGTTAAAGGGGGAAAAACAAAAAGTTATATGGTGAGAGAATCATACATCACACAACCTTTTGTGCACCTTAATGTTCAGCTCTGAATAAAGTTCTTGTGAAGAGTACTCCTGTTGCCTCTCTCTGTGTATGAAAACGCTAATATGACGTTGTATTCCTGTTTTAGGACCATAAAAGAGTCGGCATGACGTCAGTGGTGAACCACATCATCAACATGGTCCATAAACCCACCATACCATCTAAACATTTAACTACATTTAATTTGGTGAAAAAAGAAAATCTAAAAAATTCAATGAAAAACTTGTAACCCTCTCTAGTCACCAGTGGCTGTTTACGACGTAATGTTTTCTCCACAAATACTATGACGACAACGTCAACTATCTTCTCTCCAAGGGAATTTGCTGGAATTTCGTATTTATCAATGGAATTTTACGCAGTACAGAAGAAACCCACAATACATACATCCCAGCGGTCACATTTATATGGGCATTGGAACGTATATTATGGTGAAAAAAAAAAACAAAACAAAAAAAAAACAAAAAAAAAAAAAACATGCACCGACATTCGCCTTAAAAGCATCAGAAAACTTACAGTCGCCACCCGATCAACAAGAGCTGGAATGAATGACTGGTTGAACGCCACTTTACAGCCGTATCGTTGCTAACGTGAACTGGATTCGTCTGCATCGTTTTCGGTCAAAAACAGAAGGATAGCGCCAATTGTGACTCTTATGCCGAATGACAAATTAAATAGAAACCTTCAATCAGTTTTAATTTATTTGCGTCTTTCAATATCATTTTGTTCTAGTCAATATGTTGTCTCACTGGCATTATATTTAGGGTACTGTTTCATACAAGAACCATGGGCAATCGACACTGACACCTGAAAGACAACCTAACCTGTAACAAGTATTACACCGATATCGTGTTCGATCATGAAGCCATCTCATTGAGTCTCACTAACCAAAGACATTACACATTGCTTTGACCAGTTTAGGGGAAACATGATTCCCTACGGTATTTTCTGTGTGGTCAACACAAAACTTAGATTTAGGTTTGTTGAACGAGGCTGTAATATGGAAGTCGACAATCTCTCTAATCTCTCTAATACAAGTCGTATTACAAAGATCGAGGCAGCCAGGAAGCAAGACGAGTTGAGCCTCGTTTCCTCACCGTCTTGATCTTAGTATATACAGGGTGAGGTAACAAGGCTGCGAAAGGTCCTCCATCGGTTTCCAAAGTTTAATTAATGTGAATGGAACTTTCCACATTATTTCAGCCATATGGTGACAGTTTGTCCTTGCACCAGGACAGTCCCAATGTTGCCATCTTTGTAGTGCTGTCTCATTGGAGTGTCATGCCGAAACACTGGATATAATGTCCCAGTCAGTCACAGTAAAATGATCCCCCAAACCAACCAGTGGATATAATGTCCCAGTCAGTCACGGTAAAATGATCCCCCAAACCAACCAGTGGATATAATGTCCCAGCCAGTCACAGTAAAATGATCCAAGACCAACCAGTGTAAACAATGTCCCAGTCAAGCCCAGTACAATGACCTCAGACCAACCAGTGCTTAGCCTATCCCCATATGCTCAGCACCTATTGTGGAAGATTGCTGTTAAAATTATGAAGTGGCTAAACGTTGTCTCCAGTCAAAAAATGTTTCTCAAAGTGTAACATATGATAAACAAGATCTACCTGTCTATAACAAACACAAAACACATGCAATTATTTGTTGACATTTATTGCAGTAGAATATACAGGTGGAGCTATACAGTGTTGATGGGCACATCTGTCTGAAATCTAACATCAGTTCTGAACATGGCCAAAAAACCTCCACATATTTACAAGGTTGCAAATTTAATGGTGACTTTTCCTATATGAAAGTTGTGGGGTGCTTCATTAATGAAACACAACTACATGTAAAACGCAATTGAAATGAAACCCTTTCCACAAAGGTCAGTACTCAGATTTCCACACACACAAAAAGACTGTTCTCAGTTTTATCCCAGCAGATCTTCACATAGCAAATAACAGAAATTCAACTAAAAAGCTCAGAGGAACATAAAACTAAACGACAAGAAAATCACAAAGTAGTTCACCATGATACAGCATACATGATATATTATACATATATATCTATGTATTGTTTGATTAATAGGCAGTAAAAGATGAAAGTCTAATTTCTCCATATGCTTGCAACATGATAACTTCTAGCCCAACTCGTACGCTTGGTCAGTCAACAGAGTTCTTACTCCAGTGTCCAGTATGTTCACATAGTTCTACACTGGGAGAGTTTAGCCACAGTTTCTGCTGATTGCGCCTTCACTGCTATACCCAAACAAGCATTGTCTTAGTACTGGGAGAAATCAGGGACCAGTGCAGGTCCACTCTCCTGGGTTATTTCCCTGCTCCCTCTGCTCCCTTAGCAGCGTCTTTCTTTGCCTGTTTTTGCCTCATGATCTCTGCATCCCTGTCACAAAAAAATATCATGAACAAGAATAACTTTCGGTTTAATGGTTTTCACGCAAACGGTACCTTTTACCAATGACTGCCTCTATTCTGATACTGAAAACAGGTCCATACAGCAATAACACTGTTTTGTAAAAATGTGACATATTTCCATTTCCACTCATAAGCTTCACAACGTTGCTTGTACCTGTATAATGTTCTCTGAAGTCATTAATAAAAATAAATACAAAAAACACTAATTGAGTCTGAAGTGTTAAAAACATGGAATGACAGAATTTATTTATTTATTTGATTGATGTTTTACGTTGTTCTTAAGAAAATTTCACTTATGCGACTCCGCCAGCATTATGGTGGGAGGAAACCGGGCAGATCCTGAGGAAAGCCCACGACCATCGGCATGTTGCTGGCAGACGTTCCCACGTATGGCCAGAGAGGAAGCCAGCATGAGCTGGACTTGAACTCACAATGACTGCATTGGTGGGAGGCTTCTGGGCTATAACACTGTGCTAGCGTGCTAACCAACTGAGCCACAGAGGCCACTGGAATGAAAGAATGAAAATGGTTTAAATAAAACCCAATTACTGAATTTATTTATTTATTTATTTGATATGTGTTTTATGCTGTACTCAAAAATAAAAACTGAATCATGTATCGCCTTGCATCATTTGTTGGAGTTGCAACAGAACTTTACATAATGTGACAGGATGTCATTATATTTGTTTTAATATAGTTATGAACATGACAATCTGTCTTTCAACCACTTTTAAAGGTTACACTTGCACCAAAGAGTAACACATGTGCCAACTGTACTGTCTCAAATTGATATTATGGAAAAGGACTTGCATTCTCCTAAAACAATCATCAAAGTTCTACCATACACTTTACCTGTGTTTTCTTTCTTCAAGGGATGCACCGCTTTCTTTATTTTTCTTTTTTTGTTGTTCTTGCTGTTTCTTCAAGTTCTTGGCTCGTGCCAATTCTCTCTGATTGCCACCTAGAAACAGCAATATATAAATATATGCACATGTATATGTAAGTGACATAATTGAAATACAGAAAATAACACACCACAACTAAAGTTTGCACAACATTTCCCCAGAATTTAGGAGTTGTGGGTTATATAGAGACTTTATAACGTGGCATTGAATAACGAATGACATTTAGATTTATCAATATTCAAATGTCAAATGTCCACTCAATCTACATACTCAAGATGTTGGGCTCTTAATACCAGTGGGTATACCTCAACAGGCTTTTCAGTAGTACCTGGCTGATAAAGGTAGTGGTGTTCTTTGTTAAAACAGCCTGGTGACCCAGTTATCATTGATTTTTGCCTTGTGAGTCCAAAATGCCTCAGATACAAGGAAAATCCACACACAAAATATTAATGCCAATGGATGATTTGCATCATGTAGCCCAAATTAAAGTTTCAGCAACGTGACCAACTCCACGTCTGACCATGACCAGAGACATATTAAGGAGATTAAAAAAAATTAATACTAGTAAACTATTAAGTTTTCCAGAAAGCTGGTCTGGAAATGTGGTGCCATTGAAATAAGATAGACTTGTGCATGTAGTGTGCATGGGCAGGGGATAGTCGGCCTTCTTCGATGCGCTCGCATTGACTGGATAAACTCAATGTCAAAACAACAACAGCTGATTAACCAGTTTGCCTGAAATGCATGTTGGGAGGCTAAATCATTGTTATAGTGTCCTGCCTAGTCAGATTCTTCAACATACCAGAGGATAAACCTCATACTGCCAATGGGTTTCCAGCAGTAAATGGGAGGAGGAATTTATTCACGGATGTTACTGCTACTTTCTATGCAAACATTCTTCATTCAACAGCCAATGTGTGTTGCTGCGTTTCATTGGTTGATGCAACTTGTAAATAGTCATGTCATAGGGAATTCCCCAAGACTGCCTATAACGTAGAAAACTACTCCCTTAGCGGGTACTAGCGAAAAGCATCTTGAAAAATGATGTTTTTCATTGTTGTCTGTAGGCATAGCTTCAGTTTTCAAAGACAATCACAAAGGATATAAAATGATTTTCCTTTCTGAATACAGGTAAGGCTATCCTTAAAAAATTGGCTTGTGGGGCAAAACCTGACCCTATGAGGAAAAATAGGGTTGGTCAGTACAAAATTCATAACCTGACCCTATGAGGAATAATAGGGTTGGTCAGTACAAAATTCATAACCTGACCCTATGAGGAAAATTAGGGTTGGTCAGTACAAAATTCATAACCTGACCCTATGAGGAAAAACAGGGTTGGTCAGTACAAAATTCATAACCTGACCCTATGAGGGAAAATAGGGTTGGTCAGTACAAAATTCATAACCTGACCCTATGAGGAAAAATAGGGTTGGTCAGTACAAAATTCTTTTTTCTTCAATTTTCATTATGGCGCTATTAAAGAAACTAACATGGTGACAAAAATTTTTTAAGAAGTGTTGTGATGAATATCAGAATAATAAAATAGAACACCAAAGGACTTCTCACCAAATGATTCCAGTGTGAAATGACCAGAAACCATGTAGCAATTTTTTCTAGGAAAGTCGATTCTATGTGATTAAAAGAATATTCAAACTTACTGCAGCATGAAATTCATGATTTTAGCATGGTAATGATGGATCAATGACAAATATCTCAGCTGTCAAAATAACATGTGTTGTTGTTGTTATGTAAGGTCTAAATGTCAGGCCATTCTCCATGGTTCTACTGAGAACGCGCTTTAGTTACCCCCATTTCTCCTTTTTATGGACGGTTCTCTGAAAACAAAAGGCTGAGACAGTCGAATCAGAAAGTTCTTGTCAGGCTCGTTCAGTTTCCTCCCGTCATGTCCGTTGACTGTTGACTAGTAGTGGAGAAGTTCAAATAGTGTTTCGAGGAAAATAAAACATTTCCTAAGAATAGCTTTGGAACAGACAGTTAAAAAACATACTCACGTGTCATTTTGAAGTGTTTAACTTAACAAAAAGAAAGCTTAGCTGCGTTACTGAAAGAAAACTCGTCCACTGCTGACCTTCGCAAAATTTAATTTTTACTTTCCACGTATGATCTGAGTGCGCATGCGTGGGAGTATTTTCTACCAATCATTATACAAGTTTATCGGAGTTGTCCTCCACAGCGAAACTTCCGGTAAGGTTTTGGGGAAAGGAAGCGCAACATTTTGTATGTTTACTTTCAGCGGTAAATTAAAGGGTTACACAAAGATTCTGTTATTATTTTTACCAAGTTCTTGATGAACCTCACTTGAAAAAACAAAAACAAACAGTCGCTGAGTTGAGAGCTGAGAGCAGTGTAAAAGCATAGAAGTTAATTCGAGACTGCAAGAAATTCACGATTATGTGGATTTACTACATGTACTTCGTGAATCATGACCACACTTTTCATTTATATCTTATGTAAAGGAAATAAAACCCACCTGCACGATTAATATGAATAAATGACTTAACTTCTGGCCCATTAGGGATGTATAATCTCCTGACCTGGAAACAGGTTAGGAGTTCTATTTCATCATGAGGGCTTTGTAAGACACAAGTAGACAGTTAAAAGTAGATATAGTGATACTAATCTTGTTACCGTATTATCATCAACCTAGTCTTAGCCCCTCGAAATGGTAGTGAGTTAAATATCAAAAAGTTAAAAGATGTGAGGATAAATTTTGCAAGCTAGCAGTTACATGCAAGCCTGATTATTAATGTGATATAACCAGTGACTGGCAATATGGACATAAGTATACATCTGGGTACAGATATAGCTAATGTAAAATAACCAGTGTATTTCATTTACATTTTATACACATTCATCAACAACAGCAAAACTACAGCAAATTCTACCAAGTGCATGTTGTTCGATAACACAGACATAAATCAGGTGTTTCTATCTATAATTCAGAAATATATTGTTTTGAGACAATATTTTTTAATTTATTGATTGGTGTTTTATGCCGTACTCGAGAATATTTCACTTATATGACCGCAGCCAGCATTATGGTGGGAGAAGCCCAGGGGAAACCCACGACCATCTGCAGCATGAGCTGGACTTGAACTCACAGTGACCGCATTGGTGGTAGGTTTCGGGTTATTGCGCTGTGATAGCGCGCTAACCGACTGAGCCTCGAAGGCCCCCTGTTTTGAAGCAATAAGAGATGTCAACTACACTCTACCTGTAGGCATATTGTCTTATGGGTTCTAAGGACTAAGTCAGTGAGAATGTGGTGAAATGAATAGTGTTTCCTGTTCTTTGATCTGACCTGCACTGTTTCTCTGGCATATAGTAATGTCACTGATTCTATGGAAGATAAGTAATAATGTCAAAAGGACGTATATCTGTCTCTTCATGCAAGCATAGGTACTTAAGTATGGTTATTCTGCCAAATTTCATATATTGACTACTGATATAAAATTATTTATCAATCCCTGTTACAGAACGGGCATAAAGCATTTCCTGATAACTAATCATCAGTCAGAATGCCGAAGTCCAAAGAGTTCCTGTCTTCCAGTGAGTCTGACTCAGATGAGGAGGTAAGTCAACTTGTTCTGGGGGCACGGATCTACTGATTCGACTTTGTCAGATGAGGAGGTAGGTCAACTTGTTCTGGGGGCACGGATCTACTGATTCGACTTTGTCAGATGAGGAGGTAGGTCAACTTGTTCTGGGGGCACAGATCTACTGATTCAACTTTGTCAGATGAGGAGGGAAGGCAACCTGTTCTGGAGGCACGGATCTACTGAATCGACTTTGTCAGATGAGGCAGTAAGTCAGCTTGCTCTGGTGACACGGATCTACTGATTCGACTTTGTAAGATGAGGAGTTAAGTCAACTTGTTCTGGAGGGACGGAACTACTGATTCGACTTTGTCAGATGAGGAGTTAAGTCAACCTATTCTGGGGGCACGGGTCTACTGATTCGACTTTGTCAGATGAGGAGGTAAGTCAACCTGTTCTGGGGTTAGGGATCTACTTATTCATCTGTGTGTTTCAGATGAGGAGGTAAGTCAACTTGCACTGGGGGTTATGGATCTACTGATTCATCTGTCAGTGTCAGATGAGGAGGTAAGTCAGCTTAGTCTGGGGGTACAGATCTACTGATTCATTTGTCTGACGTAGGTGAGAAGGTAAGTCATCTTGGTGTGGGGGTAGAGATCTGCTGATTCGTCTGTGACTTTGGTGAGGAGGTAAGTCAGCTTAGTCTGAGAGTACACATCTACTGATTCTCTCTCTGGCTTAGGTGAGAAGGTAAGTCATCTTGGTGTGGGGGTAGAGATCTACTGATTCGTCTGTGACTTTGGTGAGGAGGGAAGTCATCTTAGTCTGAGAGTACACATCTACTGATTCTCTCTCTGGCTTAGGTGAGAAGGTAAGTCGTCTTGGTGTGGGGGTAGAGATCTACTGATTCGTCTGCCTGACTGAGATGGGTAGGTAAAGTGTGCTGGTGCAGTACAAAACTCAGTATGGTACCTGGTAGCCTCTCGCCAGTCGCTTAAAGTTCAAGTCCAGCTCATGGTGGCTTCCTCTCCATTTGTATATGAGAAAAGAGCTGCCAGCAAGGCCTTCGGTAAAAATGTGTTTTTCGCACGTAACCAGCTGTAAATGTTTTTTTGGACTAAGATAGATTTCTTTTTTTTTTTTATCTCCATGTTAATTTTTTTGAAAATCCTAATCTATTTCAATAGCAAGAACAGAGGAAAAGTATTTCTAAACTGCCTGACCCTATTCTTTGTAATCGGATTGTGTTACCCACAACAAAGAGATTCTTAAGAATGCCTGGCTGTGTTATGCATTCATCAGCTTTATGAACCATCCCAAACATTCTGTCAAAGCTGTTGGTGCTAAAGAAACCTTTCTACCTGCATGTCTTTTCTTTTCTCTTCTCACCAATCAATCAGCCATATTGTTGTTACTCAAAGCTGACACTGTGTCATTGTGTATTGGTGTATCTTGTATATCACTCGAGTTACAATAAACATAGCTTCACGTATGTTGTGTGCAGCTTCCGATTTGACAAAATGAACATTTTTGTTTCTAAAGTTTGAAAAAATTTTTAAGCATTTTAAATTTTATGCACTTTGTGACTGATTTTGAATGGTAATGTGTTCACAGACTAGCCTGATATCAGTATTTTGTGGGGTATTATCAAATATAGCATAAGTTTGATAGGATTTGCAATGATCAATTTTTCACCCCAGAATTCTATAATGTCTTTGAATATTACCACTAGTTCAAAGTTTGTTTTTGTACATTCAAGTTTTAACTCTGTTTCAGCAACCTAAACCTAAAAAGAAGAAAGTTGAAAAACAGAAAAAGGAGAAGAAGGAAGAGGAAATGAAGGATAGCTCTGGTGTGAAAGGGAAAAATGGAGAAATGATGTTTCAGGTTAGTCTGCTGTAGACTTGAGTAAAAATTGTAGGTGAGAGGTTCTTTCTGTTTGTAATCTACAAGTGAGGATAGTGACAGCTCACAAAGTGACAATCAAAACTGTCAATATACTGGGTGAAATGTCAGCTTCAATAAACGTGGAGGTTGGGTTGTCCCCCAGGATGATGTCACCCTTCCTGGCTTCAAATGAAGCCATCTTTGGTTCAGAGTAAAGTAGTACTTGATGAAATATAATATTGTAAAGTCCTCTTTAGTCTTGATCCTTGACATCTTTCTCCATACTGATTAGTATTATGCATTTCGTTTGTTTTTCTCATTTTCCACACATAGTGATGTTGTGCACATGGATTCTCAGTTGCAGTTCTATGAAAGAACAACTTTCAGTGTGCTTTATGCACATTTGTAATATCATTTTGGAGGCTAAACTCCATGGGTTGGGTTCTCTAATTTCAAGGTGTCCCAAAACGTGTAATTTTGTCAGTCTGTACAAAACAATGACCCCTGAATATGCTTGAATATAGAGAGAAAAGGTTGAAGAATTACAATAAATATTTTGTGAATACTGTGAACTTTTAATAAAAAAATCTGGATTAGGAGTAAATATTGGCTGGAGTGTGGGACATAGCTCAGTGTGCAAGGTGTGGGACTCTAACCAGGAGTCTCATTAGGTGGGGGTTCAATACTGGCTCTGGACAGGGCATTTACAGTATATTCTGCTCTCATTGTTTGTGGGGTCTTGTTGACAACAGGCTATTGACAGTGGTTTGGGGGTGATCAGCACAGTTATCTGTTCACTGAAGATCACCAATATGGCATGCATCACATGTGGGAAAGTTTGACAGTGACTTGCCAAAGTAGGGGACATAGGTCGGGCACTCAGATTTCCCTATCCATGAAACTCATATCCAAGACATATAGCCAACATAATGAAAACACCTCTACCAACTTCGGTGCATTCAGTGATCTCTGTTTTAATGATGGAAAGCTTATCGTTTGGATTTGAGTGCATGTGAACTTGTATGATCTGGGCATGGCTCAAAGTTTGAGATGCTCAGCTCCTAATCATGAGAAACTTGTGATGCAGGTTCAACCCTGGCCTGGAACAGAAAAAGTCTAGGTTCCAGAGCCTGTATTGTTCATGTGGATTGGTGATGGTAAGTGGTTCATGGTTCTCAAGAGGCTTTGGTCATTGAAGATCACTTGATGGCAAACACTCCATGGATTGGGGGTTTACCGTGAGCACCCATAAAACTGACAGCCTTGGTGTAAGTGCAAAATTCTTGAGTGTGGCAACAGCAGCAAAATAAATCCATACGTGGACTTTCCTTTGCCTTGTGTTTTCAGCTGTCTCGTATGCGCTATGCTACCGTCAGTGAGTTCAGAGGTAAAGTCATGGTGAGCATTAGAGAGTACTATGAGGCTGAGGGAGAACTTAGACCTGGCAAAAAAGGTAAGTAATAGCGAAAGAGTTAAGTTGACTGTTATCAAGAGAAAGAAACAAAAAATGGAGCATACATGCACAATCTGTTGAATAAGTTTCTTTAAGGGGAATACGCATGGCAGAGGTCTAATAACAAAATTTAACAGGGCCGAATGGACATCTTCAGTGGTGAACTTTTGTTCTTCAATTTCTAGGTATAAGGCTACAGTTAGTCTGATCTTTGTTTTATTCTCCAATATCAGTAATTCTGGTGGATTTTATGATAATGTTATCTTCTGTAACATTTGTTGATACAAAATGAAATGATGAATTCTGAAGTAGGGGCTATAATGACGTGTGGGCAGTAAGGGAAAACAAGGAATCAAGTGTGGTTTGCTTAAAGATCAGACAATCTGGATCCACATGTCAAGGAATCAAGTGTGGTTTACTGAAAGATCAGACAATCTGGATCCACATGTCAAGGAATCAAGTGTGGTTTGCTGAAAGATCAGACAATCTGGATCCACATGTCAAGGAATCAAGTGTGGTTTGCTGAAAGATCAGACAGTCTGGATCCACATGTCAAGGAATCAAGTGTGGTTTGCTGAAAGATCAGACAGTCTGGATCCACATGTCAAGGAATCAAGTGTGGTTTGCTGAAAGATCAGACAGTCTGGATCCACATGTCAAGGAATCAAGTGTGGTTTGCTGAAAGATCAGACAGTCTGGATCTACATGTCATGTTGCAAACAGCTTTCTGAATTAAGGCATTAAAAGCCATGAACATGGACATGTACTTTCAATGACTAGATCTGATATTTTTATTGTAAGGAGTCCTGTCTCTTCCATTTGCCCTTTGGTGTACTCATTACCAGTATTGACATAAAGTGGATTGTCACTGGGGTTATTGAGATCTACGTGCCAGTTATTTCTCTATTGATAGATGTATGCGTGGAACTTACAACACGTGGAAATTATAGAATTATATGTCATATTGATGTTTATGACATTTTTTTTAATTTCTACTCCCTGTGTTTCAGGTATATCATTATCTCTGGAACAGTGGAACAAGCTGAAAGAATTAACAGAGGAAATAGACGATGAAATAAAAAAGCACTGACTGCAAAAACTGTTATGCTTTTGAACTTTCTTGGTAAAGCAATCTTTATGTGGGCTTATCTACACACAGGCATACCAGTTTGGTCAAACAGAAAGTTGCTTATGTGGTGATGAATGAATCCAAAAAACACAAATTTGAATATATATATGTGTTCTTGCTGCATTAAGGTGAAGTCATTCTTGTGCAGAAGTTAATATGGTTTATGAATTGGTTGATCTGTTTACATGTAGTTTTGTGAAAGAGTGCATGCCATCATCATGGTCTCATTTGGTTAGCATATTTCATTTTTTGAAATTTATCCTTTTGTTTTGCCTTGGCTTTTGAGTATATGCGAGTTATCCCCCCCTTAATCCAGATTGACAGTTGTCAGCCTTGTTTTGTTTCTGTGCTTTTATGCACACTGCTGTCACTAAACTGTAAGATCAGTCATCACCTTTACTGCTATATTAGCATTTGATTGCCCCCTCTTCCCCCCAAAAGGGTTGCCATATTTCTCTTAGTGTAAGAATCATGCATCATATGCCACATGTCAAATGCTCATGCTTATTTTTGTTCACTTAGATGGAAGAATGTCAGGATTTTCTTTCATACAAATTCATGTATAACAGACTTGTTATCATCCTATGTGACATAAATGTGTGTCTTGTTAACATGTAATACAGCTGTCTGCAGCATCAGTCTTTGGCAAATATTCTGTGTCTATGTCTTATTTCTGAAATCCCTTAAATCTGAATACACTGTTGTAGTTGGGTGAATGCTTAATGGGTGTGTATTCTTGTGTTGGCCCCTGGCCATTTAGCTGGTGTCGTTGAATCCAGCTGTTGTGGTTGAATCTGGAATACAACATTATATACCAGCATTGTATCCTACGTTGAATCCAACTAGTGTGGTTGACTCCAGTTGATTTGGTTGAATCCAGCTGGTGAATTTGAATCCAGTTAGTGAGGTTGAATCCAGCTGGTTTGGTTGAATCCAGCTTGTGAAGTTGAATCCAGTTGATGTAAATGAATTACTGTTTAGGCAGGAAGTGTTTTTGCTGCAAAGTAGAGTTTAACTTATTTGTATGTGGCTTAAGTCTGGCATACCTTATAGTGTACATCGCGTAAGACGAGATTTGTAAAGCTTAGGAGACGGGTAATTTTACCAGACTTAAAGCATAAACTAAGCCTACACACACTATCATTGACAACATTACTGTCAGCACAAAATATTGACAATTTTATTGATCATCAGTATGTGATACTGAAGCTTTAATTGATCAAAATATTGACGCAATCAAATCTCAGTAGATTTTTATTGACTATATAACATAACATTGCGCATTGCTCATGTTCACTACTATTGCCCAGTATTTTATTTCCCACATGGATGTCATGTCATTATGTATTGACAACTGATCTTTCCATGACAGTAGGAGACTAAATATGGATGCAATAATATTTTATCATGTATAGCAACCAAAATGTTTTTCAATAAAATTGAATCAATGACATGGTCAAAAATATTGCATGTGTATATGCCACTATACACATATATACACCACATTGACTGAGGAAACGTTATCTTCATAGAACATTAGACTGTGCAATCAGCTAACACCAGAGATGTCGACCTGAAGTCCCGTCCCAGGTCACAGTGGAACCATTACTTTGTGTGTTCTTGAAAGGAAAGCACCTCTAATGATCCTAAAACTGGATTTAAACAACCAACTGCAAAGATGTGAACATTTGATTGCTGGAATAAAGCTGGACTTGAACTGCCAGCCACAAAGTCAATAAATACAGATATACAGATGCAATGCCAAGGACACATCAAAATGCACTTTGAAACCATAAATCCGATTTCATGGAAAATAGTTTTATTCACACTATCAGATTATCATAAATATCAATAGGGTTCATCAGGGCAGTCACATCACGTAAAATTATGCAGAAATTATCACAGAAATAAAAAAAACACAGAGCAAAATTCCTCAAACTATTAATTCACAAAATTAAAAATATACTAGCACTTGATAACATCAACACTTTTGTGTAAGAACAAGCATTCAGGAATTGCTAAGTAAAAATCAAGGTCACATCACTAAAAGTTGGAAACATAGTAGATGTGCAGCCTCCTAACAAGAGCAATTACACAACCCAAAGTGATTTGACTTATTAACAAAAATTCCACACGTGCAGGACAATTTGTAAACAGACAAACGGCTCATGTACACAATGCTCTGTATATTATATTGTCATTATAATTTCCAGAGTTAAAAATTATACAGAACATGGATTCACATGGAGAATTATTCAAATTACCTAAAATTATTTCAGCTGAAGTAAAAAAAAAAAATTCAATAACTTATTACAAATTAAAACCAAAACAACTCAAATCCCACATTTTGAAAATAAAGTCTGATAAGGAGATGTAAACTTTTTCCACTTATACCATATACATATAGAAGAACTTTCCCTCTGATTACAAAGGAGTGCATCTGTCACACATACATGCTAGTAGTCTTATATCTGGAAGGGAATGGTGCAATTTAAAAGATCTGTGCAATTTAAAATAGAACTCTGGTTTAAATATGTTAACTATATGTACATTTTCAGCTAAATGTGCAAAACATTGTAGCCTTACAGGACTAAACATCACCTATTACACTGGCATATGACTTGTTACATGCATGTCCTGTTATAGGTTCTCATTTCCTTTTGTGCATTCAACAGCATATACAATTCTCTGAATGGCTTCAGTCACTTATTTTATCCAACTTTTCCAAAAGCCTTTCTTTTCAAAATCAAGAAGTATGAATGTAGAACTTCTAATGTATGTTCACAACCTCAGCACCATTTCTTGTAGGCACAGGAGCACAGCACTTTTTCGTGAAAGCAGAATTGATTAAATTTTCAAGTGTGCAGAAACAGACATTATCACTGTTGGAAAATGGCCAATATTGCAGTTTATTGTGTACTTGTCACAGTAGACATTACTGCAGTCTGAAGTGTGTGTAAATGGCCCTTGTGGTTTGAAGTGTATGAAATAAAGGCATTATTACAGTTTGAAGTGTCGGGGACAATATTAGAGTTTGAAATGTGGACAATATTAGAGTTTGACGTGTGTAGAAATAGACATTATTACATTTAGAATTGTCATAAAGGTGGAGAATTTGAATACATGTATCAAACAGCAGGGTGTCAACCATGACAACTAATGGGCTACACTATGGAATCATCAAGGAAAATTTGATGCAAACCAAAAGGCCTACTGAATTAAAAAAATGTTCCTAGGCTGAATAGTTTCAGATTATACTTTTAGCCTAGTCATGTCAGGCACAGAAATCCCTTATGAAAATAGTGATCTCTGAACTTTAATGGCAAGACTGAGACCCAACACTGTGAAGGCAAAAACTTGCCGAATTTCAGTCACCCATGAGATAAAATGTCAAATATGAACACTTGAAAACAATTCTAATTTTTGGCCATAAAAGTGTGTCATCATTCCTTTATGCCATCTGTCCTGGGCACTCTCTGTACACTTTGTCCTGAAGTAGCTCACCTTACAAACATAAGCTAAAGGACAATTACCAGATGAACACTAAACTACAGCTTCCAGCTGAAGTCCTCAACAGCTGTAGGCTGCAGCACTACACCCATGTGTAAGGTCGCCATATACACCGTGCACGGCACAAATGCTGACATATCAGCTTTGGAAAAATACATGAAGAAAGAAAGCTAAGCTGCCACAGAGACACATATGAATCTTCGGACTTCTGGTACAGTATTTACATAATTGGGGATATCTTACAATAGTCCACTTCAACCCCTGGACATAACTAATTTGACCAGTGATAATATCAGGTATAATGTTCTCAAACTACAGGTACACAGTATATAATGAGGAGAAGGGCATAAAAACAGAACATGTGGTATGCCCACTGGAAATGTTAGACCTAATGCATTAGAAAGGTTACGCAGCGTTCATTTGAAGGCTTAGAGAGAAAATGCCCTCACATGATATCACACTGGATGAATAGAATATACTATTCTATCAATTAACCATATCTGTACAACCTTTTGCTTTAAGTCAAACATGTACATTCACAGTCATAATGACAACTGTTCAACCCTCTTGTATTCAACCACACATCATACATGTACACATGTAGTCACACTGACAACTGTTAAACCCTCTTACATCCAGCCATACACCACACATGTACACATGTAGTCACACTGACAACTGTTAAACCATCTTACATTCAGCCATACACCATACATGTACACATGTAGTCACAATGACAACTGTTAAACCCTCTTACATTCAGCCATACATCATACATGTACACATGTAGTCACACTGACAACTGTTAAACCCTCTTACATTCAGCCATACACCACACATGTACACATGTAGTCACACTGACAACTGTTAAACCATCTTACATTCAGCCATACATCATACATGTACACATGTAGTCACACTGACAACTGTTAAACCCTCTTACATTCAGCCATACACCACACATGTACACATGTAGTCACACTGACAACTGTTAAACCCTCTTACATTCAGCCATACACCACACATGTACACATGTAGTCACACTGACAACTGTTAAACCATCTTACATTCAGCCATACACCACACATGTACACATGTAGTCACACTGACAACTGTTCAACCCTCTTGTATTCAACCACACATCATACATGTACACATGTAGTCACACTGACAACTGTTAAACCCTCTTACATTCAGCCATACACCACACATGTACACATGTAGTCACAATGACAACTGTTCAACCCTCTTGTATTCAACCACACATCATACATGTACACATGTAGTCACACTGACAACTGTTCAACCCTCTTGTATTCAACCACACATCATACATGTACACATGTAGTCACACTGACAACTGTTAAACCCTCTTACATTCAGCCATACACCACACATGTACACATGTAGTCACACTAACAACTGTTAAACCCTCTTACATTCAGCCATACATCATACATGTACACATGTAGTCACAATGACAACTGTTAAACCATCTTACATTCAGCCATACACCATACATGTACACATGTAGTCACATTGACAACTGTTAAACCCTCTTACATTCAGCCATACACCATACATGTACACATGTAGTCAGAATGACAACTGTTAATCCATCTTACATTCACTCATACACCATACATGTACACATGTAGTCACACTGACAACTGTTAAACCATCTTACACTCACCCATACACCATACATGTACACATGTAGTCACACTGACAACTGTACAACCCTACTGCATTCAGTACAAATATAGTCAATGATAACCTTGTGATCAATTATTAACGTACACAGTCCAAAAAGGTTGTACAACCCTATTCAGTACCACACGTACATGTAGTCAAACCCTTGGTGCACAGCCGTAAGTATGATACATACAGTATTTTAACCAAATTAAAAAAAATTTATCAGCCATTCTTTTACAGTTTTAACATTCAGATAGTCTTATTTACCACATGAATCCAACAAATGATCATCTCCTGATATATGGAGCAGTTCAATTAAAATTGAAATGAAAATTAAGGTTAATGGAACTAGACTGGAATAAAAGGAAAAATTAGCTTATAATATTTGAGTTAAAAACAAAGAGTCCAGAAAAATTATATTAAAAATCTGTTAAATTTAAAATAGCAACTTCCAGGTAACCTTGAAGTTCTATCCTAAAATGAGAGGTACATGTACTTCACTGAAAACAAAACACCACTCTTTGTAAATTTAAAATAATGATAATAATGACAAAGTCATAATAGCCAAGGTGTAAACTAAAGCAAGAAAAAACTCTCCCCATGAAAAACATCTGCACTTGATGCAATACATAACAAGACAAAGCGCAACAATGGTATATGTTCCAAAAAACAGGTCACTTGCTGCAGGTTACATTCAAACAACAGGAACTATATGTACAATCAATTCCATTCAAAACAGCCATTGTATTTGTTCTGAGCATAGAGGTATGGGAGATAATTCTGTGTTATTTATGTGATCTCGTAACATCCTCATCTACATATACATCAACCTTCCAGCGAGTAATATTCACCAATATCTAATAAAATCCATTCCCAAAAGGAAACTCAGCTTTACGGCTACCTTATAAATGTCAATAACTATCGTAGTTATTTTGCACAGACAGAAACTGTGGCAAGGAAAAAAACAATGAAAAACACAGCTCCAAACGCTGCGCTTTTTTACCTCACCTATTGCTTAGCCTCTTTAACATTATTATACATAATTTTCAAACTGTGTGCAACAATTTCACAATTTCTGTTGTTCCAATCCAACATTTGCTTTTGCCCTGTCAGAATTTCAAGAAGCTGTACCTCAATTGCAAGACAGGGTGAGGGAAGAGGTCAGCCAGTAAACCAAAAAAAAATACAGAAATATTTATTTAAGTATTTGATAGGCGTTTTTAGGCTCTAATATTTCACCTATATAATGCCAGCCAACATTATGGCACGAAACTGGGCAGTGAATAGCAGGAATATTACAATGGAGTGGAAAACTATATTCAGATTTCTCGATTTCTGCAAAACTTCGTTAATTTTTTCGCTTAAACTAAACTGATAATTGGTAAATATTTGCATTGCGAAAATTAGTGATACATTTACACCAGTCACCTTTAACTTAAATTAAAAATTCAATTAGTACTGATGTATCTATGATCAGCTGATACCAGACCCCTGATAACATATGCTGTATACTGCAAGCAGGCATTTATATAACACAGGATCATTCATCTGGGTAGACTTCAAAGTCCAGTGAGCTGTTCTCCAGGTATGAGCTGAGTGGAGTGAACACTCGGGTGTGGTGCGCCTTGCTGGTTGGGCTCGTTGGACTGAATGGGAAAGAGGAAGTCATCACACTCGAGTTGAGAAGCGAAGCTGCGTTGGCATTGTCTACATGGTCGAAACTGAAGATGAGGTCACTTCTGGGGCGCGTTAGGCGCCCTCGCTTTTCCTTGTCCTTGAGCAGTGTTTGCATTCTGTGCTGCAGGCAGAGCACTTCCTCCACCAGGAGGCACTGCTGCATGTAACGAGCTGGCGACCCCCCTCCGATGATCTCTGCTGGTTCCAGCCAGCGCAGGTAGCACTGAGACCACAGGCGAATCAGAGGGGTAGAGCAGTCAGGCTTCAGGACTACATGTTTACAATACAAATTTGGCACATTATCGTACAGTTTGCAGAGCTTACGAGAGTAGACGTGGGTTAGACTGGAGCTGCTTGAATGTTCATCTCCGTTAGCTACTATCCTGCCGCCAGCTTTTCCTACCATAGGCTTGGTACTGTTAAACTGGGAGTAAACATCTGACCTGTTCAGGTACAGGGGATTGTTGAAGAAAGATTTGTACTCATTGCTGAACTGAAAATCCCACTTCCACACGGAGGGCAGGCGTATGGGTGGGACAGTGGTCTTTGTCATACCCACTAGAAGGCTCTTCTGTTGATGAGGGCTGTTGAAGAGGAATGTTTCAAACAGTCCGATGTAGATGCTGTCCCATAACGTGGTCAGGTAAGTCTCCGTGAAGGCGAAGGAGGACGGGAATTGCTGCAGCATCTGCCAGACACAGTCCAGGAACAGCAGAAACACCGGAGACTACAACACAACAAGCACTGGTCAGTTATTTGTGTGACTGCAGTCAGGCATACTGTAGTGGACCTGAAATCTGGTTCACATAAGCACATTTCTGTTTTGCCAAAACACAGCCAGTCTCAAACACAAGGCTCTACAAGATAAACTGAAGTAAAACGATGCCTTCAAATGTGCAATACATGTTAACAAAATGAAACTTTAATTTTGTTGAAACTCGGCACTTGTCGTCCTTGACGTATACATTTTCCTGTTGTTGTTTCTTCTGTATGTAATAATGGCGGACATGAATGACCAAATCTGACATGAGCTCTGTGTTTTGCTGCTAAAAAATCTGATGGAGAATTTATGTAACCACTGCAGATTGTAGAAGTATGTGGCAAGTATCCATGGA
The DNA here is from genome assembly GCA_016165875.1 of Acanthopleura granulata. NCBI lineage: Eukaryota > Metazoa > Mollusca > Polyplacophora > Chitonida > Chitonidae > Acanthopleura > Acanthopleura granulata. The sequence continues at coordinate 358,872 of JABBOT010000008.1, forward strand.
TCTACGGGAACTTCAAAACAGTTTATTACACTTAAACTGTGATTAGCTTTTCGAATTTATGTTCTAATACTATTAAAAGAGATGTCTTAAATCTTCATGACAAACATGAACAATAACTTATAAGTTCAAATCTAAGTTCAGGAATGACAACACAGGGTTACATCGGCCTTAAGTCTAAGCCCACTCTGCGATCCTGAAACCGGTTTTTCTCACCTCCAGGGTATCGGCCGAGTGAATGAGTCCACAGCGCTGCTGGAAGGGGTGAGCCATGGCCACCCACTCCTTCTGTATGAGAAGCTGGAAACCCTCCAGGGTACGAGAGTGCGGGTCTAACATCAGCTGGACCAAGGAGGACATCACGCAGCAGAAGTCTCGACCACCCGCCTCTGAAACAACAGGACTCATGGTCAACAAAAAGCAGTATGTGTGCCTTTGGGGGGGGGGGGGGCAGGGGTCATTATGGAATCCACAACTGCTTCGACTTCAACTGATGACTGCATAGTGGCCTTAGATAATCTTGTGTACTGCCATTGAACTGCTTTCCCCTAAGTTCCTGGTTAGCATTTCACAATGAGTTGGCTATTCAGGTATGCAGACATACATGTATTTCTGAAAAAAAAAAACACTCTTCCAACAACAAAGTAATCTAGCTAGCAGCTTAAAATACTGTATTTGCCTTTTTATTCGTGTGGTTCTAACATACGCGGATTTCGCAGCAAACACATTTCTGCGAAAATAAGTGCCATCAACTATAAAACCCAATCATTTCATATATACTTGTATTCTGCAGTGCAGTGTGTGTACTTGTTAAACAAATGAAGGACAATACATGTATTTTAGTTAAATACTAGTACATAATTTATTAATGTAGCATGCGTTACAGTTATAAATTTGTTAATAAGCACTACAGTTCTAATACTTTTTCAAACTATTTTAAATTAGAAATACCTAATTAGAATGTATTTCGACTTTCACATATCCAGCTTGGATGAAATCCTGTCTCTTGCTGATTATGTGATACTTTGCAATCCACTGGGCATGAATTGGCTTCAGCATTGCGGGAGCCATACTGAGGCCAGTCTGGTCCCAGTTTATGACAAGTTCATCTGGGATATTGTTTTGACTGATGACGTTAGACACACGCTTAAGGAAAGTTTCCTTCATCTGTTCAAAGTCTTCTGGCAACTTCTATACATCTTTTCTTCCCTTTCTCTTCACATATTCCACTCGCCTCAGCAAAGATCGGGTCGACGTCTCAGTGATGTCAACTGTGCCACCAAAACTGTGGGAGTTTGGTTTTGTCCTGCTTTAGAATAATGCCTTCCGCTGCTGCCAATACAATTCTGTGGTTGATCACTCCACCAATCAAACAGACTTTTTTTACCCAGTCCCTCACCATGTCATCAAGTTTCTTACCCATTAGTACGGGATGAGCAGTCATAGACTTAGAAAGAGATTGAACAATGCTGCTGGGGGTTTCCTGCATCTTTTTTAAGTAAGCAGGCTTGATACTATGGACCGTGCTTTCATTAATTGAGTGACCCAGCTGAGAGGAAAATTTTCGGGCAGCATGTGCTATGCCAATTTCCACAGCAGTTCGGGCAATCTTAGCTCTCGTCTTGTCATCATAGCTGTTATAGTCACTGAGCTTTCATTTTCTGGGATTTTCTGCTATTACATCTACAGCGTCATTAGCAGCCTGAATGATCTTGGCCTCTTCTGCAGACTGACTGGTCTGTGGATTCGGTAGACTGGTAGTCTTGGCAGTCTTGGCAGGGTTTGTTAGGGTTATCACTTTCCACAAAGACATTTTGTTATGGTACTAATTGACTGTCTTATCCGGTGAAAGAAGAATGATTGCTGCTGAAATCTACAGTGCCTTATATTTCTGAGAAATCTACTCAAATCTGTCACAGTTCATTCAAAGTTTCACTCACACTGCTGATGCATGAGATTTGGATCCCATGAGTGGGATTTATTTATATCACATTAAATGTTTGCTCACACAGCAGGTAAGGGCCTCGTCTTGTAAAGATTAACAGTCTTTAAAAAATTAAAAGCTTAGGAGGATTAACTTCCTTTGTCTGATCAAGTTACTGTATGGTATAGGATTTTTGTCACATCTTACAGGTAAGAAGAAGTTTAAATGATAACACTGTTACTTGAATGCTTCAGTTGTTTTATTACTTGACGTTTCTGTATTGAAGTTTGATGTTCGTTTATCAGTTGTCAAAAAATTCTGTTAAGATCAGTGAAAGTTGATGCCAGTGAATGTGTCTTCTTACCAAATCAGCAAAAGTTTACGCCCGTGAATAAAAAGGCATTTACAGTAACTCCAGTTGTATTACCTTTCAATACCACAGTTCTCTCTTTTTCCTCTATTTCTCTTGTTGCCTTGACTGCTAACTGCAGACAGGACTGGACACTCTGCAACCACTTCGTGTTCTCAAGGGAGCTAAACCAGGTCAGATCTGTGTTCCAAAAATCTTTTTCAGAATCTGCAAGATAATTTATCACATTTTAAAACCAAACAAAGTAGTGCACAATAAGCATACCTTTCACATTTTGAAATGGAATTCCATACATGCATTGTTTAGAACACATGTTTCAAATAAGTTATCTTGATAAACATAAAATTCTTCACAGCCAAAACAACAGCGTGGATTTTATGAGTAATATAAAACAACAAACTTTGGCCTATTTTACGCGACGATTACAGCATTATCTGCATGTAGCTAAAACAATGGCGTTTGATCTGCAATACTTTTATTTTTGACCTTGTCAGATGCTTGTAAAATAAAAACTCACTTCATTTCTTTAATATGAACAATATATACAGCCAAAAATTTGAGGTCTACGTGGATACTTCATATATTAAACCCACCTATGATGACCAGTTCTTTTAACTTTTCGTAGCTCCATTGTAGATCCCTCAGGGTGGGGCATTCTTTACTCAGATCAAACACTGTGGGAGTGCGACCCCGGGAATGGGTCAGTCTGACCGAGTCCACAGCTCTGTTATATAACAAATATGGTGGGTCAAATGGGATGGATTCTCCTCACCATTCTAAATTGTGAGGCCAGCACTTTCACTTTCTAACTGCGGTACTGATATACATAATTAATTATTACTTATTTGATTGTGGATTAATCTTATATACAACAATTTTTCACTTATACAATAGAGGTGGAAAGCCCCTGGATAAACAACTGATCTTTGGCAAGTTACCGATGAACCTTCCCTTGAGTGACATACAGATATGTTCACCACACATGGAAGAAAAATAGTCCCTGACAAACGTTCAACAGCGTGAACGACCAGAAGAACGTCGTCACCTGCTTACTGTTACTATGTGCTCACAGGCACTGAGCATTAATAATATATCTTAATATATATCATAATAATATATAATGAAATCAATGAGAAATATGCATACAACCCAAAGCTAACCTATTTTCTACTTCAGTCATTGTGGTGTCGTTCCTCAGACAGGACATTCGCACTATTGACGCCCCATTCACATACGTGTAAGACCATGTCTGCAAAGGGAAATCACAAGTCCACTCAGTGTGTAAGCAAACATGGTAGTAAGTGCAAAGTCTAAAAAAAACGCCACAACTGGCTATCAGTTAGATGATGGGAATACTTACTTGGATTAATCTGTGGCATCATAAATACCAATAAGCTGATGAACTATAAATGGACACAAATTAACATACAAAATAAAACAACCCAGTAAGAGTCAGAGAAAAACCACTAGGAACTACACCTGAAATTATTTTCTTTGACTTTGGGGTTAAATGCATGAATTTTGTTGTGGACCATATCAATAATGTTAGATGCCAGGGATTATCTATTTCAATTTTTGCCTATGGAAGAAAATTTATGTGACATTTACAAGTCTAAAATCTACTTGTGCACACAAACAACCCTTCATGACTGACTAATCACTTACTGGTGGTCGGTTATCAACAAAATGTATTGTGTCACTTTTCATCACTGACACAGGTAACTTTGCTGGCATGGTGAAACTTTCCGGTAAACTGCAAAATACAAAAGAAACTTCACATACAGTGTTATTATTTCACAGAGTTTCCTCTTTGTCCAATGCTACATTATACATGTACTTCTGTAAGTTTATAGAGGCCAGCATTACACATTAGAAACCGCTACCTTTCACCAGATACCTGATAATCTACCCGACACTAAACAGAACCAGTCTGAGCTGGGTTTTATCCAGCATTCATGTATTTACTTATTTGGTTGCAGTGCTAGGCCATACTCAAGAATATTTCATATATACAATAGCGACCAGTCATATGGTGGGAGGCAACATGTTTAGAAGTAGACCACCCATACAAACAAATAGAATGGTACAATAGCACATGCGTATAATCCATATCTAAGTTCCAGAGCTGGTTTAACATATCTACCAACTCATGTTTCTTAGCTACAAAATGCATTCAGAGGTGGATGGAAAGAGCCATCCCTCCATTCTCCTTCTCTTGGTGGGATGGGTCATAATCAATGAAACGGACTATCCTGTAAAGATTGGACTGGCTGGATGGGTCGGACACTATCTCTGAACCTGATGTACATTGAAAGTGACATGGGATGAACTTACCAATCACAGAGGTTGAATCGCTCATTCACCTGTGTGACCTCCCATCCCATGATGCCACCCAGTCTGTGTAACTCCCACTCCCAGTCAGAAGGAATCGCGTACAGGTGATTTCTACCATCGGAATCTACAACAAACTCAGTGTTGATATAACAAATGTCACCATGATAAAGGTGCATGACAATCACCAACGAACCAGAGACCAGCTATTGCATGGAAAGCAAAACTCTTGGAATTCTAGACTGGTGGGATGTTCTTCTGCTATACATGAAGCAATTTTACACAACACCAAGAGATGTCAGTGAATGGGGGAACCTTTTCTACTAAAAGTAACTCAGGCTCAAAATGGGCAATCTCTCGTCCATTCCTGCATTTGTCGTGCTGATTACTCAGCAAACTGATAACTCTGTCTGTCTGTGTGTGTGTGTCTGTGTGTGTGTCTGTGTGTGTGTCTGTTTGTGTGTGTCTGTGTGTGTGTGTGTGTGTGTGTGTCTGTGTGTAACAAGAGAGCAAGAGAGCAACAGAGAGCAAGTCAGCTTAGGATGGGCCTGAGTTTCCATTGTGCATTTAGTTTAAGGCACTTAAACATATTTACTTTGATGCCAATATAGTTTTCCTACACACCATAAATGTACCATGGCGTCACCTTGTAACATGTAGTTATACAAGAAGCGCAGCAGATTCAAGACACGTCCATCCTTCATTACATTTACAAACTGCCTCCATGTCTTACTCTGTCCTCCATGTCATACTCTCACTTACTTTTAAAATTAGAATTCCTTCCATACTCCATAGCAAAGAGCAACTGAGGTCGGTTGGGGAATCCAAATGCAGTAATGGCATTCAAAATCTGAAGACAAAAACCCCACAACAAACCATAAAAGCCTCTAGGCAGCCATACCATACATGTATTATGACCTGGAACCAGAAGCAGACGTCAAACAACGGCCCATTTCAATAGGCTTCTGGCTGAATGAGAAATATGTGTATACATATATATACAATATGTGTTGTCAGTATGATTTGCATTCTTATAACTGCTGTAGTTGTATACTTCCTGAAATGCCTCTATGAGAGATCCCATAACTAGATACCATTTCTACGGAAACTAAGAACCAACAGCTAATTAGCCCAAGGCTTTGGGAATACGAAGATTTCTTATTAACCATTTGATCAAGCACATTTTCTTCAAATCTTTAACGTAATTTAACTTGTGTGTATATTCTACTATCCTCAAACTCTTGTTAATAAATAGAGGAAGCAATAGTAAATATTTTTAAAATCCACCTAAACATTAATTCCCATTTGCCTGTGTATTGCATGTAAATGTTGGGCATAAGAAATACACGCCTCTGAATATTTTTTTTAGCATTTAATCAACAGAGACTACTGATAGACCTGACAATTATAACAGTGAGTCCAGATCAACAGCTGGTTGCAGCTTCAATATTAAGTAAGGAACTTGCCAGGTATCTGGCAAACGGTGTTGGTTTACTTTGGCCACTTCTTCCACTCATAGCCCTAATGGCTATGGTTATAATTCAATCAAACACTGATGAAACAATGAAGCAGTCTCCATACCTTACCTTTCTATCTTCTTCAGCAGGGGTGCGTATCAACCCAAATCTGTGAAGCCTAAAATTCTAATAGTTCAGAAAAAAACAAAGACTTGATGACTAAGACATGCTAAACATACAATGTACAAATGTTGAAGTTCTATTTCAAATCTCTCATGTATATCAACATCCTATCTAGTTAACAAGTTGCAGTTTGAAACAGCAACCAACATACACATACATAAACATATACTGTATGATAGCATCAGTCTCATGTTAACTTGATAAAACTCTACAATACAGAGAAGACATTCCCTTGAATTCTAAGACGCCAAACTTTGTACAGGTAGTAGGTCATACCATGTCAACATGCCTTAATAGTTTACACACAGTGGTACCATGTGCCTTAATAGTTTACACACAGTGGTACCATGTGCCTTAATAGTTTACACACAGTGGTACCATGTGCCTTAATAGTTTACACACAGTGGTATCATGTGCCTTAATAGTTTACACACAGTGGTATCATGTGCCTTAATAGTTTACACACAATGGTACCATGTGCCTTAATAGTTTACACACAGTGGTACCATGTGCCTTAATAGTTTACACACAGTGGTATCATGTGCCTTAATAGTTTACACACAGCGGTACCATGTGCCTTAATAGTTTACACACAGTGGTATCATGTGCCTTAATAGTTTACACACAGTGGTATCATGTGCCTTAATAGTTTACACACAGTGGTACCATGTGCCTTAACCTTTATTTCCTGAAGACAAATAAGGTCTTCCCTGGAGTCCGTCTTACAAACAATGTGTACCATTTCGTCAAATGTAAGTGGCATGGTGACATATCTCGGCAGTATGTGTCGCCATGGCCAATGATGTTTGACATAGCTTGTCTGTAAAATGGGCCTCTGAAGCACAATGTTCATACAAGGCATCAAAAGGTTTGTGGTTTATTTCTTACCACACAAATCAAAGTCTTATTTCAATAATCTCACTGTTGTTTATGAATGCTATGCGAAATAACTTTTCAGTCCTTAAGAGAAGAGGAAAGTGGGGTGACCAGGATAAACCACAGACATCTGACAAGTTACCGACAAACTTTCCCATACGTGATGTAGATTCTGGCATGCCATACTGGTGGAGAATGTGTGGGTTTTCACTGCAAGTAACACTACATGTAAGCAGCCAGCTTCACAAACATCGCTGACAGCTTATTGTCAACAGCGCAACTTGAACTGAAACACTGGTGAAATCTTGAGATTTCAGGCTTGGAATAAATCCATACCTCATGTGCTTATGACAGGGAATCTTTCAAATGACCATTAAGTAACCGCCCTTTCCCACCGCCCCCGCTGATCTCAAATGTTAAAGTTTCTATATCAGTTATGTGTCGTACCTTACAATGTAACTCGAGGTATTTTGTCTGACCAGAGATGGTCATACCATGCACCAGCTTCTTCCGTCTGGCAGTTGATAAACTGGAGGAGGCAACTGAAACTAGAGGATCAATAAGCTTTTGTTACAGCAGTTCACCTGTTACATTTACATCTCTCTTTACCAAGGCATGAACTGAGTATTTCATAGTAAGTTTACTGATGACATTTAACTACTTCACCCAACATAGAGAATAGTCACTGACTGAAGAAAAACTCACTGACTGAAGAAAAACTACACCTCATCAGACGTGGTGGTAGGTCAGGATTTTTTTTTTCTTCTTTAAACAGCTTTTAATTCACTTAATCTAAATCCATCTGTCCTCTTGCTATAATTCTTAAGCTTATAATAAATGAATTTTTGTGTACCATGCGCATGGCATATGTATGGCACATTTTTAATCTATACCAAATGAAATCAATACGTAAATAAATTAAAGCTGTTTCATCCAACAGCATTGCCGGGGTCCATGCTATTATGTTATTACCATTTCAGGTAGTCCGATGTAAACTTCATGGCAAGAAAATGAAGAAAAGAAAGTGATAAAATTGAAAAGGAACACGCTGGATTTGAACAGGAGACTGCTATGTTTTGTATACAATGGGCCAAGTACTACAGACTGCAGACAGCTTTGATCTCTTGCTCATAGCCGATAACAACAGACAGAGGGGATACAGTGTTACAAGGTTTACTCTAACCTAATGAATTAGATGTTGTATGATACAGTGTCTAACAGAGGTCCATCTACAAAATGTGGGATATTTTCCTATCCGTATTTAGACGCTGCCTAGCCTTTAAAATTTGTCTGCTCCTCAATCGGCACTGATCAGGTGAGGGGATCGCATGTCGCAGTGGTTTTGAAAAGCTTGTGTAAAGCTCACATTGCTTGTTTTAGGCAGCTGCCCCATGACTGACTACTTGCCAGTTGCTAAGCATTTTTGTTTATTGTAAATTCTCCACACTCAGGGAGTTTTCAGCTTTTGAGCTACCTATGTAACAGCTTGAATTCTGCACCGGAAAGCTCCACATCACAGAGATTACTGGATTCTCTTGATGGTTGATTAGTCATGGCGGACTGGGAATTTTTGACCAAGGTCTAAACCAAGCGATGTGAACTTGATAACAGCATTTCAAAACTGCTGCGGCTAGTGATCCCCTCGACTGATTATTGCAGATTAAGGAACATACAGATATTAAAGGGTAGGCCTAAATACGGATAGGAAAATACCCCTGATTTTGTTGATGGACCTTTGTTAGACGATGTCCAGGTAGCATATAACGCCTAATTCATTAGGCTAGGTTTACTCGCGGTAAACTGCGGTGAATGGTTTCATCATTGACCCCAACTGATGATTACTTAAATGCAAAATTTTTGTTGGTTCTTTGGTCATAACTTGCAAACCATGCTATGTACAAAAACAATTCTTTAAGATTTCTAATCCTGGCGTCAAGGTGCACCAGGTAGTGTGTTTGTTCAATCAGTACTAGAGATCAGCAAAGAAAAAATGCAGCTTTGATCTTCAGCTCACAGTAAAACACAGAAAGAATATATTGGTTTAAGGTTTACCAGTGACAGGGGCTGAAGCAATTGAAGCTTTAAAGGATTTGGGCCAGGAGATACACATGTATACCGGAATGAATATGGAGACGAGGCTTTCTCTACATGCCATTCATTTAACCCAGGAAAAGATTTCATGTCATCTTGCACGAAGCATTCAAATGGGAGGGTTTTGAAAAATTTTTGGTTTTTTTTTTTATCATAACTTGAAAATTACACAACGTATGAAAATAACTCTGGCATATTTGTAATCTTGCCCTCAAGTTTGTTTGATCATTTTGAGCAATGTTTAGAGCTGACCTAGCTCTGACCTACTCTGACCTAACATCATCCCTCATTTACAGCCTAATTTGTTTACCAACCTCAAAGTTTTTTACAATATCAGTAGGGCGAGTCACCAAGACACAGCAGATGAAATTTCATTCAGATAGCTTAAACCATTTTGGAAAAGCAGATTTTTAAGCTTAACAACAAAATTCAAAATGGCAGCGAAATCATGTAACTAGCCAAAGATCACAAAATGTTAAAAGTTGCTTCATTTGTTCGTTTTCAAAACTGCAAAGTTTGGTTTTTCTACCCTTACCCCTTTTGGAGATATTGCAATTTTTATGGTTTGACAAGGAATAATAATAACAATATCATCTTTTTGATAGTGGCATGGGAGGAAACAGCTTTAGCCACACTTGCAGAGCAAAACTATTATTACATGTAAACAAACACGTTTTACAAGAGCACACTTTAGCTGGATAGCACCTAAATGTGCATGTATATTAACCACACAGAGGGTATCTAGTTTTTCTGCTGGTGTTGAGGACACCCACATATCCTACCTTGGTAAGCTGAATCAATACTGATAAGGGGAATGTCATCTTCAGAAACTAGTAGGTTTTTCTGTACCTGACCAGGCTGCAAGGAAAACATGCACCTGTTGTAAAATTATTTAGATATCTGAAAGTTTTTCAACTCCATCGGAGAATTTTTCACGGCGGTCAATCTCATGAGTGGCCGGAATCAGAGTGCCCTGAGTAAACCAGTAGTCTTTAACTTGGCAGGTTACTGAAAAACTTTCCCACATTTGACATACAGATGTGCACAGCATCATGGCAGAAGACAACCTATCTTCAACAAGCACAAGATTGCATGAACGGCCAAACTAGCATCGATGACTGCTTACTGTCAACAAGGCTCCACCAGTAGGAATCTAAAAACCTGTCCAAGACTAGTTGTCAAATGATGCACAGTGGCACAAGTAACTTGTTAAAAATATTGTACAGTGAAATGGTGGAGGTTCCTTTGTGTCTCACAACTGCTCTTCAAATATGCATGTAATTTAAACCAACACTAAGGATGTATTCTATTTACGTTGAAACATAATTCCAATGCTAAGACAACCATTCTAATACTTGAAATTGTAAGAATACAGATTAAGACAAACCTATCAAACTTTCTACAAATGTTACAGAAATTTTTCTGAAACCTTATTATACGGTTTGAAAAATTTCTTCTGAACTTCTATGTTCATCTGATGTGTAACGTGCATGAAAAGGTCAATCTGACATTTAATATCTCATTGAGAATGAAAAAAGTAGATGTGAAATCAACTGTAACATACATTAACTCGTACTATGGTCCATAAAGTCCACTTTACACTCCTAACATTTGATTACACAGAAGTGAAAAAAAAAAACTGTTACAAATATAAGCAAGGACATTTTCAGTTAATTCTGTCAATGGACTTTCTACTGGTGCTTTCTGCATCTTAAATTTTCCTTTTCACTGAAGATATGTACACGTATCATCCAAATGTTTTCCAACTTACCTGGTCGTATGATGATCTGTCTCCAGTTAAAAATGCTATCCTAAAATTTGTCACAAAGAGTATCCCTGAAATTCCCTGTTTTTTCTCTGTGAACGGTGAATACTTAAGAACATTGTGGCCTTTGGCTACCAGCCACTCGCCTGTAATAAACAAATTCTATATTTAATACCGAGCTCCTCTAATATATTATCCTGTAACGTGTTACTTTCACAGAACTAATCCAATCACTTTCAAATTTTGAAGAAAACTTTTAAGCAGTTTTGTACGATTTGTATTTCACCTGAACGATTAAAAATATCTTATTACTTGTATGTTGTAAAGAAAACGCTATACCTGAATGTGCAAACATTTTCTAAACCATTACTCTTCAATTAATTAACAATGCTTCAATCTACTTTGCACACTATCACAATACAAACAGAGCTTGTAATAAATAAAGCAAATAAGCAAATCCATAAATCAAATACTCTACAAGTAGAACTTATTTGATGCATTAAAATACCTATTATCTATTAACTATTTTCTGGCTTAGCCTTTCTTGAAACCATACACTGCAGAAGTTACTTGTGCACGTAACTTCTCTAACCCGAGATGTCCACACATAGTAATTAAGAGAGATCAATGTATTTTTGTAACTGTACAGCTAATCATGGGAAGGGTTAGTACATGTGTGTCCTGTTGTCTTGAGTGTGTCTGTACATGTATAACAGAAACCTTGGGGGTCATAAGACTTAAGGACATGTCCCGGTGGGACAGGTTTTACTTTAAATACATCAGCACGTCTCAGTGTGTTCCTGTGTTTATATCTGCCTTTATCATGAGTACAGGTATTATTATGCATGCACCTTCATGTGGGTTAAACGGAACACAACTTAAGGCCAGGGAAAAGTCACTGGAAGGATGGCACCTTTCCACTTAGAGAGACAGCTTTATGAACTAAGCTTTAAACAATCCTATCCCACCCCCTTTGTTACAACCCCTAATTGACCCCACAACCAGAGGTTTTGCTTCAGCACTGATACAGTACCTGGGAGTAGTGAAGGCATTACATTGGCATCAAAGAAAGCCGTGGCATTCGAGATAACCTCCTCCTGTACGAACAAAGACAACAATTGGTGTACATTTAAATGTTTAACCTAAAAGTTTGACACCACCATCAGTGTGTATGTGTTGGCGAGGAGCAAATTATTCAACATTTTCATGAAATTTTTCAACATTTAACCCTGCCATACCCATTATACATACCCAGGGTAAAAATCACACACACACATTAACATGAATAATGCGAGTGCTCTTAGGCCTTATGCTGTTGGCAATAATCAACCTTACTATACGTCAACTGTTTATGTCCTTCAGGAAGGTCGCTGGTTTTACATTTTAACTCGTCTCATTATGACCACTTGATTTCTTTCAAAACTTTACATTTCACACTGAAGAAACCCTTGCAGAACAGACTACAAACACAGCTCCACAAGGACAAAACATTACATTAGATCTAATCTGTCTCACCTCAGTCAGTCCTTTCATGATGCTGCTACACCATGTGTCTACCCATAACATACATACATACAATGACTGTATAGAATAACCTCAACAGGTCTTACATTCAAATGAGACAGTTTACATTAACTTATCTGACCATCAATGCTTATGGTGGTTCATAAATGCATTATTAATATCTGTGCTAATATTACAAGCCAACTTATTACTTGGCATGCATGTGCTTGAATATTATAGTTACAGGCTGTGCAGCTGTGTTCAGCATATTGGACACGTGGCTACAGGATGTGCCGCTGTGTTCAGCATATTGGACATGTGACTACAGGCTGTGCCGCTTTGTTCAGCATATCGGACACATGTGACTACTGGTTGTGCCGCTGTGTTCAGCATATCAGACATGTGACTACAGGATGTGCCGCTGTGTTCAGCATATCAGACATGTGACTTCAGGCTGTGCCGCTGTGTTCAGCATATTGGACACGTGGCTACAGGATGTGCCGCTGTGTTCAGCATATCGGACACATGTGACTACAGGCTGTGCTGCTGTGTTCAGCATATCGGACACGTGACTACAGGCTGTGCCGCTGTGTTCAGCATATCGGACACGTGACTACAGGCTGTGCCGCTGTGTTCAGCATATTGGACACGTGACTACTGGTTGTGCCGCTGTGTTCAGCATATCAGACACATGTGACTACAGGCTGTGCCATTGTGTTCAGCATATCGGACACGTGACTTCAGGCTGTGCCACTGTGTTTAGCATATCGGGCACATGTGACTACAGGATGTGCTGCTGTGTTCAGCATATCGGACACATGTGACTATGGGCTATGCCGCTGTGTTCAGCATATCGGACACAAGTGATACAACAGGCTGTGCCACTGTGTTCAGCATATCGGACGTATTACAACAGGTTTTGCCGCTGTGTTCAGCACATCTGATGTGTGTGTGACTACAGGATGTGCTGCTATGTTCAGCATATCTGACACCAGTGACAACAGGCTGTACTGCTGTGTTCAGAATATCTGACAAGTGTGATCTGCTTGCTTTGCATGCCAGCGCATCTGATACATCATCATCCATGTACATGTATGGTCAGAAAAGATATTATGACTAAAATCTGAAATCTACTGATACATGTAGTTTAAATTTACTGGTCAAAAGAAAGTTTATCCATATCAGGACATTTGCATGCACCAGTTTCCTGCTTGGAGGAAAAATATTCAGGGCAAAGTTGCAGACAGGAACTATGATTCAATACCACGATTACTTCATGGCACGAGACTCATGAGAGCATTAATGAGCTAAGAGACTATAAAGGAGTCATGTAAACTGCATCAATGGCACCATATACATGTACATGCTTGCTCAGTTCAGCAAAAAATGAAATGTGTCTATGATAATATGTGTACATAAAGTCAGTCATTCTTTTGGAAGGAGAAGGCTGGGAAAGTACTAGGCAATATGTGGTAAAAGAGTATGGTGTGAAGATTGAAAAACGACCATCAGATTTCTTTAAAGATTTTTTTAGTTCAGAGTTCCGAGTTTTAAGGTAGGTCACAATACACAGTCAGTCATGAATAACCAATACCTCCATGAAAAAGGGGACATAACCGTGAAAATAATTTTGATCAATCAGAACACAGGATCTGCAGAGTCTGATTAGTGGACATGACATGAATCTGGCTCTTAAATCATTACCATTCTATCTTTTCAATGTACATATATAATGCTACTCATACAGGGATGAGAATTTAGCTTGATTATAGATGGTTGGCTGCTGCCCCTTGTTTTGCCAGTTCACAGACAAGAATGAAGAGCCGGTAGGATGCCACAGTGTGCAGGCTGTGGCTGCACAAATAGCACGTCGAATACAGAAGTAAGAAGCCCGACTTGATATTTCACTGCTATCAGGCGAAGGGGCTGATTCACGTCAATCAGCCAGCCTCGAGTTGGTAAAATGTCAGTGTCTTGTCACGGCTGTATGACCTTACAGCAATGAAGCATATGTTTCTTAGAGACTATCTAAACAATTATCAAATGTGCTTTTTAAATTTTCAAACCTTACTCTTTTCTCTACAATTTACGTTATACTTCTCCAGTCTCCTCTTTTAAGCTGATCTACTAATTATAAGAGATATAAGAGAGTTTATCCTAATTTAATTGAATGACTTGTAATTTATGAGTTGAGATGTCCAGTTACACTATGGGAGTGTACCTTTACTACAATGATAGTAAGGGGCTGATTACAGCAAACTTTATAGCTAAAAATACTGCCTGATGTCAAACAGATGAGCTGATACAGAAAAACACTTGCTAAGCAGATTTCTAATTCTTCTAATTATTGAGACAGATACTTACACTGCTGAAAGCAAAATATTACAGTTCTCTCCCAGTGTTTTGAAAAAGTAGAGACATGGATATATTGGTCATTAGGTGACTAACCAAAGGAGTAAACAAAAGAAACTTTGTATACCTTCATAAACCAAAAATACTAAGAGTGGAAACTGTAATATGTGATCTACCCTTACATGAATGCTTTATGTATCAATAAATTATACAACATGTAACACTGACAAGAAAATGAGAGTAAAATGTTTGAGTGTTACCCTCTGTAACTGTCTTGCTGGAAATTAAATGGTCCATATTGTGTCAAACTAAGCACTGTATTTCTCATCATTCTATATTATTTCATTTAAAAAATTGTTACATTCAATTTTTTTACATACAAAAAAGAAACCAATCTCAAACTGAATTTGCTTCAACAGAACTGATGTTAAATGCCACATACATGTAGATAAGATACGATAGTACCATTATGAAAATTCTAACATTTGGCCAATACAGTAAAAAAGAAGAAGAACTTTACCTGAATAAGCCTATTTAACACAGCTTGACAAGCAGGAAGATTGCTATGCTACCCATCAGAAGAGAGCAGATTTACAAAAAAAGAGTAGTTTTATTGACGACAAGGAAGTTTTATCAAAATACAACCTACAGAGCTCCCTTATAACTTGTACACAGGGATATGACACACACATTCATGTCTGGCACACAGTTTCACAACAATGGTTTCCATAGTTTCAAAACTACAGTTTATAAGAATAGACGAATTTACAATATTAAACACCTCAATTTATTTTTGCACGGGATATTCAGCAGTTTGACGGTGAAACTTTATTACAGAGAATGATTTCCTAGTATTAATTTTCCTTTTCAATTTTAAATATATTTGGAGCTTGAAGTTTTGAATATATTTGATCATCTGACTGTACAATTTTGTTCACCCAAAAACCAATTCTGTGATGAAGCTACCTCAAATCCTCCATCATTTTTAGCACTTTTGGGCTAAATTTTCAATTTTTTTGGATAAAATTTTTGAAAATTACAAGAAAATTAACATGCCTGTAGAAGCTTCTTTCAAAGGTTGTATCAAAAATATAACAAAGTTTAAAAAATAAAAGGAAGACAATAAAAAAATTACATAATTAAAAAAAGAGAGAAACAAGACTTATTAAAAAAATTGTGTCAAAACTTTCACTTCAGACAAGTTTTCTGTCATGTCAGAGATAAAATGAAAAGTTGTCAACATGTATATAATGCTGGCATAAAGCAAACCCTGCATTCTGAAACAATCAGTAACATTAACATTTCATAATTACAAAGCTAACACCAGAATTATGAGCTTACTTTCTGGTTTTTGGAACAAAGAATTATATAAATTTCTACAACAAAATAAAACCAACAGTTGGAGGGATGAATTTTATTTTAAGTTTTATCACATGTAGGAGTGTTAAAGTACACTGTTTCTACATTCTTTCCTGATTTCGGAGACAATGTTAGTGATTTGGCTACAGGTCAGATAACCTCCCCCTCCCACTTCCCACAAATCACTGTCACATGATTACCTGTGAGTTTTCTGAACTCTGGTCACGTAGAGATCAATTTAACTGATGTGAATTTTCACTGAGAATGATAAGAAGGTGAAGAGCAGTGTAGTCAGCCATAACAAAAAGACAATGTAGATCTTCATTTTGACTAATGAAGAACATCTGTGCCAGACCACATAGCCAAGCTCACAAAATCAACACTCACGATAGTGAATTACAACACTATGATATACACACCTTTAAAGAAATTTGTTTCACAACTTTCCTTTACGAAAATATATTGCTCAAGCACTACAGCACCATGGTCTTTCCAGCAGACTGCTATGGCCATGCTTATGGAAAGATCACAAATATCCCTAGTCACTAGTTGGCTGTGTAGCCTACAAAAACTACATGTGTGCAATGTTAAAACGCTACACTGAGGAAAATAAAATTAGATAATGCATTTCAAATTCATTCTAGTCACTCTGAACAGGAACTATTCAGTAGAAAGCCTACAAATTTTTTTCTAAAGAAGTAACAAAATACTGTTCAAGTGCAATAAAAGGATACATTTAATTTGGTTGATGTAGGACTTATATACATGTTATATTCATAATAAAGCACGCAGAAGCAGAGGATACTAAAAACCCTTTCACACCAGTTACATGGGCATTCAGTGAGGCAACATTAGGTGCATGTATAAAGAACAAAGACCTACTAAACACATTACAGAGACCATGTTGAACTTCTGACATGCCCAAAAACAATGTGAGATGAAAAGCGAGAGTATTACCAGTGTATTGATTTGCGTCTAAACATGTCAGTAGATCTACATTTAGTTGGAAATCCAATTTAGTATGAAAACACACACATACATGTACCACCCCAACAGGACCTCCATGTTATACAACCCCCACCCCCTAAACAAAATACTTACGGTGTAAATGCAGAAAACCCTACACCCACGAAACAGAATACAACAACAACTAAGAAAACAACAACAACAAAAAAACAAACAAACTAACAACTCATGCACAATTCCTTGAACACACCGTGTGCTTTAATGGGGTGGCTGAGGAGTAGATGTAATTATATTAGAGCACAAGTGTTTATTACCATAAGAGTACACCATAGTGTTGTAGACACCGCAGTCCATGTGCAAATACTGTATATCACTACTATAATTTCGACTCACACCTGTGCTGTATGCAGATCTCTGTGATACATTACATACGAGCAGTTGAACATGACCGAGAGGATCTATCCCTGTGTGCATATGTAAACACAATACAGTAGCCAATATTATTCTAATGTAGACTAGTATTAGTTTAATCACACAGTTTTTTTCTCTCTCATAATTTCTGAACTCCATTATTTAAGTATATCTACATGATATGTAAGTAATATAAACAGCGTCATGAAGAAGAAGACACCATATCCTTGCTCACACAATGTGAATCACCAGGAAATGTTTACATCCCACCAGTGACCTAGCCCAGATACTATCCACATGATGTGCAGGGCAAACATCATCCATCTCAGAAATACAAGCTTACTTACGCACCTGTGTCAGTGAGGAATAGCATTAAATAAGGTGTACAAATGAACACACAATCTGCACTGTTCGCTATGTCAGTCAAGCATACTGACTGCATCCAAGGTGTTTACTTACATCGCTACAAGCAGTATAAACAGAACAAATATTCTGATGCCTGTCACCACATGTTCATGACAGTAGAAAAGGCTACAGATATCTGTATTGTATACTTTATTATATTATATTATATACTTAGTAGTAGTGTGCTAAAGTGTTAAGATTATCCACATAGAATACATAAAGGTATGGCACAACAAACTACCATGTATCTATGCTAATAAAAGTTTTAACATTACCGATTGTAAATGTGCAGGCGATTAAATGTATAGTATTGTGCGGCTCAGCCTCACAAAATGGTTATAAAATGGTTATAAAATGGGGCCCTCCCATGACTCTAACCATAATCGTACAGTATCAACATTCAGATGGTATTTAAAACATTATCAACATTTTTGTGAACTTGTAAATAAAACGCTGCAACTTAATGCAGATGCCAGAAACAAAAATTCACATCTGTCACACACTGTAATCAGAATACAGCAAACAGCTACTTTAAATAACATCCTGAATTTAATCATTAAAAGCACTTCAATAATTTGGTAAGTGTATACAGTTTTTTTGTGTGGCTGATAACAGAAGCTGACTGCAAATCTACAAGCAAAGTTTAAAGTCAAGGCACCAGGTAAGCAGATATAGACAATGTCACATAAAAGGGAGATTTCTGAGAAGACATCAGAATACATACACACATGAGAAACCACCAAGAAATAAATGTATCATTACACAGTGACTGACAGAACCATTAAAAGTATTGCTGCTTGAGATGAACAACTTTTACACAACGAAGCAGTGTTTCCGAAACCAAGTACTATTGAATTTCAGTTGGTTCAGATCCAAAAAGATATCAATAGGGTACTGATGTGTAGTGAAATTTAGCGACCTGCTTCACCTATGGGATTGGCCACTATCATGAAAGTCAAGTAAACACTGCAAATGTAGCTTAACAAAGTAAAACATCCTAAACAATACAAACATTTCAAACATTATCATAAAAGAACCTATTTAAATCAACACTTAACCCAAGCAAGGTCTACTTTTCTTAACCAAGATGCATCATGGAATCCCTTCATCACCCAGGAGAAGATAGTAAATACATGAAGATATACTAGCCAATGGAGAGGAGAGGTGTGCTAAAGCAGTGGATAAAATGTCAGCTTAAATATATGCACCAGGTAGAATGATAGATACCACTTCCTCAGATTAGTGAAATGATAAGTAATCACAATACTTACTGCTTCCTCGTCCTCATCTTCAGGTTCTATATCCACATAAGACTTGAAAGTCTTAGAAGTTTTAAATACAGAAAAGCAAAGCATTATCTTTAAAGTTGAAGGACACTTTGGAGTTGATATGGAAATGTATAAGTATTGTACAACAGCTAGTCATGTTATGCCTAAATAGTGATCAGATTTGAATCTGATTTCAATGCTGATAGACAGTCACCAAATTTTCATTATGAGGATGCCTGCCAGGTCGCTTGATGTCTTGGGTATACATGTAATAATATGTGCAGACGTTAGGCCCGTTTTAAGAATTAGACACTAGTGCAGCTCATACATGTATGTTTGGATTCCAATGAATCTTCCATACTTACTGGCTGAAAGCACACGCATCAAAGGTAAGTACATGAATGAGATGATGAAACTTAAAGGAAAAGATCTCACAAAAATGAAGTTATGTCGAGTGAGAAGACCATGTAAAACTGTATCTAAAAATACTTTCACTGAACTTTTTGGACTTTTTTTCATCAAATTAAACGTAGTCAAACATTGTGATTGTATGGTGGGTTTTATGAACCATACTGACAACGTGGTTATCCAGTGACAACACACTACTTTTTGTACACCTGTACGTTCATTTCTGAATAAAGTCCTTGTGAAGAGTCCTTATGTTTGCCTTTGTACGAAATTGTTAATATGACATTAAATTTCTGCTTCCGAACCATTGAAATGTTGGCGTGACGTCACTGGTGAACCAAATCATCAAAATAGTCCATAAAACCCAGCGTAAAATGAAAATGTTTGACTGCATTTAATTTGGTGAAAGAAATCTAAAAATTTTAGTCAAGCTATTTTTAGACACAGTTTTTCATGGTCTTTTCACTCACCATAACTCCATTTTTGTGAGGTTTTTCCCTTTAACAGCTAATCCAAGGTCTTTCGTGAGGTATTACATAATGTAATATTCACAAATTTTAAACATCGATAACATAACCATTTCTTATGACTTATTAATACATGCTAAAAATTCAAAATTAAAACAATTATCTCCAATGACCTTCAGCACAGATTGAGAGGAGTTTACAAATGCAGACAGTGCAGTGAAACAATGTGCTTAAACCAAACCGCGTGCACCACTGGAATGCTATAATTGTGTATTAGCAAACCGTGCACAATTTCTCATTTCAGGTATTATATGTGCACTTGCTTCAAACCTAATCACTAGTGTACATACAAAGTGAAACAATTTTACTAAATATAGCATAGGACGCCATACCATTATCAGTGTTTTATAGATCTGTATGTTGTACATATGGTTTAGGTAAAGCAAAATTAATTTTCAAAAAGAAGCAAAATAACAGAAGACTGAAAATTGGATATATACCTCTCAAACTGTAGAAAAATGTATATAAATAGCTAAACAGATGCCTTGCAGCAGCATGGCACAGTAATAGACTTCTTAAATACTAAGCTATATCCATTACATGCACACTATCACATCTGAAAGTAATATACTGAGCTTCTGCTTTTGAGGTAAACTTTACATTCTGTAAGTTTTTGACATAAACCCACATCTGAGGTGATCAGTTAGCTTTAATCCATTTTTAACATATTATAATCAATATACTGCCTGATTTGTACAATGTGAATAACCGGACACTGTAAAGCATGCATTGGTGTGTTACACTTGTACAACACCAACATAGCATCAGTTGTTTATACAGGACACTGGTATGGAATGATAACATTTCACAACTGAACTAAAACTGAAATAAAACTCTAAACATCACCTGGACAAACGAACCATTACTAAACAAGTACAATAACTGTTTCATTTAAATTACTTCTGATTCATATCTACATCTATCTATGACATATTAATAATGCAATAAATGAATTTGTACGCATTTCAATACACCATTAAATGACAGGTAAACAGTTTACATTGTGTACGGAAATTCCCTATATAAAGATACTGCTGTGTGCATTGCATGTGGATCAACAGTAAACTTCAATCAGTATCAGCAAATTTAATGGCAAGTTGCTTAAAAATTCATATTTACAGCATAATATGTGATGAATTTAATTTATGGAAAATTTTCTTCTCATTTGTACGTCTGTTAAACCACACAGATAAATTCAGGACTGTATCAAAATATGTACGGTCAAACAAAAGAAACTACAAATGGATAAATCTTACATATGTCGCTTGCTGGATTGTAAAGTTATGGGCCCCAGAGTGTGTCCATCCATTTAGCCAACCATAAATCATTGTTCAGAACAAATTTCAATTCACTTCAATCCGCCAAATTAAAAAAAATTAACTTCACACAACGTCAGTAAGCATTTAAGAACTGAGTGACAATGCTTACATCTCTCTGATTACGGTGTACTATCCCTATCGCATGTTGCTAAACTACAGTACCGATATTCCTCACAAATAATAGTTCTTGTGTCCCACGACTGTTCACAAAACAATATACTTCACAGTTTAATGCTGACACCGGCAAAGCAGCCAGGGGTCAAGTAACCCAATACACCAGGTCAAAGTCAATATAAGTAATGTAGTTTATGACGGGAGGGGGCGTGCGAGTCAACGCTCACGAAAATTTATCCGAACTAGTAAAGGGCTTTCATTTGCAACAAACTAGATGTGCGCAAAGTAAATAAGAAGTGTGACAAAAATAAATAGGCCGTTGTAATTCGAGTGCAAAGATACTTACAGCTTTGTCACGGTCAGTTTGAAACACGTGTAAATAAGACTTGAATCCTCCTCCTTTCGACATGTTTGAAATTCATCAGATATCGTTTCTAATCCGTCTCATTTCTCCCTAAAGGATGCGGTTTCCATTATCTGTCTGTTTTCGTCATGCGGAACTTCCTTCCGCACGCCCTTATGCTACTAGAGAACCACTGAAATCAAGGGGGATAATCCTGTCGGTTTGATGTTGACAGCCGCCTTGTCATATTTCGTTTTCAAGATGTAGACTGCATTAAAATTCTCTGTTAACAATCTTACGTTTCTTGTTGATTTACAGGGCATTAAAAACGCTAAGGGCGCATCACATCATGGACGCTCTATTTTGCAAACAAAAAGTACATAATTCATAATATTTTCTTGGTAAACAAGAAAAGTCCTGTAACAACGTACATTGCCTCGTTGAGCCTGAATCAAAAATCTTTGCAATGCAGCACTTCGTTTAGATTGAAACAAAATGTCCGATGAATTTTTCTCACTAACGTGTTAAGAGTCATTCCGTTGCTTCGCATTTTGTATTCAAGGTATAAATAAATAAGGTACACATCAAATAACATACAGGGAATTGTTAATTTGTGTGACTTTTTTCCTGTCCCTCTTGGTTTTTGTTTACATCGTACAGATGACGTTTTTGAAAATGAATGAGGCCTAAGGCATTTTAATAATATTTAATTTCGCTAAACATCACTCTTAACCTTAGATAAGCAAGATGTGAAAAAAGTGACTTCCAGAGTAACGTCCCCTATTTAGAACTCTTTAGCCATCCTTCACATTTGTGTACATGGTGATGCGGCCGCTAGATGTGAATTTATAGACAAAAACATTCGTGATGTTGTGCACTAGCTTAGCTGCAACTTAGCTTGGCATGCATTGGCCGTGGACTTACATCATAACTGTGCTAACGATATGATACGAAGCCCTCGTCGAGGTTAATATCTGAGAGAAAATGGACCCGAAAGCAGACGAGTATTTGTCGGCCGAGGAGTTACGGGATCGCCTTTACCACAGTTTACGCGGGCGTGGAATGGTGAACTCCATAAAGGTATCTCACTTCAAAATTGTTAATCACATGTTGTGTTGTCTGTCCCTTTTCTTTTGTAATTTCGAAAACATCCGCATTAAGCACTGAAGGTGCGCTAAAGCCATTCTGTCGATGGCAATCATGATTTTGTCATTTAATTTATTGAGTAGCGTGTTCGTGCATGTCAAATGAGAAATGTCAGGGCCATGCCTTGTCAGTTTTGTAGATCATTTCAGTATAACACAGCCTTACGATTGGAGACAAATTGAATGGACCTAAAGTCTGATAGTATGTGCCAGTAGTAATGGTAGTATTCTTGTATTAATCAGAATACTGTTTATAAATGTCACATGTGTATACAAAAAAGTAAAAAATAAAAATCACTCAATTTTAAATGTTAATCATTATTTTGACACATGGTGCAGATGTATATAATTTTTCTGTCGCCCCTCATAGACTCAGTTAAGGAATAGCCTGTTGACAGAACTTCAGCAGTGTGGACACAAGCCTGGTCAATCAGTTAGACATGGGAAACAGGAGTCAGTGTTTCACCGTGCTGTTAACAGCTTGGTTGTGGATTACCTACGCAGGATGAAATTTGACTACTCTCTCAGTGTCTTCCTACCTGAAAGTGGAACTACAACAGAAAAGGTGACAAACTTAAGATTGATCATCCAAATTGCAAAGAGATCAGTCGGAAAATGAAAGTAAACTTAATTCTTAAAGTATCAGTTAATAAGCCAAACTATGAAGTGATGATTGGTCAGCAAAGGTGCGATTTTCAAGAATAACTAACGAAAAGCCAAGAAGAAAGTTTTATGAAAGTAGACAATTAATACCAGGGAACTAAAAATCAATCTTTGTTTGCAAACAGGTATTCAGATAATAAAGAATAACATATTGGAAAAGCATATAGACCTTACACTTCGGTTTACTGTTTAACCATATATTAGTTTTATATTTATCTGTGTTATATTACAATTATTGTTCTGTTTTTGCTCTGAATGCCCTTCTTGTAATCCTGTCATGTGTTTCTTATGCAGGTGCTCACTTACAAAGATATTTTACAGCTTCTCCAAGTTAACCCTCAGTCCAAGCTATTCAGAAAAATTGTGAGTACTACAAGTATATATGTAAACTGATTTTGCTTATTAATTTTTCTTCTGTCCTATTGTTTATACATGTTATTAATATTCTGATTTAGTAGCTAGGTTAGACCTCATTTTACTCAGTTTCCTCCGGCTATAAACCATGTTTTTATCATGGAAGAAAAACTTTTTTCACATGTAGAAGAACAGTCAAAAAATGCAGATTGGATTTGTTTCTTGATGTTAAAGTTGTGGTCAGTACTCATTTTCAAACATTAGATATGACAATAGTCCAGAATTGTATTTATTTTACATGCAGTGTATTTGCAAAATGAGCATATATCCGTCTTACACAGTTAATTATACTCAATATACCTGTACTGGAGTTGAGAGTATGTGTTCAGTTCTGGTTGCAAGAATAATATTTTTGATGGTTTGTGTGATTAATTTTTAGGCATCAAATGTTCAAGATCAAGCTACAGATGGTAAGTTATCAGCTTGTATCTCAGATGCTCTGTGTAAAGCAAAGTTTGTTCATTTGTTTTCATGGTTTGTTGAGGTCTGCTAAAAAAATAATTGAGACAATCAAATATGGTTGTAAATTCATATACATAAAGAATACTATTACTTTAGTAAACGACCTTCTGAAGGAAGCATGCAGTGAAGGATAGTTCTAAATATGCCTTACACTTACAGTTTACTTTAATGAATGTGACATGAATATCCATATAATTAAAGTAGTTATTACATCCTTAGTTATCCCCCCTGATTCACATACCCACATTGACCTTTATCTTAAATAAGCGAATGTTCCCCTATATCCTTCGTATTTGTTTCATTTTTCCTGTTTTGAAATCCTGGATAAGAATGGTGCAAGCTTCATTGGTTTTAGCCTTCAGAGAAAACAAGCAAAAGCCGATAATTTGAAATTCCTCTTCGCATTTTGCTCGGGATCTATTCAAAAGTAGTCCTTGTTAGCTGAAACAATACTGACGACTGGCACAGCTGGGAAGCGCTTTGTGACGGAGTGAGTTGGGGTTGGGAAGAGTTAGAAGTGGTTTGGTGGAGGCGTAACCCAGGCGTATTGACCTATGTCCACGCTGTTTACAGCAACAACAAGAAGACTTACATGTACATGGACAGCTTTTGGATAAATACAACGAATATTAAACAAGACTGGATGCTGCGTTTCCTTGATAAATATGATCGTTACACTGAGGTATATCCATGCACGGACGGTTACTAACAATCCCATGGATTCACATCACATCTACATAAAGCGTAATGTAAGCTCCAGTGTAGTGTGAAAGTGTTATAGCATACAGCTGCAGACAAACAGAATGCAGTCTTTGGAGTACATGTATTGGTATAAAATTTCAAGAGTAAACTCGGGAGCTACTTTCGTGTATTTTTCCCTCTTGGTATACATATATACATAGCCCAGAATGACATGGGTTTGTGTTTTGCTTACGTAAGTAGCTCTGTTGATTTTGAAACAGTAATATTAAGAATTATCATAAAACAGAAAGTCAGCAGGGCTCTCTGTCAGGTTTAATCCCACCTGCTGCCGTCGCTTGTAAGTGAAATATTTCTGAGTATGGCATTAATCACCAATCAAATAAAAACAGAGCACAATAAGGCACTATGAAAAGACCTTTGTATGCACATTTATCACTATTGAATACTGTAAACATTAACTTCATATAAATATGTATCTCATAAATGTGTATCTCGTCAAAATATATATAGGATCTTTAATAGATTACAATCACGACACTTCCTGACAAATGTATACAGCCTTTCATCCGATTGACATGATTTCCTTGGATTCTTGTCTGTATGGAATATCTAACTGCAGGGCCTCCACTGCACACAATTTTAACACCTGTAAATTATGTCACAAATGCTAGCAACTTCACACATAGTTTCATCAGACAACTTTATTTTATTTCTGCAAGAGAAAAACAATACTGGGTTGGTAAAGTGCAAGGGTTGCCATCAGGGATTTGTGAGCACGGTAGGGACTGCTCCCGCTGGTACCCCACCCTACACCTGACATGCCCGCCCTCCTTCCCCTGTCTGAATCTTCTTTAACCAGGTAACCAGGCCATGTGGGCTTATACATGTAGTTACATGAGCAGTTTATACGCTGGAAAGCTGCGTGTCGTTTGTCAGGTCAGCATATCAGAACTTACCACACACTAAAGGGAGTATCTAATATATCTTTAAAATATGTTTTAAGAAGTCATAATTTGGGAAATTGAGAATATACCTTAGGGAGGGCAACATCCATTGTGAATAACCCCATGTGGCTCGAAAACATTTATAGAAAATTTACACCAGGGAATTAGTTTCCTAAAAATACAGGCAAACACAAAATGGTTTTACACAGTTCATCCCAGATTTTAAGCTTTAAAATGCATAGCAATGATGTGCATTTGCTTATTCACACCACCTGTGTAAATCACTGTTCAGTGACAGACAGCACACCTCACTAGATGTTTAGGCCTGATTGGTCAGGAAAACTGCTACTAGGGCTACTCTCCTCTGTGTGAATCTGAAAGGAAACCTGCGCACAACCAAAATAGCAACGTGCGTGAATCTGTTTGTACACTAAATATATTATTGGTATCTGTGAGCCTGCAAAAAGATAGGTCTACAGAATGTGTAACTTCCGTTTTTGCCTGTCGTATAAACATGTTGTTTGTTTGGCTAAACTGCTGCGTATTGGTTTCTCACACACCACTTTACAGATTAACACCCGGTTGTGATGTCTCAAGACATCAGCTTTCGTGCGTTTTTCCTTCACCTTTCTCACAGCGCCAGGCTGTTTCAAATTACCACTAAACGAATGGAAAAGCAAAACATGTAGATCTGATTTGGCTTTTTTGTTCGTTTTTCATGAATGAACAGAAATGGATATATGGAACCGCTCCCTAAGTGCCAAGTAGATAGACCCTTACGGAGTTTAAGAAGTTTTTAATTTTATAGGATTTTTGAAGAGAAGTGAATTGTTTCGCCCAGATGGCATAATATTCAATCTGTGAAACATTGCTACTCATGGAGCGATCAATTTTACTATAAACTTGATTATCTCAGAATTGTACCAATTACTCTGGGTAGGTAGTGTCACAGTGACATCACTTTGCATGTTATGCTTTACCGCTGTGTCTGTCTCATGTCATAGTTTTTATCATAATTCCAGGTTTTTTATGGCAGTTCCTGTGTGAGTTATCTGTGCTGAATTCTGCCCCAGTTGTTGATGACTCCACCCAGACAGATGGAGTTCACCTTGTGGCATTCTCAAGTCTAGGTAGTGTACACACAGTGTGACTGTATTTTAAATACCATGAGAAGTCTGTATGGGAGCAAGATTTGAAGAATTTAAAAATCCATTCTCTATTCTAACCAGCAACAACATTGGATTAGAGGAGCTGTGAAATTAAATCGAACTTCTATAGAAGCTGTCATTTAGCAAAATAAAACTGCCAGCTCCTGTTTGAACAAATGTGGGTCATGTCTGTCAGATGTATTGTAGAAATACAGAGTTCAAGCTAGAACAATTGTGTTGCCTTAAGTCTGTATTTTGTATCCTGTTGTGGTCTCTTCTGAAAACTCAACAGCATGAATTGAATATTTAATGTATTACAGAGTACTGAAATGTTAAATTTCTGTAGATATGTTGATATTTACTGAAAATAAGTAAATTTGAACACCTGTATTTATCTTTCACAGATGACAAACTGATGGGTTTGGACGAATATTACTCTTATCGTCGTGATGAAAACTTCCGCTCGTCGGCCATGGGTGTGGAAGAGAGACTGCTCATGTATCAGCGCCAGTTGGAGGAGGAGTCACGGCGTCAGCTCAAATTGGAGGTGCGAATATATGTGCCAGCTACCTGCTCAGTGTTTCTCTTCTTCTGTCTTGCTTAATAGCCAGCCAAGCCAAGAAAGAGAGCCTCAAAATTGGTTTGATGGCACCTCTATGTTACAAACAAACTAACTACCCAGATGCTCTCATTAGGCACTCAGGATGATTACCCAGGTGGATGTCAAGTTTGTAAGTCATCACTCTGGTAAAAAATAATGTCTTTCAAAATGGACGCCATATGAGGATACTGTGCTGTGTAAAGCAAAGCAAGAATCATCAGATTTTGTAATTTTGAGTGACAATGGACACCTGTTTGCTTTGTATGTTATCATATTTGGTTAGCGCATGCAAACAGACAGTTAGTACTTAACTTAACATTTATATTTCAGAATCACTGCCCTTGGTTTCCTGAGTAGCACTTTGCATATCATGCCTAAAATAGCACCTCTTTCATTGAACAGACTTCTAATAATTTGTGTCTTTAATTTGGTATCATTGCAAAAGTACAGTGGGGTCAGTGGGCTTGACACATTCTCCGACTAACATTAGAAAGTTATGTTTAAAAAAGCTGAATGTTGGACGTGGAGTTTAGGAGGATAATTGAGCTTTTTCATTTTCGTAGATGTACTAAACGAACAAAATGTCAGAAGACCAAACACATGGCTACATTGGATCCAATTTCTTGCAAACTGCCACTTCCAGTATAATGTTCCTGTTGATGAGGCTTTCTTAACAGAAGCAGAATCTCCAACAACCATGAACTCGAGAATGTTGAGAACTTCATCATAAAGGCAGATCAGTTCATCTGACAGGAATAAAAAACGATCAGCTTTAGATCACATCTGCCCGCAGGTGGCACGACAACCCGAGACAACAAAAATGGCTCAAGCAAATGTGTCTGCATTTATCCCCAAAGTATTTACAACAAATGTGTTTTCCTAAACTCTGGCTTTTCCTTCAGCCAGTACATGTACTCTGAATCTTAGGTAAACCCAACTTTGCTCAGTGAACATTTGCCTGGATATTTTCATTGGTGACATCTGCCTCTGAACATCCGTTGATGATGATCTGGATTTGTCACAATAGAAGCAAATGATACAACAGATGTTGTGTGATGTGTTCTGGACACCGCACCATGGCAGTGCTAGAGGAAACTTTGTTTGCTAGCTGGTGACTTATTACAGCTTAGTAATAGAATTTTGTGACAAGATTCTAGCATCAATGCAGATGTCTTTGACAGAACAGTTTTCAAGATCTTGGCCAATTGCCATTGCAAGTTAAATCTAATATACAAGTCATTATCATGACAATTATTGGTGTATATCAACAGTTTCTTCCACATCAGTTCACTGGTTTTGCAGTACAAAGGTTGGTCTCTTTAGATCCAGTATTGACCAAGTGCTTCTGGACACGACGCTTTGGAATTGCACAATACAGACTGAGGACTGTTATCACTGTATTGTTACCACCAGCAGGAGCAGGAAGGACTGACATCCTACCAAGGTGCCAGAGAAGATCCCCCTGTCTACAATCACAACGTGGTTGATCTTAAATTTGATTTATTCTTCTACATCATTTGCTCCATTGATAACTTCTTAGGGCCTTTGACTCCAGCTGAAGCAGTTTTGGGATGTACGATAAGTCAGGGTTTCTGTATGTGAATCCCTTAGTGAGAGGAATTGTCTGGGAGAATTCCCAAGTATGTGTACTGGTGAGCCAAGCTGCCGAAATGCACATTGTCATGTGAAAAGTATTCTAACTTCACCTCCAGCACATCTACTTGCTCATATGATGCCAAAACAATGCGCCTACATGTAGGACCCAGTTTAACCATGGAACTGTCTGTGGCCACATTGCTCATGTGGAGTATGTTGATGCCACCCATTGTGTCAAGTTATCTTTCCTACTCTGCATAAAATATCTTTTCATTGCCTGCTTTTGAAAATTATATTCGTTTTCTGTATTGTCACACAAAAACATTTTATATATTCAGTGGAGTGTTGTATAGAAAAATAAACATTGTCAAAAAGAGGACTAACTGGTACTTTTGGCCGCCATTTTGTTTTTTGCAATTTTTGATACTTTTGTGGTCAATGTGGAACTGATATCCACCCTTGTGATATTATATATGACCCATAGAACATCTCAGGCTGGTTGGTTTGTTTGTAACAGAGAGATGCCATCAAATGACAAAATAGCCTGTGTTGACTGGCTGACTAAGTAGCTTTGCGAATTGCCTAAGTCATGAAGAATGGCTGTAGACCTGAATTATGTAACAGACCAAAAGGCTGGTTTTGTGATGTGTATTTCTTCACTTTTCAGACCATTTTTTGTTAGCATTGATTCCTGGTATTTAAATTATAACATTAGATTTTGATCTGACAGACCTGACTGAGCCTTACCCTTGTGTATTGCCACATATTGTTTCAATGTATATCTTTTCATGAACTCCACCATGCCTCAAAGCCAAAGTTGATTAGCATGTGTCAAGCTGGTATTTTATGTATATAAAGGAGTTTATCAAACAAGGATTTGTTATGGTGTACTAGATTTTGTTGACAATTTCACCATCTGTTTTTAGCTGGCGCGGTTCAAGGAGAATGATCTAAGCAGAATGAGACTTGAGGAAAAAGAGACTTGTAGACAAGAGGTTGAACGGGCCAGATTAGAGGTATGTAAACATCTTGGTTCAAAAGATTATACTTATGGATGTGTTTTAAGGAAAACCGTTTTCAGAAGCCCTTTAATTTGTGAGATAAACACATGAATTGTATACGAAGCTGTAATTTGGTTGTGGAGCAGCTGAAATTACTTGTCAACATTTTTTCACATTTTATTTGCTTAAGTTCCTCAGGTTTTTTTTTCCATATACATGGGCATTTGTTGAACATATGGATAATGTAATTACACTTTATTTTGTGCGTGCTGATTATAGCCTGGCTGCTACACACAGGCTTTTCTGAAGTGTCCAGAAGCCATGCTTTACTGATAAAGTGCAGGTTTGGGGGTTATGATACCTGACACATACCCCGCCTAATGACAATACATGATGTAATTTCATTTATTTCTGCTTGGTTGTCATGGAAACTAATATACATAGTATTATATGTATATCGTTTGTGCAGATGGAGAAAACCTATCGTGCAAGAGCAGATGCACTCGCAGAAAGGGAAAGAAATGCTCTGAAAAGAATGGAGAAAGAGCAAGAGGTACTCATGACTATTTTTCCCTTGTAGTCCATCTCATGGTTTTATGGTTTCATTATACTCTTGCTGGAAATCCAAAGGGCCTTGGCCAACTCCATTTCAGTAGCAGAGCCCTTATAATAGAAATTTGAAAATGCACAGGTTCTGCTATAAATTCATGAGATAAAGTAGAATCACGAGTGGGTCTAATTTCTAGGAAGACATAATTTTTGCCAAAAGGCTTTCTGTAAAATATACTTGAGTGAAATGTCATCACACTGTGAATATACAAAAATTTTAGTGAATGTAGTGTATGGTTTTGAAATAGCCTACTGTTGCATTTGTGTGCAGATCCAGAGCCGAGAGGTTTACACGCAGAGACAGACAGTATTACAGGAGATAGAGGCGGTAAGGCAGAGAGAAGCTCAGGTCAGGAGAGAGGCAGAGGCATTACAAAGGTACATGTGAGGTCTTGGTCAGTCATTTCAGGAATTCTGATACAGTGTGTCATGCACTCTTGTGAGGTTTAGAGAACCCGACAGATTGACAGTTGTTCTGAGTTGATATACTTATGGTAGTCGTTGTTCTATGAAGCTACTTTACTTTTATTTCAGAACTTAGTAGACAACAACCTATTTGCGAAAAAGTGTGATCAGACTTTATGAGATATTCTGACTTTCATGTCTGGATAAGAACTCATTAGAGTTTATGGAGTGCCCACGAGTCTCAGTATCTCTTAACCGCCTGATGGCCTGATGGTTAAAGCATCCGTCTCTAGGTCGGGAGATCTGGGATCAAACCCGTGTCGAGTTATAACAAAGACTTTGAAAATGGTACTTGTTGCTGCTTCGCTTGGCATTCAGTACTGAGAGGTTAGAGCAAAGAAACAGGACTGGTCGGCACGGTGTCAGTTTAATGTGACTGGGTGGGGTGTCATGTCTGGTGTCTTGAGCATGATGCTCTAGTGGCAGCAGCACTTTGGTGACATGGACTGGCCCTGCTAGTATACATATACATTCTTGTTGTGTTAACTTCTGCTAAATTGTAAGTAATGTTTGGACTGTTAGCTATTGTAGATCTTTCTGCTCTAATAATCTCACATTCATTGTTGTAAATGAAAATAGTCAACAACGTTATGTTACTCCACGATGATTGATTGACAGAGAGAAGCAGCTGTCGGATGAGAGGATCCAGAGTCGAGAGGAGGCAATTAGGAAGCGAGAGGCAGAGCTTAATAAGGCTCAGCGCGAGTACGACCAGAGGCTGGAAAATGACATGACACAGTAAGTTTCACAGGACCAGTATTATGTTGAATAAGAAATTATCATCCGGTATAAAGTTATTATCCTTTACAATTAGATCAGGTGGTGTTATTTATGGTAGTATCAGGTGAGAAATCAGGTGTGTATAGATTTCCCTGTATGTGTATATGGAGATGTATGGGTAGGATAAGACCTGAACAGGTGTTCATCCCATATTGACTCAGGCGAGATTGTTCAGGAATAAGTTGGCCAAAGTCAAGTATTCATCGAAACACAAAGGCAGTGTTTAGATCTGCTTATGTCTGCATTAAAAGAAGCTCTGATTCATTTATTAGACTTTGAATAAATATGTGTAAAAGCGTAAAAAAACAGAAGTTTAAATAACTCTTGAATTTTTGCCACCAGCTTTTGGTTATATACTGATGTTTTCATGAAATAGTTATTATAATTTTCTTTTCACACATATTCATCATATTGCAAACACAACCATTTACTTATTTTCTTTTCAGATTTAAAATGGAAGAGCAGACAAAGTTTCTGAAACACACCCAAAATTTAGAAAAAAGAGAAGCAAGATTAAGAGGTTGGTTTTAAGTCTTTATACACTAGTGAAATCTTTAGGTAATCAAAATATATATAAATTTACTGAAATGTTATTGATAATGAATTCATATCAGCAAGGAGGGCGGTTTCCTCCTACCATAATGCTAGCTGCCATTGTGTAAGTGAAATATTCTTGAGTATGGCGTAAGACACCAATCAAATAAATGAATAAATATCAGTGAGGTTAAAAGAAATATTAAGTCAGTCGTCTTGTGGTGTATATATGCCTTGCTGGCATGTTACAGTGCACGGATGCCTCTGACAGAAGAGGCAGCTCTTGAGTTCCATTAGTATTCACCACAGTGATACACGTATATAACTGGTTTTGCGCATATTATTCATACACAAGTGTATAACAGGGTGATTTATTTTTTGTACTTTTTCACATACTTTTTGCAGAGGAGGAAAAAGTTGTTCGTGAAGAGAAAGAGCAAATACAAATTCTGAAAGATGACTTACGAGACAAGACTTCTGCGGTAAATAGACTAGAGGTGGGTGGAGAGGCTTTCATTATTTGCACCTTACTGTGGAAGACAGCAGGGCCATCAAGATGTGGTTTTATTAGTAGTAATGATTGTTATTCCAAAATGAAGGTTTAAATTGTCCTCTGCAGTTTATGTGAATTTGTCTGTCTCATAAAACAAGGTCGGTATTTCTGTATAAAATAGCACTAATCCAGCCAAAGCAGATCTTACACTTGGCATCTGTTATACGTAATGCTTTCTTGTTTTTTCTTTTTAGCAGGTAATTAAAAGTTTCAGCATAGGCTTCAGATAACATGTCCAAGTCTTCATGCTGCACAAACAATATATGTGGTATTACATTTATATATATTTGTGACAGACGTTGTGTTTATTTGTACGTTGCGTTTATTTGTGACAGACGTTGTTACAAGAGACCAAGAGTAGAGAAGTAGCAGCATCGTGTGCCAATGAGACTCTGACTGCCAGGATAAGGGAGGTAACTATGTATTAGACACACCAATAGACTTCATATTTAACTGTGTGTTCACAATCAGATAATCAGAGATTACTCAGCGAAATTTTCTGGAAGAATCCTGTACCTTATTGACTAACAGAATAAAGCTAACCACTTGCATGGTTGAGTTTTCTGTGAGCTATTTTTTGTGTGTGTGTGTTTGGAGGAGGGGGGTTTAAGTGTGCACATGGCTAGATGAAGTGCTGTAGTTTTTCATTTCTGATGCTGCCAGAATTTAAAAGAATTTTTTAATATGTGGTTACATTACCTATTAAAAGCTATTTGTTGTTCATCCATTTTAAAAATAATGTATATATGCCCACCATCACAATTTGGAACTGTCTGACACGTCAGTGATGTGTTACTTCACTTCTTTACAGATGTCTGATTACAGTGCATTAAGAGAGGAAAACTTCAGAATGAAAGCAGAAATAGAGACACTTAAAATGTAAGTATAAGTAGATTGATATTCATCCTTGGGTGTCTTGTGGTTAATGTTGAAACGCTACATGTATGAAAGTCTGTATCAGAAATATCAGCGTGCTATACCAAAGCAAGTGATTCATTACCCAGTGGGTCTTACGCCTGCTTAGATGGCACTGGCTCACTGAGACTGTCAGGCCCTTGACGGATCAGAATGCATGTTCAAATCCAGCTCTGGCTTCCTTATCTGAGTCAGCTTCCTCACAAAGAGCATTGGTTGACTTTGAAGTCCTCCATCTATAAACCGTGCGTCAGTCATGTTGACAAAAATTCATTATCTCAGTGTTAGGCTCCAATCTGTTAGATAAATAAATGTATCTTACCCAGTAAACAATATTTTGTTTGTGTCAACAAATGTTTATCAAGACAGTAATTTAGTAAGCGGAAAGTTGGTCACAAGTATGTGCATATTTTCATAGTAAGCTGTATTTGAATGAAGAAAATGTTATCTCTGACTGTAAAGATAAAGAGTTTGACATACATTATAAACTCTGATGTGAAGAATTTGCATTGAATATGACTGTGAATAAAGAAATTATTAATTAATTAATAAATTGTTTTATGTTTGTCATTTTCTGTCCTCAAGGCGTTTGAATGAAATGACACAATTATACACCAAGTCTCAAACTGGTAAGTTGAAGTATTTCTACCTGTAAAGCTTTTCGCAATCATGACAGTCAAAATTTTGCCCATTTTACAGCCTGTGTAATTGACACATGATGTGCTTGATATTTGGTTTTCACCTGAATGTTTTTCACCAAACAAGGGTTAGTGGTTTTCCCCACGAATAAAATAAATGAATAACTACTCAGTTTAATATGCCTTAATATATTATTTGACATCATGCAAGCACTGTTTTGTTTTTAGTTATGTTATAGAAAATTTTGCAGCAATGATCTAATTTCTCCCAGCTCTAGGTGAGGTGGGCATGAATGTGGCTCAGCACCGGGCACACGATACCTCCCTCAGGGGCATACTCAGGGACACAAGGGTGGAGCATAGTCCACACAGAAACCAGACTGATATTACAGTTAACAGAGAAGTAAGTAACCACTATCAACATTTAACATCCAGGCACTCTGGATGTGTTTGATACATAGATCAACATATGGAAGTGTTTCTTGAATTATCCTAATTGGGCCTGGCTGACAATTATCCTGAGACAAATTAAAGTGTATTTTTTTTTTCTCTGGAGAACTGCAGATGGCCATGGGTTTCCCTCGAGCTCTACCCAGTTTCATTCCGCCATAAGATTGGCGGCCGTCACATGAGTGAAATGTTCTCAAGGAGGGCATAAAACACCAATCAAATAAGTAAATAAATAAATTTTCTGTAGAGACATCGGTCTTCTTAATATTGCATAGGGTCAAATTAGTGGAGAGGCTGGGAATATCTTTGGCTTTAAAAAAGAAAATGATAGCATATTGAAAACTGTAATTGTTCAACATGTTCCCTATGTGAATTTCAGCAAGATGTTCATGTGTCAGGAATTTACTGTAATCATATATTCTTTAGTGTACATTTAGGGTTAAAGTTCCCAGACTCAAATTAGGTCAACGGCTAAGTTGCACATGTTGTTTTGAAGTTTGTTCAGAAGATGGAATGATATCGGAGTAGAAGGTAGAATGATATCGGAGTAGAAGGTTGAATGATATCCGAATAGAAGGTAGAATGATATCCGAGTAGAAGGTAGAATGATATCTGAGTAGAAGGTAGAATGATATCCGGTGGGAAAATGTTTCAGCACAAAAAGTAATATTTTATGACATCTATTTGCTGTTAAAATGCCTTGTTTTGGGTGAAAATTTGGTTTCATAAGCACCATATATAGACATATCATTTGACACAGGTGTATAGATGTAATCAAAAACTTTTTTGGTGTCATATGTATATTTTTGTCGTCGTGTTTTTTCTTTCAGGTAGAGCACAACAGAGAGCTTCTGCGACAGTTTGAGCAGTCGACGCTGCAGCAGAAGGAGATGTACAATGAAATGATGGACCTGAGACAGCAGCTGCACCTCACACAACAAGGTAAACCTACCTGTAGCTGGCTTCTAACAGCCGTATAGTACACGCTCATGTAACGAGGGACATGGCTGCAAATGGTTATAGTAAAACTTGCTCTTGTGTGGTATAATGGATCTTAGATGTGGCCTGAGCACATTTGCAAGAAAATGTATCATAAATACAAATTTTTAACTAATATTTCTGCTTAATATTTCAGCTTTAAATAATGAAATCTACAGGAAACCAAGATCTAACAAGCCAGAGTAAGTAGAGTTAAGGTTACCCTCCACAGAAATA
This sequence comes from Acanthopleura granulata, assembly GCA_016165875.1. Lineage (NCBI taxonomy): Eukaryota > Metazoa > Mollusca > Polyplacophora > Chitonida > Chitonidae > Acanthopleura > Acanthopleura granulata. Next base: position 395,676 of record JABBOT010000008.1, read on the forward strand.
TTTTACATTGATACAGAAATTATTCTTCAGCAGACAGCAGTGGAAACCGCCATTGAAGATTTACTAGTGTCTGTTGTTTTGCTTCCTTCATTTTATTTCCACTCTTTGGGAGGTTTAATAGTTTAAGCATTTCTGGTCTTGGATGTTCGAGCACAGGATGGATTTTATTATGTTGTAGACAGTATACTTACTACAATGTTAAAACATAGCTCTTCGTTCACCTTTTCCTTCTTGTGATGCCAGTGGAGGTGATGACAGTGGTCCCTCCGTACTTTCTGACGATTGGTCAGAACTGAAGGAGAGGAAGGAGAATAGAATCAAACAGAGTGATATGTTGCACCGGTATGAGGATAATGAGGTTTACAATGATGTGGACATTGGTGGAGAGATGATGGCTCCGCCCAGAAGGCTGAACTATGAGGAGCTGTCTGAGGATGATGGCTGTCAATCAGACCCTGTCTCTGGAGATGTGGTGGCCGAAGCAAAGTACAGGCTGAAGAGTTTAGAAAGGGAAGCTGAGGTATGTAAAATCTTTCTAAGGCTTCTGGCATTAAAAAGCATACTTATTTTAAACCAAAATATATTCATTTAATGATCAGAGATGTAAATTGCCTGATCTATTTTTGGAGAGTGTATTCTTTCTGCATGGGAGCTTATGGCGAACTGTATTTCAACCATTTATTTTCTGATTTGATGAAACAAAATGAAAAGTGTTACTGTAGACAAGGAGGAAGTCTGGAGTGCAGGGCTAGATCTATAAGCTTATGGTATTGTATTTGGAAGAGTTTTGTGTGACTGCAAGGTGAGTATAAATTGAGCAGGTTTGAAGGACTTTTCTTTCTTTGTTTTGTTTTTTTCATTTTGATTTCAGTATTTAGTTTCTTCAGCTGTTGAACACAAATCACTGATCTTCATGTTGGTTTTGTTTCCGTAAGAATTTGGAGCAAGCGTACCAAGATTTCCAGTACAGATTAACAAATGTCCATGCTGTCTCAGGGGGTACAGGCAGATCACCTGCCAAAAAATCACTACCTACATTTGCAGAGGAGCTGACTAAACAGGCTGGTATGTTGGGTTTTAAATATTGGACTGTGGAACATGTTATGTGTAACTCATTACAACTGTTCACAATGGGCCTAAAAATGGTACTGTGTAAGTGACCTAGAATTAAATGTAATAAAATACTACTTTTGGTTCTGGAAGTTTTGTAGGATACCATCCTGTCTTCCAAGCTAACTTCACACTTCCTTCCAAGACAAGTATAACTCCCAGAATCAGGAAAAGTGGGCAATTTAGTTATGGATGAAACTTCAGGTCATCTACAGTATTAGATTAATATTAATATTCAACTGGCTGTTTGCCAATGTGGATATTCCTGTCACCCTCCTATACATCCAGCCTCCTGGTGTGACTGTATGGTTCCAGGTATACAAAGGCCTCTGTACGGCCAGGTGACAGCCTCCCCTATCCCCACAGTGAGAGAGGACCACAGCCTTATCTCCTCCACCCCCTGCAAGCAGACCAGGCAAAGACGGGATTCTAATGGTAAGCCTGGACGGATTGTGTACAGATTTCATGATTGGACACAGGATCCTTGCAGTGAGTCTGCATAGGTGCTGTCCATATTGCATGTCATGTTGGTGACACAGTTGTGCAGCAGAAGTTTTGATGATGAGAAAGTCTTCGCAGTCTCTGACTACTTGTACATGTGTGTACGTCATGTAGTCTAATTCCTCAACTGTATCACATATGAAAGAGCAACTCTCTGTGCAGTTAATGCCCCTTAATTTGAATTTCGGAGACAAAACTACAACAGTGTGATTGGCTTGGTTAATTTCAGGGATTCGCAAAAAGGTATGGTTTTACCACTCAACACAAAATAATGCCTTCAGAATACACTCTTTGCAGATGTGTGAAAAGGAAAAATTATTGACTGTAAAAAGAAATACAGTTGTATAAATTTGACAGGAATAGTGACAGCAACAGGAATATATGTGAAATGTCCACAGATACTTTCCCTCAATTTTATGTAAGATCTCAAATAAAGAGGATAGTCTTCTTAGACCTCCACTGGAGCCCAAGATATATGACCAATGACACACATGTACCTTTGTCATTGTAATTGTGCACAGGGATTTAATAATAGTAATGCGCATTAGTCATAATTATTCTTAATTTATTAGTTGTACGTATATTGTACTTTGTGTATACACATGTCAGATTTCGTGAACGTAGTTTATGTGTTACAGACAGTTTATCAGAACTGAACGCACCAAGGTTTGCCAGAGGGACAGACAAAATGAGGGACGAGGTTGTGGGAGGTTCAGCTGTTCATATCGCTGACCTGTCACAGGACAATTTGAGGTGAGCACTCATTGGTGGCTGTAGAGGTTAGAAAACATTCAGTGATTTTGGCAATGCTGTCCAAGTAATCTTTTTTCCTTGCCATTTCATCTGTGACAGGTAGTTTCCCCTTTGTGACAAAAACTACCTGCTTGATGTTTCTCTTATCACATCTTATATTGGCATCATGAATGCATTCTTGGGAGAACTCCTGTAGAAATTCCAAGACTAAGAAAGATCGTGCACCCAGTTATCAGCCATTGGCACATTGATATTCACCACAGAAATGAAAGCTGCCAATAAAAAAGTCCTTATCCTTGGCTTTGAAGTGCACGGAACAAAAGTGAATGATATATTGGCTAAGCAAAGTGAATGTGATTTACACTCAGTAGTCCCAACGTGCAGTGATGTGACAACGACAACATATGCAATCGTTACATGTTTCCAAACCCCATGATTCTTGCACAAGGTTGAGTGACCTTACTGGTTGACCACTGAAAGGAGTCTGGGAGAACAAAATGACTTGTATGTATTACAGAGGTGATGTCTTGACGTAGGCCTGACGAAGGAGGCTACAATTTAGAATGTTACTTTGCACATTCTGGTAATACACATTCTCAGCCCACAGATTTTGAGGTAACAAAAAGCTTTTCAAATAGCTGTATGTCAATCAAATCAACTTGTGCTTTGCTTACTTTGGTTACTTCACACACTTCTGTCTATCTTTTTCTTGATTTTTGCTCATTAATGTGATTGTTTTTTTTTTTTGTTTTTTTTTTTCACTTTTGTAGTTTTCTACCATTTCTTATTTACTCTCTCTCCAAATGGTGAAGTCTTTTTGTTCAGCACATGTACAACGTATATGATTATTGCAGTGATAATGATTTTGTTTGCAGTAAGGCTGACCTGGAGCGTGACAGGTCAAATCTGATCACCATGGCAGATCTAGAGGCCAGGCCGGGCTCACCCAGTGTTGTTGTTGTACCAGGCTCAGATTCCTCAGGCTCCAAACCAGGTATCTACAGATGTGCTCAGTAATGACACCTATACAGTAAAACTGCTGTGTGAACAGCATTTGTTATGGCGAGATTTGGTACTGTTTCATTTATTAAAATTTATTATTATTAAAAGCCTTTCAAGTTTCAGCCTAAAATATGTGAAATTTTATTCTAGACTTGAAAAATGTTAGGTTTGTAATCATTCATGATCCTTGGCATTGGGTAGATGTACTGGAAGGTGGATAATCTCACGCTGTTCTTGGCATTGGGTAGATGTACTGGAAGGTGGATAATCTCACGCTGTTCTTGGCATTGGGTAGATGTACTGGAAGGTGGATAATCTCACGCTGTACTTGGCATTGGGTAGATGTACTGGAAGGTGGATAATCTCACGCTGTACTTGACATTGGGTAGATGTACTGGAAGGTGGATAATCTCACGCTGTACTTGGCATTGGGTAGATGTACAGGAAGGTGGATAATCTCACGCTGTACTTGGCATTGGGTAGATGTACTGGAAGGTGGATAATCTCACGCTGTACTTGGCATTGGGTAGATGTATTGGAAGGTGGATAATCTCACGCTGTACTTGGCATTGGGTAGATGTACTGGAAGGTGGATAATCTCACGCTGTTCTTGGCATTGGGTAGATGTACTGGAAGGTGGATAATCTCACGCTGTTCTTGGCATTGGGTAGATGTACTGGAAGGTGGATAATCTCACGCTGTACTTGGCATTGGGTAGATGTACTGGAAGGTGGATAATCTCACGCTGTACTTGGCATTGGGTAGATGTACTGGAAGGTGGATAATCTCACCCTGTACTTGACATTGGGTAGATGTACTGGAAGGTGGATAATCTCACGCTGTACTTGACATTGGGTAGGTGTACTGGAAGGTGGATAATCTCACACTGTTTTTGGCATTGGGTAGATGTACTGGAAGGTGGATAATCTCACGCTGTTCTTGGCATTGGGTAGATGTACTGGAAGGTGGATAATCTCACGCTGTACAGTTCATTGTGAATGCAAGCTTATTCCTTATTTATAAAAGGCCATTTATCATTTTAAGATTGTGGAGTACAAAAAAAAAAAGGGCAGGAAAGTCCTAAATGCAGTGGTCCCATATCAGGCTGGCATGTTGTAAAATAATTTATATATGTATCTACTAAAAATTTTGGATGACGAGAAAGGAAAGGTGATTGAGGGAATCTATGCTTAATATTAGAATGTTAAAGGCGTAACGTATGTATTTGTATAAAAATTGGATGTTTTTGGATACAATATGCTAGTAACTGATCAACAATGTGTAGCTATTGCCCATGAGATAATCAGCAGTTTTTAATGTAATGTTCTGCATGTGTTTTATTTTCAGAACTCTCATCAAAGTTTCACCTGCCTGACGGGAACGAAGACAAGAAAATAGTAGAAACAAATGTTGGTTTTTTACAACCAGTAGTCTCCCTTGATCAAGCCTGGCAGATAGGTAAGTCTCCAATTTGTTTATAACTTATACAATACACTACTAATGACTCGTGTAATACACTACCTGAAATGAACATAAATTTTATTTTTGCACAGTACTTAACACACTTCCTCTTCATCAAGCACCATGCATGGTAGGCAATGTTGATGAATGTACATCATCCAAGATGGTTGTTGAACATTTCAGGATCAAACAAGAACACAGACGAAGACCAAAGAATCAAGGAGGAAGACGAGAAGAAGAAAGCTGAGGATGATGAACGACGGAGGAAAGAGGAGGAGGAGGAGGAGGACAGACGATGGGAGGAGGAGAGGAGACGAAAAGAGGAAGAGAGGAAGAAGCGAGAACAGGAGGAGTGGGAGAGAGAACAGCAAGAGCTTGAGAAAGTCCGAGGGGTAAAGGTCAAATTTCGTGTGGATGTAGCAACCACTTCTAAATCACTGGTGCTTGGGGGCGTTATAGTCTTATCATTACTTTTAAGCATGGCTTTGAGGTCATTAAAATATGTGTAGTAAGAAATACATTTAAAATCAGCATGTTGGCAATGAGCAGACATTGAGCAGTGTGAACATGATCAGTGTAATGCTCAATGAATGCCAGGACATAGTCTGGTTTGGGTCGAGGGGGGGGGGTGAACAGTCGGAATGTGAAGCTTAATTTAGATATAAAAAGGAACTATTCAGTGGAAAAGGTGGGGTTTTTTGAGAGGGGGGTGTTTTTGTTTTTTTTTCAACTCAGGGGAAGCTTTGCTCTTTATCTGTATATTTGCAATATAATGTACAAATTCCACCTATATCTTAGAAAAGCAATAATGATTGAGATAATAATACATTTGACAAGTTTGGCTGTGAAACCTTTCCCTGCAATGCAAAAGTAAGAATTTCAGCAATATACATTCTGTTACTTTCCCATGTGAGCAGGACAAGGACCAGTCCAGTAAGCAGGAAAAAGATGTTGTAGAGGCGCAGCCAGGTAAAGCTGAGGATGGGGATGGCATAGACCCAGTCATGAAGCAGTACATGGCCATGGTCCAGCAACAGAAAGAGGCAGAGCAGAAGGTGGGGTTGGGGTATTTTTTTTTATAAAAGAGAAAACTAACTGGCAGGTTATCTTGGCTCAGCTCACTACTGTGTAATTTCTGTGTGTACATGTGTGCTTAAGAAGAGCAGAATTAAGCTCTATACTGTAACCATAGACAAATCTATACTCTTTCTCTATAAACTCTTATCTCAATACATTAGTTGAATGCGTTCAAAAATGAATGAGAAAGTATTGAAATAAGATAAATCCCTGCCATCTATTCTTATCGGGCACAACTTCTCTTATTACAGAAGGAGAAAGCAGTTCAAGATGCTAAGGTAGCTCCTTGTTTCTTTTTTGTTTTGTTTTTTTCTAAAATGAAGCAGATTTATAAACATCTTCTATGGTAATGTTAGTAAATATATCAATTTTTAATATTTGTACATTATCTTGATTTGTTGTCATTTGATGTTCTTTAATGGCCATTTCAGCATTGGTTGTAAACAGTTCAGAGAACTGCATTGACTCGGATACCATTTGTGATTCCACATTTGCCACGTTGAGGAGTTTAGTTATATTTTCTGTCAGTCACCATTAGCTATGGCAGGCTGATATGCATATAACATGTTTGTTTTCTAATGTTTAATGATCGTGTTTCTTCAGGACAAGACACCAACACAGTCTGAGAATGACATCTCATTTGCTGAAGATGTAGGACTGAAAAGGTAAGTAGAGATGTCTCCATTGCTCTTCCAGATTCAGGTATAGTTGATATTGGTAGAATGGTTTACCCTGAGCACTGAGAACTTAACCAAGCAGGCTCCCGTCATTAACTGGATAGCAGAAAAACAGTGTATGAAAACCTGTGAGAATGTAGTGCAAAAATGTCATCATCAGTGCATATTTGCTATGTTGGCTTTCCCATCATTTGTGTATTTTATGCTGCTGTTTTCTTGAATCAGGATACAGTAAAGGATCAAAGCAACCCAGGCCAATAAATTTTGTCTCCCCCATTATGTAGTAGACGGATATAGCAATCACCATGTCCTTGTTCATATGTAGGTTTGTCTGTAATGGCTTCTTGGAAACATGTCTGCTACAGGTTTTGCTGAAAACTAATATGCAGATATGCCTGTGCTGTTGGGGGCTTCGTTGTATCAATCAGAGTAATCACCCTTTGAAGATACAGTCAAGATTTAAGGAGAGGAAGTGCTTGTCAACACAACACTTCCTGTAGTTTTCTTCAGAATTTCATGGGGACTTTTGGTTCTATTCTATTTATTTACTGAAGGGTAAGAAGAGGTACAAACTTCAAAGAACACAAAGGAAGGTGGGATTTCATTTTACAGCAATATTTATTACACTGTGTTCATTGTTTTCGTTTTCGTTTTCAGTGATAATGATTCCATTCCTGATTTTGACTGGTGAAAGAAAGAGCAGCTAATATGAGCTATCAGACAACATTCCGTCCAAGTGTTCACAGTCCTTCAACATCTAGTTCCTTCGATACATTCATGTCAGGGGCTACGATAATTCCTTCTGTATTTTTTTATTTTGGAAACTTAGATCTAATTGTACATGTGCTTTTAACACAAAATGTATTCATTTGCAGTTGTATAAGAAAAATTAGTACATCAGAATGTAAATGTAAAATTGTGTAATGTAATCAATATTTATTCCATCGCTAATAAAACATATACTTTTAGAATGAGTTTCTGACTTGACCTGTCATTTGGGGAGAGTTTATACATATAATTGAGATAATTAGGCTAAATCACAAGTTAAATTTTATGCAAACCAATCAGTCTATGCCCCATTAATTCATGATCCCTTGTGGTAGGATGATTTAATGTCTGGTTAGTTGGTATCCTTGTGGCTGAAGGGATTAATGTTGCAGAATGCTTGGTTTCCGGAACTACTTAAGTTTGGTATTTCTTCAAAAAAACTTCAGTCATACACCATATAAGTGTAATATTACACCACACAAAGTAAGACAGCTAATGACTGAGGCATTGTTCATAAAAAGACTCGAACATTCAAATTTGAATGCAGAAATCTGTTTGAATTCGTGTGGATTCTTTACTGAATTGTCTGAGTTTGATGTGTGGGATTGTTTTCCAGCAACAGGAGATCAAAAGGCACACAAGCTTATGAGAGATTGACCAGTCAGACAGCTAGGAGACTGTTTATAAGTAGTGATGTAAACCTTCTGAGTTCACCATTTGTGTAACAGTGTGTGACATAGGGACAGCACACTGGCGTGATGTCATATATAACAAGTACATGTGTGAACAACACTATCAAGTATTTCCAGAACATTGTTATAGTGAAAGTAAGAATAGATCATTTCATGATATAAATTTACTCATATACTAAAGTTTCAAGCACAACCCTAGCAACTAATTAGTCTCAGCTGCCGACAGTTCAAAGCTTGGAAGAATTCCGTCACGGTCACAAAGAATACCTGCATTTCGTGCAAACTGGTGGAGAACAGGTCAAGTGTCAATTTCTACTGTCCTAGTAGCTTTTTGAAAAATATTCTAAACATAAATGAGTAACCCACCACCAGTCATTCGGTATTTGACGTGGCATCCAACTTGCTCAGCATTTGAAGTGTTTTTTTGCTTAAATGATGGCCATCAGTCTTTAAGATGGAAGAAACTGGATGACTTGGGGTAAACGACTGACCATGTGTAAACCATCGACATATCTTGCTTACAAACTTGAAAACAAGTTGTCTTCAATTAACGCAGTCTCAACGTTTGACACCTGAGCCCTGCTCACATTGGGAACGAGAGAGTCTACAAATTCCCTTTAGAAGACCAGTCAATCATTATTCTCCACTGAGAGCCTAGCTTGAAGGTATAAGGACTGCAAGTTTTCAATTTTTGAGTACGATCCAACAAAGAGACTGATCCCTAATCTTTCACCAATTAAACAAGAGCTCTAACCACAACAGTGGTCAATTCCTTTTCACTTTTCTGCTGAATACCTTCTGCCTAAATTTCGAAATCTTTGATTGGTGTTTGATGCTGTACTTGAGAAATTTTCACTTCCACAAAGGCGGTCTGTTTATTTAGTGCAGGAGATGGCAATACCCAGTCATCCACTGACTTCACCATTTTGTACCAGACAAACCTCCTGATTTAAAACCACAGTTGAAGTGGTGAAGAACTGGATTCGACAATGTAATCTCATTGATCAAAGGCCTGAAAGTCGCAGCGAGCCATCATAGGAAGGTTTACACTACATTCCAGTAGAACATCTAGCCAATATAGCTTTATCATCAGGGATTACGTCAATGCACACTGAATTTCCAACACTGGAACAAGTCTCAAAACCAGTGACACTACTGGATCTGGTGAGAACTCATGACTTTGTGTTCAGCCCCATGGCTCTACCAAGCTGGATGATGGCAGTTGCTTTCGAAAATGCTGACTAAACATGAAAAGTTGCACCTTATTGCAAGGTTTTGCATGCCTAGGTGACTACTGTAACTGGATAATGACAAAAGCGAGCCGTTTCCATTTGGTTAAAGCACAGGGACAAGACACCGATATCGAGAGTTCAAGTCTCACTGGAGCAAGTATCTTCACTGGTCTCAAATTAGTTATTTTAGTTATCTATGATTTCATTCCATGCATAATTAGCATTAGGGGCTGTTCATAAAGTATGTACGCTCAAATTTTTAACCTTTAGGCTTAATTCACAGACATGCTAATGGCGCATACCTGCTGACAACAATTAGGGACACTGCTACCCAATGTATGGCAAATATTGCTCATCGGTAAAATAACATGTATCCTTTTACATCGCATATACACCAATTGAGGACACCCCCACCCATACGCCCCTTGTACCCAATGCACTGATGCCCCCAACCCCCTTTGAACATGCGTACTTTATGGATGGCACTTTACAGCATCAGATGCAAATGCTTACGGTCTTGCACAGAGGCGAACAACAACACACAATGGTGCAAACTCTCTTACATTTAACTACTCTTGGGTCACTCTATTGGGCTCTTCAACCTTCTGGGATTTTTCAGTTGCACTGGTATTTGATGGAATGATTGTTGGGTAGCCTGTGTCAACAATTTTTCACTTCAATAACAGCAATCAGGTTTCTGGGTGGAAGAAACTAGAGAGTCCAAAGTAAACCATCGACCTTTGCTAGGTAAATGTACTTAACAATCCTCAATTTCAAAGATGAAGCCAAAACAGCTACAGCTGGACTCAAACATGCAACCTCATTGGTCAAGGCCTTGATAATAGCAGCAATTTGCCATCTAAGAGAGCGGGGCTCCTATACCACTATCTGACTGGTCTTCTAAGCCAACTTTTGGTAAAGTCTGCCAATTGTAATACAGGTACAGTTCATGGTCAAATCATGTATCTTATTAAGTACCCAACAAACAACTGAGCTCGTAAGCTGGATTTGAACCTGTGATCAAAGTTATGAGACCAACTAAATAAAATTAAACTGATCCTTGACAACAAGTTTATTGTCCACTGACTTGTACAAGAAATCGACTTGAAGCCACCGTATTGGAAAATCTGCAAATAGTGAAAAAAAGAAAGGGACGCATGAGTAACTTGGTCATAGCTTCATGTTTGAGTTGAAACACTGTTTACTTCAGAATTTTCACTGGTTAAATATTCTACAGGTTCGCACAGCAAATAAAACATCTGATTTGAGAACTTTTTACGTAACAATTCAGTCCAAAATCAAGGCTGTTAAGGGCCTTGAATTTTCCACACTGTATTTAAGAACTTCAAATGACTTTTAAGCACCGATGAGAATCCTGTGTTTTGCATCTATATCAGGCAAAACACGAGCAGCTTTACCAGTATTAAATAAGTTGACAGCGTGTTTTGAGGTGTGGTGGAAGGGGAGGGAGATTTTTTTGTGACTTCACTACATTGTCATGTTATATGACCACCTCACCTTTACTGAGGCATGACCGGGGGAGCGTCCGTGGCTTTAGGTCCCTTCTGTTCACTGTATGGGTGTGCCGGAGAGGCCTCTTCCTTAGGCTCTACGATGCTGACGTGGTCAGGCAACGGTTTCTTGGGGCCTATTTTACCCGAACTGTCCCAGGGTAACATGATCTTTACTTTGATGCCAAGTACACCTGTAGAAATTCAAATGCATGCTGTATCAATCAGGCATTCTTAAGTAGGTAATTCCTTGTCAGCACTGCCAAATATAATGTCCGCACTGTGTTGTACTTCTGACATAAAATGTCTGTACAACTGCAATCATGAACAAAGGACTGGTATTGAAGCATTTCTCCAAACGTTTTCACATTTTACACAATGCACATGATCAATGTGGTATAGGAAAAGGTGATATCTGATGACTAAGACACTGTTCAAGATATACATGTACATGCAAAAAAACACAAAAAACCCTAACGTCAAAATGTGGCAACTTTTATCATTTTCTTGGAATTTTAAGCAAATGGTTTCAGGACACAGAATTACACATTAAAGAAGAACCAGTGACCATTCTGACACTGGATTGGGGGAAAATGATTAGCTTTTGAGTAGTTTACTTTGGGTGCTTGTCTTTGTATTTGGACACACCCCTAGCAGCCATGGAAAAGGTGTCATTTGTAGTAGAGACACTGGTTTTACACTCAAACTCACCCTGCCTCAGCAGTACATGTCTGACAGCTGTGTCCACATAATCGTTGATCGGGTCTCCACTGTGGATCATCAGTCCGTCCACGAACTTCATCGACTTTGCCCTCTGACCTCTGAGTTTCCCAGAAACCACCACTTCACATCCCTTAGCGCCAGATTCCATGATGAACCTCAGCACACCATAGCAAGCCCTGTTCAATGTAAAAACAGAGCACTCATTAGCAACAGACATAATTCATTCCAATCTATAAATCCTTACTATGTCATTTGGTGTAACTTTTGTGTGGTATGAATCCTCATTCACATTGTGCTGTAAAAAGTGCTACGCACACCGCATGATATGCTGTACCAACTTGAAAAACTCAACAAAATTGTATCCCATGTACAATGACTGACCCCTCTGAGCATGCTTACCTTCTAACAGCCAGTCCTCCAATCAGCTTGTACCTCAAAGACTCACACTGGGCAATAGCACAGAGACCCCTGGTGGCGACCTTCTCAGCATACAGCTACAAAACAGATGTCACATAGACAAGTAGATCAATAGTTCGTCAGTTCTTGTTTGCTTCCTTACAAGAAAGAACCACAGGTCATAAAGAAACATTACACACTAGACAGATCTCATGTCTGTATAGCCTTGAGCAAAATCAAAACATAATCTGACTGCACTTGGAAAATTATAAAGTCTCCATCCGTTTGTTCTATGATGTAATAGTATGCTGAAATTTATGATGTTTGAAAGGGAGGGGGTTTATATAATTTTACCACTAGATGAAACCAACAATTTTATGCCACAAACATTTTCATGACTACTGTAAGTGTTTACCTCAACTGAACCCTCTGGGAAGCTGAACCTCTTCTGCACCACAGCAGTCAGCTCCCTGATTCGGCGACCTTTCTCTCCCAAAACATTTTGGGTTTTAGTGGCGAGAATGATGATCTCAGTCCTGGTGGGGGTTACCCGGACCTCAACCCCACTGTAGCCATCTTCAGCCAGTTCACGAGTCAAAAACTCGTTCAATTCGGCTTTGAAGACACCATCAGCAACAAACTACAAAACGCAATAAAATTATATTGAAAAAAAGACAATCAAACTCTGTTACATGTTTGCTAACAACCCTAAAATCACCTTCTTTTTAAATTCAAAAGATATAATAATGTTCCATTTTATCCTTACCAATAACCATTTGTGTTAACTTTCTTTGGCTGAACTAATTATCAAAGTTCTATGGTGAAAAAATAATTAGCTAACCTTGCTCTCATAGCAAGTAATCAAACAATGTAGTTTATTTAAAATTAACGCTGATTGTCACAATATTTAATGATCTTATAGTTGACAACCACATCAACATGTATTGCAGGAGCATCCCGACCCAATTGGATTTTTCTGGACGGTCTGCAGTGAATCGAATCTCGAAGAAAATCAACTTGAAACCACATCGCGGTTGTAATGTCTGCATTTAGAGTTGTGGCTGTTGACTATAAACTCAACGAACACAGCCACAAGCGACCAGCACTTTAATCCCACTTCCTAATTATTTGCAAGTCTGAATTCGTATTTGATCGTTTAACAGGATACATCCTTTTCGACAAATTACCAGAAGTGGTGAGAGCCGGACTAAAGACATGTCCTACATTCTAGAGGAAATAAGCAAATTAATGCTGACGGAAAAGAGCTGAGAAACCAACCAATCAATCGTGTCAATTAATAACACATTCACCTTGACAGCTGCATACAGGGTTCATATTTCGTTACTTCTCGTGCAAGGTCTTAGCTACTGCTTATCGCAAGAGCGTTTTTGGAATCTCAACAAATTTGAAATTGGCCTGAAATGACCATCTATGAAAACGAGCAATCTTAGCGGACTCCACAGGATAAATGTTGCCCCAAACGTCTCTGCAGAGCCCAGCTACAGACATCCAGACATGCTTGGTGTCTATCTCCATCCATCACCATCGTGCACATCAACACAGATTCAATCATTTTATTAAACCCATCGATTAACTGGTGTTTAAAGGTTGTCTCAGAGAAACATTTTAGTAACAACTTCTTGGCCAAAAATTTAAAATGGGGCCATTATACCTTTCGTTTCTTAGATACTTGTGTCGCCATCTTTGATGGTGGTAGTGAAAGGAAGTTCTTTGAGTCTGCTAGAGCATTATGGGAAATCCAGCAGAGGTGTCAGCAAAACCGGCGCTGTGTGGAGTTTGGTAACTTCAACATGGACTAAAAATGTTACGAAGTGACCAGAAAAGGAAATGCCACAAAAGAAACCCAGCATTGATTGAAAAAAAAATTGACCTTTTGTAACAACTGGTGACAACAAAGAGTGGACCATATATGTATGTATGCTGGGATTTTACCTTTTACTCACCTTAACTCAACACTTTTTGAGTTACATCTGATGAGTGAGTACTTACAGTATATATACATATTGTGTATACTGTGTCTGCTTGTGGCAGAATTAATCATTGCGGCCATAGGGCTGCCGCAGATGGAACATCATGCCGAAGACGTGACATGACGCCCCAAGTAGTCACATGATACTCACACTGGGCTGACCAGTCCTGTTTCCTTGCCCTAGCTATAACTTCCCACCGCTGAATGCCAATTAAGGAAGACAGCAAAAACTATCATTTTTAAATTTTTTGTATGACTCAAGTTTAATGTATTTTTGAGGCTCTTCCCACCATAATGCTGGCCAATGTTGTATCAGTGAAATAGTCGTGAGTACGATGTAAAACACCAGTCAGATAAATAAATATATCTCCCATTTCCAGTCTATATGATCACTGGCTAGATGCTTACATCTTTGGTAATTCAGTACAACATTTGCCAAATCAGTGGCTTTTCATGGGGCAAGTCATCTGTGAACAGCAGATAATTTTATTTTTTTGTATGTTGGAAACACAGTATATATTTACTTGATTGGTCATGTAGTAGACCACCTCTGTTCTGTGGCCTAGTGGTAAAACCATCCTGCTCGGAATCAGGAGATCCAGGATCAAACTCTGGTCGGGTCATACCAAAGACTTTGAAAATGGTACTTGTTGCTGCCTCCCTTGGTGCTTGGTGAGAGGTTAGAGCAAGGAAACAGGACTGGTTGGCCTGGTGTCATTATAATGTTACTGTGGCAGGGGTGTGTGTCTTGTCTGGCGTCTTCCAAATAATATTCCAGTGGCGCCAGCACATTAGCGGCATGGAGTCGGCTGCTACAAGAAAGTACAGTATATATACATTTTATGCACCCTTGTTGTCATATGACAGAAAAATTGTTGAGCACGACATTAAACCCAAGCTTGGCTACATACAGAAAGTATACATACAAACACATAAGACATCAATAAAAACTGCTGTACATGTGTTAAGAACTGATATATAAATCGGTTGTATATGTATATCTATACCTGTACCTCACCCAAATGGTTTGTTGATTATAACACTTCATGTGACTATAGTGCCATCATTCGTCTGTTATACATGTGCTTCTATTTGTCACTTTCTGAGCGTACTTTTTGTAAATGTGGCAGATTGTCACAGTTGTCTTGTTAATATGTGAGTATAAAACAACAGATACACGTTATTTTCAATTTTAAGAAAAAGTTCAACTTTTCAAATGAATTTGGCAAATATAATAATTTATTACTGGTCATTTTTGTTTTCATTTTGCAGACTACAGGATGACCTCAACGATGGGATGGCTAATATGGTTAAGCCTTGGTCAGATGGTGTGCACATACTGTGGAAGGGCAGGTTTTGTGAGTGGTGAGTTAGTCCACAAGCAGAGTCCTGAGGAAGAAAAGGCAATTCAGGTGTTTGTGGAGTTTGTTGATAAATATGACAAACCATACAAATTTGATACCGATGAATTTCAACATAGATTTGAGATTTTCAAGGTATGTATCTATGTGTGGTTATTATTTGAATTGTGTGTTGTATGAGATGTACATTTTACTTTGTTGTCTTAATCTCTTAAACCTCTAAAATTAAGAATGCTGATGCTTTCAGTTTGTTTTGAACCAAGTATACCAAGAAAACTTTGTTTGATGTAAGATGTCTGGCATGATCTATTCAGATCCTCGTGTGTGTAGTTCCAAAATTTATTGCTCTTTAAATAAGAAGTGACCTTTAAGAAATCTACATGTTGAAACTGTAATATATGAAATTTTATTATATGATTAAATTCTGCTAATCTGTTCATTTGTATGTTGCTATGAGACCTATAAAGCTATTCTCATATTTGTAACTACTTTTTCCCTGTTCTGGTTTTATTTGTAGGAAAGCATGCGTAGACATAAAGAACTGAATAGAAACAATACATCCACAGGTGCTGTTTATGGAATCACAAAGTTTTCAGATCTCACACCTGAAGAATTCAGAGGTACCTAGTTGGTATGGGGGGGAGGGGGGGGGGTGCTGTAGTCTTTGTCACACTATGTAAACATACACACTTTTTGTGATTGTTGGTCTCATTGCATAGTCCTCCATGGCCTAGTAGTTAGTGTGCTAGCACAATACAGTGACCCAGGTGCCTCTCACCAATGCTGTAGCTGGGAGTTCAGCTCTGGCTGGTTGGCTTTTCCAGTAATATATGGAAAGGTCTACCAGTAACCTTGGGATGGCCTCTTTCCCTCCCACCATAAAGTTGGCTGACGTTGTGTAAGTGAAATGTTCTTGAGCACAAAGTGAAACACCAATCAGATAAATAAAGATAGAAATTTAATTGTATAAATATTGTAAGCTTTGCAGCAGCTCTTCTAATTATGTAAATATAAACAAGCTTTGCCATAGTGGTTTTAATTACATAAATATATACAGTCTTTGTCATGCAGGGCAGTTGATCTTAAAGGTGCTTCTTAAGTCAGTGTCTTCAGTCTTATGTGGGAAGGTCTGCCAGCAACCTTGGGTTTCCCATTGCACTGCCTGGTTTCCTCCCACTGTAACACTGGCCGCTGTCGTATAACTGAAATATTCTTGAGTACTACATAAAACACCAATCAAATATATAAATCAGTGAGTAATATGATATAAAATGGTTATGTTCACAACTTGGATTGGCAGTTATCTCCCTTGATGTGCGCAGATGTCTCCAAGAGTTGTCCACCCCTTGTACATCTTGTATACGTACATGTATTATCTCAAATGTCAGCTTTTTTGTCAGAAAAGACTCATTGGTTTACATGTAATCTTTCAGCTGCATATTTAAGTGGGATCAGAGGAAGTGACAAACATGACCTCAAAAGTGCATATGGGTACAAATCAGCAGTAAGAAAATTAGATGTCAGCGATTTGCCGAAGAAAGTGGACTGGTGAGCCACTGTTAGAGTTTTATTCTGTCTACCGAATTCTTTTTAATGCAGTGGAAATTTTCAAAGTTTGTAAGTACAAATGCATACCAGAATCAACAAGTGTGGACTACTGATCAAATGTAAACATGAGCAGTTCCCAATTTCAAGAAACCAGGGATAGGCCTCCAAATATCAGTGGTGAAACATTTCCAAAAATATGATTAGGAGTCCTGATGATAGACTGGCCAGAAACAATGTTTGGGTGTCCTGATGATAGACTGGCCGGAAACAATGTTTGGGTGTCCTGATGATAGACTGGCCAGAAACAATGTTTGGATGTCCTGATGATAGACTGGCCAGAAACAATGTTTGGGTGTCCTGATGATAGACTGCCCAGAAACAATGTTTGGGTGTCCTGATGATAGACTGCCCAGAAACAATGTTTGGGTGTCCTGATGATAGACTGCCCAGAAACAATGTTTGGGTGTCCTGATGATAGACTGGCCAGAAACAATGTTTGGGAGTCCTGATGATAGACTGGCCAGAAACAGTGTTTGAGTGTCCTGATGATAGACTGGCCAGAAACAATGTTTGGGAGTCCTGATGATAGACTGGCCAGAAACAATGTTTGGGAGTCCTGATGATAGACTGGCCAGAAACAATGTTTGGGTGTCCTGATGATAGACTGGCCAGAAACAATGTTTGGGAGTCCTGATGATAGACTGGCCAGAAACAATGTTTGGGAACATTTATTGCTCTCTTCCTGTTACTGCACTGTTTTAGTGATTGTGGCAAGACAGTCGGTAGATCTGGGGTTCAAGCCAAGTCATACCTGAGACTTTAAAATTGGTGACTGTTGGTGCTGCCTCACATGCTGCTCAGCTTAAGACGAATAGAACAATTTCTGGTCAGACCAGTGTCAGTTAATATGTTATGGGAATGCCATCGGTGGTGTCTACAGCATGATGTTCCAGTGAGACAGCTTCATAAATATTTCATCTGGCCTGCTACAGGGAGAACCAGCATGGTATAACCATTGAAGTTTTGTTGAAAGTGATGTTTAAACTCCCAAAGCAAAACAAAAACACAATTCCTCATTGCAAGTTGTGTTGTAAAAATATTTTTTCACTTAAGTGAGAAATTAATAGGATGTGTCATGAATTAATTGTTACAGGCGAGACAAGCATATTATCTCCCCTGTCAAGAACCAGTTACAGTGTGGGGCATGCTGGTAAGCTACACATAAATGTTACATTGTTATTACTGTCAGGATGTTAAAAGCACATATTTTATGTACAGTGAGTTATTTACTCTATCATTTCATCAATCTCAAATTTATTACTTGCCATAACATGGCTACATTACTGCCAGTGTGATGTCAGGCCATTAGAATTTATTCTGATTTCTTTTATGAGCGAATATTTGCGATGTATATCATCTGACCAGAAATTTTTTTATATACGAAGTTACACAGTTTGTCTGATTCTTAGTGTTCTGTTGACCTTATAAATATGTTTTCACGTTTGTTTGTTTGTTTTTTTTTTGCAAGGTAGATAATATTCCACTGGAAAAATCAAAGCTTCAACACCAAAAGTAATACTTTATGACCTTTATGTAAGGCATGTTTTTAGTGCAGTCACACTTTTTGTTTTCTGTGAAAAAGTTTATCGACGAGGTCAGCACAAGATTAATACATAAGCTTTTGTATTTTGTAACTCATTCTCCTTTTCCACTAATGATTAACTCTTTTAACCTGTCAGGGCATTCAGTTCTGTGGAGACAGTGGAGAGTATGTATGCCCTGAGGACAGGTGAGGCTGTGCCTCAGCTCAGTGTCCAGGAGGTGATAGACTGTGCTGCGGGGAATCTAGGCTGTGACGGAGGAGACACCTGTAGTGCCCTGGCCTGGATGATCAAGGTAAAGCTGTAACCAGTCATGTGCAAACTGTCAGCCGAGGCTGTGACGGACGGGACACCTGTTGTGCCCTGGCCTGGATGATCAAGGTAAAGCTGTAACCAGTCATATGCCAACTGTCAGCTGAGGCTGTGATGGAGGAGACACCTGTAGTGCCCTGGCCTGGATGATCAAGGTAAAGCTGTAACCAGTCATGTGCAAACTGTCAGCCTCGGCTGTGACGGAGGGGACACCTGTAGTTCCCTAGCCTGGATGATCAAGGTAAAACTGTAGCCAGTCAGGTGTTAACTGTCAACTGAGGCTGTGACGGAGGGGGCACCTGTAGTGCCCTGGCCTGAATGATCAAGGTAAAGCTGTAACCAGTCATGTGCCAACTGTCAGCTGAGGCTGTGATGGAGGGGACACCTGTAGTGCCCTGGCCTGGATGATCAAGGTAAAGCTGTAGCCAGTCAGGTGTTAACTGTCAACTTAGGCTGTGACGGAGGGGGCACCTGTAGTGCCCTGGCCTGGATGATCAAGGTAAAGCTGTAACCAGTCATGTGCCAACTGTCAGCTGAGGCTGTGATGGAGGGGACACCTGTAGTGCCCTGGCCTGGATGATCAAGGTAAAGCTGTAGCCAGTCATGTGCCAACTGTCAGCTGAGGCTGTGATGGAGGGGACACCTGTAGTGCCCTGGCCTGGATGATTAAGGTAAAGCTGTAGCCAGTCATGTGCCAACTGTCAGCTGAGGCTGTGATGGAGGGGACACCTGTAGTGCCCTGGCCTGGATGATTAAGGTAAAGCTGTAGCCAGTCAGGTGTTAACTGTCAACTGAGGCTGTGACGGAGGGGGCACCTCTAGTGCCATGGCCTGAATGATCAAGGTAAAGCTCATGTGCAAACTGTCAACTTAGGCTGTGACGGAGGGGACACCTGTAGTGCCCTGGGCTGGATGATCAAGGTAAAGCTGTAGCCAGTCAGGTGCAAACTGTCAACTTAGGCTGTGACGGAGGGGAAACTCTAATGCTTGTAGTATTTAACAACTGTTGAACAACTGTCTTGAATGGCTTGATGTGAATCAGTTGGAAACATTTCCATGATCATTCGTAAAATAATTGGACAGAATGATCGGGAAAATGGTTTCTGATCTTAATTTTGCAGGAATTAGGTTTTGCGCCTGAATACAACTAGGCATTGATGTTTTTAGAATACAAAAAGAAAATTGTGTGAAGATAAAGACTATCAGAATTCATATATTTTATTTTTGCTTTAAAGGGGCTTCCTGTAATGGGATTATTTCATTCAAGCAATATGACTTTTGCCACTCTATGAACCAAGAACTGTGATAGTGTTAGGAATAGACCTATACAACTTGTGACATCAGAGTTTTATGGTCAGATTGAAAACATAAAGTATGTTTGTTAGATTTATGGACTGAGACCTGACTGTTAAGTAAAGGTGTTTAATTTGCCATCATTTTTTCAAGCAGACTTGTAGTTGTAGCCTGTGACTGTGCAGATTTCAATACATCGGAACGCCCCAATTGAATGGTCATAGTGTATTGTAGTGCCTTCCAATGTCACAACGATGCAGTAATTTATTACCAGTCATTTTTACCACCATGAATGGTAAAACGACTAGATGGCGTAGGACAAATTATTGTGCCTTACCATTCTACAAGACTCCACTGTTTGCGTTTGCAGAGTGCCACACCCCTCGTTCCAGAGACTGAGTATCCACTGACAGACAAGTCACAGTTCTGTAAAATCATTGTGAATGGGACAGCAGGCGTGATTGTCAAGGGCTACACATGCTTCACAGAGTGAGTGATTTTTGTGTGGATTTAAACTGTTCATAGGCTCTCCACTAAACTTGTGAGGATCAGTTGTTTACATCATATCTGCTCTCACATCTGTATCATATAACAACCTCTGGAATAAAAGCTATTTTCTTGTGTGTGAAAACAAAGAGGACCATTTGTTCAAAGCTGCTTTAAGCTTGAGCCTAGTGTTATAGTCTAAACTAAGGTAATGGTGTCAAGTCATCACAGAAATAAAACATTTGAGAGTTATTAGTGAATAAACCTAATTTTGATACATTGTATTAATTGGTGTATGTGCTTTGAAACATGCAGTCAGTACTGCTGGCACGGGTCTGTCAAGGTACAGCAATGAAGGTGTCAAAGTACATTGTAAAACTCCAATCAAATCAAAGAATCCACTGTACCAGCGCTAAGTTAACCAGCATTCTGCTGTACCCACACCACAGTCCAGAGAACCGGCCCCAAAATAACCAGATTGGCTTAGCCTTTTCTCATCAAGGAGTAGGAGGTGTCTGAGTGGTTAAGGTGCTTGTCTTTCAATTGCTAGAACTTACAAAGTGCAGATTCAGAGCCAGCCTAGTTAAGGAATTTGTAGATTTCCTAGCTTGAGCCAAGTGTTATAGCCTTAACTAAGGTAATTTAGGCAGTTGGATATATGCTGAATGTATGAGTACATCTGAAAGTTACAAGTGAATACACCTATTGTTGTGTATATGTTTCAGCCTCTATAATAATGAAGCGAAGATGCTGTTGTTGCTAGCCAATGTAGGACCAGTCACAGTGTCTGTTGACGCCACCACATGGAATGACTACCAAGGGGGGATAATTCAGTATCACTGTCGAGGTGCCTCCAACAATCATGCTGTCCAGATAGTGGGCTATGACTTGACAGGTAATAAGTGAAGACATGATCAAATTTAGACATTCTGAAATTTATTTGTCCCCATCATTTTACCACTTTACTTGTAGAAGTAATGAACCAATGGGATATCAATGCCATATGAGCTAAACTCAAAGAAATAGAAAATTAAATAAAATAGATTTAATGATGAAGAAATTGGATGTTAAATTATCTAATGTCAGTAAAATAACCTAAATAGATATTTGAGTGTTAGCTCCAAGAGCATAATCACAACAAACAGCAAAAGAATCTGTCAGCTGAACATCTTGCCTGATATTATAATAATCTGCTACATGTCATTCCAAACATCCCATGTCACTGTACTGTAACAATTATATTTTTGAGGCGGTTGTTGGGTAGCTATATAGGTTAATGGTTTCATTCCGACAGGAACTCAGTTGTTGTCCTACATTTATTAACAGTCACCAGTATAAAATGTGCTTGTTTTAATATTCTAGGTGAAATTCCGTTCTATATTGTTCGCAATTCATGGGGCACAGATTTTGGCAATGCAGGCTACTTATATGTGAAATATGGAGGAAATGTTTGTGGTGAGTTACTTGCAGTGCAGTCATGTATGATTTGACCCACCTGACTGAAGTACAGTCTACTTATTTGATAGGTGTTTTACGTCGTATTCAAGAATATTTCCGTGTATGACCAGAGAGGATACCAGTGTGAGCTGGGCTTGAAATCACAGCAATCAAATTGGTGAGAGGCTACTGGGTCATTACACTACCTGAGTTTGATAACCCCCATGGCCACGGAGATCCCCAAACTACATTGTAAGATGAAGTAACTAGACCTCTGGAAACAACCACTCTAAGCATGCCCGATGATTCCTCTTTTGTAGAAACTTTTGTACCAATCATAATCTCTTTCGATACACAAATGAGTGAGGAAGGTATTGAACCAGACACAGCCAGCTTTGGTTCATAGGGTATGCCATGGCATGCCATCACTCAGTGTCCGTATACGTTGAGTCAGACAGAAGATGCAGCTATTTTTGGCTCTAGGCAGAGTGTTTCCAGTCAGAGGGGTCGGCCTTTTTGTTCAAAACAGTGTAAAAACTGAATCCTTGTAAAAAGAAGCCATGTTCATGTTCTTAACACATAGATTCAGTGAGAATAGTATTTACAGTTATGTCTGACTAAACTTTCAGTGCCATTTGAAGAACTATCCTGTGACCATCTTGCATACAGATACTTTAGTAACTGGCTGAAAGGTGTATTTATTTTATAATCATTAAATCAATAAATCTTAGTCATGCATACTTTAATACAGAAATTTTTGTTGTCTTCAAATGCATGTTTTTGTTTGAGTAGGAATCAGCCGGGAAGTGTCAACAGTGACAGTGTGACAGCAGCAAGCCAGGGACGGCAGATTAAGTGCCTTAGTGTGATGTTCATGAATCAGATAAATAAATATATAAATTAATGTGGTGTTATGAGTACAAATGAAAATCGAAGGTAACTGAAATAAACATGTTCTCCAGTGATTGTGCCATTACAGTACACTGTCGAAGACACTTGATTTGGCAGGGTTTTTTCTTTATATTTATATGACATGGTGCTAAACAAATATATATAAACATTTTATGCAGAAGGTGATTATTTTGTTCATGAAGTAAAGAAATGTTGAAAACCTCTGTGTTCCCCTTTATAGAAGCAGGTTGATCACAGTTCTAAGCTGTCAGATCCCCCTACCTCTTTTTCACCCACCTAAAGATTTTCATCTGTAAGACATCATCTTTGTTAGTGTAAATTTTTGTTGCCATGTTGGTGTATTACTATTCACTGTTGATTTTATTTCTATGCTCAGTTATCTCTGCAGCCAGATTCTGGCCCTGAAATCCCATTCCAATTTTGTGCCAATGAATTTACCAAAAACTGGCTTTACAGGGTGCATGTGTAGAATGAGAGTATGAGATTCACGAGGAGGTGAAGATGAAGATAAAGTAGAAAGAGTGGGAGTATAATGTGGTTTGGAAGAATTATACAGTCAGGTCAATCTAATTTATGAATGCGTGGTTCATTAATTATGTGATGATATGTCTGTTATGTAAATTAACAGAAAAGTGGCTCAGGTAACACATTCCAGATGAACTTTGTAAAATCATCAGATTGGTTCTGTTTAGAGAACATCAGTCAAAGAAAATGTAAATAATTCTATAACTGTTCTAAAATAATGCAACATGTTTTCAGAAAATTTCAACACTATTATTAAAGTGTAGAGAAAATAAACACAGTTTTCACTTGTTAACATTTTGAATTGTTATTAAAAGGAGATTCAGCTCCATTTATAGGAGTGCCTTTTGATATCTCTGGAAAATGTTGGTTCATAAATGCTTTGTTATACACTTAAATAAATTTGCATAGGGTCATGGGTTTCCCCAGGATTCTTCCCAGTTTCCTTACACCATAATGCGCGCCGCCATCGTATGAGTAAAATATTCTTGAGTACGGAATGAAACACCAATCAAATAAGTAAAATAAATTCAAATTAATTTGATGTGGTGAATTCAATTGGTTGTACACACTTTTTATACACGGGCCAGCATAATGGTGTGGCAACTTTGTCTGTCTGTCCATACGTATTCGTGTAAGGGCTATATCTCAAAGTGTTTTCCATGTGCAGTTTTAATTTTGGTTGTTACATAGATACAGGTGTAAGATGTGTTAAATTTGTCCATTTCTGTGGTTGGCTTGGTAACCAAATCTCTGTTTCCCCTGTATATACTCTATATGTAACTTCATGTCCAGACTATATGTCAGATAGTTTATGATGTGCATGTTTAATTTTTTGTGGATACATAGAGAGAGATGTGATGCTGTGTCGCGACTTAAAGTTGATCATTTCTATGGTTGCCAAGGTAATTAGATCATCATTTTTATATGTATATATATATGTATTTTCTATTTTATTTATATGTATATATACTATATAAATATGTGACTTCTGTCCAGACTGCAACTACAATTGTTTTCCAAAGTCAATTTCGATTCTTCATGGTTACTTAGATATAGAAGAGGTGATGTGTCGCTACTCACACTCACACCATTTTCACAGTTGCCATGGTAACCAAACTGCCATTAGCAGTAGGCACACATATACTATATGAATACATATGATTTTATGTCTGGTCTTTGACTCCAATTGCTTTCTATGTGCAGTTTTATTCTTTGATGGATGCATGGGTGCAGATGTGCTCATGTATTGCAACTCACTTTTGGCTATTTCTGTGGTTCAGTTTTCACTGTTTCCATGGTAGCCAGATTGCTTGGAGAAGGAGTTTATATAAGTTTTCTGAACTTGTTTCCCAATCCCTTGTTTTCTGAGAACAATAAATAAGTTTAAACCAACCAGATTGCCTTTATCCTTACATGTACTTTATGAACAGGTAAAATAACTCTGTTGTTTTGCATATAGAGTTTTGGTGGATGAATAGATACAGGTGTAACAATGAGTTGCAGCTCACATTTGTTCCATTGCTGTGATAGCCATGGTGAGACTAGAGCACCACTTTCCCATATGACTTCATGGTATTGATGTGCCCTGGCCACTACAGCTCCAATTGTTTTCCATATTTGATTGTAATTCTTGATGACAACTTGTTGTGACTTGCCCTTGTTTACTTTCACTGTTGTTATGGTAACCAGATTGCCATTATCACACATAAAGTACTTTATGAATGGATATGATTTCATGTCAGGGCTACAACTCCAGCTTTTTATGTATAGTTTTAGTTTTTGATTGATACATAGATATGTAGATGCTGATGCGTCGCGACTCGTGCAGTTTCGCAGTTTCATTTTTTGGTGAACACATAGATACAGAGGTGACACACAGAGGGGATCTTGGCCATTTGTGTATTTACTTCCATGGCTGCTATGATAATTAGTGCCCCCCCCCCCAAACCTTGTAAAAGGATGAGAACTGTAATTCACGCGTACACATATTTTTGAAACCATTTCGTTCCAAACTCTCGGTTTTATGTGTACTTTTCATCAAAACCCATGAAGTACATTCCCTCACAGTTCATGTTCAACGCATTGCTGCTGGTATTGGTTTATACGCTTCAAACGATTGTATTGTTTCAGGTATGTATTGTGTTCACCCGAACTCTTGTTTTACAAGATGTGCTTTAAGTATTTATACAAGTGTATATATGAATATAAGGTTCATTGATTAAAAATATTTCTTGGAAATAAGTGATCTTTTGTGGATAATCTTCACTACTAGATATACCCACGGTTGTTAAAATGCACTGATTTGCCACAATGTCCAGTAAGTGACAGTGTCAAGGGATGGTCATCCTGATCTTATAGCGTCGAAATTCCCATGTGGATTTTTCCCATTCAGTATCATTAGCCAGCCTGTATCATATATATGCATGCAATACAAAAGTGAAAGACACATGAGATGTATAGTCGTGATATCAATACCAAAATAATTTTGATATTGATGTTAAGTCCTTTGCAACTGTTTGATCAGTCCTGCTGGCAAGGCTCATTGTACATCATTGTACATTGTACATTGTAGGCAACAGTAAAATCAAAGAATACATTGTATCCATGCCACAGTCCAGAGTACAGGTTCCAAAAAAGCTAGACTGGCTCAGCCTTTCCTCATCAAGGAGGGGGCCGTGGCCAAGTGTTTAAAGGTGTCCCGATTCTATTTCTCATTTGACTTAACTGAATAATATATCTCATATAACAAAAACGATGGAAACAAAAAAAATGCATCTGTTGAATATTTTTACTTGTAGAAAATAGAAATATATTTAACTCCAAAATTTCTGAGAAGAGAAATCGCAGATCTCTTGTTTGCTCTTGAATGGAGCTAGTGTGTCAAATATACGTGATGTATTTGTGGCAATTCCAGTTTCTGAACACTAGCTTAAGTCTGATCATAACACATCTCCTCAGAATGGCTAGAGCACAATTTAGAGCACTTGCTCAGTGCGAAATGGTCATGCCGCATCCGTTTTCGTCACGTGGAGGGGTCCGATGGGAAGACATGAAAGCTAACCTCATAATTTGGTGAGTGATTAGCACAGTTCATTGCTGCACAAAACGGCACATCACCAGTATGATGTCATACGTTACTGGGACATCAATGGCAGATAATCATGTAGAGAATATCAAGCCTCACAAAACTCAGCTTATTGATCTCAAAAAGAAAAATTTTTTTTAAACACCTGGAACCCTGGTTTCCTACACCAGTTAAACTGACTTCCATAATGTTAGTGAAGAATTCTTGAGCATGGCATTAGACAACAATGAAAGAAATAATTTTTTCTCTTCAGCCTGAAAAATGTGATTCTAGTCTGATACCTAATTTGTATTTACAAAATAAAACAAAAAAATTATTTCTTTGTATAACACATTAATGTTTTATTTCACTTTTATAAAGTCAGCAAAGATATTCTGAGCACTTGATATGTCATGGTAATACTTGTAAAATGATAATTCAAATGTTTCTACTTGATAAATGTATCTTAAAAAGTAAAAACAGCTATCAAAATATGTTCAAAAGAGTAGTGGTACGGGGATGTCAGAGGTGACGTAATGTTACAGGAACATTGTACTGTCCTTTACATACATGTATAACTGAGATTAAAAACATCAAAGAAACAGTTTGAATGAATGGAAAAAGTTATGAAATCTGTGAGACGGGCGTGCACTGGACAGACTACATGCACAGACTGGGCAAATGACAAGATTCACCTCCATATATCATTTCTCATTCAACTATAAGAGCTGGTTGGAGTAGCACAGCTTCATGTAGGCCGAATGTATTTATAACGTGCTTCTTGCTTTATGCATACAAAGATTCAGCGTTACATCAATGGTTTCTAAATATCAAACATTCTCAAATTCTGTTCCATATTTTCCTAAAATGATGAAAAGCTTATGATTTTATTTTATTGCCCTGAATATAAAAATGTAGCAGTGAGGTCAAATGAATGTGAAATGAATGCCATTAACAATGTTTGGGTACAATATATACATATTCAAGTAACTGTCTACCCACATTCAAGTAACTGACTACCAACATTCAAGTAACTGACTACCAACATTCATGTGTACAGACTGGTACACCATAAACCCCAGGGAACACAAATTATAAACAAAACCTTTAATAAAACCTAAATATTGAAATCCAACAAAAAAAAAGGAAAAGAAATGCATGGGTCAAGTTGTTGCTGGACTTAAAACTTGCACAACGAAAAATGTTCACGTGCTAAAATGTAACACTTGTGCATTAAAAACTGAAAAAGTATAACATATATAAACCTGATGAATTATAATATTGGTCAGGACGCCTTTAAGCTAATGAAATCAAAATGTCCTATTTATGACTCGAAAAATATGAAACAATATTGAAAAAACTATATGTCTGCATATGACTGAAGTATAATACCTTCAAAATAGCCTAAATGAACACCTAAGTTGTAAGCTACCCTAATGAACAGGTCTATTCTACATATACTACATGTAGATACAAAAACATCATCAAAAATTGCCTTGCTTCTGGAAAAAAAAAGAAAGATTCAAATACTCAGTTACATATCCTCCAAATCTCCAGCACCTGCAAGAATGAGCGAACATGAACAACTAGAATTTAAATTTAATAGATGTTGATGTTTTTTTGCACCATCTCTGGAAGTCCACCGTCCTCTTCCTCTACCTCATCACTGTGGCTGTCTGTGCTGGACTCTGAGATGTTCATGCCGTCAGGGCGTGGCAATAGGCCCAGGTTAATCTTCCCCTCTTTGGCGAACATACTGAGGCGCCGCTTCATGTCACTGGACAGATCGGGAATGTAACTCCGTGGAATGAGGAAGGTGGAGAGATTGAACAAGTCCAGGAACACCTTGTAGCGATCACTGGGGGAAAAATAGAAGGCTTACATATCACACTGTGGAGAAGTCTTCTCCAAAAAATACCACTTAATGCCCTACATAGTTCCAAGAGATAACATGGTTAAATATAAGATACTGCATTTCACCGATAGTCTGAAATACAGTAATGTAGACACAGGTCCACCGACCTTGAAAAATAGGTCAAGGTCAATGCAAAACAATATGATTCTTCTACATGACAAGAAGCACACAGGGTACAATTAAAATTAATGAAAGGCTTTAAGAGATATTGTCTTTTACCCGATCCTCACTGAAGTATAAATTAAATGATCCATTTAAATTGGAATACATTGGCCAAGGTCACGAAAGATGAACAGTGACCTTCCCAATGAATGCCTAAGTGTTTATATTGGATAAGTTTGGTAAACCTGGCTATAAGCTTCTGATAGACTATAGAAGTGGCTGTAAATCTGACTGTAAGCAAAGTGTAACTTAATTACTTCCTGAACTACCCATAAGCCCCTTTTCTCTGTTTTCATGGGATAAGATCACAAATCTCAACCTTAAACATATTAATCTTTAGTCCTTTGTTATTGCTCACCTTATGGTTGACCTGAGATACTGGTAACCAGATGACCCTCCAGTCCCCACCTTACTTCCCAGCATCCTCTGCACCATCAGCACGTGGTTGTCTATGCAACACAACGGAAGAAAACAACAACTTCACACACATAAATCTTAAAGCTGTAGCATGTACATGTATTTGAGAATAAAAAATGATGTGGTCAGCTTTTCAGAACAGAAGCTGTTTGTTCCAGGGAGAAACTGGGTTTCTCACATGACTTGCAAAATAGGCATCTTTTTATTTGTTTTTTCAGTTTGGGATTACGGCTGTATTCAACTCGAGAATATTGCATTTGTACAACAGCCAGTCAGTTTTTAGGTGAGAAAACTGGAGTACACATGTACTGGTAGCAAACAAGCAACCCTTGGCAAGTATATGCAACTATCCCCAGGACATCACACATTTTCACCTGCAGTGCAAGGTGGATATGTATAGTAAGTGCCAGTAAACACACATGGCTAGAGTGTGCAGTGTACTTTGTACAAAAGTTGCTGTTTTTCTAGTCAGATAATACATAAATAAGTTCTTTATTAATTTGTAACTTGTGTAATGCCTTAGACATGCATTCCCATGAAAAAATTCCTTCTTTACTCATTATCTGAGAAGAAAAACCACAACAGTATTTTGCTAACAATTTGTAGAAGGCTGGAGACCCACATTTTGTGGCAGAGCATTCTGAGAAATATTCTGAACATTTGAGTGTCTAGGCTACCCCCTAAAGAGGCACATATCCAGGTACATGGCACTGACTAGTCTACTCACATCTCCACTTGGTCAGCAGTGAATCTATATCCATGAGCAGTGTGAGAAGCTGGAAGGGCTGATTGAAGCGTGCCTCCTGACGATACAGCGATATCATCATGGCTCCTTGGAAGGCTCGGTATGTGAACCGTCTCTCGCCTGAAACACAGAAATATCCCCTCAATATGTGTGCGGCATCAACATACAGTGTCAGCATACACGGGTACAGCAGCAAAGCTTGTGCTGCAGAGGTAAGCCGCAACAGTGTGCCATCAGCATTTAGTCAGGACTGGTAAATGTCAAAGTGAACAATAACTTTTGTCAAAATAGTCATTTGGTCTTCTGTCGAAATTCTTCGTAAACATGAAGAGTGTCAATATGGATTACATGACAGCATGTCTTCCTGACTGATCATCATATCAGGAACGTTTTCACGTCCCCTCAAGTAAATTAAATCTAAACTCCCAAAGATTTTGTTTTTTGAGGACACTTTAGTTAGACCCATGAAATGGTTGCCCAAATCATCAACCTTTGCAAACCACAGCATCAGGTCTGTTCTGCATGACATCCTCAATGTAATTCTAAATGAATCCAGGGGCCACTTTCACAATTTACCTTTTAAGGTAACGTGATTTACCAGAAAAGTTACGAGAAACTGACACACGAAATGATGCCATATCTACACCACCAACTACGTGCAGATTGGTCAGGGAATACCAGGGAATGATGCCATATCTACACCACCAACTACGTGCAGATTGGTCAGGGAATACCAGGGAATGATGCCATATCTACACCACCAACTACGTGCAGATTGGTCAGGGAATACCAGTATACTAACATGATTTTCATTCTTACCTCTGCCCACATACACCTGGTATATTTGCTCATCAAATATTGAATCAAATGAATCCTGTGAAGTACAAGGGCAACAAAACTGGTTGATTGATTGAATGACTTAATGTTGTGCTCAAGAGTGTTAATTCCCTATTTTTACAGTTGTCCGAAAACAAAATGGTATACCCCCTAACATTCAACCTTTCCACAGCTGCTATCACTCAAAACGGGTCGTAAGTGCTGTTATTTATGTATTTATAAAGGCCATCATTAAAAACATTTGCACTCGGCATATCTCAACTGACCCTCCCAAATGAGGCACTACTCCAAACTTTTTATCAGAATTTTTATGGAATTTTATATTTTCTATCCATGTTAATTTCTTCAAATATCTATGTTTTTCAATAGTCAAAGAATAAATACAAAACAAATTCATGAATACCCCACGATTTCTTTCTCAATTATTATTAAGCATATTAAGGGTAGTCTAAATATATTTTTATTTAAATACAGCACTTAGTTAAACTTGAAAGGAGGTGGCTTTGCAGCCGTATTCCTACTTATCGGGACACATACCCTCTGCTTCTTGTACTCTGCCATACAGGTGTCCTTTTCCTTTCCAGCAGGAAGCTCCTGTAAACAATAAGTTAAGAAATCTCTAAATAAGAACATTAACATTCAATATATTTTGAGTGTGTATTATGGAAATCTACTCGATCTAGATTTAAACGAAATTTAAATCATTGCACCATGGAATTTTCAAATATTTTAAAATGGACCCTTTGCAAATTTTATGTTTTACTTGATTAACAGGACTAAAAGATTAACATATAATGGTACATATTTATTTTATGTGTAATTTCTTCACATTCTTTATGACCCTTGTACACCTTGTACATTAATCTGCTCTACCATCTCTCTGAGCTGTTTCTAGAATTTTTATTCCAGTTTCTTCCCCTTTTTGCCATGTCCTAATTCTCACACTCTTGCAACACAGATCTTCTCGGCCTCCCTTAAGAATCATTTATCTCACCTGAGCCGGTTCCAGTATGGTTTCCCTCAGCCATCTCTCAACTGCATCAGCAAACTTTCCCCAGAAATTGTACCCTCCCGATTCCAAGCCGGGTGTTCTCTCCAGCCAACGCTGATACAGGTGAAACACAGAATGACTTCAGATACATCATTAATAGAAATTTAACAATAAAGCCAATGATCACTGTTAAATGTTAAACATTGCTTCACAAATCATGTCACCATTGAGACAAAATAAACTGGTACCCAGAAAACTGTTCTCCCACGGCTGCATAATTCAAGTAGAATTTTAAATCCCAATTACTTTATGGAACAAATATTGATATGAACAAGTATGTACATGTTTCTTACAAAATGAAACTCTTCTACCCCTTAAAAAAAACAAACAAACAAGGATCTCCACGTTTTAATGTGAACAAATGATTTAAAATACAAGCACACAAAACAAATCGCAGTTCCTAAATTTTACTGAGTCACCTAATTGTGAGTATCATTTCTTGCTTCAGCCAATTAAAGAATTCGTTCCACTATAAACTCACTTACCTGTACTAAGTGCAGCAGAGAGGGGGCCTTGAGAGAGTCTTCCAACTTGGAGACTGACTCTGAATCTCTGAACACCTGACAGTAGTGCTCCTGATTGTACTTCACACGGTTCTCCTGAGAAAAAGGAAACAAGTGTCATAATTTATCCTATATATACCATAGTTCTACTGGGGAAAGAGGTGACAAAGGGGAAAGGGTATGTATGCTTGGGGTTTTACGTCCAACTTAACAATTTTTCAGTCATGACGACAAGGAGTCCTCAGAATGTATACATATTCTGTGTCTTCTTGTGGCAGGGCGAGCCCATACCGCCAAAGTGCTGTCGCCACTGGAACATCAATCCGAAGACACCAGATATGATACCCTTCCCAGTCACATTATACTGACATCGGGCTGACCAGTCCTGTTTCCTTGCTCTAACCTCTCAATGCTGAGAACAAAGTGAGCAAAGGGGAAAACGGTGTCATTATACCCTATGTCATAATTCTACTGAGGGAAGACAGGACACATCCAGACAAACATGAACAGAAATAAAAGAAAGAGGTGAAACAATATTGTAAACATCAACAGACAAGTCTGTAGTCTTTCCTATAAATTCCCTTTCAGGGGAATGACAGGAAATTTGGAGAGTAAGAGATGGTAATGCTATGCCTTAAATCAATAGTTTTCAATGAGAAATAAGCGAAAAGTGTTGTCTAGATGCCGACAGGTATAAATGACAGATAATAGAGAACTTACCGGTATCACTCCAAATTTATTCTCCAGCAATCGAAACTGTAGGCTCTGGAATCCAGATGCACTGGAGAGATTATCTCTACAATGAGAAAAAGAGGCTCACTGACATTGGTATTTTGTTTTCAGTCTTGGCCTTTGCCAAAATACAGCTACTATATTACAGACAGTTACATGTATAGTACCACGAGTATAGTGATTTTATACTGATTAAAGTGAAAGTTCAAAGTTAAGCTTGCCAAAGAGGTTGGACAATATTATGTTTATTTTGGTAAGGTACTTTTTCTAATGGCTACTATGACAGTGGCAATTGATATTTCACTGTGATCTGTTATCTAGCATTAAACGCAGCCATAATTGACATAATTGTTCCAAGCACAGAACACTCTTGTCACCTGAGACTAGTACACTGCTAGGGTTGTGTTTGAAACTTAAGTATATATGTGATTTTATAACATCAAATGAGTCAGAAACTTACTCCCGCCACAACACAATGGCCTGGAAATACTTTGCAGTGTTGTTCAGATATGAACTTTTTAGTTGTAACTAAAATATATGGCATTATAACAGTGTCCTGTCCCTCTATTATTATATATTACATTGACAGACAACTCAAAAGATTTTTGTCATAGCTTATAAACAGCTGACATCTCCCAGCTCTCTGACTGGTCAATCTCTCCTAACCTCTCCTAAACATGGGCGCCTTCAAATAATCAGTTCGGCAGCAATATACTCCACACTTCAACTGAAGATAATTCAGCAACAAATTCATACAATTTCAATCAGGTTTTTGCACTGAAGAGAGAATTTTGCAATTTATTTAATAAACAGTCCCCTAGTCATGAGCTATCTCTTACTTTAATCATATTTTAACCCTTTGAATCCTAGATGCTATGGCATTATTAACCAATGACTGTGGGCTTCCTACTAATTAGCGTTCCTTGTCTGTATCTGAATTAATTTGGCATATCTGTATGCCATCAGCCGCCAAACCAGCCTCCTGGGTGCTAAAGCTTATCAAAGGGTAACGCTTGGCCCCTGTGGTCAACCCAGAGGTATTACTTACATATATATTACTTACTTATATATAAAAACTACCAGGTATTAATGTATTCAAGGCAAAGTTAGTCTGTTATGCAAACCAAATAAGTGTATAGACATAATTCCTCTCTTTCCTTATAAATTCTACATAAACATGTTTGAGCCCAAAATGACGTGTAAGGTAGCACTCTTACCTGAAGTCAATAAAGTCTAATGGTGTCATGGTTTCCAGAATGTGAAACTGATCAACCAGTAACTGAAATATACACAAAAAATTGATGAGAATGCCATACAGGCGCAAAATAATGCGGCCAGTTTAAGCATTGGAGGTGTTGTCCTTAACGATATCTATCCCCTGTCCAGTGATGTTGCATGTTTGAGTCCCGTCCATAATAGTTCACCTTTAGCTGTCAATCATGAATGAGGTGAGTCAGTTATCTGGTGTCGTGCAGTGATTTTCCATGGGCTTCACCCAGTTTCCTCCAACCAGCATCGTTACAAACAATGCACCAGTGAAATGTTTTACAGCATTTTATACCAATTAAATATATTTCTTTTACCCCACCTAAGAATTTTTTTTTATTTGTTTTTATGGGTGGAGGAAACTGGAATGGCCAGGGCGAACCACCTGTCTCGGGCAAGATACTGGCAAACTTTCCCATGTTTAACACACCTATATGTGCATACCACAAATTTGGTAAAATATACTTAAGTGATGTCACACACCAGCACTGTGAACTGCTCATTGTCACCAAGGCTCCTTGGAAAGTGAGAGTGGGAAAATCAGAAAAAACTCCTGTCTAAGGCCGGGACAGAGCCTACATATCCTGTGTACTAGCAACTGACAATCAAATAAGTAGATAAATATATACACAAACTCTTATAAATATCAAAGTCGCACAGCACTGTACCTCATTGTTCCTATTTGCATCCAGCATGTATTTGCCTAAAATGTTGACAGCCCCATACATATTCTCACCCAAAATGTTCTCACATCTGCAGCTCATTAATGCACAGTTAACCAGACTAGTACATAGTCTTTAATTATCTACTTGAATGGTGTTTTACGCTGCACTCAAGAATATTTCACTTATATGACAGCAGCCAGCGTTATGGCGGGAGGAGAACAGGCTGAGCCTGGGGGAAATACACAATCATCAGCAGTTTGCTCACGTTGCTTCCCATGTAAAACCAGAGAGGAAACCAGTGAAAGTTAGTCTTGAACTCACAGTGATCTTGAACGCATAATCGATCATTAACGGAGAAGAAAACATAAAAATCATGCTAGAATCAGATGAAAAAATGAAACTCATTTGCAAATATTGTTTTTAATATTTTTTCTTATTTTTTTTTTTCAGGAGAAAATGGTATTTGAAATTATTTTTGTACGGTAGGTGTCTGGGACCAAGTTTTGGTATTTATCGTTGTTACATAATAATGTTCTAAATTAGGATGTGATGCATGTCTAATAAATTTATTTGAATGTAAATATGTTGTTTATATGCAAACATATCCATTTAACCTGAATTATGATAATATCTATGAACGTACTCAAAATACAAACATGATTCAAATCCAGGATGAACACATTTGTTAGTTGAATACGACAAATTCTAGTGCAAAAACATTCATTAAACATGTTAGATCCACATTTATAACATTATTACACAAAGGTAGTCCAAAAAAGCCGCAATACAAAAATATTTTCATGTGTCTTTTCTCATTAAAGAAAAATCGAAAAAAATACTGAAGACCACATTTACAACTAACATTTCTTACTCTTTCATCAGAACTTTATGCAATTTTCATGTTTTCTCCAACTTTAAGCTGCACTAGCATGCTAAACCACTCGGCCACGGAGGCCTCTCAAAACAAGTTTAACCCCCATTGACATAATGCTACAGTACAGTATAAAAACCATGATCTCAAAGAGATCACAATTAAAGCAATAATACCTTCATGATCAGAACCACACGGCCTAATCGATTGATCATCAACAAAGTCTTGGACTCATCTAACTTCTGAAACACAAAAACGCACCATCTATATGACGTAAGGTTATTATATGGCCTTAACTGATAACAGAGATCCGGAAAAAAATATAGCTTAATAAATCCCCTAAAATTTAAGTCGCTGCTCCTGTTATCCCTTGCATAATTAGAGTAACATATGCCATGCTATTTAGTTATTTTTATAAAGAAGCAGTCCTCAAAATCAAACCTTTCCTGCATAAAGGTTTTTACCAAAGAATTAGCATGAAATTGCTGGGAAGATTTTTACTCCAAAATTAGTATACTTGTATAACCATACAATTCTGAAAGTAAACTGTTCCCAATAAATTAGTCTGGAAAGTGTAATACATGTTTTCCTACTTACAGCTGTCATGAAGATATCCCGTACAGAGTCGATCTCATACAGAATCTGCTTGAACCACAGCTCATAGGCTGAAAACGGAAAAATACCTGGATTATAGATTGGTTTTGACCATATAGATGCATTTTGTAGAATCCATACGAGTTTCAAGGAGTCAATATTACACAAAGGCTTCTGTAACATCTCGTTGTAATATGTGACAAATGTTATGATAGGAAGAGCCTGAAATGCAGGATATGTAACTTACATGTAACAGGAGTTTTGTTAACCAAGTACTTATTTTGGAGTTACTTCACATTTAAACATGCAAAAACTTTCACTGAGGAATGACAATACATGTATTATATTTCTAACTTGAAGCAGTTAATTCTACATTTACATGTTTATCGCAAATGACCTAAAAAAAATTCTTTCAGGCCTAGTACATTTTGTTGTTTTGGACATAGGAGAAAGGAAACAATAGTGCTATAGTCAATAGGTTCACTATATCATATCCAAATACTTGCATTGCAATGATGAATTTTAGGGACATTGATTACTTTAGAATACATTTCACTATACAGCTTATTGTCAGCCAATTTGACATCATTCTACATGTAACTGTTTGTTCATGTTTTTTTTAGCGGCATCCATTGCCTGGTGGTTTATGTGCTAGTGAGGTACACTGACCGAGGAGCCTCTGACCAATGCAGTCAATGTGAATTCAAGTCTGACTCACGCTGGATTCCTCTCTGGCCGAACGTTGGAAGATCTGCCAGCAACCTGCAAATGGTTGGGGGTTTACCCCAGGCTCTGCCCATTTTAAAAGTGAAACATTCTTCAGTATTGCGTAAAGCACCACTGAAATAAATAAATAAATAAATAAATACTTCAAGGATTCAGTGTAGGTTTTTGTTTACTTTATGGATTCAATGCTTCAGTCATGTAACTGAAGTGGCTTCTTGTGGAAGGAGAGTTCCAAAGCACAAGGACTTGACACCCCATTCCGTCATCATAAACAGATACATGGCTCACCTCTCCTTGACCCATCTTGAGCACAAGACAATGATGCCACAAACACATATGAACTATCAGCTTGGGGATGAACACGCTGTTCAACCCTCAGAGTGCTTGGCCTCAGGCTGTTGCTGACATATTTTACACTAGCTGCCATGAAATACTTTACAACTATTCTGTGTCTGTATCTTTAGGCCATCGGTAAAAAAAAAAAAAATGACTGGTTCATGTCAACTAACCCTACCCCACAAATTAGGGTAGACTGATTGGGATTTTTATCATTTAAATT
The DNA here is from genome assembly GCA_016165875.1 of Acanthopleura granulata. Classification (NCBI taxonomy): domain Eukaryota; kingdom Metazoa; phylum Mollusca; class Polyplacophora; order Chitonida; family Chitonidae; genus Acanthopleura; species Acanthopleura granulata. The sequence continues at coordinate 433,150 of JABBOT010000008.1, forward strand.
TAAAGTTTTGTGTTTACAGACAATTTACATCAGATCCAGAAATGATATTTTGGTGAAAAGTTCAATAAAAACATTTGAATAGAGCCCTTCTGAGGGACGGGGGGGGGGGGGAGGGGAATTAGGGAGAAACAAACATTTTTTTACAGATGACCTTATTACACTGTTAGGCAATCTCATGTTACTTTACAGGTCTGACAGCTCTTGATGTGTCAAGGACAACAAGCTACATGTAACTCTACTGGGTGAACACTAATTTTCTAACTGTCTGTTTTCATTTAACTTTATATTTTAACTCTTAATTGTCCATGTTCGTTCAGCCTTGCACATTTTTGCTACCCCTCTAGTGTGTACCTGTTATCTCTTTGCCTTACGACAATCCACTTACCTTGATGTGTGATGATGAAGAGGTGTTCATCATGTACATCACTCAGTGGATGGATACAGCCTAGCAACTCTGGAATCTGCTTAAACACAAAGTTTGGCTTTCACTTTCTTATCTTTATTCCTTATAAGTTTGGCAATTTCCAACAACTACTCAGTAAAGATATTAAGCAAAAGCAGTTTCAGATAAAGTTGCACTTCACTTTCTGCTCATTTTAGCTATTGCATGTACTTCACCTAAAGTTTAGCATTCCCAAGTGACACATTTTCCTTGATTCTGATCGATTCATCCATCTTAAAGGGCACCTAAAAGAGATTTTTTTAACTGAAGTGCATTTTTACTGGCCAAACTTGTGCTGAAATACAGTATTCCTTCACTAGTTAACACAAAATATAATGAATTCCTGAATACAGACCCCTCCCCCCTAGAAAATACATGCATATGGTGAATGTGGTGAAAAAGATATAAGCTTATGTACCTCTCTATAAAAGATATCTACATTTAAATTAAAATTAATTTATTTATTTGATTGGTGTTTTGTGCTTTACTCAAGAATATTTCACTTATACGGGGCCAGCGATCATTATGGCAGGAGGAAAGAGGTCAGGGACCAGGGGGAAATCCACAACCATCTGCAGGTTGCTGGCTGAGACATGAACTCAGAGTGACCCCATTGGTGAGAGGTACCTGGGTCATTACACTGTGCTGGCGCACTATCCCTCTTGGCGATATATACATTAACATTACCAGTAAAAATTATTCAAGTACATTACCAGCCATGTTAGCATGCACATAAATGCTAATAATACAGACAGTGGAGAAGTATACAATGTTCACAGATACATACATCAAACTACCAGCAGTGAGACTCAACGATCAACTTTAATACCTTAATTCCAAGTAAACCTTTTCACATACGAAGAGTAACTTTCAACCCCATTTATGCAGCAACTTCTGAATTTGACTTTGAAAACAAAATTACACTGGATGGGATCAGCTCATTTCAGGGCTTCGTATGACTAGCTTAATGTTCCCTTCTACTCAGAATATAGAATATGCCCTCAGAATAATGCTTGAATAAACATCTTACAAACACTCAAAATATTGAAGAGTTACAGACTGGTAAAAATCCCTTCACTTCACCCTCTGTGAAAACAGTATTATGTAAATGCAGATATCATGCAGTTTTTCCACCTACCTGTAAGTACTGACTGTAGGACTTTGGTGAACTGTGCCTGGGACACTTCTTTGTTTCTGACTTGGATTCCATGGTAACCTTGAGATTTTTACACCTACCTATAGATACATATGTATAAAACTGAGCACTTCATTACATAATCCAGCTCAGTGGCCCTGCTGTACACCACAGAGTCTGGATAAGCTGACAAGTGGTTGTATCTAGGTCATAAAGTGAACCACTCAAAATGTTTTCACTGGAATGTGTGTTCTGTACCATACACCATCTGTCCACCCACAGTGTTACTAGATCTTTACACTGGTAAATGTAACTGATCTAATACTTCTAATACTAATTCTGTAAATGTGAAAAAAAAAAAATTATCTGAAATCTGGTACCTTCAGTCGTTAAAGTATCAAATTTAACAAACACATGGTAAATTTTGCCTGAGTAGACATCATGGTCATTGGGACGTGTACCCACAAAACAGAAAAACGAAACTTCTCCATGCATGTATAGCTACAACATGTTTACACTGCTGGTAAATGTTTCAGCCTCCTCAACTGTCTAAATCACAAATGTTCTCATCAAAGACATACCATACAAACGTTCAGTAAAGAAACTATGTCACCTGACCTGATTTCATCAAAACCTGAAGTTAACGGGTTCACTTAATCTAGCCAAGGTCAAGTCACCCTTTTTCATACCAGGGCTACCTACTAAGAACAAACATCCTGCTTTTGTGCATAAAAGTTGGAATTCATAACCACTATATACTTACATGTATATAAAGTATACAATGTTGTCTGATTGCCTTAAATTACCTAATTACTTGACTACTACCTTATGGTGCTTTTTCTTTCCAGTTTTCAACTTGCCTTTTCCAAAACAGTCAAAATATTTCTCCTTCTTGACAGTATGAACAGGTAATTTTTTGACCTAATACAAGGCGAAAAAACTTCTCCTGCACTCTTTCAACCTACGTCCCACGAAGAATGATTAAATACTTTTACAACTTCAATTTAAACCTCATTATTACCTCAAGCACAGCTTTTAATAACTGATCAACACTATTAAGCATAAAAGTGTGAAGAAGTATTAAAAGGATAATGGAATGAGAGATATGTTTAAACTGTGGTTGAGGCAGTTTTGTAGCACTAACAGAACACATTGTGTCGGCCTCCGTGGCTCAGTCGGTTAGCCCGCTATCACAGCACAATGACCCGAAGCCTACCACCAATGCGGTCGGTGTGAGTTCAACACCAACTCATGCTGGCTTCCTCTCCAGCCGTACGTGGGAAGGTTTGCCAACAACCTGTGGATGGTTGTAGGTTTCCACCGGGCTCTGCCCAATCTCCTCCCACCATAATGTTGGCCATCGTCGTATAAGTGAAACATTCTTGAGTATGGCGTAAAACACCAATGAAATAAATAAATAAATAAAGAACACATTGTGACAGGGCTTTTCTTAAAAAAATATTTGTTGGGTCGACCCAACCTGACCCAACCCAAACTTTCAAGAAAAATAAGGTTCAGTCGGCAGGGAATTCTTTTTTCTTATTCTGGCTCTTGAAAAAGACAGGGATTAACTCCACATGGAGAGAAAAAAAACTTTTATCAAAATACCAATAAAAATTCTGAGATTTTCCAAAAATCTATTTTGGAGGGTCAGTCAGGTTACTCTCAGCAAGCATATTTTAAAGAATGGTCCAGGCAATACTAATTTGCAATTTCCCACGGCCTGTTTTGAAGATGGAAAAGAGGACGTTATGACAAAGGCATCTAAACTTGTATTAAAACATAATTTGATATCCACAAGTCTGAAAAGAATGGAATATCACAACCTAGCCCGGTAATTAAGAACTGTAACTGTCAAGCACCACAGTATTTATCTATCTAATATAGCAACTATACCCTGAACAGTAAAGAAAAGTTAGCAGAAACACTAAAAACATGTAAAGAATTTCATTTCTTAGCACCTCAAAATATTTTTTCAATGTGTAAATAGGTGTTTGGAGAAAAAAGAGAACAGATTTCACTGGCTTCATTTACAACTGTAAAAAACTCCTTAGTATGATTGCTGAAATATAAACTTACTGCATGTAACATCCTAAAATGTTAACATGTTATCATACTGAAAAATCACAAAATTATCCAAGAAGATGAACATATGAACACACACATTAAAATTCTAATTAATATTATGAACAATTACACCATCCCCATAAGTATACTTCTCATACTTTGCTCTTGAACAAGACTTTTGAGGAATGCACTACTTTTTCTGCATTTGTAAATAGTACATGTGCGTACCATACTGATTCTTATTAAATCAAGCTTCTTGGTTCTTGTAAAGTGCCTTAGACTATGCATCTTTTCTTACATTTACGTTTTTGCACAAAACTTAAGTATGCATGAAGTCTAAGATGTACATATACACCCCATAATAAAAATTAATCACATTTTATCCTATGTAAAAAGAAAAACAAGAAATGTTTCTAGACATTTTGCTTTTTCCGCTGATATGTAACTTTATGTTCTATGTTTTTCAAATGTTTCATACTAAAATGATTGTCACTAAAACAAGCTAATAATTAAGAGCCTTACCTTTGGGAAACCTTTCTCCTTGCACTTGAAGGCCACCTTTGAATGTTTGTCATGAGAACTGTACATATGAAGGAAAGTGGGGCTAACTTCACGGCTTTGATGACGTCTTCAGATTCCTCCATCTACAAAAATCATTTACTGTACTAACCATTGTTGAAGATAGGACAATAGGCCAGTGTAATCTATCAGTACAATCCAACAGCCACTGCATGACTTCTTATGCGAACAAAGGCTATGCCACCACATGATTGATCTTCATCTCACCTAAAAGTTGTCACTTTAAGTAGCTTTTGTTACATTTGCCCCTTGAAATATCAGTTTTTAATGGAAATATTTTCAGTCGAGGTTAACAATGGCCCTGGGCAAGTCAGGTGAGTGGCAACTCTACATGTGATCAATTAGAGGGGATTTACATAGCTATACATGCAGATATCACTGATACCACAATTTCCGCCCCCACCCCCACCTCCCCTCCCCCCAACTCCCCTCCTCCCCTACTGGAATGGGTATACCAGCACCCTCCCTGGGAACTAGCCTGGCAATCTCCACAGGGTGGATACAATGGGGAATTCTCAATGAGAAATTCATTTCAAACCCCAGAAATTTATTACTACTACATTTAGTGTATTGCTCAGAAAGATAAAAAAAAAAATAAATAAATAAAGCAAGAAAGAAAGTAATAATTTAAAAATGGCAAAGAATTAAATAATGATTTAAAAAAAAAACAACAGCATAATAATAAACTAGATTTCTTCACGTCGCTTTTACCTCAACTTTCTGCATTTGGCACTCATATCCTAAGTTGCTTTTCAACAGACCCATTTTAAGCGATTCAAACTTGATTCGTTGTTTCCCGTCATAAGAACAAAATTTACACCTTGCATAGGAACTCATTATTTCATTTTTTGGCCACAAATTGTCATAAAAGATGAAATTACTGTAAAATCTAGAAGAATAACGATGATGAAAAATGAAAATCATTCCTCCACTCACACCAGTTATCCAAAATATCATGACAGGACACAAGGCATCAAGTGCAACTGGCCTGCTGCTGGTAAAAGATTCCACGCTAATCTTTACCAAAAGATTTGTTCAGTTATATCAAATTTCGTAGAATAAAATGACAGCTAAATATCAGCATTTCTTCTCGGTGAAATATATATTGACAATACACTGTGACCTTCGCGTCATAGAAGAAACAGTTGATTGTCAGTGTCTAAAGTATTGCGGCAACAGGCCTACTTCAACACATTTACACTGCATTACATGAATGTATAGCTGCTCTATGCAATACAGTTCCTAAATCAGAGCACAGTTTGAACAATAAAAGTAAGTATAACAATTATGAGGCCAGTTTAATTATGAATAAGCTGTTGAAGTTGTTTAACCAGCGCCGAGCTCCATGATTTCACCCAGATGCTCAAGTGGACTCTTGCCAAGCCAGATACAGGTAACTCAAGCGTCGTCTGCTAAAGTCCACGTGTGTTTATCTAAGTCCATATAAAATTCTAAACCCGAGAGACATCTGACTGACTAATTATTTCCTCCTGGGCTTGATAAACTTTTGTCATTCGCTCTTAATGAATAATAATTGACCATTATTTAAAATTTACAAATGATGAGACCAAGAAAGTACACATCGACTTTAGTGATTTTTAACTTCAGTAATCTAAGTCTGTGGACGGTTTTGCTCTAGGTTTAGCTTTTGGTACAAATCCCAACACGAATTGGCGGACTTTTCGACATTTTGCACCGGGGCTGTCAAGTAGATCGACAAGAACAGTCATAACAGTGTTTTGAACGTCTGAAAATTTGAGACAACACCTGTTGTCCGTCCTTGTCTTTGGTTGTTTCCAGCTAGCCAGTGGGTAATATTGTCAGGCGTTTGTGTAGGCACTGAATTGAATACTGATGATATGAAACGCCTACGTTGTTGTGATTTAAGTAGTCCTATATTCATAAGACCAAGCCTAGCCTTATGAATTAAACGTTGTATACTGCCTGTACAACGTCTAACAGAGGTCCATTTGAAAAACAAGGGATATTTTCCTGTCCGCATTTAGACGCTGCCTACCCTTTAAATTCTGTATGTTGCTCATTTAGGAATGATCAACCGAGGGGATTGCATGTCCCAATGGTTTTAAAACTCTTGTCTTAGGGCCATATCGGCTGTTTTAGACCATTGCTTCAGTCAAAACTTCCCACAGTCCACCATGTTTAGTCAACCATTAAGAGAATCTGGAAATCTCCGTGATTGCAAGATTCACTCTATTACAGAGGTAGCTCAAAAGCCGAAAACTTCCACAGTGTGGACAACTTATGATAAACAAAAATGTCTAGCCATCGGCAAGTAGTTAATCATGGGCCAGCTGCCTAAAACAAGTGATGTGAGCTTAACTCAAGCGTTTTAAAACCGATGGGACATGCGATCCCCTCAGCTGATCATTTCTGATTGAGGAACATATAGATTATAAAGGGTACACAGCGTCTAAAAACGGATAGTAAAATACCCCTCATTTTTTAAATGGACCTCTGTTAGACGTTGCATCGGTAGCATACGTCTAATTCATTAGGCTAGCCAGAGACCATGGTCTAAACCTATGTTCACACTGTGCACAGAAATCAGTCTGGGGCCCAAACTGAAGTTGTGAGCGATAATGTTTGCACATGGTTGCATTCACACTTGGGGAATTTGAAGCACGGATCTGGTTTTTCATTTATTTCTTGAATAAAATGGTAGTTATTTAGTTTAGCAGTGGATCAGCAGATAATATCTTTAGTAATCAACATGTAACTAGAAATTTACAAAGAAATTACACCTTGTGTTGTACTTTTGTATTTGTAATGATGTGAATTAGCATGCTTACTAGGTTTTACAGCAGCCAGTTTTCGATGTGAGGAAAAGTAGCTAACCAACCAAATCCAATACATGTAATCTAATTACTGTTTTCATGTCCGACACACTGGCCGATCTCACTCCACACATACATGTTTTTCTTACATCTTTGTTATTGCAGTCTCTGAGATTAAACAACAGTTTATTCCTTCCTACCTCATGAATCAGCAGCTCAGTGTGATCTGGACTTGTTGCCATGTTCAAATGTTGAACGATGCTGATGGGTCAGTAGTGAAAATCCGTACGAATTTTCTCCCTAGATCGGAAAAAATGGGTCCGCAACCCATCAGCCCATATCCGTGGCCTAAAACTAATTGGGCTTCAGTATATGTCAACAGTTTTATGTTTTACTGCTATACCCATTTGCCTGAAATCAGAACGGAATTAGTTACGGCCCCCGGACCATTTTCTTTGCCTAGAGTGAACGTAGCTTAGGGGTGGCTTATATTTACTGATACAGGGGGAGAGCTGGCCACTGTACAACCAAACCCATATTAAAACAGTGTAGAGACCAGGCTAGAGGGGCTAGTCATAGAAATTTACATGCCTGAACCAGCAAAATAGTAAATGAACGGGAATGTTTCCCGGGATTCCCCATGATATTTTACGTGTTCATTTGATGTACCTGTCACTACTGAACGTTTAACTTGTTGAAGTGGTAGTTCTATTGTTCAGCCCAGTAGAACTTTATCACAATTTTATTTCAGTGAGGTGTATAATGTTGACACTTTAGTTTATAAATACATGTTGACATGTTGACTGATCAGGTAAGCGTCTGAACCAAAAAATAAGGATTTACCGGAAGACAGTTCCATTGCTGAATTATTACTTGTTAATACTGTGGCACTAAAATGCTACTGACAGCCATTGACTCTCCACATGAGTCATTACATCTGTTGGTGTTTCAGATAAAGGAAATGAGGAAACATGAAACACATCCATCTGTTAGGTCACTGAAATACTTCATGTGCAAGCAAAGTCATGGTAGCAGGGACTTCAAAAGCTTTGATGATGTAATAAGCAGTGCCGATGGTAAGTTAAAGCATATTACTCTTTATTAACAAGTGTAAAAAAATTCCAGTGTGTCTTATTTTAGACAAAATCAACGTAGTTCTTGCTTTGTAATCTTTTTGAGAAATTCAAACGGAAATTTTGAAAATTTTGAAACTTAAATTTTTGATTGAGCTTGTTGATGTAAATATGAATAAATCAGATAATATTGACTGTCACTGTTGTTGTCACTATGTTCTTTCAAAATTTGCACTTGCAGGCTTGGGTGAAGTTAATGTCAACTGGTTCACCGATCTTACTGAGGAGAGAGTAAGATCTGCCAGCAAGTCTTCAGGTGAGCTGAATTTAACCCGACAAAGCTGGCCTGTGTGTAATGCTTCTCTCGAGAAGTTTGAGAAAACTGAACATCTTATGATGTTTGATGAGCTGCTGTTTGTTTTAGCATAAGTCAACAATCTGTCCTCTTTCATGTGAAGCATCACATTAACCAACAAGGTCCACCCAACATGAGAAGCACGCATACTCAACAGATCTGGAAACAACTGGATGCTTCGAGTCACATAAAAATAGAATATTCAACTGGAAGGAACTGCTGAGTTAGCAGCTCATGGGCTAAAACTGACATGTGGTTTCTTTTAGATGCTCTGAGAAGCTTTGAGTTGCCATAAACCCAGTTGCTTTGAGTCACGAGGTCAATCTATTCCTGGCTTTATTTGCCTCCAAATACCAACATTTCATGCCGTAGAATTTGTTCATAAGTAAACTGATAAAATCCTATCGCTGTACCTCATTTGCAAAGAATTGACATTTGAACTTCACTGAGGTTTTTTATTTGAAAGTTGTAATATTTCGGATTTAATTAACTGTATTGTGATCACAAGCGGTTATGTCAGTAGTCAAACAGAGTCGGGATGTGGATCAGGATGTGGATGAAGATGACATCCAGACTGTTGAGGATAGTGGATGTGGCAACCAGACTCCCTCACAGAGTCAGCTGATCTTGTCAGATGAGTGGGACAGCGCTAGGTTACCATACACATGGACTCCGGCATCCAGTGAAGCTCAGAGGTATACAACAGAATTCAGCCAGTCCACTACAGGCTCTCATCTTTGACCACGAACACTATAAATACCTCACACACAGTGTGAATGTACAGTGTGATAACTGGAATTCAGAGCATCCAAAAGCTGAAAAATTGTAAGGTTGCATGCATTATATCATCACTGTATACAGGTTTCCATGACTTTAACGTTATATACCGCTCTGTCATTTTTCTGCTTTTGTCTGGTTTATTGTGGAGTTTTTGAGTGAATGTTTAGTGCTGAATGCCTCTTTGGCAGTATTTCATTGACATCATGATGAGAACCTGTTAGGCCCACAGAACAGTTAATTTTGGTTGTCAACTTGATATAAATATACCGAATCATTACAGTTAAGAAGTATTAATATTCAGTTCTAGCATTGTCAACTGGGAATGTATATATTCCTCCCACTGTCATGGTGCATGGGGCCTTTATGTCAGACAATAAGTGGTAGATGACGCTCACATGACCAACATTCATCGAAGACCACTTGTCTTCACCAATATGAGTGCGTCACATATGGGGTAAATTTGTCTGTCATTTGCCAAAGGTCGGTGGTATATGCCGAGCACTCAGGTTTCCTCCCTCATAAAACTGACTGTCATTGTGTAAGTGAAAAAATTCTTTAGTGTGGCATATAAATAACAGTCAGAAAAATAACTGTAACATTGCCAGGCAAATCTCAGGTGTGAATAACTGTCATGGTGGCAATTAGTGCTAAAAAGTAGTGTTTTATTGCCACAAATTTCATCGTACTCATGTATAAATATTATGAAAAGTGTAATTAATGTTCTGTTTTCAGCCCACTTGACATAGACGTGACATTGTGGGGTAGCAGCAAGTCTAGCAGCCCCTCAGCCCTGGCGGCCAGTCTGGGGGTCAATCTGGAGGGCTCAGCTCTGTCCTGGACAAGTTCTCTGGAAACTCCTCCCTGTCAGACACCTGTCAGAGATAATCACACCTCAGGTATTTACATTTAGAGCTTTATTTATTTGTTCTCTATTTATTTGATGGCTTATTCTTCATTTTGTTTAACAGTGCTTTGTCTAAATATAAGGATTAAAGTAAGGGAATTTGAAGCAGATCAGATCCAGAGAAAAAAATCCAGGTAATTGCTTTGAGTGTTATCATTTTGGATGGAATTTGGAAAAAAAGAACATGTGAACTTAAGTCTTACTAGTATATGATTTCTATTTCCTTATATGGTTGATAAGTGATAAGTATGAAATGACTCCTGGGTTGAAACAATGAATAGCAAATTGATTTTCTGAAACGTAAGCCAACGTAAGAAATGGGTGTGTTGAAAGTGTGATTAACTGGTGATACCTTCTAAAGGAATGATAAAGAAATGAAGAAACAAAATTATCCCAGCAGTATATAACCCGGCTTTGGCTAAGCTTAGAAGGTGTGGAATTTTGAGGTTGTAACTTTTTTCTTCTAGGTATGGAGCAATAGAAAATAAAGTAAATTTGTATAATGTGTATTTTTTTATAGGACAGGAGTCCTTGCAAATACTTGCTTCATCTTCAAGTTCACTTTCCAATCCCAAGGTAAATGTTCAGTCATTTGGGGTATAACACATATCAATGCAGCTGGGAAATCCCCTGTGAAGGCCCACCTTCGAACTTTACAGCCTCTAGGTGTAGTTGTGAATGATTTTCAACGAGGAATAAAATGCTAATCATCTGAATATATCTGATGTTAAGTCCTGTTCAAATGAATATTTAAATCTTTCCAGAATTCAGTTGGCGTTACTCATTGGATTCTTCATATATGTCTTCAATGCCGACGAAAATCATATTTTATATATGTTGTGTATGATTTGCAGTATGTGCTGTTTCAGCTTGAAAGCAAATCTTTATCATTTTCAGCGACTGCCTCGGGCCTTGTTTTCTCCCAATAAGACAGCGGACTCTGATGTACTTGGGGTAGGATTATGTAGCACTTCGGATGGAGAGGATGATGAGACCATTGTAGATGAACCAACTGTGTCGAGTTATCTCCCCTTCACATCCAGCCCATTGTATCCTGCTACTGTAGCAGGCCTGATGAAGCAAGAATCCAGTCAGAATGTCCATAAGTTGATGTCTACTCCACAGGGCCCCTGGGAGTCCCCTGTCCCTCATAGCCCAGGGGGAACTTTTCTCATAGAGCGCACACTGTCAGATTTTTTTGACACGCCTGTGAACAATTTACAATCAAGACGTAGGCAAGCTCCAGGAAAGAAAGGAAAGAGAAACCCTTTAGGAATCCCAAGTCCTGTCATGGGACCAGATACTCCTGGTGAAAGCCCTCTGCATTCCATTCTGTCATCTGACAAGAAACCCAGAACACCTGCAGGTGTGAAGCGAGTTAGATTTGCTGATGAATTTAGCAGTTCTCCGAGCTTGAAAACGGCAAAGATTTCTGCAAACATCAGTGCTAACAATTCAGAAAGCAGGCTTGCTGACATGTCAGAAAGCACAGGACAGGGCACATCAGGAGACAATGATGTACAGTCAGTTGCTAACCTTTGCATTGTTGGCAATGTGGAGCAGGAAACCAAAGACAGCAGAAAGCTAGCTGCTAAAGAGGACAGAACAACTCTGTCAGTGGTTGTCCAGGCTGTAATAGCCTCAGAAACTGAAGCTAAGGGACATTCTTCAAGCTGTTTTTGTGGTCCAAATTTACATGTAGAAGAGACATTGGGTTCTACATGTCCAGAACAGAAGGGATTAGAGCCATCAAAGGATTCATCAGTGAGACATGAGGAGGAGACAAGGAGCACCTGTGATCAGGTTAGGGTGACAGCTGTGACAGATGATGACATGTTCTTGCAAATACCTGCTGAGACCCTAGCTGACGTGTGTGAAGTGATTGTGGAGGAACCAAGGGAGCGGACTCAGTCTCACCAGGGCCAGATCAGTGCTGTAGTCACAGGAAGCAGAGTCACGGAAAATGTGAAGAAAGGCGATATTCAGACTGAATCAAAAGAGGTTCCCATACCTACATGTAGCTCTGTAGAGGTTGAAGACACTGAGCATCAGGTCTGTGAGGAAGACAAAATATGTTCTTCATCTCCAGGCAGTAAATTCGAGAGAAACAAAGATGAAGAACTGTTCACACAGATCTCCCCAAGTGTCATGGACAGTATCCTGGATAGTGCCAAGGTGGTGGAGGAAAAAGCAGATGTCAATAAAGCAACTCCGTTTTCGTCCATACAGGGGTCTCAAAGTGTTAACAACCTTAGATGTGGAGACTGCAAAGTGTCTTCAGACATTTCTCAGCAGTTTTCCTGTAATAACATCACAAGCACTACAGAATTCAACACGCCAAAGACTGGCCGAGTTCGCCGAGGCAAATCGAGACAATTCCTGTATCCATCTGTCCAACAAATCAACTCCTCCTGCCCAAAGAAAGTCTTTGGTTTTAAACCTGGAAGTCATGATGGGTCCCCAGTGGTTTTTGTACCAAACGCTGAGGCAAGTGACTCAGTCATGCCTCTCACAATTGGCACGCCAACATCTCAGAATGATATAACAAAGAAAAGGTCCGCAGAAAAAATTTCTCTGGAAACCCATTCTGAAGTAATGTGTGGAAAGACTGCCAAAGCCCAGCTGTTCACAACCAATACAGCTGTGCCAACAAGGAATTGTACGAAACATGTTAGCTCGGCAGGTAAAGTGCATGTACTATTTAACGGAGCAGTATATAAAAAAAAAATGTCATTGTCTTTAAATCTTCTCAGCCTCTCAGGCGGAAAGGAAACCATGTAGACTGCTGACAAAATAGAGCTCTTTTTTGAGATAATATTTCTGAAAAGACTCAAAAACTGCAGTTTATTGATATTTAAAATTCACCACTAACTTTATAGTTATGTTATGTTTTTTTCCATTGACAGATTTCAAGAGTTTCTCAGAATTGATGAAGGACTGTGATTTAGACTTTTGTCTTGAAGATCCCAGAGAGGTTTCAGATCATTTGGCCCATTTCCCAACTGAAGCATGCACAAACATGGCAGAAAATCCATTGCCTCCAGGAAAAGATGTTATTCCTGAAAAAGATTTTCCCGAATCTATAGGATCTAGAGGACAGCCAGAAAAGCAAGCCAGTAGTTTCAGAGCAGAGATCTCATCTTATGTTAAATTCAACAGAAACTCACAGACGTTTATAGAAACAAACAGAAGTGAAGAGGTTACTAATGTGTCAAAAGTACCCAGTAGAAATGAGACTGAAAGATGTAAGGAATGCAGAGATCAAGTTCTTCCCAGTGGATTGTTTTTAGACCAGGGAGATAAAAGAGCTCCCGTGGGGTTTAAGACAGCCAGTGGGAAAATATTCAGATTAAGTAATACTAACCTAAGCAGGGCAAAATCCTTAGTTGCTCAATGTATGGATGAAGGAATGGCCTTCTCAGGAGATGTCAGTCTGGATGAAGTTGTCAAAGCAGAAGGAGAAAGGTGTGTACTGAATGCTAGCACTACTTCTTTGAAGGATTTTGGTGGCTTTACAGCAGCTGATGGAAAAGATGTGAAAGTGACCAAAAAAAGCATGACCAGAGATATGTCCTTATGGCAAGAACGTGAAACAGAAGCTGCAAAGAGGGAAATGGGAAGTGAACAGTCCACTGTACAAAAGATTACCACTACCATCACCACAGATTACTTATCAGAGAGCAAAAGTGAAATGCTCCTTGATGGATTCAGAACAGCAGGTGGTGATTGTCCTCAAATTAACAAGAAAAGCCTTGAAAAGGCAAGGTCACTAGTTGGAGAAAATTTGGATAAAAGTGTTGGTATCATCGATTCAGTGAAATATGGTAAAACCACGTCAAGTGACAAAAGAATGGGACAAGAAGATGCTCTTATAGGTTTCAAAACAGCAGGTGGCAAACATGTTAACATTCGGAAAGAAAGTCTAGAGAAAGCAAAATTTCTTGTTGATGAGAATATGGATAGAATTCCACTTGATAAAACCCATATTGAACCGAAACTTTCCAAAGACTCCGTGTTCATAATTAAAGGAGAGAATTGCATCAGAGAAAACTTGCCAGTTTTGAATAGCATGATCATTTCTAATCGAGTTACAATGGCTGGAGAGAAGGATGTGAGGATTGGTGAAGAAAGCCTTGCCAAAGCTAAGGCACTTCTGGAAGACAATGAAGAAAGTAGAAGTAGAGAGACATTGGAAAGTGGAAAGGTGGCTTTTCACCATGATTCTGCTGGATCCTGGTTAGATATGACAGAAGATGACTGGGGGGTACAAACAGGCAACATTATCAGATTGTTGGATGCACCTGATGCAATTCCTTCTCTTGGATTCACCACTGCAGGTGGGGAAAGTGTTAAAATCAGTGAAAAGAGCCTAGATAAAGCTAGAGCTCTTGTTGTGAACCTTGATAATACTGTTGATCAAACACTTGAAAGTCAGGTTTTTGAACATCAAAGCTGTGTTTTCCAAGGAAAGCACACTTCCAGCAAGACCCAAAGCAGGAATGTATTTGAAAGAAGTGATTCTCAAAGTTCCCCGAGTCTGAAAAGTTTGTGGAGCGTGAACAAGGAAGGAAATGTAAACTGTATTCATGCTGAAACTGTATCAGTATTGAATAATAACAAGAGACAGTTACGTGCTGCAGGATCACCCACTATCAAGCCAAATGTTGCTAAGGGCTTTCAACCATTTAAACCACCCCGGCCGACACCTAAGAGGGAAACTAATAATTCAAGTTTGAAAACTGAATCATCAAAGTCTGAGGTAAATGTATTTGAGGTAAAGCTACAGACAAGCACTCCCCGCAACAGAAATTTTGATGACAGCATTGCTGATGAGGATTTGTGTGCTCATTTATCTACTTTTGATGATGAAACTGAGGTTGTGGAGTCCCATGAAAGAGATGGAATGAAGTCCAGGCAGGTAATCCCTGAAAATAGCAGTGTCCGAATCCAGGACAAAGATTCCACAAGGGTAAAGAACTTTGCTAATCATGATTGTTTAGATGCTGTTTTTGCAGAAGACATGGTAGACGAAATACAAGATGGACTTCCGCCAAAGCAGGAAACAGATATAGGGTTCATCAGATCAAGTGAAACTCAGAGACAGTCCATGAAGACTATGCCAGTTCCAGTGGACCAGGTCACTCCCAGTAAAGAGTTTGAAATTGTTGATTCTGAAATGGATGATACACTTCTCGAAGCCATGATGGTTGACATGACCACTACTGTAAGCATGACAATGTGTCCGCAAAACTCTGCTCTGCCTACCCAATCTTTGAAAAGGTCAACGCCTTCATCATTTAGTGACGATGAAGCTTTCCAATTAGATTTAGAAAGACTGCCAAAGGAAATGAAGATCGCAGTCTCATCTTCAGAAAGTTCATGTAGCAGTAAGGAAGAAGGGAATAGAAGTGATGATGTTAAAAGTTCACAGACCAGGAGTGGTAACAATATGAGAAGTTTGGAAAGTGTGTTTGATCAGAATAGTGTCCTTGTGACAGATAATTCGGAAAATACAGGGACGAAGGAAACATGTTCCCTTAACACCAAGACAATAGTGGCTGCCGGTGAAAGTTTATTCAAGACTGGTACAGGCAAAACAATCAACATATCAGAAAAGGCATTGAAACAGGTGGGATGTTTTATAGAAAGCACTCATCCAAACTCAGCCATGGCAGAATCAAGTGTGCAACAGCCCTGTGGGCTGAAGAGAGTACCGCACATTCATAATGCAGGTGTGGTGTCAAACAACTTGTTTCAGACAGCTTCAGGGAAGACTGTTTCGGTGTCTGATAGAGCATTAGAGTTGGCAAGGATTTCATTGAAAGAGGACCTGGTAATGGAATGTAACAGGGCTGAAAGAGAAGTTGGAAATCAGGATTTCAGTAGTATTTTCCAGACTGCTTCTGGCAAGGCTGTTGCTGTCTCTGAAAAAGCCTTGAAAAACGCTAAAACAAACTTACAAGAAACAAGCTCCGAAACATTTGCCAGTTTGGAGGAAGTTTATAAACTAAATGTAGACAATGCAGAGTGTGATTTGTCAATAGGCAGTATGTTTCAATCTGCCACTGGTAAAGGTATTAAAATTTCTGAGCAATACTTAAAGGCAGCGAGGGCTCCTCTGTCTGACAGTGGAGATAAGCTAACTGTAGGTGAGGATCAGGTGAAGAATCTGAACAGTTATCATTCTGGTAAAACCCAGGACATCTGCTTGTTCCAAACAGCATCTGGAAAGGGCATGAGGATTTCAGAGCAAGCCTTAGCAGAAGCAAAAGCTCATCTTGGTGGAACAGAAGATGATACAGATGGAAACTTGATAACTACGCCATTGACATCAAAGAGACAAGGTACCAGAACAGGTGCATCTGAAAATGCTCAGGGCTGTAGCTTGTTCCAAACAGCATTGGGGAATAATGTTAGCATTTCTGAAAAGGCAATATTTGAAACAAAACCCAGTCTTTGTGGAACAGAAAATAATACCGGAGAGTTGGTCACCCAACTAGTGAGCCAGAGTACAAACAGAGATGCATTGGATGTAGGTCAAGGCTGCGGCTTGTTCCAAACAGCATCAGGGAAAAATGTTGGCATTTCTGAGAAAGCTTTGTTTGAAGCAAAAGCTCATCTGTCCGACAGGGGAGACAGTATGGGATTGGGTGAGGCACAAGCTTCCAGTTTGGTCCAAACAGCTTCAGGGAAAAATGTTGGCATTTCTGAGAAGGCATTGTTTGAAGCAAAGGCCTGTCTTTGTGAAGCAAAAAGTGATGTGAAAGAAAAGTTGGTAACCATACCATCAGAAGCAAAAGGCCAGAATACAAACAGAAATGTGCCTGGTGAAGTTCAAGATCGCACCTTGTTCCAAACAGCATCAGGGGAAAATGTAAGCATTTCTGAGAAAGCTTTGTTGGAAGCAAAAGCCCATCTTTCTGAAGGGGTAGGTGGAATAGAAGAAATACCAGAAATTAAACTGTTACCATTGAAGAGTCCAAGTACAAACAGAGCTGTATCAAGGAAAGTTATAGGTAGTACCTTATTCCAGACAGCATCAGGGAAAAATGTTGGCATTTCTGAGAAAGCTTTGTTGGAAGCAAAAGCTCATCTCTACGAGAACGAATGTGGAATAAATATGGAATCATCAACCACATCACCACAAAATCTGTCCAACTCTGAAAAGGTGCAATCACTAAAGCAACGTGGTGGCTTCTTTCAAACAGCTTCAGGAAAAGATGTAAACATTTCCGAGAAAGCCTTGATGGAAGCAAGAGCTCATCTGTCTGACAGGGGAGACAGTATGGGATTGGGTGAGTCACAAGCTTCCAGTTTGTTCCAAACAGCTTCAGGGAAAAATGTTGGCATTTCTGAGAAGGCATTGTTTGAAGCAAAGGCCTGTCTTTGTGAAGCAAAAAGTGATGTGAAAGAAAAGTTGGTAACCAAACCATCAGACGTAAAAGGCCAGAATACAAACAGAAATGTGCCTGGTGAAGTTCAAGATCACACCTTGTTCCAAACAGCATCAGGGAAAGGGGTCAGTGTTTCTCAAAAAGCTCTACTGGAGGCAAGAACACACTTGTCTGATCCTGAAGACATGCAAGGAGGCCCAGTTAAATATTTGGCTTCAAGTAGAACCAAGGAACAAGATGTTCGGGTAGAAAACAGTAGCTCGTTTCAGATTGCCTCTGGAAATTCTGTTTCAATCTCTGTGAAGGCATTTAAAGAAACAAAACGTAACCTGGACCAAAATGAGGAAAATGCACAAGATGTACAGCTTTGCAAGTCAAACATGAATAAAAGCATGCAAGAGAAGAAGCAATCTCCATCTCCTGGAGGTTATATTTTTCAGACCAGTTCTGGCAGGCCTATCAGTTTATCAGATCACCCTGTAACTGATGCAAGAAAGTCAATAGAAAGTAATAATCCTGAACAAAACACCACATCTACCTTAACAGTAAATCCAAGTGGTACTTGTCATTCAAAAACACCTGTGATTTTCAAAGCAAAGCTTGCAGGAATCATATATAAACCACATTCCCCACATTCTACGTCAGGCCAAACATCAGCCCCAACAACAACAAACACAGATATTTCCAATGAAGGGCAGTCAGAGGACTATGAGATTCAGAAACATTCCAGTAATGGTAAGTACTATTGTAGGAATAATTCTGTTTTATTCTGCAGAAAGCTGAAAGGTGTATAAAAAAAACTGAAGAACAAAGAAGTTTATTGTATGGGTGTGGGAAAATTTTATTTTTGAAATGAGAAACTGCGCACAACTTTTATTGTGAACTAAAAGCAGTATGTCATCTCTTACTGTGTAGAGGTGTATACCATTGCCATTCACAGTACACAGTTTTGTATTCAGTGCTAACCAGTAAGTACATCATATTTTAGAAATGGTGTGCTTAAAAAAACTGTAGAATATACCCTGGTATAGTGGTATGAGAAGACTGAAGACAAAACCTCTTGACCAACCAGATGCCATGTTGAAATCCAGCTTCCTTTGGTGTGTGTGTGTTTGTGCCTTTTAATATTAAAGTTCTCCACTTCTGTGGCAACAGCCAAGTTTTGTCCTCTCATAAAGGGTGCACAATCCTGTTCTTGGAAAGGGAACATTCAATGTTCTCAGACTTTAAGTGACAATAAGTGATCAGTGATGCTGTCTTGTGTGGTGTTGCATGACGTTTCCACCATATCACAGTAATCCACAAGCATAGTGGGTGGTCATGCTTGTTATTGTAATGTTTTTGTAGATGTCAACTTAGTCACCAGAAATGGTGGAAACTCCATCTACAGGCGCAGTCCAAAATTCTCAACCCCAGAAGGTCAGTACATTTCTGAATTTCGCAAAGAGCTTATTGTGGAAGACAGTATTCAGATATATAGACCTAAGTTGTGTCAGTTTGCCTCATTTTTGTTGTTTGCAGACATTAGTACAAGTAGATGTATTTGTGAGTTCCTTTAAAGCCTCTCCCTGTAGACTGTTTTACTTGTTGAATCTTGCAATCTATGGATTATCTGCTGCTTTGTGTCTAAAACAGAAGTTGCTGCTCATAGAAGGGAAGTTTCCCTGGCTCTTTATTCTGTTTTCTATGACCCACAACCTTCAGTTTTGTCAGATAAGGGAAATAATCGTGGGACTGGTGTAAAATGAATCATAAATCATAAGACATTTGTATATGCAGATCTTCTGTTTCCTACAGCCTCATTTAGAGACAGTTCTTACCGCAGAGGTCATGAGTTTCACCCACGTCACTGTTCAGAACGTGATACACGGTAAAGTTTTTCTATTGCCATAATTTTTATACGCCGTTTTCAGTTGTTGAAGCATTGAAATCAAACTTGGATGAACCTGTTGTATAACCAGGGTATGCTTTGTACCTGATACATACTACTTCCGCATTCATATTTGGCCATGATTCCCAATGTTCTATACTATTTTATACAAGCATGAACTGAAATTTTTGTTCTTGTTGATAAGTGTAATGTCTCTAAATAAGCTAAACCTAGTGAAAACACAGAAAATCAAAATCAACGAAAAAAAAAATGGAAAGTATTTCTTAAGGGTATATAATGTGTTTATACCATAATACCATATCCTAATCGTATTGATTTACGTTCAGGTCCTCGGTCATCAGCACAGTTATCCCAGGTAGCACAAGCAAGACACCGTTGCCTCCAACACAGGCAGTATCTTCCTTCAAAACCCCTTATAAAGCAGGCAGACCCCCAGAAAATCTGTATTCAAACCCCAGCAATACCACCACGAACTCCAGCACGTTTGATTTAGTATCTGGATTCAGTCCCTTTGTCAGTGGAGCTGGAGGAGCCTCAGTGGGTACCCATGGGTCACCGCAGTTGACCTCTACAAGGACAAAGGTTATGACCTCTTCATCAAAACATGTTCCTGATTGTTCTGGAGACAATTTGACTGAAAGTGACATTGTTAAGACACAGTCATCGCAGAGTTGTGCAAGTACTGAGCTGGGCAATGATGATGACAGAACTTGGGAGGCTGTCTCAAGGTGTGAGCGGCAGGAAGATGCCATTGCGGGCCTCCAGATGGCAAGACTGCAACAGGACAAGGTCATTTCTCAGAAGAAACGAAGAACCGTTCGACCCTGTGCAGGAAAACTGATGACCTTGAAAAAGAACACGCCCTCAGAGCAGAGACTGAAGTTGTCAGAGGTTATGGGGAGCAGAGCAGTGGAGAGTATGGCTAAATCTAGGAAATTACAGGTGACATTGTTCTCTATTATCAGATCATCCTATGAAATCTATCTACACATCTCTTCAATTTTAAAAATCCATGTTGTGTCTGCCATACTGAACTGTGGCTTATTGAGGCATGGTGTGAAACATTTGTGTAGAAGTAAAGAAGTAGAGTGAAATGCATGCACTGGCTAATTATCAGTTGGACTGGTTACTTTATGTTGAAACGAATCTGTTTGTGACATTCATAACCTAACGACGTCCAAAGCAACAATGCCAAAGCCCTTATGTATGCTTTTTTATTCCCTTTCCAGGCTATGTCCTCATCAGTGTCAACTGTAACCTCTAAATCAGCGGAGGACTTCCGCTTTGATCTCACTGCTCACTATGGCACTGAGCTCCTGAAGCAGGGCAGTGGTGTGATACTGGGGGATGGAATCAAGCTTCTCCCCGCAGATGACTGCTCTGCGGGCAAGGCCGAGTTTTACAGGTAAATCTTCACTGAGTGAAATACATTTTTACTGATCATTAAGAAAATTCCTTTTCCATCTTATCATTTACGTGTAGTCAGTTTTTACTTGGTGCAAGGAAGTTCAGAAGGCCCTACACATTAGTAGAGAAGTACATGTACATGTCATGGATGAGTTGCGTCTTCAAACAGCATTGGCCTCCTGTGTATTGGCCTGTCTATGTAATAAAAACATTGGTGCTATAAATTTGGTGAGGGGGAGCCTCCGTGGCTCAGTTGATTAGCATGCTAGCGCAGCGCAATGACCCAGACACCTCCCACCAATGTGGTCACTGTGAGTTCAAGACCACCTCATGCTGGCTTCCTCTCCGACCCTGTGTGGGAAGGCCTGCCAGCAACCTGCTGATGGTCGTGAGTTTTCCCCAGGCTCTGTCTGGTTTCCTTCGACTCTAATGCTGGTCGCTGTCATATAAGTGAAATATTCTTGAAACACCAATCAAATAAATAAATCAAATATAAATTTGTGTATATAACTTTGAATGTTATATAGTGTATTTTTGGTATTGCTCTGTCCAAGAGATGACAATCAGTCCACAAACAATGATGTACCAAGTTCAACTTGCATACTTCTGTCAGATAATGTAACGTGGGTAATACTAGGACTGGATTATCCGTCATGCCTTGGTAATGATTCAAAGTAATGCTGGGTCTATCCAGCAGTCAGCCATAACCTACAGATTTAACGGCTTCACCCAGTCAGAATGGAAGCCCATTGCAAATAATTCACATTGCTTTAAAATTTACACATTTATTCACCTGCTTGTATGATACTCGTTTTTTTTTTTATACCAGCACAGTATTTGAAGAATTTTTTTCTTTCAGGAATTTGAAATAAGACAATATTATGTATTTCAATCCTTTGCTCCGTCTAATGGCATTACCTGTTATTCAGCCTGTCATGATGAGCGTATCCTGAGGTTCTGAAACTTTTGTTGGAAACATGTACAAGTCAACACTTAAAACCTAGGGCAAGCAAGTCGTACATGTAACAGGAATTTATACATGTGGAATCAGTGCATGCTTTAAATGGCTTTTGTAGAATAAGAGCTGGGAAGTACAAATATCTGCATACAATATGTAGGACTGTTACAGATATGACTGTGGCTTGCTAAGTAACATGTCCCAGTGTTACCTGATATGTTTGAGGGTTATCCTATTTGCCTCCAGGATTGGGTTGAGTTACTGGCATCAACCTTATTGGCCTTTCAGCGTTGTCATTCAGTTACATATATACATTGTACCTTTGTTCCACATGTAGTTTGAGAGTCTCACTGGCACGGACACACTTGTCACAACAATGCAGTTTATCAAGGTGTGTTTCATGCAATAATGGGCCACAAGCCTGTAGACTGTTGCATTGACTTCTAGATTTTTAAGCGGGGCCTCCATTTCTGTATGGTTGAGATGGAGGTGCAGAACAGTGACTGAGGAACCTCTCACTAGTGTGGTCGCTGCGAGTTCAGTTCTGGCTCATTCTGGCTGCCTCTCCAGTCGTGCGTGGTAAAGTCTGCCACTGTGGATGGTCATAGGGTTTCCCCAGGGCTCTACCAGGTTTCCTTCCACTGTAGAACTGGTCTCCGTCATACATGTTTAATTGACCTACTCTTCGAATTGAATTGAAGTTCTGAAGCTCAGCATAAAACACCAATAAAATAAACAGAAGATTTCTAAGCCTTTAAGGCAGTGGGCCCCTAACCTATTTCAGACTCATATATACACTATGTAAGGAGTTTACTCCTGGAAAATTATTTTTGTAGCTACAAATAATGTTTTTGGTGGGGGAAGTGGGGAAGAATCCCTGTTAAAGATGCTCAAACATATATGTATATTGCAGGGCGTTTATAACCCATGAGAATGTGGACCCCAAGTTGATATCTGAGGACTGGCTGTACAATCACTATCGCTGGATCGTCTGGAAACTTGCCGCATACGAGGTGCACAGCCCTCACCTGTGGGCAGGAAGGTGGGTTCAACACATGTACAGTGAATGATCTAAAATTTCACCCATGACGAACTTGCTTCCTACACCTGATTCTGAGAGTGTTGTTGATCTTTGAAAGGTGTTCTGATGTGACTTTGGAAGGTTTCTTTACAAAGAAAAAAGCTTTAGCTCCAAAAAGTGCTCTCTTATGACATTAATTAATCTCTAAAAATGCACTTCTGGTTTGTTTTCATTCAAGGTCATTTATTAGATCTGCTTTACAGTTGCTTCCTGTTTTCTTCTTTATAACAGATGTTTGACCCCAGATGTGCTGATGTTACAACTGAAGTACAGATATGACCGGGAAATTGACAACTGTCAGAGGTAGACGACATTATAGTTATAGATTAATTCTCTTTTTATCACAGTCTGTTCACCTTGGTACACAAAATATCACAGCATACTTTGGATCTTACATTGTGCCATTGAAAGCTTACAAATACATAGGCATGCTCAGAGAGGAATTGTAAAATATTTTTATACGTGTAAATAGATAAAAATGTCAATCGGATATTCATACAAACATGCATGAGAAGAACGTTATTAAATGCCAATAAAAGCTAATTGATTTCCATTCTACTGGTTGATTTCACTAGCAAATAGTTAATGATATCATTTCTTACAGATATGCCCTTTCTGGGTAATAATTTGAATTAACACATTTCTAATCAGTCTGTCACACATGCTGCTGTAAAGTGTTGTGCATCTTGACTATTGCCCGCCAGTTATTGGTGGTAGACCATTCCCTTTATGAATGCCGAGAACTTTGAGAGAGCGAGGACTGGACAACTGTATGAGTGACCTCCCTTCTTGAGAAATGCCTGAGTTTTGTAGGTTTAGTATTTTCAGGGAGGTGACTGTCTGTGTAATTTGTGCTAACCGTTTCCCCATCTCATCTGTTAGCTGACAGCCACTGAGATCCAGCTTCTTGATGTTCTTTGTTAGAATCAGAGAATCACATAGTGCTAGGAAGGCTAACCTTCCCAGTTTGATTTGGGCAACTTTCATAACCTGTAAAGTTGGGCACACCTTAAGGCCTTGGACAAGGGTGAAAAATTCTGTATTACCGATTTGGACCTCACTGATATCAAGGAAGGCCAGTCGCTGTGTACGACTGAGAAAAGACGCAAGGCGATGTCCACAGACCATGTCAAAGGCTGAGCCACTGATATCTAGATGAGGAAGATTTGGTGGAAGATGACGGAGAACATGGCCGACCACTTCAGGATAGGGGCAGTTCCGAAAGCTGAAGGATTCCACGTGTTCCAGGTTAGAACTGGCTGTCTGTAGTCCAGCCCATAGTGCGCCGCTGTCGCGAGAAGGCATGCTGTATCGACCCTTACCCCGGTCAACATGTACTTGACGAAGGGATACATTGTTCTCGAGAACTGCCCCGAGGAAGCAGGCTGCGATGTTCATAGACAGCCATGTCACCCTCAGCAGTCGTACGTGCTGGTTTTGACCCAGTGCTCGAGCCATCTCCAGCAAGCCATATGTCTGGAACTCGTGCAGCTTACCCAGACTGATGTCCACCTCAACCACACTCTGGGTCTGTAGGCTGAGGACAATTGATAGCCCTAGAAGAGCATTTTCAGGGAACAGATGGTCGCTCTTGATGACCATGCAAGGTGGCATAGACCCAGACAGCATTTGGCTTATCTTATCTTTTCTGGTTTCATGCAGAGCTTGCAGACTAGGTGCAAAATCCCTGAAGTGACCAGAACGCCTGTTTTGCGTTTTTTCATCTTCATTCGTTTCTGTCATGAAGTTTATCCCTCGGATGCTTCTTCTGTTATAGGAGACAAACTCCATAAATATTTGGCTGAGTTTTTCTGAGTTTTCACCCAAAGACAATATCCCACAGAGAAACTGTATGCATTGTTGATATCTTGGCAGCTTTAGCAGCTTGTGATGGAAAATGTCCTTTGTGAATTCATCGTTCTCCATTTCTGCCAAGTGAAGAGCTGCCAGGAAGTCTCTCCACATAGAACTCTGGTATGCCCAGGTATGGTGGACACAGACAAAGATGCCAAGTTGGCGAATTGACTCTACTTCAAATCCTGCCATTTCCTCTGAGCTTAGACAGGTGCAGCTGGCCAGCATATGGTTGTATGCTCTCTCTTTAAGTTTCTTTAGTGTTTGTTTCATGACTTCTTGCATTTTGCCTGCAGTAGTCAGAAGGCCATTGTCTGTGCAGAAGTGGGCAAGAAGCATCTGGAAGAAGCTCTGTAGTGCAGAAGTTGTTGTGGAGAGTGTTTCAAGGGAGGGAAGTGTTTCTTCATTATATGCTGCTATTGACATGCACAGGAGAGGATTCCTCAGTGTTTGTATGACAGACATATTGCCACGCAGACTCGCTATGAATTTATTTAGCGGCTTGTCTTCGATATCAACCAAGTTTGTGTATGTCCTGATGTTGCGCGCAATGCTGATCTCATGTAGTCCTTGGCAGTATACATAGCTGTGTGCTCTGAATTCCTTGATCTTTGTGCAGGATGGATTTGCCATCAACAGAACCGAGCAACCATTGTACAAAGAACCTCGTAAGATATCCTCTACATCACTGTTGGCAAATTCATCCACAAAACTGTCAATGACGAAAAGAATCTTGTTTGCATTGTTCTCCAGAGCTGAACGAAAGTTTGTCTTACTGACGCGAAATCCGTCTGGGAGAATTTGGCTGTAGATCAGATCTGTGAGACTCTTTCCGTGGGTGTTTGCGATGTCCAGATAGAGGAGGAGGTCACAGGCGGAGGAGAAGTGGTCTGGAGCGTGTGCCCAGGTGTGAGCCAGCAGCCCACACAGAGTTGTCTTCCCACAGCCTGAGGCGCCAAACATCACTTTCATTGTGGAGCGCTTGGGGAAACATTCTTCTAGTGACAACTCCTTTCTGTAATCAGATTGAGAATTACTCTATTTGACTGTGTTTGGAATTATTGTCAATGCTTAATTACTCATTTCACCTGAAAAATTAATTGGAAAACAGGTGGTGGGTGAAGATAGGGAAAAATATTTCAGCTCCAGGAAGAAGCTCTAAATTGCACTTTTGGGGCATTTTTTACAACAAAAACAATAAATATTGATTTGTAAGATTTTATAAGCTAAGTGGGACTGAAATGTTACAATCAAGAATATTAGGCTGATATTCAGAATTCCTACAAATTAATGTTGTGAATAAAAACAGATTTGCCAAGCCTTTTAAGGGGATAATTGAGAACATCAGCAACTTACATGTAAATCACAAATATTTCATTTACAAATAAAATGAGTGCTGCATTAGCACTAGTTAAAAATGCTCTTTTGTTAATTCTAGAAGGCAGTATGAGGTTACCCATGACTGTTGACAATCTGGAGTGGCACATAGCATTTATCTCTTGGCTCGGTCCATTCCTCCCAGAGTAGGGGTGTGATGTGACTGTACAAGGTTTTGTATCTCTTGGTGATGATCCCTTTGCAGTAACCGAGAATATCTGCAAATGCAATGGGCTGCCTTACTATTCTAAAAGGTGACAAAATATTTTGAGGGAATGAAAACATGAAATGATAAGTCAATGGAAAGACCACCAAGAATGGCTGAAGTTGGGGGAAGATGGACTCTTTGCTCCATTTTAGAGGATTGAATTAAAACTCAGTAAGCCTTGACAGTAAAACCAGCATTTTAGCGGATTGAAGAGGGTTATTGCCTAACTGAATTGATCGTGTACCTGATTTGTTGGCCAATCCCTGCTGGTATATTTGGTCCCGAGCTTTCACAATGGTGCTGTGTACTGCAGTATACTTGTCCTTGATGCTTTCACAAAACAACTGCAAACATATCATGATATGGCACATGTGTATTGCACATGAATGGGGTGAAACTGTTTTAATGAAACCAGACACAATAGCCCATTTCTTCAAGCTTGGAGATTGTGCATGTAATTAATGCTTTGATTGGAGAAAAAATAATCAATTCTAAAAGTTGCTTGAAGAGCTGGTAACATTTGCGATTTTAGATGAAAATATTGTAACAGACTGAGTGCCCTTAGCAGATAATCAAATTGTGACCATACAATTTGTGATACCACAAGGGGTATATAAAGCCATAATCTAACATGATGACAGTCACTTGCTGAGGGAGTGCAGAAAGACACATTTTTTCAGTGAAATTTATCCATTACATATATGAAGACCATTTATTTATTTATTTATTGGATTGGTATATTCAAGAATGTTTTACTTATTCTACTGCAGCCAGCATTATGATGGAAGGAAACTGGGCACAGCCTAGGGAAACCCAGGACCATCCATAGGTAGCTGGCAGTCCTTCCCACTTATGGTCAAGGGAAAATCGGCAAAAGCTGAGCTTGACATCACAATGGCTGCAAGACCATTGAATACAAGAACAATAAATATGTTGTGTTAAATGTGCAATCAAATAAATCAATAAATGTTTTCTGCTAGTGTTCTTTTGGTATTCCAAAAACTATTGCAGACTTGCTTACCTTGAAGGCTTGCTTGTTGTTTGACTTCTGAATGAGGTTTATCAGGAATCTCATTTTAGGAGCGTTTTTATGAATGGAGAGGATTCTCTTTCTCTGAGCTGTATCAATCACAGAATTCTTTTGGAGGAAGTTCAGCGTGTCCTCTACCTGGATAGACTCGATCAGGAGCTTGAATGTCTTGTCAAGTACAATCAGGTCTTCCTGAGGGATACCTTCTCCTGGAAGTGATAAGTACACAAGTGGGAATAATACTCACCTGAGAACTTCATCTTAAATAAGGCTGCTTACTGTCAAATGGCCCGGTACACAAAAGCTATCTTTTCCAGTACTCTGACCCTGACCAATCAGATATTGTTTGATTATAGCATCTTGTAAATGTGACCATGGGACCCCCTCAGACCCCTCTAGACTTGTTATAGAAAAGCTGAAATATTCAGACTTAAGAGGGAACTGACAGACCCTGCTGAACTAGTACTGCGTTCACGTATTCTACACTTAGAGGAAGACTCAAAAGTCAGCCCTTCAGAATTGATCATTTACAATTTAGACCTGTGTCACATTATTCTGTATTGAGAAACTTGGATGACAAAGATGACTTCATATCATCACTCGGCCCACCTGCTGCTGTCAACAGCTGGTCTCTCTGCAACTATCCCTATACCCATCAAATTCTTTTAAAGTGATATTTATAGCAGTTTTACAAGTTAGGTTTCCTGTGACAATACATTTGATGGTGGAAATGTTTAGTTCTTGATTCATGTGGATGCAGTCATCAGACTATAAATGCTCAGAAATTCATGTGAAAATCAGTTCAAGAGCTAGTGAAAATCACGATTTGACCTTCACCTGAGACACAGGAAGTAAAATTACACATCTAATGATTGAAAAGTGGTTTTGAAATTGTAATGAAAAGCCAGTGGTCCTCAATCCCCAACAAATATATTGGGTGTCCTCCATACCTGAATGTTCTTCATGAAGGATGTCTTTGAAGGGCGACATAGAGCTCCTCTGCTTCAGCAGTTTACTTGTGTTGTCCACCTCAGTCGTCACTGTCGCTGGCTCTTCTTTCTTCTTAAGCTGTTGGATGAACTGGTTCTGCATGAATTCCGTCGTCAAAATCTCGCTCTCAACTCGAAGGATTTTCCTCTTCCCTTCTGCCCCTCCGAGGCGACAAATGGCACCCGTCGCGAATTCCCATAGGTCTTGGTAGGTTTCTTCACTTTCATACTCGGCCTTTACCAGCCTGTCCTTGGTTACTTTTAATCGCGTGATGTCGGCACTGAGGCTCTTGTCCTCTGGGAGAGGTTCCTTACTCCACCCCCCGGGATAAGGGGAGCTTATATGACAGATGTTCTGTAGGAGTACAACCAGCATGTCAAAGGTGAAGTTTTTTGAGGAGACAGTCTGCCGCTCAGACGGGTACAGTTGATCCCACTGTGCCCCAGTTATCTGCCCTTGCCTCAAAAGTTTCGCCATAATGTTGCGCATCTCTAGCCTGCTGATGTTCTTCTTCAGATTCATTGGGGAATAAAAACAGTCAAAAGTTGTCCTGAGAGCTCTGACTCCAGCATCCGCCACAAGCCAGCATAGGCGTGCCAAACGCTCTTTACCCTTATCCGTCATGTTTTCTGCAGTTAAACAAATAGTTTAGGAGTTGGTAATATCACATGGTTTGTTTTGTCTTTTTGTGTATCGTGTTTAAAAACCTAATCTTAAAATAAGCCTGAAAAGCAGTGGTTTTCAGTAGATTATACAAGAACAGCTAGTAAATAGGTACACAGTTTGTTTTGTCATGCAAATAGCGCTAATTTGTTCGATATTGGTAACAAGTTTCCATGGATAACAATGACCAGTACAGTTCAGAAGGGTTAGCCTTGCATTGGTTTGCTTCATATGAATAGTGTATAATACTGATAACATACTAAGCAACAGTGACAAGGAAGAATGAAGTAAAAAATAAATTAAATAAAAGATACTTTATGTATGTAACAGGAACAATCCAGCTCATTAAGTGTTATCAAGGAGTGGAAAGACTTACCTGTATAAAGTAGAGCGCCTTTCAGTGGAAAGGCTGTATCGAAGGAGGGACCTGTAAACATGGAGCGAATTGGGAATGAGGTGCTGGCCAACATGAATAATTCAAATTTGGCCTTTGGAAGCCTGCTAGTAAAAGATCTTCCACCATTCTGCTGACCAAACAGATGCCTCTATCATATTGTAAGATTGAAGGTTTATTGAACTGGCATGCCAAAGGAATTGGAGGTCTACACATGTGACCTCAGAGCAGAGCTGCTTTTTATTGAATTCTCAACAGGGCACTTTGAACAAATGTTTGCTGGTGTACATGTAGACATATGTAGCATGTGTTGGTATTAACATATATATGTGTGCATGTATTAGACTGAACTTTGTGGACTCTCCAAATTAAATCATGTTTGACAGCTACGAGCAGATTTTGGCTGGCTTCCAGCTGAGACAATGATTTCTCGCTGAAGGTCATTCGTAGTGCACTAATGTGGGTCATTGAGCAGGAGAAAGCTTACATTAATGACCATTCAAACAAGGTGAAAGACATAAAGGCAGAGTAAAAGTTCTAATTATTCATGACAGAAAAAAAAGCAGTAATTTGTCATTGAAAAAAATAGGGTTAATTGCTTATTAAAAGTGTAAATGTAAATACTTGCTATTTTATAACTAAGCTTAGAGCAGGTTTCATCACCCAGTCTTGTTTTCATACGTACAAGCAAAGGCATGTTTCAGTACAATTTACACCTCTTGAATAATTTTGCATATAAAATACTTATGCCCTGAAAGATGACAGAGTGCTTCAAAGTAACTATGCCCTTATTGTACACAATGATTCACCCAAAGTATGTATGTGTATGAACATGATAAATGGGCAGAATTCTCAAAGACCTTTTATCGGAAATACTTGGTGTTTATTTCTGTTTTCTTGACAACTAGAAAAACCGTCCACACTTACTCAGATTTTTAATCCTGAACATCCCTATCTTGGCTGCCCTATCATGGTGCACATCCATGACAAAAATCACCCCATGTAATGAGAACATTAGCAGGAATGGACGGGAATTGTAATGTCCCTTTTGTTTATTAAAGTTAGTATCTTCACAGGTTTTAATTTTTGATAATAGACTATAATAATGATCTGATAATTGAGACTATAAAAAAATCTTTTTCAGTTTAACAAAAAACAAAAGCAGAGTTTGGGTATTTTATTTTAATGAAACAGTTTTTTGGGGATGGGGAGGGGGAATAGTGTTTTTTCTTAAATCTGTAGACAAAACTTCCAAGCCATATTTTGTCAGTACCGTGGTCTGTGGTATTGACTAACCCCAGATATTTAGGGACTTTACTCTGACATTCATGTAAGTAACAGTGTCTATTCACAATAGATCAACTGTTCATGGATCTTTACCTTGCTGAGTTGACAGTGTGTTTGTGTGTTCACAAGCAGGTGGCGTGCCTTAGTCAGGGTGGGCTCATTGGTTGTTCAGTCAACAGACCGCCCTACACACTAACCTGGGGCTGGGAAGGCCTCTAACTTTTCCATGGGTTACAATGTATCTATCATGGCTCATTGTCCCTGCCTCCTTGATGAGATTGACAGGCCAGGTGTGAACACCTTAGGCTATCATTGAATTGAGACATAAGTGGTTTCAAAAATCAAATTCGTTGCTTATGTAATACATGGTTACATTCCATTTACCTGATTGATGTCTTCACTTGCTTGCTCAAGAATTGTCTTAAAACTGAAAAGACCAGCATAACAGACACTTTATAATTAATATCATGAAATTATTGTAAAACTAATGTTGACACCTCACATGAATGTCTTGTCTGTTTTTCTGACTTTTTCTTTATTCGTACATCTATTCACAACAATTTTTTTTTTACACTAATGAAATTAGGGCTTTTTTCATGAGCTGTCAAGTAACATGTTTTTCTGAAGTTCTTTCAATATCATGTGAAATACATCAACCACTTGTTCCATATAATGCTTGGGAGACAACCTTCAAATTATGCTCTGTAGGCAAGAATTTTAAGTATGGTATGTTAACATAATTAATGATGTGGATGCATTTGCTGGATCAGTCTTTTGTGCTGCCAAACCCTCAAAGCCCTATAATTACTATCTACATATACGATGGCACATGTATAAATAGAGCCCTTGATGGCTCATCTGTCACTTTAATTCTACGTCCCCTGGTGATGTGTGCTCTGTAATCCATGGTTATGGCTCCATTGTGGATGTCCTGATCAATTTCAAACACAAACTAAAATTTAGAGTGGTGAAGAGTCATACATACATTGTAATTATTGTTGTCTTTTCCATTGAACACCACCGTTTGTGTTATGACCTATGATTACCTTGCTGGGATATATGTTAACAGTTTTGTATTAAAATTAAAATGACGCAGTAAGCTTCTTACAGATTCTACAAATTTGACCTTTTATTTCTTCCGTACACACAGTGATGAAAGCACTTTTGTGTTTATATCTTCCATCACAGGCCTGCCTTGAGGAAGATCCTGGAGCACGATGACATTGCAGGTAAACGCATGGTGCTGTGTATCAGTGACGTTATCATCTGTGCGGGAGGGGACAGGACAGCCACCCAGGGGACGGATACACCTGCTAAACCACAACAACAGGTAAGTGACTGATCATGTGACTTCCCTCATGTGAATACTTCAACCAGCTACCTCCGCTGTAGTTTTTGGACTGGACATGTAACCAGTTTTGTGGACTGGACATGTAACCAGTTTTGTGGACTGGACATGTAACCAGTTTTGTGGACTGGACATGTAACTAGTTATTTCTTTTTCGGTACTGTTTGTACTGTTGTTGTATTGGCACATCTATGGTAGTTGCTCAGCTAAAGAACACAGTGGATAAAACAATATCTCTCACAGGAGTCATCTTGCTTGACATATTTCAAATAGAGCTGTCCAAGTAAATCAGGTTTTTAAATACATGTATCTCTTTGTCAGGTCTAATTTTCTTTTAAGTTTTGTGTCTTATTTGAATTACATGGTGAATGGTATAAAAAAATTTCATTATACTGAGATGTGTTTACCTCTTTTTATTTGTTATCGTGCATGTTGGATGTTGAGCAGATATTGTACCTACAGTGTTGTTTTGAAGGGTTTCTGCTGATGTATGCACTGTATGTGTACACATAATACAAGTAAGAACCCACCTCCTTGATAACCGTGGTGATTTCTGCGACCACAGTCCTTAGAGTACAGCCAGCAAGCACAGGTGACCACATCTCTCTTCTTCAGGTGGAGCTAGAATTGACAGATGGCTGGTACTGTATTCGGGCCATGGTTGACAAGCCTTTACAAGAACTAATTAAGACAGGTAGACTGGAGTGTGGGGATAAGCTCTGTGTGTGTGGCACAGAACTGACAGGTAGTGAAGAGCCAGCCAACCCAATGCAGGTGAGTTGATTACGACATTTATAATTTACAAGGTGACATCAGACAGGTGTGACTATTAGCAGATATCCAGTTTTATCAGGAGTACTGTAGGACGTGATTGATTAGGCGTGCATTATTGATGTGCATCAGTTATTTAGGTAACAAATTGGCTACCATTTTATATCTAAAGGTTGACTTAAATTATTACCTTGTTTGCTTGGATTTTAGTTACTGAGAGTATCATGTATTTCAGTTGTATGAAAAAAAATTGCAAAAGAAATAATTAATGTAAACCATTAGGGTCACCTCTACAGATGTAGATAAAAAAATTTTTAAAAATGATTTAAACTAATGGTTCTTGTTGTTGTTGAAAACATCAAATGTAATTCACCATATGTTGAATCAACAATACATAAGGAAGATTATTAGATACGGCGGGAATAGGTTGAAGACATACCGTGGACTAGTCCAGAACATAATTATCAGACCTGTATATTTGTAAGAGTTAGCAGTTAGTGTGTTGTAATGTCTGATGTATGAGGACATGTGGGACATCTTCATAAGTAGGCTATCCAGGTTTAATCCAAAGTCAAGCAAAAGATTTTATAATTGGTAATCTTTGTTACCTGTGCATCTAAACTGGAATTGGAAAGGACAAGAACTGGTTGGCTCTAGTGTGTAATATAATACTGTAAAAAGGCAAAG
Organism: Acanthopleura granulata; assembly: GCA_016165875.1. Taxonomy (NCBI): domain Eukaryota; kingdom Metazoa; phylum Mollusca; class Polyplacophora; order Chitonida; family Chitonidae; genus Acanthopleura; species Acanthopleura granulata. The sequence continues at coordinate 466,620 of JABBOT010000008.1, forward strand.
CTGCATGTCATGTGCCTTCTGTATGGCATTCCTAGGAGGCAACACAATAAATATTATGATCTTGTTAAGAAACATTCTTACATGTAGATGGTGGTAGAGTGGGTTAGTGTACCAACGTGGCGAATTGACCTAGGAGCCCCTCACCAATGCAGTCGGTGTGAGTTGATGTGCAACTCATTCTGGCTTCCCCTCCAGCCATATGTGGGAAGGTCCGCCAGCAACCTGCAAACGTTCGACTCATGAGTTTCCCTTGGGCTCTGCCCAGTTTCCTGCCACCATAATGCTGGTCGCAATAAATACATGCACTGTTCATTACACGGTAAAGCACCAATCAAATAAGTAAATACATGTATTGACAAAGTTTTGGGTTTGTCTTTTAGTTCAGGAGCAGAAGGAAGTGAAATGCAACATCTGACATTTGCTGTATTAATCAGAGTGTTTGTTCTCATGACAGGCCCCATGTACAACCAGACTGAAGCTGTGGCTAACTCTACCTGAGTGTTTGTTCTCATGACAGGCTCTATGCTCTATGTACAACCAGACTGAAGCTGTGTGCTAACTCTACCCGAGTGTTTGTTCTCATGACAGGCCCCATGTACAAGCAGTCTGAAGCTGTGTGCTAACTCTACCTGAGTGTTTGTTCTCATGACAGGCCCCATGTACAACCAGACTGAAGCTGTGTGCTAACTCTACCTGAGTGTTTGTTCTCATGACAGGCTCTATGCTCTATGTACAACCAGACTGAAGCTGTGTGCTAACTCTACCTGAGTGTTTGTTCTCATGACAGGCCCCATGTACAAGCAGTCTGAAGCTGTGTGCTAACTCTACCCGAGTGTTTGTTCTCATGACAGGCCCCATGTACAGCCAGACTGAAGCTGTGTGCTAACTCCACCCGCAAGGCCCGCTGGGACAGTAAGCTGGGGTATCAATCTCAGCCCCACCCCTTCTCCCTGGCCCTGTCCAGCCTGCTGGCCGGAGGGGGCGCGGTCCCCGCCGTTGATGTGGTAGTCGTCAGAGTCTACCCTAAGATGGTAATATATGAAGGTCATAAGCCGCTGAATTTTCTGGGGTGATCAGCTGATCAGTGAATGTATTTGCTGTAAGCGCAAGTCTGCCAGGAGGACCACAATTGCAAGTCTGCAAATATAATTTGAAAACGTGTGATAAAAAGATATGACCATGTTGTCCCATGTGACATATTACTGGACATCTTGGGTCATACCTCTTTCACAAATGTCAGGCTACATTGAAAGGTCATCATGAGATCAAGAGTCGGCTCTAAACCTGAGTGAAGAATGCCATGAAAGATGAAGTAAATAAATGTGCCAAAGCAATTGTGAAAAGGTGGCCTAACTTGTCTCCAACTGTTTTTAATTTTTTTTTTTTGTTCATGGAAGTAGTATTTGTATTCAGTAATAGATACATGAATGTTTGTGTTTTATAAAACTGCAGAGAAGCTTTTATATCTCTCAGTGTTCGAGTAAATTTTCATCTTGTGAGTAAAAAATAAAAAAAAGACACAAATTGGTCAGTGTTCTAAATTGAGAACAAATATGGGAGTTGAAAATCATGTATTTTTTTTTGTTTTTTGGGTTTTTTTTGCAGTTTTTTGAAAAGCTATCAGATGGAAGGTCTGTGTTCCGGAATAGCAGAGCTGAGCAAAAGGCTGACGCAGTGTACAGGAGGAAGGCTGAGGTAGTCCTGGAACAGCTGTACAGCAAGCTACAACAGGAACTGGAGTGCCAGGAAGACAACAATGGTAGACTTACACAAAGACATGCATGTATTAGGTGCTGTAGTGATTTGTTGTGGTGAATAAAAAGACCATTCAAAAACTGTATCTGAAAAGGGGGCCTCCGTGGCTCAGTTCCTTAGCGCGCTAGTGAAGTGTAATGACCCAGAAGCCTCCCACCAATGCAGTGCCAGTGAGTTCCAGTCCAGCTCATGCTGGCTTTCTCTCCAGCCATATGTGGGAAGGTCTTTCAGCAACCTGTGGATGTTTGTGGGTTTCCCCTGGGCTCTGCTCGGTTTCCTCCCACCATAATGTTGGCCATTGTAGTATAAGTGAAGTATTCTTGAGTATGGTGTAAAACACCAATCTAATAAATAATAATAATAATGTACCTGAAAATACCTTCACAGATTTTTCTTTTCAGATTTTTTCTCACCAATTTAAATGTTTTAAATGTGTGGTGGGTTTTATGGACCAAGTTAACAGTGTGTGTGAACCATGACGTTACAAAACTTTTCAATCTTTATCTTCAGTTATTGTGAACCATACTTCTGTAGTATGTGCCAGTGTATAACAGCTAAAATGACATTTAAGTTCTGCTTTATGGCCAGAGAAAGGTTGGCGTGACGTCACTGTTGACACACATTATCAAGAAGGTCTTTTTCTTTGACAGAATGCACTTGTAGGCCAACATCTTGTATGAGTCTTTGTGAAATAAATTGTTTCAATATTTGGGGAATTCAGAAAAGCCACATCGAGGTAAACGGAAGAGGCATCTGAAGGTATCTGATATAGAGTCCTTGTGTACAGGCCAGGAGGTGTATGAGGCTATCAGTAGTTCTCTGGAACCCCACACTATAGAGGTAAAGAACCATTGTATTGAGGGTAAAAACTGTGTACAGGCCAGAAGATGTATGAAGTATCAGTAGTTCTCTGAAACCACACACTACAGAGGTAAAATAATGTTTGTATTCAGAGTAAAAGCTGTGTACAGGCCAGGAGGTTATGAAATATGAGTCGTTCTCTGGAACCCCACACTGTGGAGGTAAAGAAGCATTGTAGTGAGGGTAAAAAACTATACACATGCCAGGTGGTGTATGAATCTATCAGCAGTTCACTGGAACCCCATAGTATACAGGTAAAGAACCATTGCAGTGGGATAAAAACTATGTACGGGCCAAGAGGTGTATGAGGCTACCAGTACTCTGGAACCCCACACTATAGAGGTAAAAAAACAATTGTGGTGAGGGTAAAAACTATATACAGACCAAGAGGTGTATGAGGTTACCAGTACTCTGGAACCACACACTATAGAGGTAAAGAGCAATTGTAGTGAGGGTAAAAACTTTGTACAGGCGGGGAAAGTGTATGAGGCTATCAGTAGTTCTCTGGAACCTCACACTATAGAATAAAGAACCATTGTGGTAAATCTACATTACATCACAAAACAAGGCTGCCGTGATTGCTCCAATTGCTCTGATTATGTTAAAAATAAGTGAACTTGTAGGTTATATTTCATCTCTTTTATCAAGCAATACTAACATGTCTGGTCGTGTTTCAGATGGCCCTGAGCAGCCACCAGGTGACACTGCTTGAGAAACATCGCCAGAAACTGATGGACAAAAAACGACAGCAGCTTCAGGTTGATTTCCAGAAGGCTCTGAAGGAAAAACAGGAGGTAGGTATTCTGCTCCCAAACATAGCATGTATACCAAGTGAAACCTTGATCACGGCAGTTCATTATGAAGTTATTTATAGTCAAACATGTTGTTTGAGGCCAGTAAAGGGAGACGAAAAAATTGGCCACTTATGAGACTTGTCCAAAGAGGCCAGGTTGTGAAGACCAACTTGAAGCCAAAACACAACTGAATTAAGTTCAGGAAACCTATACATGTACCAGTTAATTTTAGACAAACTTTCAGTAATTAAAACACCAGTGTGTTCTGCAACATATATTTAATTGAAACCTGAAACTCTTTTTGTAAGCAGTTGTCCAGTGAGTGACCACCTACAGCACTCTACCACACAAGCTTAACCGTTTGGACTCATCATATTTACTACAGTTGATATATTTAAACGTAATGAGGCCAAAATGTTAAGCTTGTGTGGTATAGTGCTGTAGGTGTTCACGCACTGAATAAGTGCTTAGAAGAAGAGCTTCAGGTCAGGCCACGTGTGACAGGAGCACTTTTGTCGGCAGCATCTTTGAGCCCTGAGAGACCGTACGGCACTTGGGCCTAAATGACTGTTCCTACAAAGTATAAAGCAGACGGCTGAGCCGTATGAATAATCAGTCAATCATGTTTGCCATTCCGATGAAACAACAACAACAAAATGTGAACGAAGATCAATTTCACCATGTGTTTGGGACAGCTCATATTTTTGGCAAAGTAAAACAGAGAGACATCAGCAGGTGCCTACAAATATAATTAATGGCCAAAAGCTAGAGGACAGCTAGTAAAACCAGTGCGACAGTGACTGTGTCAAAGTTGGCAAATTGTCGCATGTTCCCAGTGAAAGTTTCAGCCACGTAGAACAGATTAATATAGGATTATATTGCTAAATATAGTATCCAATAGATGTGTGGGACAGGCGCAGACTTAATGCCGGTTGTTTAGCATGGAAAATTGTTTGGCCGTGACAGAGTAGCCGCTTGGGGCAGGTGGCCATAGGTATAGGTTTGACTGTATTTGATTGGTGTTTTACATAACATTCAGAGAACATGCCACATATGTTTGGAGAAGAAATCAAATCTGTAGCCTCATTGGTGACTGCCGTGGTCACCAAGATGTTAAGGCTTTGCATTTACTTCTTCATAACCTTGATGGTAACAAAAACTTCACGCTTATAATAAATTACCTACTTTGGGGTTCAGGACGTAGAAAATGGCACTTTTGTCACATCCGTACATTGTGACATGCTGGATTTCTTTAACCTGTCAGATAGGCTGGGGTCAGTATAAATATAACAGCAGTCTCAAAATAATGTTATGTCCAGAGATTATAAGGTATAACAGATCATATTTGACACTTTTGTAACATTAAATGCTTTTCATTTCTTGCGGTTTAAGTTAAAAGAAAAAAGTAGATAATGTAACAAAACTTCAGTCTCACATTGGATCAATTCTTCTCCCTCAGAGTCAGCCTGTCAGAAATGTGGTGCCTCTCCTCAAGATCAGAGTAGCAGGCTGCCATCTCCTGGATGTGGATGCCAAGCTCAGTAAGAATCTTCTAATAGCACATGAGATCAATTCCACAAAGCCATATCTAACTTAAGTCAAATTTGAATTAAGATTATGGGAGCTCATTTTTGAGCCAAAGAGTTTAGATTTTTAGCCACTTGATAAATGCAAGTCATCTTAAGACAAATAAGTCAAAATTTCATCTTCCACTGTCATAAACTTAGCATTGTGACAAGGTTTGAAATTTTGGCTAAGGTCAATAGTAGCTTTGAGGAATCATCCCAGTTTCCCAGAGACTTGGTAGCATATGTAGGTTACGCACTGGTACATCTTTGAAAGTACCTCAGTTTTGTTGAAGGTTTTCAAGGCCTTGAAGCTCGCTGGAAAAGAGAGTTTTTTGTGTAAAGTCCTTCAAAGTACATTGATCTCAATGTCAAGTATCACAATGCTTTATAAATGAGCCACCCAAATGAGCCAACAAATGAGCCACCCAAATGAGCCATTTATCTAGATATGAAGGTGTGTACTTTAACTTAATGGTGAATGAAAATGCAGGAAAACATTGGGGTACTTGAAAGTCCTTGATCAGAGTTTTCTTCCACAAATTGGAACCCTGATTTAGGCGCACGACTTCGTTACTTCCGTGCTTGTCCCCCTGCACGTTAATTGTACGTCAGACTGACAGATTGGTGAAAAATCTACTCTGTTATTTGTCATTATTTTTTATTCTGGTGTGGCAAGAACGACCCAGTACATGTATATTTTTAATTACAGTTGGCCATAAAGCAGCTAAGCACAAGCTTTATTCTGGCACTCAGTTATCAGAGTACGTAATGGTAGTTTGTATTGCTGAAATGTGTATAGACGGATGCTGCAATTTTCAGCTTGTTTACTGACTATATGGAGACCATCTGAAGATGTACAGAGTCTTCTGACGGAAGGGAGGAAACTCCGCATCTACAACCTCACAGTCGGAGCTGCCAGGTAAACAGTCACTGAACTTACTCAACACAAATCTACATATCTAACTACATGTGTGAAGAAAGGCATCTCTGTCTGATTTCTCCTCAAGTGCTTATCTGATCGACTTCACACTTGCAAGGTGTATGACTTATACCCCAAAGAAAAGCAGTGTGAGTTTGAAAAACTGCACAGGCAAATTAGACATCGATAACACAGAGATCTATTTAACGGGCACTGTCTTTCGACTGCTTTGTTTGTGCACAATACATACATTCTTCAGATGTCTGAAATGGTCTAGTGACAAACAAATTCTGATACAGAAACCTGCATCCTTCAGATTTCTGAAATACTGTAGTGACAGTAAAACAGTTTCTGACATAAATATTCTGAACAGGCACTGCACAAATATGTATATGTTTTGTTTATGTATTTATTTTTGATGATTTAAAGATCACCTTTTCCCAGTGTATGACTCAGGACAGAGTCTTGGGATACCTGAGTGTGGTTTCATGAAGCATACTAAGTAGCCCTTAGTTAAGTACATTTTCTGTCTCTACAACATACGTTGTCATGGTAGTTATGGGAATACTTTGCTAAGTGCGCTTCATGAAACTGGGGCCAATTCACATTGTTAAAGGTAGGAAATATGTTGATGGACCGTAAGGTCGGACTAGGGGATTTCATTACATTACATTGTAATTTTCAGGTGGCGTTTGAGCCGGAGTGATGTACAGCTGACGGCCACACGCTCTACACGCTATCAGGACATGACAGTGGAGGAAAACTTCCTGGACCAGGTCTATGAGCCAAGAGAGGTAACTCCTGCCTCTCATAACTGACTGTTCACTGTGAACTTAACTGTATTTGTGAGTGTATCAACTGGTGTATTATGCAAGAGAGGTATCAGTTCAAACTGACTTTTTAGTCAAATACACATGTGAGGTTCTGTTTTTGTTATCATTCTGACACTTGTGTGAGGCCCTTAATGTCAGTGTTTTATGTCTCTCAGTAATCAGAGCTAACATTTAATTCGGCACGAACTGTTGTGCTATTATAAAGGGGTAAGGGTGGGGGAGGGGAGAATTGTATCAGCTAAAAAAGGTAACTTTTGCGTATGATTATATATCTGGATAATGAGTCCATTGACACATTTAACTTTAGTAACACTATTCTGACAGAATATACACACCGCATATAATCTGAAATACAGCTCATTTGACACACATGTATCTAAGATAGATTATATTAGTATGTATATTGTACATGTAGGACAATTGGAATATTCGGAACATATGTGGCCTGAAAAGAGTTTAAAAATGAAATAGAGTAAAATAGAGCTTAAAAAAAAGGGAACATTTTTAGTTTATTATGAGTGTTAAGGCACTGGTGTCGGTGTCAAGGTAAGATCTTTTGTTTTAGTGAACTGTCCTGTGAACTCAGGCTGTAATATAAACTGAAGGACTTACATGTGTGAGCAAGCTGCCTGGTTTTCTGCTAACCCCTGTTCCACCTGTTTCAGGTACATCTGGTTCAGGACCTCATGTCACAGGCACCAGCCTATGGAGAGGTGGATTTTGTGGGCATAGTGCTGAAAATTGAAACATCAGACCTCCCATCAGAAAGGTATACAGCAGAAATGTCCTCCTTCTGTGTATTCATCAGTGATAAGGCTGAAACATTGCTGATCATTCATTCTGTCAACGGATATAGATTTTAAGACTCAATCCTAACTTAGTTGTCCTGTAAGAAAATTACCAGTGAGACCAGATGAAATATTAAGCATTAATAACTAAAATGTATAATTAGAATTTAAGAAGGTACCAACACGTACTTAAGGCATTGATGGTAACTAAATACTTCCTAAACTCTGTAATATGTATTTGATAACAGCCTCAGACATTAACTTTTGTGTTTAATCTTTATGTACCCTGTGTAATATAGTAATATTATAATAATATTCTCTGGAATGAAGCATGATTTGAGAGAGTTCAAGGGGAGGTAAGTGTTGTGCAGAGATGTGCTTAATTTATGTAACTCTCAAGTGTGGGAGCAGACATATTACAGTCTGTTAACTGTGTTTTGTCTCTCCTTGACAAGGGTCTTCATGCAGCACTTTATGTCATATTTTATTTAGAAGTGCATTTTCTAAAATTTGAAAAACAGAAAGAGCCTTAATCCCATGCTTTAAAAATCTAAAATTTTAAGATGTTGTATTATCATTTATGATAATATCAAGTACATGTATTAATGTGTGACCACCTGGATGTTTAGAGCATTCAGCCTCTGGGTCAGGAAATCCCAGGAATAATCCCAGGTTGTGTGATACCAAAGACTTTAAGAAATGGTACTTGTTGCTACCTCACTTTGCACTCAGCACTGAAGAGATTAGTGCAAGGAAACCTGATTAGTCAGCCTGGTGTCAGTATAATGTGACTGGGTAGGGTGTCATGTCAGGTGTCTTTGGCATGATGTTCCAGTGGCAGCATGGACTCGCCCTGCCACAAGGGGACACAGCATATCTACATTCTAAGGACTCCTCCTTGTCATATAAACTGAAACATTGTTGAGCACGAAGTAAAACCTAAAACTTACATACATACATGCGACTAATAATGTAATATTGTTCAACATTTCAGAGGTTGTGAGAATGTCTTTGTGGTGGATCCCCAAGGTTGCTTGGCCATCATCAGGGTCTGGGGAGGATTACAGGTAAAATAGAAATTATTACCATTTTGTCTGTAATTGTGAAAATAACACTTCCTTCTTGTTTCAAACATGTTTATTTTTAGCTCACTCTTAGGAAGTAGGATGAGGTATTGGGAGAAAAGGGAAGAAGCACAGGTGTCAGGGTAATTTTTTTCTCCATTTCTGTGGTTGCCTTGGTACCCAGATCACCATTACCTCTACATATGCTGTATAAATATATATGACTTGATGTGCAGTTACAACTCCAATTGTTTTCCATATTGAATTTTAATTGTTGGCGGATACTTTTAATAGATACAGAGGTGATGATGATGCTATGGCTCACCCTTTTTGAATTTCACTTTTGCCATGGAAACTAGATTGCCGTTATCCCTACTTATACTATAAAAATAGATATGATTTCATGTCTGGGCTACAACTCCAGTTGTTTTCCAGTGGAGTCTTAATTATAAGCGGATACATAGATACACAGATGACGATGTGTCATTTCCAACAGTTGTCCATTTCCATGGTTGCCATGGTGACCAGATTACCTAGATTTCCCTGACATCGGCTATATAGTTACATGTATATATAAACCTGCATATCTGGACTACAGCTCCAGTTGTTTTCCATATTCAGTTTAAGTTTTGGCGGATACAGAGGTGATGATGGACATTTGTATATATATTTCCATGGCTGCCACAATAATTAGTGCTCCCACCCGAAAACATCATAACAGGATGACAACTATAATTCAGATATGGTCTGCCAGCAACCTGCATGTGGTCGTGGGTGTCCCCTGGCCTCTGCCCGGTCTGTCCCCACCATAATGCTGGCCACTGTCGTATAAGTGAAATATTCTAGAGTACAGCATAAAAAAAACAATCAAATAAATAAAGTAATTCACATACACATTTTTGAAAAACGTTTCTTTCCAAACTTGTTTTCTATGTACGTCTAAGCTCAATATTTAATGCAAGAGGATATCATCAATACCCATACCCAGGTACTTTCTAAAGATGACCCCCCCCCCCAACTCCCCTCTGTGTGCCCTCGTACATAACGCTGTAAACACCTTGTCTCCCCAACCCCCTTTATTTTATGTACAGCCCATTACTCATTAAAGGTGAATTCTCAGAGTTCTTTTAATCTTGGGAAAGTGTTCTGAGGTTTGATTGGAAGGTAGAATGATATCCTAATGGGAAAATTTACATGTAAGATTGAAGAAATGTTTCTGAACTTTATTTGCCTCTAAAAATGCAATTTTGGGGTGTATTGATACATTAGGAGTATAATGGAGGTTGTGGGAGCTGACCAGGGGGGTGGGGCAGCTCCCAGCACCAGGTGGTCCAGAACCCCCAGTCCTTATACTACTTACATGAATTCTTATACACTTATAACAAAATTTGGGAATTTTTCATATTTTCTATGCAAATGGGTATTGTGCCTCTTGTTAAATATGACAGGAGATTTACTTATTGTACATCCTCCATATATGGCGTATCTGTTACATTTAACAGTCTCTTGAACTGGAAGATGTGCTGGTGCCAGGCAGGTGCTTTGTGGGCAGTAACCTGCTGTATAGAGGAAAGAAGTGGAAACAACTAGTCACCTTTGACCTCTCATCAGAGATCACCTTCTTCACCCAGAGCCCAAGCAGTAGACTATTCCAGAGTAAATTCAGTCAAGCCCAGGCAAAAACCAAAGTTAGTCTTGTTGTACAGGTCTTGTATTAGTTTCCTGTACAGGACTGGTCACAGTGTACATGTTTTGTGTTCCTTTGCTAAGACATGACTGTTCGCACTTGTAAGCGCATTGTGTCTCTTGCTAATACAGGACTGATTTTGGTGTGAAGCAAAATATTAAATTGTCACCAAAGTTTATTATTTATCTGTGTGTTTACTATACAATTAATTAGCCTAAAAGTGCTTAATTTATTTGATGTATGTGTTTGGTGTTTTATACCGTACTCAAGAATATTTCTTTTGTATGATGGAGGCTAATAAGCCGATGAAAAGTCCTTGAGTTTTTATGTGTCGAAAAATCTATGAGCTTGTGAAGATGATAAATTAAAACTTGTGTATAATTTGAGCTGTCACTGACGTCTTCAGGATGTGGTCTTCATGAGACAAGCCCAGGAATCCTTGGACGATGTTTTAGGAATGCCACAACCAAGAAGCAGCGAGGTAAGTTAATGAATGAACATCTTCCGTCGTTTTTATGAATTTTGAATTTTTTCATTCATTTACTTTATGTGTACTTTTTGGCCAATTCCATTTACGTGGGCCATCCTTACAAATACGTTTATCAGTCTACCCTACTTTACCCTCCAAAAAGGGGCCTACCTTTGTGTTTTAATTGGGCTTTTAATGGAATTAAAATTAACCTTTTTTATTGCTTTAAAATCCTTACCTATTTCAATAGCCATAGAAATGCCCCTACCAACTGACTAGTTTGCATTAGCTCCAACAAAGACATGAAATTCTATTGTAAATGAACGCAAGCCATTTGCATGTATAACAGTTAATTTAATTACTACAACCTGCAAAGGTAATATCTTTGACTTTCAATTACTCGGTTAGTAACAATTACCAAGCAGAAAATGAATAGTTCAGTTCTGTAATGCTCTGCCCATCAGATCAGGGCCATTAGTTCATGTGTTCATGGTTATCAGTATTCATGGTTATCAGTATTCATGGTTATCAGTATTCATGGTTATCACTGTGGCTAGTGTGAGGTAACTATGGTATTAAGTAATGTCTGGTTTTAGTAGTTTATAGAAAATTGAAACGCCCATACCATAGTTTCACCAGTGTCCCTGTTTTCTGGTTTGTAGACTGACTTCCAGTTAGTTGCCTGTCCCATAACTCCCAGAACAGAGGTGATGAATAGAACTAGTTACCTGTCTTCTCCTCAGACACCCGAGTCCTCCACTACAGACCCCAGGAAATCCCTGCTCCAGACCAAAAGTGCTAAACTGGCCCGTTACAGAGGAGCGCCGCCCCTTTCACCACTCAACACTCCCATACCAAAGACTGTGAGGAAAGCCTTCCGACCCCCAAGGAGGCAGGCTACACCATAGAAGGACAGGGGAACCTATTCCTACCATCCACACCAAAGACACTTCCGAACAGATGCATCTGACACTGTAATAGGAAAGTGTCTTTGTACTGTTCCGTGAATTTTCCAACAGAGATACATTTGACGCCTTAACAGGAAAATGATGCAAATGTTCTTCCATCCTGACATCCGTGCCATAAAAGAAAGGCTTCCGTATGAATGTCGTCAACAGTAGAATAGAGAAAAGAAGCTCTTTCATCCTTGCCAACCATTTTGAATTACGCTGCACCAAATTGACTGGGACTGTGTCAAGAGGAGCAGTGTTGGTTTTGCCCATCCAAGTATGTGATTTCACCAAGTACCAGTATTTCATTGCTCAGTTCAACAGCGCTCAGAATGTCGTGTCTTGTTTTATATCATACCTGTGATATATATTTGTCATGTTTTTGTTATCTGTGTTGTGCCTCAAATAAAGTTTGAGAGTGTGAATAGCATGTAAAATTGTTTGTTCCCAGATAACGTCCTTCTTGGCCTGTAGTGGTTGGACATTCCATGCACACCAGGTGAATGCATGGTACCGAAAAGTACTCTTCAGTCACCAGACATCCCAAATATTGTTAAATGTGGCGTGAGGCAGATAAACAGAAACAAGTTGTCTGGCCCCAGCAGTGCACTATGTTCCTGATTCTGTTTTCTGTCTGATGAAGTAGATGGTACTTTTGTTTTGTACAGTACAGTATGAAGAGAGTAAAGCACAAGTTAGTTCATCTTAAAACCACTGAGAAGTGGATCATACGCAGAACTGGCATACCTGCACACCAGATCTGCTGCTTGTTTTAGCTGTTGAAATTCAAGATGATGCAATGAAACTGAAGGCATCTTTGGATCTGTCTAAAAGACATTTTATTCTGTCAATTTGAGTCCACTGGCACAAATATTAACACAAATTTTAATTTTCTGCCTGAGTTTGATGTTCACCTATTGGACAATCAGACTTTGATGAAAGTCGGACCCTGATACTAGTTTCACTGCCTCAGCCAGCAAGATTTGTAACCAAACCTCGCCTAAAACAGTCTTTGCCTAGTTGAAATGCCAGAGCTTCCACGGCAAAGACGGACCCTGGTCACTCGCCTGACCTGTTAGCCAGAGCTAGACGGTCCACCGAAACACCCCAAAGGACTTCCTATATCGCAGAAAGCTTCAAAACACGGCCAAAGACATTATGTATTGAAATACACCAAAGCAATAGATTTTTATTGTAAAAGATTATGGGCTTCATTCATTCGAGTAAATGATACGTATTTTGGTGGCGTAATATGCTGGAGTTTCTTTTGGGGTAGGGGAATAATTGACGAACAACTGATACCGAGTTATCTTCCTTTACATGTGGCGAGCAACATGTGTCTACATATATTTGGAAGAAAGATAACATGTTTTTTACGGTATGAGGGACATAAATTAGCTTCTTTTCCTGGACTAAAAAATCATGCCCCCTTTGAGCATATACGAGGATATGTTGGTGTTCATTAGGGTGATCTGTATCAATGTTATAACGTACGTAGTTTCAACTGTTAACCACAGCAACCAATTTACATCAAAATAAATATCATTTCCTGGAATAAATGGAGCCGATGAGCTTTTACCATAGAAATCTGATATTTAAACCTATTGTTGGTGTATATAGGTGTCCTGCTGCTTCCGTCAGCAAGAGTTGTAATTTCAGTCACAAAAACTCGCCCGAAACATCTCTGTCTAGCTGTAATAATGCCAGAGCTTCCGGGGCCTGGCGGCCGCAGGGCAGTCAACTATTGAGCTTGGATAGCAGCCCCGCTGATTTACCCACCAAAAGTTGTAATGTTAGTCACAAAAAATAGTGTAAAACACTTTTCCGGCTATTAAAAAGGCTACTATGTGGAGCCTCGGGGGCGCCTGGAGTCTCCACTTATTGGGCTAGGATGATAGCGCGATGGACTGTACGGGTTGATAACATCCCTAGACGCGTCCATTGGACAAATCGGCGGCTTAAATGTTATAGCCATTCAGGAAATCTTAGTATTCAGTGTCCAAGATGACCAGTTTATTTTCCCTCTCAAACTAGCTGTGTGAATCAGAACATTGCACTTAACTCTGAACTCATCGATTTTTATTTATCGCCATACTCAAGACTATTTCACTGAGACGATGGGGGCCATTTTATTACTGGGAGAACCCGCAGTGCCAAGGGTTGGCAACTCATCTGGCGAGCTTATGACCAACTTCGATCCCACGCCTGACGTGCAAATTTCCAATCCAAATTGGTTAAATACAATGAAGACAAAAGTCTTCAGCGTAAACGGTCCCGTGATCTCTGTCAACCGCTTATAGAATAGTACAAATACTGACTGCGCGGAAATCTACAAAATTCAAGGCTTGGACTGTGTTGGTGTCATGTTCGTCGTCATAAAGAGACGCGTACCCTGCTGAGCCACGTCCCTGTCCTCTAAAATGAAGGCTGCCAGGTGCTAACCACAGTTTTCAGGCTTGGAATAAAGCATGCCATACCAGAGCTGACAAAGTCGGCAATCTCGACAGGGTCAAATCGAACAAGTCATATTCTATCTCATTTATTGAACACGTTTGAATAAAGCAACTTATTTCACATTTTTTAATATTAACATAGCTCTGCTTTCACATTTAACACTGCCTTCTCATTTAACAGGTGTGCTTGTGTATATGTGCCTATTTGTGAGTATACACAAGCAACCAAGCGCGAGCGTGTACGTGTATACATAGGTTTGTTTGTGTATATATACGTATGAGTTTACGATATATATATATATTTATTTATTTCTTGGTGTGTATATACATACAACGTGTGTGTTCGACCCACAATGAGGATCAGCCGAAACGCTGGTTACGGGGGTATTGAGATCTAATGAGAGATTTCTGCTCTCAGGCCAGATGATGTCGACTTGAGCAAAACGTGAATTGTTTTTGACAGAATAAGTAGCTTTGGGAGATAAGGAAATCACCTGCGCTGGCTGTGTTGACTGCATCACTTTTGTACACAGGTCAGTTCTTGACTGATTAGGTCACCAGATTAACATTGAAGAACAGATTGGCTAAAGAGGTTGCAAGAGCAGGACAGAAACCCAATGTTCGTTACAATAACGTCTTTTGGAGCTCCACTGGGTCTGGCAAGAGGACAGACTTTACGCTCGGGCAAAACGGAGACTGGACAAACCTACCTAGGTCAACTGGCACTTTATGTGCTAACTGAAACTCATTAATCCTGATTAATGCATTAATCTCAAGCCAAGAGAACAGTGGAGACATATGGTGCTTCTTCCTGGCAATACTTGCGATAAATCGCCACGGTGTTTGCTTGCCAGTACAGTTATACCAAGATGAAGGGTTGCTTCTGGCCCGAAGTGACAACATTAATTAATATTCCTGCCTGACAACCAGGAGAGTGCTTTACTGTATTGATAAACGTAGCATTAGCCGCGAGAGCTTGTGGACAGTGATTCGAAGTCAGCCAGGAACGCCTGTACAGCAAGGTTAGCGCGCGCTCAAGGTCGTGGAGCAAGGAGGCTCTTCACATACGGTAAATATGTTTTCACTGTGGAATTTAATGATCTTTCCTAAAACCCAACATCCATTTAATAATTGTGTGCAATGTTTGCATAATTTTTCAAGAAAATTAGATTCTAGATGAAAATTGGTGTTGTTGTACTTATGTACATGTTAAACTACTCATTTACTGTGAGTTGGGCGAGCCTGACTGTTGACCAAGTATAATTTTGCTATGTGCCGAAAGTGTTAAAGCCACGCAACCGAATCAATTAATTATAAAGTGTAATGTCAGCTCCGAAGAACGATCAACTGAGACTCCCCCTTGGATAGGTTTGACTGGTGGAAATATTTCACGTTACCCTCAGACCGAACATCAACAATTCCTCGGCTAAATAAGGCACGTAATTTTGTACAGGCTGACTCCGAGAAAAACAACAACATGGAATTGTTCGCGTAATGCGAGATTCAGACGGGAACAATCTTACCACAATTTGCATATTGTACCGTAAGACATTTTAACGAAGTCTTAAATTAGAGAATGAGACTATCGTGAGGCTGTGTCTATGTAGATCACATCTCTTTGATCTCTGAAATCAGATGTGTCAAGAAATCTAATAACATGCAATTTCATTTGAAAGTTTAACCTTTTAATTAAAATTATATGAGGGTATTTTTTTATCTAAATGAAACAGTTTAATAGTAGCTATGCGTACACAGTATTGGATTGAATTGTTTTTGTAAAATCTCAACAACCGCTTTTTTAAGGACAAAGAATTTCTACGTGAAAAATTGTGTTGAGTTACAGTGTCACAATTTTGACAGAGATCGTAATAAACTACCTTAGTTCAGGGACTGAGAAATGAATGAAGGTAACACTGGTTTGTATAAACAACACACGTCGGATGTTCGTCAAAAAAGGTATGAATTTATAATGAACAACACACCTTTACCAATTCCCGAAGATACAACCATTTCACCGCCCAATCAAACAATGACGACTGCAATCGTTATCACAGATTCTCAGAGAGCAGCTGTCATTGTTCAAACATGGAGTCTGCAAAGACGTGTATAGCCAAAGACGCCAAGTGCCATTTGTTTTCTGAAGACAATAGGCACTTTGGGTGACATTATCATAGCACTTGTACATGCCGTTGGCATATAAAACAGTTCCAATACATTGCACTTTGATAAAAAAAAATATATAAAAAAATAAAAAAAAAAAAATAAAAAAAATCAACGGTTTACTGTCAGATCTTAACCGATAGCGTGATGACTGATTTTTAATGCAGCTGTTGAACACAAACATCGCATTGGTGATCTATGGCTGGACGTGTCTTTATGCCACTAAATACACGAATGCTAATAAATCTGTGTTGTTTGCTGGCGAACTTTTCACTGATATCTCCCCGATCGTATTTACCCACTACTTCAGTATCGATTTACTGCACCAGTTGGACCTGGAGTAGCACCGTGTATCTGAAAATTGTTTGCTGACTAGGTATACCTCATAAGATAAAATGGTAGACCCACAATATGGGCATTCGTCCAGGCCTAGTGTTTTTCATCCCCGCGAGACAAGTGTGGGACAATAATCTCATTCCACTATATTGGAGACTGTCAAATTCGGATTTCCTATACGCCAGAAAGTCCACTACAGCTTATTTATAGTCTTTTCACATAAAAATATTTGCATCCAGCCTTAACCTAACGGAAGTTTTCTCTTCTTGCAATGGGCGCAGTGTTCGTAGATTAAGTGTTTACTTTGTTTTTGACAGTAACATACGATAAGCTATACTTCAGCCCGAGGGTCTGTTTTCAGGATGCTGTGCGTAGGCTGTTTAGCTGCATTAATTCTTTCATTCTACAAAGGAGGCTTCACTCAAGTATTTGGCCCGTGCGTCCTGTTCTTAAAGTAATTCGTTCTGGTTCAGTACATATACATAAAATTACATACACGTGATATCAGAATCAGACTTTTGATAAACTTATCACGAAGTGCTGTCAGATTGATAAGGAATGATAGCGTACAGTTTGTATATAGAATGAAATTTCAGGACATCTGTTAGAATCCCGTAACACTGTATGTAAAACATTTGTCTCACTCGATTTGGTCGAAAAGCAGACTTTTCGAATGAATCAATAAATGGGGTGAATATTTAATAACTGATCCAAATATTTCATCACCACCATATGGGCTACGTTAAACAATGTATTCATATACAATTACTAGTACAATCAATTTCGGTATGGGAATGGTGGGGGCATAAGTTCCTAAGTTACTTGTCGAACGTTGGTGGGATAATCGGAAAAGTAAAAAATTCTGTGGTCGCTGTGAGTTCAAACCTATCTCCTGTTGCATGGCTTCCTCTCCAGTCGTACGTCGCAAGGTCTGCCAGCAACCTACGGATGGTCGTGGGTTTCCCCCGGACCCTACCTGGTTTTCTCCCACCATAATGCTGGAAGCCGTCGTAGTCGTTGGTGAAATACCCTTCAATGCGGCGTAAAACTTCAATCAAATAAATAAATAAATAAATAAATAAATGAATGTGCAAGTCTTTTATAGATGTCGCCAAAGGTCGTAGTCACAAGATCTCTCCGTTCTTACCAAATCCTGTGTAGTACTCTCCACATAGAGTCCAATGTCGTGAGTTCCCCGGGCGGTGTTGCGCTGCTGCAACCTTGCAAAGATGCCTTATCGCCTTCCGTACACTTTGCTTCCTTATACTACTTTTAGGCAAGCTTTTGTGTATGAATCAAATCATAAGACAAACAAATACAAAAAGCCAAAGCTGGGCTAAAGACATTTTTATCTAGTACAAACACAATATATCGATCAAGTACTAAATGAAGTCGACAACATAAGCCATCAATGTATAAGTACCCTGGCAGAGTAATACAGGCTATAAGGTTATCGCGTTAGCTGACACGACCGATTTACATACATGTTTGCCAGCTATGTAAATATCAGTTTTTACAGTTCTGACTGTACTTATTATACAACAAGGATATTTGAGCGATAGTCTTTTGTGTCACCACGGGTAAACCAAAGTATGTGTCAACCACATTTGTGTATAGGTCTGCACACTAGGATTAGCCTTACAGTTTTTCGATGCACTGGTACCAAACTGTATAGTCCAACATAGATCGAACGGCCAGGGCTACTCACATGCTTTATGCTTATCTGTCCTTGTGTACAGACCATAACGTCTGATACGGTATATCAACTACGATTCCTTGAAGAACGATGCAATCTCAGGCGACTGAGTGATAACGAAACTGACACAGGTAACCCTAAGAAAACCAGGTAAGAAGAGTTTCAGTTCATGAACCTGTATATCCGCAATGCACAATAAAGTGTCCGATAAATTCCGTTTTATCACAATGGATTGAAAGAAATGCTTTCACTGAAGCGCTTTGTCCTGTTATTACATGTAACAAATGCAGGAGGAACCAGAGAAACCCGAAAAAGGATTTAATTCAATATATGATATATTATAATTCATTTATTTATTTAATTGGTGTTTTACGCCGTACTCAGGAATATTTCATTTATACGACGGACCCCGGCAGTATGGTGGGAGGAAACTGGACAGTGTCCGCGAGGGAAACCCACGACCATCCGCAGGTTGCTGGCAGACCCTCCCACGTACGCCCGGAGAGGATGAATTGGACATGAACTCATAGCGACCGCATTGGTGAGTGGCACCTGGGTCCTTCTGCCCCGCTGTATTAATACAACATGCCAGTGACACTCGTGATATAAGGACTTGTCAACATGTATTGGTGTTGGTAACCGTGTATGCTGGAAAGTCTTTGTGGTGATTTCCCAGCATTGTTTACTTTCTCTAAACCGGTAATTTGGTCGGGACAGTACCTGTAAGAACAGTAACTGGACATGTTCCCATCGTTGCTGACTAATGCTTTATTAATGCCCAATTTTCCAATCGCAAAGATACAACGTTTAACTTAATGGACTGTAAACCTTCCTTTCAGATACATTAACAGTAAGCTATGAGAGAGGCGATTGGGTTAGTACTCCGTGTATATCTGATGCACTGCATTCAATTAGTTGTGTAGGAAAGTTGCCAAAAGCTTAAATGGATTTTATGGACCATATTATGCCAACACTAACAGATTCACATAAGCAATGAATGTCGTTTGCTCGTGACTCCATGTACAGTCGGTGGAACAATATGGAGTATCAAAAATTCATTTATTATTTATTATTTATTTTTGGTTGTTGCTTAACGCCACACTCAAAAGTTTGTCTCTTGTAGCGCAGCGAACGATGTTACTAGCCGACGGTGTACACCACCGACCTTAGGCAAGCTCCTGACAAACTTTGACACTTGTGACGTACAGGTATAAGTAACACCTCTCGCTCTCACACCAAAAGCAGTGAGAACAAGAGAGGATGAAAAGTGTCTTAACGCAGAGTGCAACAATGCACATTTACATTGCTGCCCACAGAATGTTGAGCTTCACAGGTTCATACGTTTTTTGTATTTTTCAGAAAACACTGGAAGACAACACACTGATAGAGATGCTTCGCGAATGCCTGAAATGGGTGTTTGTTATGTGTGTGGCAAATGTCTTTTTTCCAACTGTCTTGACCAATAAGGCAATGTTTCCTAACCCGTCACCCTATCAAATGGATTGTAACAACGCAACACTGAGCGACGCGCATGATGACATAGAAGAGGAGTTATCATTGGCCAGCAAGGTCGTGTATGGAATAATTATCTCCATAATGAACACTGTCTGCATAACAGGAAATATCTTGACTTTACTGTCCTACGCTCAAGACCGCAAACTGTGGACAGTGCACAACATTTATCTCATAAACTTAGCAGTCTCAGACTTGCTCATTGGCTGCGTCAGTATGCCATTTTACGCAGTCTACACACTCACAAGCTACAGCTGGCCTTTTGGGAGAGCTTTCTGTAAGATTTTCATGTCCATTGACTTTCTGGCATGTTTGGAATCGGTATTTGTCATAATTCTGGTGAGTTACGATCGCTGCATGTTGCTAGTACAAGGAGCTGCGTACTCGTCTAAACAGACAAAGAGGGCTGCCAAAGTTCGCATACTTTTGTCTTGGTCCGTGTCTTTCCTGGTGTATGTACCGGCCATTGTTTTCTGGGACGTGGTCCGAGGATTTAGCGCCGTGGAGGAAGGGGATTGTGACGTGGAATTTTACGAAGACTTCAGTTTCACCATGGTCACTTCCGCCATAGAGTTTTTTATTCCACTTGCCATCATCACCATTCTTAACTTCTACCTGTACACCCTTATAGTAAAGCGTTCCCGGAGAACGCCTGGTAATAATTTACCACAGAACTTCCAAGCGCAGAACAAGAAGGATCCGCTGCAAGCCTGGTACTTGAAGAACGGTATTATACAGGAGGTACACGAAACCAAGGATAATGCCAAGTACACAAATGTTCTCAAACGAGAAAGAAAAGCCGCGCGTTCTTTAGCCGTTCTGGTGAGTGTGTTCACAGCATGCTGGATGCCGTATACCATGTGCACTGTGATCATAGCTTTCTGTGAACAATGTGTCCACAAAGACCTTTACGAGGCCTTCAACTGGCTGCTCTGGGCAAACTCTGTCCTAAACCCTTTCCTTTACGCCCTCACCATCAAGCAGTTCCGCCAGAACTATTTCCGTATTTTAAGACTTGACAGACTGCGCAAGTCAAATAAAGGTAAAATTACCTCTGGAAAAAACGACTCACTTGAGTCTACCTCATTAAATAAGAGCGGTTCAGTAACAAAGGTTTGAGCTGAACAAATACTGGAATAAAATTGTGTCACTCCTATTATAGTATGTAAATCTGCCATCATTATGATATTTCGTGAAGAAAACAAAGGGGAGGAAATGGACATTTTCGTTGTCTGCATTGTTTTTGTTTATTTTTTATCATATACATGTAAAGAGGTTCGTATACACTCTAACTGAACACCAGACTGCAAACCTTTACGGAGCTGAAGAGATGGGACTGACCTCACAGTGTCAGTGGGCTTTTTTCGCTTCGCTACAGGCGAGCCTTAGACTGAACCCAACACGATAACTTGATCGATGCAGGTCAAGACTAACCTTTGCTGGGGGTCATCTAATGAAATCTCTCAGCACACACCTTGAGCTACATACTGTTTTGTACACTTAAGACGAGCATTGTGATTACATGGTAACGATAGACCCTCGACACTCTGATACTTCACTGATGGGAATGCGTTGTATGTATTAGAAATGAACTCGAATTAGTCTTCACAGATTTCAAAGAGAGCGAGAATGCGTAACACTGGGACGATGACAAGAGTTACACCAGCTAGAAGCGTTACTAAATTGCAGGCCCGTTTAGGTATATATGAGAAATTTCGGTAGCCAAGAACTACGAGAGATCGTTCCCGTCCAAGTGTGCCGGAATCCATGGAGACCTGAAATGATCTCCAATAACTCGGCCTGAAATGCCAACCAGGATTATGGTCAACGCACGTTCGTCCTTCCCAGTAGTCACAGTCGGCATCGTCTTATTCATGTTACTGTTTTTTAAATGTGAATGACTGATTATGGCTTAACGCCACATTGGTAATGTTTTGGCCATATCGTGGCGAGTGCTCAATGTGACACAAATACGATATCTTGAGTTAGTCTAGACTAATGATATCTAGTAAAATGCAGTTGATATCACCACAATTTTTGGCAAATATTTCTGCTTAAGCCTTGGTGCTAGGGTGCTTGTAAGTTGTTACCATTCAGACATTTTCAGGAACAGTTAGAACACCCTACCTGAGGTAAAGGGACAATAGGCCGGATTTCACCGTTAACGTGTGACCATTCGCCAACTATCATGTAACCCCGCTGTAAATTGTTGCCGACAACTCACTGGACAGAACAACACAGGTACAGATCTGTAAAAAGTGTTTTGGTTACAGTCCAAACATGAAAATTGAACGTTACATCACTGAATTGAATTTTTTAACTAGATTTACATTTACACACATTTTGAACATTATCCACTTACAGCAGCAGTTTGAACTATACAACCACTGTCATGAAAAACTACATGTCATCACGTTCGGCTCGTGATCATATACAGGGTGGACTTCTCGTTGTGTTTACGTGAACCTTAATTTCCTTCACATCCGCCCAACTAACATTAAACTCTGCTAACTCTGGTTGCGCAAACAAAATTACTAATTATGCAAACAGCATCTCAGTACATTACAGTGCAAGTAAATGTGCGTCACCACTGAAAAGTTCGCGCCAATAACTTTAAGATTACAGACATGGCTCCGCTATCACTACAAAACTTATTTTGCAGAATTGCCCTGATTACAACGGCAAACAACATATCGTTGAATACACCATTTATGAATATTGTGAAACATGGTCTATCACATCAACATACCTGTAAAAAGGTTTATTAAAGACATAAACCCGACGGGTGACACCACTTCCTCCGTCTCGGACTCACGCGTTTTGGTTACAGTCAAAACACGAACCCGCTCCAGCTTCATGATAATGTCTCAAAATACGAAAATCAGACTTTCGCTCGTAACAATTTCTTTGAAAAGTATAAATAAAAATAAATAAATAAAAAGAAAGGAAAAAAAAAAAAAAAAACAAGAAACCCATACGTACAGGGTACCAGCATTTAGACAGAACGGTATTATCCAGTGACATATGTTGGATTGTCAACAACATATTTCAATCACACTGTCGTCGTTGCTCTGGTTTTATTCTCTGTGCTGTAGTGTTTGATTTAAGGTGTTTTATGTTCCGTCAAACTGTGAATGGTTTTCCGATAATAACAATATATACCCTGATTCAGTCTGATTGGATTGTTATTGTCAAATCACAGGCATATAATAGAATTTTGGTGCTGTGTTACTTGAAGTCATTAAGCAGTCATTCTGGTAAATTCTCATTTACCATTTAAGGCTGACACTTACTTTGTCTTGGACAGTTTTCAAGAAGATGTATGCACTCTTTCAAATGTTAATTTGAAATCATATTTTTATGGCTTTATGTTTCATGCATTTCAGTATATTTCTTGTCCTACTTCCGGTACAAAGGTCTTTGCCGGTCATCTGACCAATGAGATTGCCAGTTCGAATCCCGGCCTAACTGAAGAAGTTGCGACTCGGCGCTTTGTGTTCATTTACATGTATTTGATTGGTGTTTACGTCGTACTCAAATGTATATCACTTATACGACGACGGCCAATATTATGGTGGGAGGAAACCGGGCAGGGCCCATCGGAAACCCGCGACCATCCGCCGGTTGCTGGCTGACCTTCCCACGTTCGGCCGGAGAGGAAACCAGCATGAGCTGGATTTGAACTCACAGCCAAGGCACTGCATGATGAGAGGCCCCTGGGTCATTGCGCTGTACTAATTCCTCGGCCACGGAGCCGCCCACCCCAGGCGTACCATATGTTTACGTTCAGAATATGAGTTACGCTTAAATGACCTAAAATTTCATCCATAACTAATTTACTCACTTGCCCTTATACTGAGTCCTGTTGATATTACAAGGCTGATTTGAGGTTTGTTTGGATGGTAAGGAATTATCGTACAGGAAAATTGTAAGCTTCATCTGTAAAATTGTATTTTATGAACATTTATTTGCCTTAAAATGTACTTTTATGGGTGAAATTTCTAGGTCATTTACTGTATAAGTTAATGCCCATTATGAGCGCCAGGCAGGATCTGGGGATCTTTAATATTCTGTCCATATTTACCAAGTGCGTTTGATCTTCAAATTTAACCTACCTGTACAGAGTAAGGGCGAAACAAAAGCGGGTATGTATAGACATCAGCATAAGGGCTTTGATCGCACAACTGAAATGTATATTAAAACTCCAGGTCCAGGTACAAGATGTCTGTAGGCATTATACTTTTATGCCATATGAAGGTACTTTGCTCACAAAGAATGGAATAAAAAGATTTGTAGCAGCCGTGTAAATGACAGACTTGAGTTTCCTGAGAAGCCCTGGTACGAGGTCCCAATAATTCCAGGGAAGAACGCGAAGTAGGACCCTCCGTGACTTCCGGAAAGTCAACAGGTAATTAGGTTACAGTGTACAAAAATTCTTTAGAAGGTGGGGGAGAATACAACAACGCTGAAAACATGCAGCAAGGTGAATGATATCAAAGTATCTGGGAAAATCAATATTATGTATATTTATAGTCCTAGTACGAATTTTAGTTTAGAACTCAAGTTAAAGATTATGGCTACAAATGGGTTAACAAAGGACAAAACGAATCAGCCTACGTTAAACTCAAATCATGCAAACCAACCAGGACAAATCAGGTCTCATCAGCGTCACTATTACTTCATTATTGCACCTATCTTGGTTTCATGTTGATTCGATTAGCCATGATTGTATGATTGACAATAATATGTTTACATGTTTATAACCATTCAAAATGTCATCTTAAAGTCTGTTCAACATGCTTATAACTGAAGTACGATTTAAGTACAGTGGCATTGTTTGTCCCACAGACTGAACAGTAGCCTAACGTTGTTGTGTGCTGAACACAAGCACGATCTATACAGCAAAGTAATGGAAAAACTCTGTATGAACTAATTGCAGTGTGAATCACACTGCATACTGCATTTGCTCGGCTTAATGTTGCTTTGCTTAACTCCGTTTTGTGCGTTACCCTAAAAGGACTATAATTGGTCAGATAGAGAAAGGTGGCTCATTGTAAATAAATAAGGCAAACAATGTACTGACATGAAGAAATCGATGAAAACGCCGTCAGTTTAGAAACAAATGTGTTTGGTACTATAAACTAGTAATCATTTAGAAATATCGTGTTCATAAAAGAGCTTGGCCTTTGAGTGCCTCGCCTAAATTTAACTTTCACCATTCAGATACGCGGACATTCTTTTGTTTGCATAGTGTTAGCTTTCCCTGTCCAGGCACATTAACATTCAACTGTTTGCATAGTTTTAGCCTACAATGACCAGATCTTAGTGCGTTGTCGAAGGCGGATAGTTTATTGTTGACCCTCCACCCTTAAAGCTTAACACCATTGTACAAATTATGTGGAGCATGACGTTAAACAACAATCATTTGAATAAATCAGTCAATGTCCACATAGACTGATATTTAATTGTTTCTGTAGTTTTAGACTTTAGTGCCCAGGTTTACTGATATTGAACTTTTTGGGTCATGTTAGAAGTCAATGTTCGAATTTACTGGTGTTAAAATAATTGCTGTTAGTTTTGGTGTTAGACATCCATATACACTTTAATTCAATTATTTCTGTAAATTAGCCACTAAAGGGTTTAGATACACCGGAACTCGTTGTTGTTTGCATACAATGATATTCAACTGGTTGCGTAGTTTTAGACTACAATGTCCAGATACAATGATATTCGCCTGTTAGAATTGTTTTGGACTTCAAGGTACACTAATGTTCAAATGTTTACGTAGTTTCAGCCTCAAATATCCAGGTACACTATAATGCTCAAGTGTTTCAGCTGCTTTAGGCCCCAGTGTCCAGGTACACTATAATGCTCAAATGTTTGAGTTGCTTTAGGCCCCAAGTATATTATAATACTTAACTGTTTCAGTTGCTTTAGGCTTCAATGTCCAGATACACTGATGTCCAACTATTTGGGTCATTTTAGCCCTCCATGTTCAGATACGCTTGTCCTAAAATAGTATGTGCGTATGGTACTGGCCTCAAATATCCGGGTACACATTAATTCAGGTTTTTTAAAAAAAATGCTTTTTCAGATTAAAAATCTTCCACAGCACAAAGAATGTTTTATGGGACATTTATTTTTATTCTGTAGATTTTTTTATCAGTACAGATTACCATTATCGTTTTATGATGAGATTCTTGTAGGACTCTCTAAAATTGGATTTAACTGTATTATTATCTTTTTCGTCTCATCGTCTCTTGAGTTCATTGTAGGGAGCTTATGCCCTATGTGTAACATTACATAGAGTCGAGCGACAAGGTATGATAAACGCATTTGTCTTTAATTATTTAATTTTATTTAATTAGTTTCTTCATTTCATGGAACATGACGTACAAAGCTAGAACAAGACAAGTGATCATTCGTGACCACTGTGTCTAGGCTCCAGTCAAATCGCTGTACTGCTGAGCTCGGGGAGCCATCTCGGCGACGGGAGCTTTGAAGCCGTTAGAGTTGTAACCCTATAGCTTTTTTCTGATTTGTAAGGCAGATCTCTATGAACATTTTGTTTACGCAATGCTGTAAAACCACGGGATATCTAAGATAATAAAAAATAGAGCGTCTATTTCATTGAAAAAGTTGACTTTGAGGCCCCTGTATGAATTACTAAATGATTGATGGTGCCATTTAGTCGTTAGGTACATGGCTTGACACTTAAGGAGAATTTCTTACGTACAATGACAAAGACCGTTCTTGTTCACATGACGAAAGTCGTACCGTGACAAAGATCGTTCATGTTCTTGCGACAAAAGTCGTACCATGAAAAAGAACGTCCATGTTCATATGACAAAAGTCGAACCATGACAAAGACCGTTCATGTTCACATGACAAAAGTCGCACCATCACAAAAGAGGATACATTTTCACACGGAAACGGTTGTACAATGACCAAACCCTCCTAGAGGAGCATATTTTTCATAAAAGGTAAGTTTGTCGTATACTGATATTATATTTATTTAATGATTTTGTTTGAGGAAAATACATTCAGTTTGGCGGTGTTCGGGTAAGCTGAGGCCGAAGATTTCATATGGATTGGTGTCAGTGTGTATAATTTGAAGTCAATCACTGCTGCTTTACTTTTCTTAATGCTGTCCTGAAACCGAACAACTTTAGATACTCACCACAAGGAAATGTTTAATGCATTTAAGTATTTTCTGAATGTCTATTACGATGATATCATACTTGTTTGTGTCATATATGTACAATGGTCTCCACGATCAAAGGACTTCTCCCTTTTCAATATTTACTGAGATAATATTTGGCTGTTTTGTACCCTCCCTTTTGTAGTATTTTAGCCAGTACTGATGTCATAATATATCAGCATCCCTGTCTGGATCTAGTTTTTGTATCAATACACATTTCATTTGATGATAATTTCAATTCAGTAATTGCAGCTTAATAAACTCCTCGTTCACTTGGATGACCTTTTCGATCAACGCACATGTTATATAATTATATATTAATGCAAATAATCTAGGAACTGTGTGGCATTTTAGTCATAGGTGCTTGTGCTTTCATACAAATGTTATCTAGGAGTCTCGGTATGAAATGTACGATGATGTTTGCAAACGTATGTAAGGAATACTTGACATGGGAGATTTGCGTAGTGGGTGTTAGAAATCATCAACTACTATCGTATATTTCTCCATTTTCTTGAAATCGAAACTTTATCATTAAATAAATGAAGTCCAATTTCTTAAGGAAGAGTATTTTTGCCACAGCTTAATTCGGAACACCCATCATCTCTATGCCTTATGTCATATATAGGTGATAACTATTCCAAAGAATTGTGTACATTGTGGCTCTAAAACGCTACCATGACGCCCCGGCGGTCTCTAAACTATACTAAATATATAATTTTCACCATGTATATGGAGCATTCAACGAATAATGATTCAAGGGCAACATTGCCATCAAAGGGAGACAATTCATTCCTGGGCGTACATTTGCTCAGTTATTGATGTACCTACAGTATCACAGCACCAACATTCCGGTAGGCACGAAAGAACCCTTTGACAAGTACCGTAAGAAAATTACAGGTCCAACCAGTCTACATATATACCAACCAGTCTACAGATATACCAACCAGTCTACAGATATACCAACGGCTGAGAAATCTAGATCTGGATCAGGTATATATATTTAAATTACATTCGTCTTTTTCCTCGGTTATAAAAGACTACTTTCTACTCAGACAAAACAGTTTCTTTTCCGTTTCTCGCGGCCAGGATTCTTTTATTCATTTAAAGAAGGTGTTTTTGTCATCAAGTTACCGTTGGTAAGAACTGAAATAAATTCAATCTATTTACTAGACTTTTTTGACGAAATAAAGCCTTCTAGTCATTCTTACCATAAACCCATATGGTAATCTGCCATCGAGTGGAACAAAATCACATAAAAACGAAAATTATCCTTTGCGGGGAGATAATACGTCTTCATAACTGGGTAAACATTCTTTTCACGTAGCTTGTTATTCCTTACAACAAACTACTATCTGATAAGAATCACATAGGTACCACAGGGAAAATTCTCATTAGTTATTGTAATTAGAACAATTCACCGGATATTCTTTTTGTTTACCACTTTTTCCCTCAAAATCGATCAATCGTCTTAATTATAAAGGATAATACATTGTACATTATCCGTCCAGAACCGGTTTCTAAAAGATAAAGGTCGTAAGTTCAGACTGAAAGAACAAACAACAGGAGAAACAAGATGACAATGAATCAATATGTGATGTTTATAAATCTGAATTACTCTTCAGAAGAACTCCTTTATCACCCTGCCCTTGCCTTTTACTCATATATATATATATATATATATATATGTCTGCCCCGAAAATAATCTTTGGAAAACTTTTCGAGATTTAGTATGTAAAACACCGGTCTTCCGAGCATAGGCCAAATATAACTTCATTCTGAAAATCGAAAGCTGTTGAGATCATTTACAATCTCTGCACCTTAATTATATTTATTTTGCAGAAGAAAGCTCGATTTGGACATCGGTGGTCGGCATCACAGGTGGAGGAAATTGTGGCAGAGAAAACCAGAGGCCTGGGGCAGGTTAACTGACAATCATTCTCGCTTTAATACACAACCGACTTAACACAGCGTTTTCTTCAAACTATGTTTCAGCCCAAAGATATATGCGTATTTGCCTAAGAAAAAATGAACGAACGATTCTGTGCTTGGTTCAAACATATATGCGTCTTTGGCTAAGAAAAAATGACTGAACGATCCTGGTTTATGATACAATCATATAGCATTTCAACCATAACGTGGCGAACTCTAACATTTTTTTCGCGACAGACACCCTAGAGCGTTGGGCCAAATACATGTCCGACAACCCCAGACCCCCTTCCTCCACCCTCCACATATCAGTAAGTAGCCAGCTGTTCAGATGTAGATCGTCATCAGAATCCATACGGACCCGTTTCATGACTACTATTTACATACACACATCGCGTCTTGATTTCAGAAACCCCGCGGGTACTGAGAAGTCAGTGTAGTCTAAGCAAATGGGTGAAACCTGGCATAGTGTGCAAAATGGTGACGTAGTCAGTGCAACAAGGGATTCCTTTTCCTCGCTGAGAAAAAAGCCAAATCATTGAGTCCATTTCTTTGTTTTGTTTCAGACAGCTTCAGTTTCATTCTCTGTCAGCCCCAGTTCAACACGATCACTGATAGCAGTTAACCTCCTTCTGTGTGTGATTTCACTTGCATAGCTCAGTGACATATACAGCCCGGCATCGGTAGGTAACTTTTTTTCTGTTATCATGTGTTGTCTGAGTTTTGTTTGAGTTCCTTACATGATTCTGAACGAGGAGGAGATAAAACTGCTGTTGTTGAACATGATTTACGGCTTCAGTAAGACTTGAACTTTGAGTAATTCTAGAGCATTGACGTCTAATAAATTGCAGTCAGCATCATCTCACCTTGGTTTAAACTCGATTCTGCTCATGCTATAGTGCAAGGGGGTGTCGGTGGCTATTATTTAAGCATTTTCAGGAAAAGATAGAATAAAGCCCCAGTTGAGATAATAAGAGTCACTGTTTACGCGTGGCCATTCTCCAGCTATTGCACTGTCGCCATTGTTTTGCTTTTTACTCTCAGTTATGTATTTTTTAATACTGGATTCACAGGCCTCCACAGGATAAAACCCTCCTGACTAAAGGCCGTAGCCGAACCGGTAGAAGCACCCCGTGCACTACCGTCGTCAAAGCGTTGGTGGACTCTTGGCGGTCTTCCAGCAAAAAAGAACGTTTTTGGAGAGGCCGAAGTGTATGTGTGCAGTTTGTCATATTGTCTGAAAGCCGATTGCCTGACAATTAAGATACTGAGGATCAATGCTCCATATTTCCCCAACATTTTCTAGACCTATAGGCGGCGCTCCATAATCCGTAGCCTTTCGCTGATGAAATCCCAAAGGGTATCACTCATGGTATTCAGTCTGGAAGTTCACATTCCATTGCATTTGCGATCTATCGACAGGCCCATATATAATTCTTTACTCCCACCGGAAGACAATTTAATATGTCGCTACGTTTTCCGGCAAAGCGAACAGGACCTATTCAGCAGGAAACTTGTTTGGCAAGTTTAACACAGTAATAAATTTTTAACCATCTCCATAAAGGTTTAATCACAATACAAGCCATGAAAGATGAAGAAGTTTTCCTTTTGCCATCTTCAAACAGTACACAAATCAGTAATGGCTCTTTCAGATAAAACTTTTGTTTCAAGCACTTAATAGTATAGACTTCTAATATATTTTTTGATAGCAAATATATGAGTTTATCGAAACGTAATATAAATTTCCTAAGTAACAAGTAAAAGTTTCGGCATTGAAGGTAAAAGCAAAATGTAGGGGGTACGTTGTCCTCAAACAATTCACATTGATTAACTTTCATCTCACATATCTCCTCCGATCCCTGTTATATAGATTATCCCATTCTTATCGTCTACTTCAACCGATGCACATCGTCAGCATTATCCCATTTTTATCACCTCTCTCATCCGTTGCACATCGTCTTAATGATCATCCCACCCTTGCTATCTACATCATTTTGTCCGTATGTTGTATGTCATTCGATTCATATCGCCCAAATCATCTCATACCTACCGTCGCCTTTATCCAAACCACATCACCTATATCATCCTATTCATGTGTGACAGATAGTAAACCGCCACAGGGGACAGCGGTTATACACTGAACCAAGAGTACAACTATGGAGACAGAGACAAAATTCCTAAGAATTAGAGCACATGAACGTGATCATGGCAGGAGTGATGACATTACACAGGTAAATATCCCGCTGGGAATCAATAGATGTCTTGCTTCCGCTATCATACAAACAGACCTTGTTGGGACTTCATGTCCGAGAGTGCACACTGGATTGTCTACTCTATTCTGGCCTGTTCAGACCCATTCGCCAAACATTGTTTGGAGTTAAATTATTAATGTGGCTTTTGTTATGTGACTGAAGCAGACGTTGATTAAGGGATGCATTTTCTTGTAGGTTTTTCCACAAAAATAAGAGAAAGAAGAGAGTGACATGTGCTATTACACAATGAAAAGGATGTTTGGTGATATCCAATAAAACCAGTTAAATATGTTTTCGTATTTCTCTAATTTTTTTCAGTAAAGTTAAAAATGTTTCATTTTGACATTAATTATTCCATGCCACGTACATTTGAATTAAAGCTTTCGGAAAATATTTGCACATGCCAAGTTTCATGCAAAAAATTTAATTTGATCGTGTCGTCAACTCAGACATTTTATCTTACGACGAAAAATTCTATTGTTTTAATTTGTCGATAAACTGTATTTTAAGCTTGCATATTTACAGAAACGCTCAGAAATTTATGAAATGAGAAAACCTAATAATTGCGGTGAACGGAAAATGTGGAACTGATTTGACAGGCCTAAATGTACATAAGAGTTAAGAATCAATCTATTGATTTTTACCATACAAGAAAAGCTTTCAGCAACTAGCGGATCGAAACTAACAGACGAATCATGCCTTGTAAAGGTGGATTTAAACACTCTCCATTATAAATTATTAAACACCCCTAGTATGAGCGTTTATAGCATTTTGTTGTTCAAGGTCTAATATGTAGCCATCTCTGAAGGTCACAGTTAATGTATGCAAACAGGCATTGTGTAAGATGTTACGTTACCTTCGACACATCACAATCTCTCTGTTCAGAACAACGGTATCGAAGGCAACTTTCATCCGCTTGGGTTGATTGACAGACAGGTGCCTGGTAGCCCGTACTGCAGTCAGTTCCCACAAATTTATATTCTAAATCGATAACACGGAGTTATAATATGTTATAATATTGGCGGAACCATTACAGTTTATGCATACAAACTGGCGCGAAGAATTGTGATATCACAGAGTCAGATACAAACAATAAAATGAGGCAATAGTGACCATATACAACAGGTAAAGGCATCCATGCGTACAGGAGGCGAGATGGGATAGTAGTTGATTGTGACATGCCGACAATCTGAGTGCAACGGAGTACAGAACGCAGCTACATAGACTCGTCATATGATACTGCTTACTGGGGCGTCGACGGCGAACCTTATTAATCTCCTGCCAAGTATGAATACAGAGAAAGATGATAGTATGATTCTGCGAAGATTTCGAAGGAATACACAGTGATGATACTATAGCATTTATTATCCTAAACATGAACAAGGAAACAATTTTGAACTTGAGCATGATGATATGAACAAATGTGATCTTCAGCACAAGAATTCAAACAAATGTGATCTTCAGCACAAGAATTCAAACAAATGTGATCTTCAGCACAAGAATTCAAACAAATGTGATCTTCAGCACAAGAATTCAAACAAATATGATCTTCAGCACAAGAATTCAAACAAATGTGATCTTCAGCACAAGAATTCAAACAAATGTGATCTTCAGCACAAGAATTCAAACAAATATGATCTTCAGCACAAGAATTCAAACAAATGTGATCTTCAGCATGAGGATAAACATGCACAATTTCGACGGTGAGGATCAGAGAGGCTTCCATGAC
The DNA here is from genome assembly GCA_016165875.1 of Acanthopleura granulata. Classification (NCBI taxonomy): domain Eukaryota; kingdom Metazoa; phylum Mollusca; class Polyplacophora; order Chitonida; family Chitonidae; genus Acanthopleura; species Acanthopleura granulata. The sequence continues at coordinate 499,573 of JABBOT010000008.1, forward strand.
AACCATATAAGTGGGAGAGGGATGAAATGGACAATGTCAAGAAGTTAATGTTTACGCTTCGTGTATACCATCTAGGCATGTTACATGTGACACACACTCCCTTGTAGTACAAACTGCTCTGTGACGGAAAGCCTTGCCCCCAAAAATAACGAATGAAAATGCGTGTTTGAATGAGAAAGTAACTCAGCCAATGGTTGTTAGCTTCTCTCCGGTCCTCGGACGGTCCTAGAGGGGGATGATTAAAGGGATGTGTTAAAGGAAAGAATTACTGATGTTCAATATATGACAACAAAACTCGATCAGTTTGATTTGTTTTTAGACCAAAGCATTCCTTCTGATGGGACAGAGCATTGCCCTATCTCAGCTACAATGTGGCATCGTGATCACTTGTTGATTTACGGTTCTGACATGTGGCCTGGATAAATATGACTGTTTGGTTGCAAGAGTCATTAATATCACTAAGCAAACTACTTTACAACAATTTCCGTGAAAAAGATGGACGTGTGTATGTGAAGGTAAGGATTTTGCTCCCCCCTTTCTCTGGTTTCCGAATACGGAATTTCCTTTTTAACCGAGAAAATGTAAGTTATCTTTTTGACGCATCCTCGCCGTGGTCATTTTTAGCGATGCATTGCCCATGGCGATTATGGCCCTGAAGACTTTTCCAAATGATGAATTTCCTGTAACGAGACACAGTGGAACATTGTACGCTTATCAAACGTTAACCTCACAAAGATGGCTGCCAGTATACAAGAGATCATTCTACAGCATAGGACCTACATGCCGTGAATCCGACGATTGTTGAATTGTTGACAATGAGTGGCATCGGACGGAAATGCAAGTATTGGAGACAAACAAATGATTATGCTTTGTGAAGGTTATTTCTCAGGAGAGAGAGAAGACCGGATATGGATCGCTTCTAATGTAGCTTAAGCTGTGGTTTGGTCAAGTCGGCCTCATTCTCTTCAAACCTCATCGATGTACAAAGCTAGCAGAAAGCTATGAGGCTCTTTCCGCAAGACGTACATGTAACAACAGTTCTCTGGCGTGTTGGGAGGTTGAGCTATACCAGTCCTGGAGATCAAAGGTCAGAGTACACAACTGCAAATCAGGTAAATGTACTATGCTTGCATATGGCTTGAAATTTTAGACAATGTCAAAGAAAATAAATATAACATTGCACCGTGCTATAATTGCAATGCTGTGGTGATGAAGTGTTTCGCATATCTCACCATGGAGTGTCAAAATGTTTAACACGCTTTCGGGAAAATAAAATAATAATCTACTAGTACAAAATTTGCTGTTGCGTAGGCTTGTAATGTACCAAGGAGAGCATACACCAATACGGTGCAGAGGAGTTGGGCTGTAGCTGAGAGATCCGCATTCGTTTAGTGAGTCACAATTCACAAACTCATCTAAACAAGATCATTCATTTTGTCTGAGCACGCTGAACCCAACATAACCACGAGCCACCAGGTTTGAACGATTTATTGCCCAACAGGTTTGTCTCTACTTTGCCAATTTACCTAACCAACTGATAAATAGAACCTTTTATAAGATGACCTTTAAGGATCAACAAATCATTATACAGAATTTAAAATTGCCTAGTGCCACACTGTAGCACAGCATCTAACAATGGCGACTTTCGTCCTCGTATTGATTTATTGCACTACAGCAATTATAATCAATTTTTATTGGCTGATAAAAATGTTACCCAAAAAAGCTGCGGGTTAATATAATGTAGGTCTCATAAGCAACAGATGGGAATGTCATAGCATAGAATTTGGCAAAACCGTCCCGGTTTATTTGTTTGTTTCTTTTTATTTATTTTTTGGTCAAATAAACCAGGGACTTCATTGAACAGTCTGGGAATAAAATGTTGAAGTTGATACGCCACGCAATGTATGGCTACTTTCTAAGCTTACGTCCGCTGAACGGCCGGCCAGTCAAGTAGCCAGGCAAACAAAGGCACGACATGACAGACCAGACGACTGGTATGAACCTCTTGGTTTAATTCTCAGGTGCACAGAAGCAAGTCTCTCGTTGCACTTTCCTTTGTTTAGCTATTATTAAGAGGATATTCTCGCCGTTAGCAACATATATTGCCATTCAAACAAGGCTTGCATCTACAAATGAGGTTTACAAGGTACAAATTTGATCAACTGACATTAGATTTAATCTACCGAAACACCTGCGGTGTACTTTCCGCCAAAGCAGTGTAGTTTGTTGTTCATTCCTGCCTTTGAGATGGCGTTTTGTGAACAAACTGGAAACCTATTACTTATTCATTGAGATGAACGATGGTTACTTCAGCTCTCCTCACGAAATGGCTGGTATGAACCTCTTGGTTTAATTCTCAGGTGCACAGAAGCAAGTCTCTCGTTGCACTTTCCTTTGTTTAGCTATTATTAAGAGGATATTCTCGCCGTTAGCAACATATATTGCCATTCAAACAAGGCTTGCATCTACAAATGAGGTTTACAAGGTACAAATTTGATCAACTGACATTAGATTTAATCTACCGAAACACCTGCGGTGTACTTTCCGCCAAAGCAGTGTAGTTTGTTGTTCATTCCTGCCTTTGAGATGGCGTTTTGTGAACAAACTGGAAACCTATTACTTATTCATTGAGATGAACGATGGTTACTTCAGCTCTCCTCACGAAATGGCTGAAATTGGAATGGAATCTTTACGATTTCGGAGGATGCGATTTTGATACAATAAAAGTTATTGATACTAATAAAGCGGTGGATCCAGATCTTTTCAGTCATTAGATGTTAAGAGGTGCGGCGGCTTTCATCAGTAAACCTCTTTCGCTTCTTTTTAACATCTCTCTCAGAGTACTGTTCCATTAGCATGGAAAACTTCGAATATACTGCCCATCTTCAAAAAAGATAATGGGCATCTTCTGCCCAACTACAGACCAATCGCCCTAATCAGGTGTATCGCTAAAATATTTAAGCGTATTTTCTTTAAAAATTTATATGATCGTTTCACGTCCTATAACCTATTTTATAAGTGCCAATCTGGATTTCTTCATGGACATTCAACAACTTTCCAGCTGATTGAAACGTACCACAACCTTTGTAAAACTCTTGATGAAGGCGATACCTGGTGTATGGCTTTTGTGGGCATCTCTAAAGCTTTCGACACTTTATGGCATCGAGGCTTACTCTTTAAACTAAAACTATACGGAATTGGTGATGATCTGTTCAAGTGGTTCATTAGTTACTTGTTCGAGGGGCAGCAATGCGTCGTTGTTAGCCAATGTGCCTCTTCTCCTAAAAGTGCTAGTGCAGGTCTCCCAACATCTCTGTACTTCGGCCTCACCTCTTTCTTTTGTATATAAATTATCTTCCTGAAAATATTATAAGTGTTGTAAGACTCTTTGCGGACGACACTTCTTTGTAGTGTTCGTTCCCTAATACCACTGAAACTGAAGTAGTAGTATACTGAACCATGATCTCCAAGCCCTGTCTGATTGGTCAAAACAATGGCTTCTGAATTCCAATGTACATTAAACCATTGGCTGGCTGAAACTAACATGTCCTTGACAATAGAGGTCGCGTGCTTGAATCCAGCTCTTTTTGTTTCGGTTGCCTCTGAAAGGCGGGAGACTTGCCGAGTTTCCTCCATTAAATCAAGTAAATAAATGAATTAGTCATAAGACATATAGCATTTCAGTAGCGTTTGAAATGATACCTTTCCATCTCTAAATACCTTTCGTGTTACTGTCACCTTAGATACAACTGTTTGTATTTATTTCACAAAGTATGATAAGTATGTTGTATCAAACTGTACATATCGACAAATTTTACAATTGTGCTGCAAAATTTACAGGAGTTTTAGGCACTATGTCTCTTTTGCTATATAAGTACCAGCATCGCGATTTCTGAGCTACGCACGGTGTAGCAGCGCTGTATTCAGACACACTGCGAGAAGAAAAGAGGAGTTCCCTTGGGCAGGTATGCGTATTCTACGACAGCCCGAGATTGTACAGATCTTACTCATGGGATAACAATTGCATAAACAAACCTGTAATACATTAACCCTTACATGTAGTTTCCTTTTATTCATTTATTATCTCATATAAGCCACCAATAAAGGCGAAGTAGCTCTGCCTCTCAGGTATAAAGAGTACCTTCAGAAAAAAGTTGATTTTGATTTATTACATACATATAAGCTGAGTTAAATATTAACCAAGATGATTGACTAAATATCAGACTATGCTGGAAATGAAAAAGAATATCATTTGTTCCAAATACGAATAAATCTACGTAGGGTAGCAATTTCTTATTCTCCAGACGTAACCCTAATGTGATACATTATTTTGATGAGCAGTTTAAATATTCAGGTAAGACATATATGATTAGGGTTGAGGTACAAGTTTGCCTTGTGTTACAACACAACTCACACCGACTGCATGGTGCTGGCTGCATTTGAGCCATTGTCCTTGTCTTACAACACAACTCACACCGACTGCATGGTGCTGTCTGCATCTGAGCCATTGTCCTAGAAATATTTGAAGATCACAGGAAGAAACGGATTCTTGAGTATTCAGTGTAAGTTTTCGAACTGATTTATTTATTTGATTTCTTTGATAGGTATTTGACTTCAAAATTTAAGAATTTTTCACTCATACGACGCCAGTCAGGTTTGTCGGTGAAGAGAAACAGAGCGCTCGGATAAAAAAATCGACCTTCGTCAGGTGTCTGGTACATGTCTTGATTTTAATTAAAGACGTGACCAAAACAGCGAAAGTTTGATACGAAGACGTGACCACATTGACTGGCCAAGGGGTAGGAACAACAAGCCAGTGTTTTACATATGTAATTTATATAGGCCAGGTTTTCAGATTGTACACGTATTTGTAAGGCGTTTAATTCTTTGTACTGGAACACATTATTGCAAGGAATGTGTTAATACATCAACCTAATTAATATTGACTTTACAGCATGGTATTTTTAATTTCATTAGTCCTGTCGTAGTCGCTTGTTGGACTTTTTCCTCGAGCTAGCCAGTTTTATTCACCTACATTGCTTTGTCCAAGTCATAAATGCAACGTTAGTTTAAATAATTACACCGCTGTTGGCCTACATCAGAAATGCCCCGTGTTGAAAAGAGTACCTCAACAGGACACACCCTTTTGTTTATGTACCCGATACATGTTATATTGTCGTCTGCGACATAAATATACTCTGTGGCTTCATTAAATATGGACAGCATTTGTGCTGTTCGCAGTCGTCGTTAGGTAATGTGTACAATAGGTGTGATTTCCAGCACTAAACAGAAAATACAGTATATTACTTAATAGTGATTGGTATTTACTGTTACATTCCACTGTAATGCTAAGTACTTTATTTAGAGATAGCCATTCAGTTCTTATGACTACACTATAGACGTATGTTCGAGTCTCAGTGGAAAAAGTATTTTCAGTAGTTTAAAATAACTCAGGGCTGACTATGACGTCTTTTTTCAGTACCTGTCTTTTGTACGTAAATGATTTTACATAAGCGTTTATTAGATTTTAAGAAAATAGCATTCACGTAAAACTTTGGTGGGTGTGTATATATGCATGTGCACGAGAATCTCAAACGGTAGTCATTATACCGCTTTGCATATTATCTGCGACAAAAAGCATCCAGAAGATGAGACATAATACAAAAAGTTTAAAATTCCACACCCGTCCACCTTGACCAAAGTGGTCAAACACAAGCAAACTCTTCCAAGTCCTTCTGTACAAGTTGGTGGCACTTTTTAGCGTTCACATTGTTTTATAACTGTGCTTCCTTCCCATTGTCCAACTTCCCAACTTACAAAGAAAGTAAAGACTCTTGGCTCAGCTTACACGGAGTCATGGTCATGGAGTTAACGTTAGCTACAGATTATAAGCTAACATTATCTACGAACCCGTAGGGTTTTGCTATAGCCCATATCGTCTTTGCGCAATGCTTTTGCGCTGTAGTCCTAGTCAATCGTGGTGTAACCGAAATACTGTATTGATATTTTTAGTACTATTTATGAACACGTTTGATGTTCGGTGAAACTGATAGCTGTTCTTTGAGACATCTTATCCCTTGATTCATCTTATCACTCATTCATCAGTGGATTAAGATTGTCGCTTTGTGCATGGCTTATTTGAATCGCCCGGATGTATCCTTGTTGGCCGCGTGCTACTTTTCTTTATGTATAAACCAATCTTATATAACAATGACAGATGATAGCTCTTCCCTCCTTAACCCGCCCCACCCTTCAGTCGGATCATAATTCCTTGTGTTCTTGTTCAGTTACCTCTTAATGGCGTTAACCTGAGAAATACCCGTCTTCGTGCGACTAAGGTGCGTCTTGTTTCCCTGTATCCCCAAGCTATGAGAACTTACAATATCGCATGATGTGAGTAGATAAATATTTTGCGCTCTGCCGTAAGCGCTACTAGGGTCAAAACTTTGTATTCTAATCCGTACATTTTGGGATTTCGTTACATACCCGCTGTACTGCTTTTCAGGATATTTTAGTCAATTTTCATGTGAATTTCTCCTTCTAACCCAGAATTTTCATCCGCTCTTATGGGTTGAAAAGGAAGAAACCCGTTTAATTGATTTTAAAATTTTTACTCTTTACAGTCGATGCTTTGATGTTATACAAAGTGGCATAGCCTCTGAAAACGAGTACAAAATTGTACACCCACAGTGCATGTGTATGAGTGGTACTGAAACTGTGTACCACTGTTGCAAATGTGACTGTGTATATTTTACACATATTACACACTTAGTGTACTGCTGCATGGTCAACAAAATTATGCGGGTGTGTATTTTTGCCACAGTGCGGTTTGCCCTCACAATAACTTTGAGTATATCCAAAGATAAGCATGTTGTCACAACAGAAGATGTATGGTCCTTAATTCTTTGAATAGTCAAACCAAGTGTTTCCTGGGTGATTATGTCCTTTTGTTATCTTTTCAGATCGCAGTCCAAAGCTACCAATCCAGATGAGCCACAAATTCCTCGGTGAACTATTGTTCGCGTTTCTGGCGATAGAGATTTATAGCACCGCCATGTTGGTCAACGCAAAGACCTCGGTGAACGCATCAACCAATGGAGCGAGAATTTACAATGTCTCACTCAATGAAACGGACGAAGACATGGAGGAAGAGAGTGAAGAGCTCCCATTGGCTAGCAAGGTGGTCTACGGAATAGTCATCCCTGCGATGGTCGTGGTTTGTGTCATTGGAAACATTCTTACGATATTATCTTTCGTCCAAGATCGCAAACTGCAGACAGTCCACAACACGTATCTTATGAATCTTGCGGTATCCGACCTTTTGATTGGCAGTATAAGCATGCCGTTTTATGCCGTCTACACACTGAGGGACTACCGCTGGCCGTTTGGAGTTGCCTTCTGTAAGATTTTCTTGAGCATAGACTTTCTGGCATGTTTGGAATCGGTGTTCATCATAATGCTAGTGAGCTACGATCGGTGTATGCTCCTCTTACAAGGAGCGTCCTATTCTACCAAACAAACATCAAGAGCTGCGAAAGTTCGCATCCTCGTTTCCTGGTTGATCGCTATCCTTATGTACATACCGGCCATTGTGTTTTGGGACGTGGTCCGAGGATATAGAATCGTGGAGGAAGAGGATTGTGATGTGGAATTCTACGACGACTTTAGTTTCATCATGGTCACTTCCGTGGTAGAGTTTCTCATACCTCTTGCCACCATCACGTCTCTCAACATTTTCCTTTATAGTCTCATCCTGAGGCGTTCTAGAGAAGCCCCTGTGAAGAAAATGGCGGAAACACAAGGCAAACCCGAGGAGGGCAAAGACAAGGGTAAGACGATGAAGCGAGAGAGGAAGGCGGCTCGATCGCTGGGCATCCTGGTTTGTGTGTTTACTGTGTGTTGGATGCCATACACCGTCTGTACAGTCACCATAGCTTTCTGTGAGCACTGTGTTCCTGAAGACCTTTACGAAGCCTTCAACTGGCTGCTGTGGGGAAACTCCACCTTGAACCCGTTTCTGTATGCCTTCACCAGCAAACAGTTCCAGAATAACTTTATACGTCTTCTGGGTTTGAAGAAAGTTTGCTTCTCCAGCAACAGAGTTGTGCCAAAAGAAATGAAATCAGATGTCTCTACAGTAGCGAATCAGACCACGTGATTATGTGTAATATGTGAAAGTGATAATGCGTATTGGTGTCTAAAATGTTGTATCATTTGTTTTTTTGTCTTAATGTGTAACGTCATCGCTGTGAACGTCTTTTAAATGGCTCAGGATTGCACATGTATGCTGGGCCTGATGAAGATTTTTCACAGTTTCACATACAAAATGATACACTGGGCTAAATCTGAGATATGTCTCATTGTCCCCAACTTAACTTTTAGAAAGACAGATCTGTACTCTTTCATTCCGCAAGCTACAATTGTGATGGCCTATATTCGAACGGTGCTGTCCTGATAATGTCAAAGCTGTACGCTAAACATATATCCGTTGATCTTGAAGAAATTCTGACTTCATATCACCGTTATACGAGAGTGATAACGTTATAATTACCACAAATGTGGTAGTATAGAGAGCTTTAGGCAAAACTTTGCTATCCGTTATTTCAATTGGACTCTGTCGCACTTGGCATCTTCGAGTTTCATCTTTGTTAAACTCATGAAAAGTTTGGACTGAAACCAAAAAGATGTACTCCATTGAAGGGCCGATTGAAAAGTTGCGTGGTAGTATGAACTCCCCCCCCCCCCCACTTAAATTGAGATCAGACGGAGCTGTAAGTAACTACAAAGATATGGAAGAGAAAAAGATCTTAAGTTTCGGAAGAGCAGCCGCATCCATCCTAGCAGCGAACATACCTGATGCTGAAAATGGCGGCTGGCGAAGTTCGGATGCTACCCGAGTGAGTGGGTTGGTTACATTTGTGTTAATTGCGACGTTTTGGCCTGTATTATTATTCCATAAAAAGAGATATGAATTCAACATTACATTAAGATCGCGGGAAATATAATTTTTTTGTAGCGTACAGCTTTGACACTCTGTTGACAGTCGACAGGACGGAGTTAGAGGTTTGTAAATGTAACGATAGAGAGTAGACAGTTTGGAAGCTGTGGCCATCCGATCGCAGAGCTCAGCAGGCTGGGTACATGGTCATCCGATCGCAGAGCTAAGCTGTTCTGGGTACATGGTCAACTGATCACAGAGCTAACAATTAGATAATCGTGGAATGGCGCTGATGCTCGCTAATGGGAATGAATGGTTTGGCTGTGCCTAGCTTCGCTTTCTGGTTCCGGAAGCCCTTTATCAGGCAGACAAGTTTAAAACCTGACCTGACTGTGTCCTTGTTACAGCTTCTTGGAAGCCTTTCATTGAACATCTTGGAAAATAATAATAGTCATCAGAAAGAAAATGCTAAAAACAGTACATGGATAATTTGATGCACTATGCCTGATTACATGTAAGGTAGCATTTTCAACTACATCTGCCATCAGTTATCATACGCGAAGACGTTTAGACAACGTGGGCTTGGAGGGACTACCGTAATATGCATCCAAGGGTAGTATTTTGTGGTGCGGTGTGAGCAGCACTGCTGAAAACATGTTCCCTACCTCAGTGAGATATGAGCAGTCCCAATTTAGAATCTCTAATAAGGGATAGTGTGTGAAATCATGAGATCCATGACCTCACCACCAGGTTAACACATGTATTTAAAATATGAAACTAAAATATATGATATAGATATGATACTTGTGCCATTAAAATAGGACCAGGTGTTTGTTTTCAATGACAGATGGAAGTAGGTGTTTATATTCTCGACCGACCCATGAAATCCAAATGAAGAGTAGCACACTCTAGCACAGTAGTCAACATAAAATACAAGTATAGGCCACTTTTCACCATCACACTGATCACACACACAAGCACGTAAGTGGAGCTAATAGTGTTACAATTGTATCATCAATAAAAAAAAAACAACAGTGAAAAAGTACGTAATTACGACATTACCTTCTGGAGACATAGCTTAATCTGAAGATGAAGGGGAACCAAATGTCGATTGGCTGAATTTGCGTTTGATTAGCGTGTAAGGGTGTGTTTTTATTAGCTAAACTCAAATGCTATGCATTGAAAGAAAACGGACCACATGCGTGGACATTGTGAAGATTTGGGCCACACGGGCAGGCGATAAAAATAAAGGTCTCAAGCTGTGGACTGCTTTGTCCTATTATGCACCAGTTCACGTCCTTATGCCTTGCATATTCGTTAACCACTGAGTCATTTAAACATGCGTTGTGACGTCACGGCAGATCGATGTGTTCTTACAGCTTAATTGTTAACGATTTGTTGCGGACAGGTATCACTGGTTGGATGGAGGTGAGTCTTGTGTCCTTTTCCTCAATGTGGCGTTTCTGTGAGCCGTCAGTGAAGTCATCAGCATGATCATTTACTATTTAGTTCTGTTAATACTGGATCAATTTCGAGTGGATATCTCGTCTAACCATATGCTATCTGACAACGAGCACATTAAATGCCCAGTCGTGGGGGCGTCGGGAAGGAGAATTTCATTTCAGCTTTTTGTTTGCCTGAACAATGCCTTAAGTTTATCCCTTAATGTGTAACAAATGAGAGCTTGTTCAGACAAAAAAGCTAAACAAACAAGGAGATACTGAAATTGCGAAAGATTTGTGATCATAACGCAATCTAAAATGCTAGTGACTGGCCTGTAAATATGCAACAAGATTGTTACATGGAAATAAAGTTTCAGTGCGTATCCTGAGATCGTTAAAGCTTACGTCAGCAGCTTGTTCAGAACTTTCGTTTGTTTAAGAATAAAGCGGACATCTGTCAGATGTTTGTGATTGTGTATTGAACAGTTTCTTGTCCCTGTACAACAGAGCTGTTTCCACACATTTTGTACAAGCCAGTTGACAATGTCTCATTCCAGAGGGCGGCTCAGTATTTCCGTGGAGTTGTATGGAAGCCTATAACACAGGAACCCAAAGGAAAACATACTAGGGCCTTAGGAAATCTTCCATTCCAGACACATAAACTTTGATGTACGAGCGCTTTTCTTTATGCCTGGTAATGGAAACAGAAAGCGCTCACATTTTAGAAGATAGCGTTCCCAGCTTTGCTAGTTAAGACAGGGTGGCAAGTTGTGTGATTGTGTAGAAAAGTGTTAGTTCGGTGTGAGACAAATGGTTCCAGAGGCAATATCCCGTAGACAACACAGCAACTCGATGTCTGGCTTATTTGTTCATTGTAATGCCATACAGACAGGTGGTCTATTGAAATATGTGGTGAACAAAAACCTACCTGCTACAAGGGAGGGGGCCTCCGTGGCTCAGTCGGTTAGCGCGCTATCGCAGCACAATTACCCGAAGCCTCCAACCAACGCGGTCGCTGTGAGTTCAAGACCAGCTCATGCTGGCTTCCTCTCCGGCCGTACGTGGGAAGGTCTGCCAGCAACCTGCGGATGGTCGTGGGTTTCCCCCGGGCTCTGCCCGGTTTCCTCCGACCATAATGCTGGCCGCCGTCGTATGAGTGAAATATTCTTGAATACGGCGTAAAACACCAATCAAATAAATAAATAAATGCTACAAGGGACGGAACTACATAGTGTGCCCTGGGGATATAACGGCGGTGGATAGAACATTCATAGAAAGTAAAACATCCATGGAAGGTAGATTCCGACACTAAAACTTCACTCGAAAGACCACACAAAAATGAAGATATGAAACGAGATAAGGGCATCACTAATTTTTTTAGATTTTTTTTTCCACCAAATTAAATGCGGTCGGATATTTTGATTGCATGGTGGACTTGGGAGACAATTCTGAACAGGCTAAAACAGCGACGTCACACATTCCATTTAGCTGATATTAAACAGCCCTGGATTGTCGTATTTCCATATTAATTCAGATAGAGGTGTAGTAACAACATTCATGTAGTACGTAATCATATAACCTCTGGGTCGAAACCGACATTCGTATACCATCCACCAACCAACTTGGGCATTCCTGGTCAATAATCGCAAGACCAGATTCCAAAAACGACTAATAACACAAACCATCCAAGGCAATATCTTTACGGGTTCGTGACAGGGTCGGTAACGCATCGGTTTACACTGTGTCAGTCATTATTGTAAGCGTTGCGGCCTCTAGATCTGATTTTAAGGAGATTGGGCGGATGGGTGATAATCTTAGCTGTATTCTGTTCACTTCGAATCCCTGCATCATCCCTTCGAATCTCCGCATCACTGCCTTCTTGCCAATGAGGTAAATGATGAGAAAACCTTGGTCACTTTTGATCCTCATTCATAGACGCGCAACGCTAGCTTCTCTTTATCATGTATATATATTGTGGTCTATTTATTCGGCGTTAAGTGGCGGTTTGGGAAATGGGAATTGATCTTATCGACTGTCGGGACGCCTATTGTGGTTGACTATTATAGAGTACTCTAGGTAGTCATCCACTGAAATCCCATCATACAAATAGCCATTGTGACGATGAGAAAACACGTTAATTGCCCATATGTTAACCGCCAGTATAACGTCAACTGAAATGCTACTTCAATTCTTTTGTAAGAAAAAGTAAAAGCATCATTCTTTCCGTCAAAGGCAAGAGGTAATCCCATTTTATGCGATAGGCCGTTGACTACAAGCGCTCTATTTCGCGAAGAGACAAGTAAAGATAAAATAGTGCACCATTTTGTATTCTTCAGTGTGTGACATCAGTACGTGTCCTGTACCAGACCTCTCATTACAACACATAAGAAGGCCAGAAACACTACACACACGTTTGCTTACCAGTGCTTTTATATGAGGCAAGAGATAATTGATGTTCAGTTTATTAAACGACTTCTAAGACAGTGGTTCGGTTCAGGGATGGATCGGAATGCGAACCTGCTGAAATACATAAGATTGCTGTTGTGTAAAGTCCATTATTAAGCTGGATGACTGTCAACATGTGAATATCTCATCAGAGGAGTTTACCGAAACATCCATCTAGGACACTGTAAAGCCTATAGTGAAGAGTAGCAGCCTGATATGGTACTACGACCTCAGAGCTGATTCTGACTACTTTGAAGCAGTAGCCTTCTGTATGCCATCAAAATGTCTTCGTTTGACCAGGTAATGATAATGGTAAATCTCCAAGACAAAACAATTCGCTTTCAGACAAGTCTGACAGGAGGTAAACTTGGGAGATCTGAGCCAAGCTTCACGATATTTCTAAAGTCTTTTTGCTTAATCAAAAGTGTTTTGCTTCTGCGACATTTCACTTAAGTTTTTTGAGACACACTTCATGATGGCAGAGCTACTGACTTCAGCAATTTACTGAACCTAGGAAGTTCCGTGAAACCAGGCCCTGTAAACACAATTATCGCCATACAGAATCTGTACAGAAGTGCCCCAGAATGACATCTGCCGATATGAAATCCAGTACTATGGATGTTTCTGGTGTTTAAAAACCACACTTCTTAGAACGTCAAGAATAACATTTTGGATATCTAAACGTCGTAACAAGACAACCGTATGCAAATAATTACCAGTCATGGGCATTCCGGGCCAATAATTGCAAGACCATTTCCTGAAACCATGTTTAACACAAATCGCCAGGAAACTAAGAAAGTATAGAAGGCAAGAGCTTGGGAAGGAGTCGTGTACAGAAAAGCAGGCATTAGTTATTAATGATGTCGGAAAGACGTTCTAGGATCGTTATTTTTATCACTAGGCTTGCGCAAGTCGTGTAGCATGCTAGTTTATAAGCTGTGGTTTGCCAAAATGTATGTCACTTGCGCTTGGATTGCGACTGTTCATATATTTAAGATAATGATTTTATTCAACACGCTGCACATAGCGCTCCTAACCTCGTGTTACGCGAAATTGGCCAGAAGTTTCAAGCATTGTCGCCAGAACGGCATGACAGGACACCGCTGTGGTCTTTGTACAAATTCGAGATAATATCTAATATGCGCAACCTGGACAACATCCATCTGATCATAGAACTTAATTATTTCGTTATTTGCTTGGTGTTCTCTGCCGTGCTTAAGAATATTTCACTTGCACGACAGCGGCCAGCATTATGATCCATGTACAGCCAGAGAAGATAGCAGCCAGAGCTGGACTTGAACTCACAGCCACCAAATTGGTGAGAAGCTCCAGGTTCACTGCGCTCCACTTGTACGTGAAACCGCTCCATCACCGGAACAAGAAAGAAAGAGAACAACAATATCAATGTAATATAGTAGTATGTATTTACTGAACTTCCGAAAATATAAGCAGGAATTATACAAACTTGAGTTGTAGAATAAGCAATGCTGTACAGCCACTGGTTTCTATGTGGACAATAGACTCTGGAATATACATGGTCCCAGTGATATCCTGAACCAGGCCCTCTGGCACTAACCATTCATATATACATCATATCCAAACAGTACAAAAGAAACAGTTGGTACAGCACTTCACGCTGTTGTTTCCTCAATGAAAATAAAAATGCAACTGCATCATCACACACAATAAATATGTGACAAATATCCCCAAACCAGCCCCATAGGGATATAAAAGTTGTACCTGGTTGTACGCTAAAATACACCCCAAAAGGACTGTTTGAACTGAAATATGATATCCTTACGATTAACAGAAACAATGTATATGAATATTGTAGAAAGGGAGCTTAAGTATGATTTAAGACCAACCTGTCCAACTAAAAAACCTTCATCACAAAAGTGCAAAGATTTTCATTTGGTATGCATTTAACCATTTTTCCTACTTGCTATAACCACTGGCAGGTTGTTTTCGTACAGATAACCTTAGATGTACATGTATTTGCAGAAGGAGCATATTACGCTCTCCTGTGGCATGTTGGTTTTCTTACCGCTTACTTCTACATTGGTCCCATGTTAACACGACAATCTGACACAGTAGTAACCTGAATATACAACAGGTCACCTGCCTATCCTACGTCAACAAAAGCTTCAATGTCATACAGTAACTACATTTGACTGTTTTACACCTACTTAGCGTACAATAATGAGTGGGTAGTGGGATGTTGTGAACAGGACAGTTCTGCCGACAAGTTAGCAGGAATCTAATTTAATCAGGTTTAACTGGGTATCAAACCATGTGACAGGATATGACGTGAATAAAAATACTCCCAGTCTGTCCATGAAGCCACATCTCGCTATCGTATTTGCACAAATTCCCCTTTGGATAATGTTGAGACAAGCCTTAAAATTTCAGGAAGAGCAATATATGGTCACTTTTTGCGGGGAATTGTTATGCTCTAAACTGATGAATCTATTCTTAAAGGCTTATCTCCAGGTTAAGGGCGGATTCAAATATGTGTGTCCTTGGCACCAAAATGAAAATTGGGAAATCACTAAAGTTTAGCTTGGTTTACGATCCTGAAGACTTGGTGATAATATCTCATTCTATGATAACTGAAACTTACATACATCATACATTTAGATATGTACTATACATGTTGAGAAGCAAACTTACCACATACTAGCAAACTTACCACATACTAGCAAACTTACGCTAACAGGGTTAATATTAACTATATATTCAAAGATGCAAAGCATTGCCAGCTATATTGAAAACTTGCAAATTAAAGAATATCTCAGCAAATTCACATCCCCTCTGTATATAAACAAGAGACATATACAACAGTTTGATTCCTTAAACACTTGGACAATACCACTGCTTGCACAGAAATACAATAACCTTGGAGTGATGGCATAAAATACCAATTAGGTTTGCACAGAAAAAAAGCAACATGTGATCGAACTGTCATCAGTAAATAACCTTACGGCCACTAACAATATATTTGCATAAACACGATGTAAAAAATTCTTTCCAGAATGTAATCAGCAGTATCATGACTCAACTGTGGAGTCTTAGTTTTGGCAATAGAGATCAATGAACAGTAAATTACAATGTTCCCTTAAATCTGTGTGTCCCCTGGAGAAGTCTTTGGATAAAGGGTAGATCACTCAGGCTTTGATACTTGACAGTACCTTTTCACATATGTCAAGCTTGACAAGATTGGCACAGCTTACATTCACTCTGACATTTCCTGGAAAGGCAACATGAATGTGTGTAGAAGTCATTTTTGAAATAAATGTTAGTTTTGAGAAAACTTTTGATATAAAAATTACAACTTTTGAAACAAAATACACTTTGCAAATAACACTGATCAGTTTTGAAACAATCCCACAGACAAATTTAGAAATTAAAATTTACAATTTTTGAAATTTTAAAATTTCCAGTTTTTGATAACAGGTCAGTTTTTGTAAAAATGTGGAAAATTTCAAAAGATCAATTTTTATTTCAATATTAGCCTGCAGAATTTTGTCAAAAATTCTTATTTAAAATTGGAACTTTTTAAAAAGTGGTCAAATATTATATTAGAAGTGTTTTTTACTGCAAAACTGTTGTTTCATTTAAAAACGTGTTTTGTAACATAGTAATTCAGTCATTTTAATGGGGCTCTCAATGTCACACACACGAAGTAGCAACTGCAGAAACTGGTTAGCTATAAAGTTCACGGGAATATATCCATGTAAATTCCATTTACAAGGACCTCAGATGTTGTAATTGTTCACAATTACATGTAAATGCCAACTGTGTGTATATCTTTCCTATCAAGAGTGTCTTGCACACTTAATCTACTAGTATTTGTGAATTCCAATGAATGTACCATACATTGTACCTGTACGCAGATTTCCATTAACTCATCTTTTCCCTTGCTTGTTTCCTCAAAACAGGGAGGAGTTATTCATGACTGATACATACATATGTACACATATACACACACACACATACAGGTATATGAGTAGATCTCAGTGACTACGATTCAGATGTCCTGTTGTCTCCAGAGAACTCCTTCCACACCAGCTATAGAGCAACACACCACCTGATGTATAAAATGATGCAAGTGCTGACAATGGGTGACTCACAAAGCTGCTGAGAGAGAGAGACAAGTCCAGACTATGCTGACTTACGGATGCTGTACATCAAATCTGAATGCGCCCTAGCAAGTTTATACAGCCTGAACCTTAACATCTTCATCAGCTAATCAGGTCTAATACTGTTTTGGTTTTCACTCCATAGCCACCTGTATAAGTAAGGTAAATACAATGCATGTACCATTAAAACCTTGATTGAAGTCAATGAAGTTTTGATATGCTATTCCATACATTGATCCCTGAACAACAGAGTTCCCAAACTTCAACTGTGGTCCTGCTGTACGAAGTAGGTCATTTTTCAGTGCATAAAATAATCAGAAGTTCCCATTTTGTAAGCAAACAGACTGCACTGTTGTGGTTTATGTGCAGTAGGGTGGTACAGTCCATTTGGTGTATTCATCTTACAAAGCAATTATACAAGTACAGTATATGTCTGTAACATCCATCATTTTAGACATACGTCTTCTACATGTAATTATATCTCAATGTGGTGTATACATTTGATGTACCAGTGTTACATGTTTTATTTGTTAAAAGCCCTTGTATTTAAGATCTGTATTTGAAGCCTACTGTCCAGAATGTTTAGCACTGATCATGCTTAAGACTAACAGCTGACTATAACAAGGCCAGCTAACTCCTGCATGTGTGCACTCAATTGTCTCCCCTTCTTACCAAATGCAGAGAGTATTAATATGGTCCCCAATATGAAATGCAAATCACAATGTATTAAGAAATGCAGAGAATGGGACCTAGCGGGTGATGTATGGAAGTTACCAAGGCGATGGATCACATTTGACGTGCCCGGCCTTGTGAAGGCCTGAGACTTCCTGAGAAAAGCTTCATGAACAAGGTATAAAGATGGAAGGAAGCTGAAAAGGCATCTGGGGCCATCCTCACAAACTTTGGGTATCAATGTTTCATAGAAAATTGACTAACTTATACAGCTTTATAATATGGTAACCCACATTTCCAAAAAGACTTCACAAGATAGTGGATTTATTAAGTGTAGTAAAAGAGGCCCCTGGCATGACTAATACACTATGTTAAAGGAAAAGAGATGAAATTTTGTTTGGATAAGTCACCACTGCACAAGGTGTGGCCTGTTGACAGTTGACATCCTAAGTTAACTTAATAAATGTAAGCGATTCAATGACTAAAAGTCTTAAGTCTTCAAAACCAAGAGTTTGAGATTCAGTATATTATACCAGGTAACTTAGAAAGTTTCTGAAATAGTTCTAGAATTGCTACCGTAGTGACAAAAATGCAGACAAAATCCCATGCAATGACAACAGCAGATGTGTGAACAACACAGAAGAGTCCATCTGGTAATGGTTAATGTCTGAACAATCAGAGAGCATCAACTCTGTATTACCACGGTCAAGAGGATTAAATTACATATGGCCATGTATATTAATGTACAGCACAAGTAACCTGAAAATGTACAACTAAATCAATATTACATATGCTTAATTGATCTGTTAATGTTCATCATTCACCAGTGGCACCATAGTGATGTATACAGTTCACTGATAAATTACATTAAAAGCTGGGGAAAATCTCAAATTCTGGAACTCAAGCATCATTCATAACTTGCTGTTTTAACCAGTGCATGTATATTTATATGGACACCAAGTCCCAAATCTGAGTCTCTGTCAAACTGCAGAAGCCTTCCACCTAATTCCTCTGTTAAAAGGGTTCCGAAAGGCCCAGACTCAGTTTAAAACAAATGTACAATGAAACTGTTCTTCATCTACCGCTCATACATGAAAGGGGAATAACTCTTGTTATACCAAGACAAGCGTCACACTGTCATGTTAATGGCTATCTACTGTTATTATAATCATCATTATAAGTTAATCTTGCTCTGTTGTGAAAGGCCACCAATAAACCTATCATATACACCTGTGGTTATAAATAATCACAATCTCATTAGTAAATGCACAAAACATAGTGAGTACATCCACACACCTCTGATGTGAGAGCAACCAAATCTAACTAAATGTACTTAACATAAAATACAATGGTCTAACATTTTATACTTGAATTTGCACAGTATGTGGTTATAAAATCAGGCATTGGTCACATCCAGCTTGACAGGTACAAGTACTTCCAATAACCTAATCAGGTTATCAGATGGAAACTTGATAGAAACTTGTGGTTTTTACTGAAGATATGTGATCAGCCATATGAATAATTTTGCACCCTGTAAAATGAACTTCAATCTGATACATATATCATTCTCCCAAGCATCAAACGCTAATGCTGCCTGATGGTTAAAATTCTTGAGGTATTTCTAGATCTCCAGATGTTACAGGAATCAGGATGTTAAAACAATAACCTAGGTACGGGAGTTTCTACATCATAACTGGTATTTGATATACATGTATATAGCCAATGCAGCTATCAAGGGGAGACAACTGAATGAGGCCAATGTTCAACCTTACTAGAGGAATGTACAGTTCATTTTACCCTATACCAAGGTCATTGCCAGTACATTATTTTGCACATCATTTTTATGTCACGGAAGTTCTTTCCTATCTGGAAAATTAATCAGCTGCTCTCTGACATAAAAGCCTTGAAACACTTTACCACAATCCAGCCAGTTCTGGCAATAATATAAAACAAGTCATTTCTTGGAAATGTTCTGTGTTTTGTAATCCGTTCTCCTAAGCAGTATATATTATGCCAAAGTTCAGCTGCCATGGCACAACACAGAAGCACAGCATTTCATTGTCCATTGCAGGACAGCCAGAGCTTTGCTTGATCAACAGAGCAACAGTGTGGCGGTCAGAGAGATGATGAGTTCAAACTGCGCACACATTCCACCCCCTAAAAATGAGCAAAGAAAAAACAAAGAGGCGGGACAGCAGCTGGGGTAAAACCGACAAGTCAAATGAAGTGGACTTGTCCCACGCGTCACGACCGGGGCAGCTGCTTATCCCACCTCAGTCATCTTCAAACACACTAAAACAGCTGACATCTCACAAAGCTTTGAGACGTTCTAACAGCTTCTCGGCCTCTGACTCAGGATTGTCCCCTGATGTGGACGATGTGTTGTTCTTGCTTTTGTTTGGCCCTCGCTCTCGTCTAGGGGGAGGAACGGGCGTATCCGCGCCCAAATCGTTGAAGTCTATCTCGCGAACAGTAGAGGAATCTAGAAGATTCTGCCGCGACCTCGTCCGGGCGAGCTGAGCCCTCCGTTCAGCTGCAAAACAGAAAAAAATCTATTATTCCATTCTACTGTATGCATTAAGAGGCATTATGAATGAAAGCTACATGAATAAAAACCTGTACGTCAGAAGTTGAAGATATCAATAAATCTTAAGCAGTGAAAAGAGTTAAAAATAATCAAATTAGGTATTAGAAACCAGAAGGTGAATTCTAAAGCTCAGAGAGCAAATAAAAATTGCTTGTGAAAAAGAAAACAGATGTATAATTTCCATAGATATATTATAAATGATTCGTTTTGGTAATGCATGTTGGTTTTGTTTCAAGGCAACATAGTCTTGGTCAGTATTTGAAGTTGCAAAACTGCAGTAATTACGCATGCAAACTATAGTATCAAGGGCATGCTAATGAGCATTCATTAAAGATACTAGCTATCAAATACATGGAGAAAATGTAATAAAATGTCACTAGGAAAAAAGTACGAATATTTATAACAGTGAAAGAAAAGTGGAGACATCCAAGCCAAATAAAACTGTAAAAAATGCATACATACATGTACATGTAGTAAAACATATGTAATATAGAAAAAAGAAAACGACCACAAAAACATAACTACATGTAGTGTGCAACCAACCCACTAAGAAAAAAAGACTTTAGGATATGCCAAGTGGCATGTTTAGATAATCCTTATACAAGCTAATTACAGGTGAGCTTTCTGCATGTATGTTAAACACTGAAATTAACTTAGGAAAAACTTGCAGTTCATTGCATAGGTGCAACTCAGTTATTCTAACATTTCCTGGAGCTTCAATGACTCAATTCATATTTCTATCATTTTACTCATCATCTGTTGGGAGTCACATTCCATACTCAATGTGACAAGCATTCAATCAATCCAAAAATGATTCAGTGGGTTGCTACATTCAAACACACCTCATAGATCAAGGCCACAACACAACTGGTGTTTATCACAGCATAGTACTCATAAATTTTAATACCTATGGTTGCCAGGTTTATGGGTGTAGGAAACCAGAGTACCTGGAGGAAACCACTGACCTCTTAAAGGGACCTGGAAAACCTCCTGCAGTCTAAGCAGCCAGAGCTGTATCTAAACATGCATCCTCACAGGTAGTAGGACTAACAGTTGCACTAAGCCTGTACTTTAGCCATCTGCGGTAAGCAGTAAGATTTGATACAGAGATGTTCTCTTTTGAGGCTTTAAATGTCCACCATATGTCAAGCCACAATAGAGCACACGTGCATGTCCCAATCTCATATTGTATAAAGTTATACTTAACGTCTTACAATATTATTTCTACTAATTTTAGTATGCGATTTGTAAACTTACTACCCATATTACAATATCCAAAGATGCAAATAAAACTAGTAAAAGACAGGAAAAGATCTTAAGGCACTTCATAAGCCACTGGAATTTGAGACTGATTATGCTGAAAATACTTCCTCAATATGACTAGACTTTAATCCTTACAACAACTGTTCCTCATTATATCATGTTAATTCCATCATGCAAATCTGCACCTGCAAACCTAAGACAAAAAAAAAGACCCAAATGCCATATGAAACAAAAATAAAACACTGCAAGATGAAAAGAGGGAAAAAGTAAAAAATTTCATATATTAATAAAGAATAAAAGCACAGTGGACAACATCTAACAAACAGTTGACCACGTACAAGTTTCCCACGACGTATAGCTGTAAACAGAACAGTGAAGAGGGAGAATGAAGAGGGAGAGTGCAGGGTGATCAAAAACATGGCAGGTGGGCAGAGTCCATAAAACAGTCTTCAGGCTTCACACAAAACTGATTAAAATGATCACTAGGTACTCCATGTTTGACTGAGGAGTTTTAGTTAGTTGTCAAACAGGAATACAATCAATCCTCAACCATCTATTATTCTGTGAAATCCATGTCTACACTTCGCCACAAAAAATAATAAATAAATAAAAAAGAAAAGAAAAAATAAAGAAATAATGAAAATCATAAAAGCTAAACTTTAAAACAAAATTAAAGTTTGTAACAGAAAATTTTACATCACTGAAACTGCACAAATCGCATTTAACTATTTACTGTCTTTTCGTATGCAGTCGCTGTGAGTTCAAGTCCAGCTCACACTGGCTTCCTCTCCCCCTGCAGGTGGGAATGTCTGCCAGCAATCTTGTGGATTGAGTTACCCTTGCCCTCTGCCCCAAAGGGGAAGGTTGCCGTCATGCATGAGAAATATTCTTGAGTACAGTGTAAAACACTAAAGAAATAAATAAATATATCTTTTCGTATGCAAAATGGTTGAGGAATGATGGTACTAACTGTAACTGTCTGAATCCTCGAGACAACACAAGCAGATATATACATGTAGTACATGAAATAAAACTGATAGGTTGGGGAGAGCAAGAGGGTTCACGTTCAGCATGGCTCCTATGTACAGGAACGGGTATTAAGGTAAACCAGTAACCTCAAGTCACCCATGCCAGAGGTATTGAGAGGTACTATCCACCAGGAGAGCAGATCAAACCAGTACACCTGCCTGTTACCTGGTATACCATTACACAATCACGGTCTCCCTATGTCTGTAGGCTGGGGTGAAAACAGTCAATGCAATGATGTTAACAGTCAGCCAATGTTCTGAGGATTTGACCACTGAAGCTTCAAACAGGACTGATTATCTTACATTTAGGACTACTGGTATAGCTTGTGGGATTAGTATTGAACTGGATGCAAACAAATGCAAACACAGCATGCCAGGCAACATGGTGTTCTAATGTAAGGGTGGGTAACTGGAATAAATGTGTCCTGGAAAGAGTGAATATGAACCACCTTGGAATGCATGAAAAACTTGATAAATCTCCTATTGTCCTATAAACCATTCAGAAATCAGTGATTAGCTGGGAAGTTAGTAAAATGTGCATGTACATGTATATATATTTCAGAATATTATCAAAACTTCAAGTGTCTAGTTAGCACCAAATGAAGACTCAATGTTCAGAGGAGTTCTGCTCACTTACACCCCTAGCCAGGCATTTTTAGAAGGGTGCTGCCCTCTGCCCCTAAAGTGTACACCTCGCTCCTTTGCTGTGTGGCACAACGTTAACAGATGGGCAATGGAAATTTGCCACCTTGCCCTTCTGATTTCTAGCTAGGGGCCTGTCAATGATTTCCACCCATTCAAGAAGGATTTCAAGGAGCTAATATTTTATGTTTTTCAGCATTTTCAAGGAAAATCAACCTTTAAAATACCAGTGGGAATCTTGAACTCCGCAAAATTTCAAGGAGAGAGCCATGGAGAACAAAGCTGTTTCCTGGGTTAATGGCATTATGTCTCATAAGTGTACATGTAAGTACTGTGATTATTCATGATGACTTATTATGGTAATGGCACGTATTCTTCTTCACATAGGTTGTGGGCTTTGCTCTTTTGTGTGTTGCAGGATTTGCTTCCCTTCGTAAAGGCCAATGAGCCCCATTATCAGATGCAGAACAGTTACTGGTGAAATAAGTCTCGCACAGTTTACACTGCAGTTCAGGTGGTGAGAGGCTGGCACTGGAACTCAATGGCTTTGTTTACATATACTGAAATGCATCACTGAGACAAAGTTCACATAACCAGCTTGGGGCAAACTTACACACATATCATGCATGTTACTGAAGTTTTCCACCTTTGAAATGCGTAAGTGGGATAAAAATAAACAAACTCACAAAAGTAGATTATGATCATCCATGCAAAGGTGTACAAAGATCAAACTCTACATGTAGAATCACACCTACATGTGGCTGCAATCAATGGGTATAACATAATGCAAGACTAAATCTATGTGTGCTTATTATGTATTTCTCTGCAATGCCATGTAAAGAAAGATTAACTTGCCAATGCAATGATTTGCTTAGGCCAAAACATTCTCACCTGAGAAGTGCACATTGTTTGTACATTACACTAGGTTATTCATGGAATACATTACTCAAAGCATAAACCGCTCACGAATGTTCAAATACTTTACCAAATATGGCTAAAAATAAACATGTTATATCATATGAAGTCATGTCTGCAAAACAGACGTTTCATACACAGTCATGTCTGCAAAGTGGGCATGTTGTTTCATATGTATCCATGTCTGTAAAGTGGATGTTGTTTCATATGTACTGTGCCCATGTCTGTAAATTGGACTTTGTTTTGTCTGTGAAGTGAACATGTTGTTTCATATGTATCCATGTCTGTAAAGTGGATGTTGTTTCATATGTACTGTGCCCATGTCTGTAAATTGGACTTTGTCTGCGAAGTGAACATGTTGTTTCAAATGTACCCATGTCTGTAAAGTGGGCATGTTGTTTCACATGTACCCATGTCTGTAAAGTGAACTTGTCCTTTCATATGTACCCATGTGTGTAAAGTTGACATCTTGTTTCGTCTGTAAAGTGAAACATGTTGTTTCATATGTACCAATTTCTGTAAGGTTACCGGTGGTAGACTGCTGTAGAAATAACAACACTCTGTGTAAAGGCACAAAGCATATCAGTAGATGAGTATCTGCAGTTCTTCACAGGATATGGGAAGTCACTATATATGAGTTATGATTCCAGGAACTCTGTCCTTCACAGACTCAACTGCTTAATGATTCATCAATAATGCTACATCATTCCTTAAGACTTCTATTCCCTGCATTAATTTTAATGCATAAGTTTTCTTTTAATTATATGACATCAATAGCTGCTGTCAGGAAAAAATAGCTAGAGCGATGATACTTAAGATTTAAATGACAAGCTTAATTCTGTGGATAAATGCCATATGAATTTGTCCACTTTCTTCCTAATGTTTATCTGATATTGTCCTTAAATGAGCTTGGATGACTGCTGCCTGTCGGGATTCATTGCAAGACAATGGCATATTATTTCTATTTCTTTCACATGCACTTTACTTACATCTCTATATCTATAAAGTGTCATTTTCATGCGTGCACTCATGTATTAGTTCCACCATAGAGCCTATGGGAACAGCAGTGATGACCACAGCGATCATGTGATTATGCTCTGGGATTTCCAACAAGACAGTCTTCAACTGCATGCAGGTAAACTCATATCACCAACATCACAGAAAAAGACATCAGGACAAGACAACTGTAACGGGACTTTTCGGGTACTTATCAACACTATGTATTAACATGACACTTCATACCGCAGCCTAGCATTAAATCTCACCTGATCGCTTTAATACAGAATAGGATTCCATTGTAAAGGCATTAACTTTCATCACTGGTTAACTACATAAATGTGATAAGTTTACAAACATTCCAATGCATGTAGAAGGACACTGAAACTTCTGGTTAAATTGAGACAGACTCATGACCCAGTTTCAAGCCCCACTGCAAGCTTCATGTTCAGGATGTGCATCAAGTTAGACACATGCACATTAAGCACTATAGGTTAGACACCCAAAGGTGTGAATTCAAATCTGAATAAAGCCAGCAGTTTTGTAAGTCATGATTTACTTTAGTTTCTGGGACATTTTACTATCCGAGTTGGCATAAGCAAAACAATCTTAATCAGTTAAAAAACACAAAATCCCTCCTTTCTCTCTGTACATCTAATTGTACAAAGGAAATTCCTTAGTAAATGACAACTCAAATGACTTTAAACCATAACTGTTTGACAATCAGTTACAATGCATTCCATCAGGCAGTTGCTAAATCTATGACAAATGCCAAGATACATCTTCAACACGTTCAAACAATTATCCTGGGCTACCATGCACACCACTTTGTCAAGACGATCCAAAAAGTCTTAAAAATAAACCAGTCGGAGGCAAACCTTTGATTCAGAGTCTGGCGATGGAACGAATGGCTTGACTCTATATACACGTGAGCGCCTCAAGGTGGAGCGATGTTCAAACTCTGACTCTTCTAGAAGAATATCACACATAATACCCATACAGTCTCCTTTCCATAAAATATCAACACTGACCTTCGTGCAAGAACATAGGAATTACATAAAACACTTTCAGCCCCAGATAGGTTCACTGATGGAGAAAACAGCCTCTGACTGTTTTCTATTGATTATAATCATTCACCGATGTCCTGCAGTTTCAAAAAGCCATGAGTGCCACTGTTTGCTGTTGCTACCAGGGGAAAAACATCCTTTAAGACAAATATTGACGTTAAGGAAACCTCCATCCCATTTCAAATGATGGGAGATACACAATGATGGAACTTGAAGGAAAGCCAATTATATGTACGAGGAGAACAGTGTAGTAAAACATTGCCATGTATTTCACAAACCCCTACGTGTTTACAATCCAGCGCTGACGTGAAGCTTTTCTTCTCAACGTACAAAAGAGATGAATGGCAGAACAGCATACATACAGCTACTAATCACTACAGTCCTTTATCAAGCACCGTCTACACGAACATATCTGGCACATTAAGCTGAGTGGACAACAGCTCCTGATAGAGGTGTGCTGTGAAAGCAACCATTACAGATTTAACTATCCCTGACTATAGCTGTACATGGTAATGGTAAATGTGGCTGACTTACCGCCTGCAGCCCTTGGTGTTCGCCTTTTCCCTTCTCGCTTTTCTCGGTTCACACTGAATGCCTGGCCTGTCTTCAAGGCCTCCAGAAGGTTGTCCATCACACCTTCCTGGTCATCATCTATTTGTGGAGAGAAGTTTTTCGTCAGATTATTTCCAGTCATCAAGAAATATCATTTCAATAAATAACAAAGTGAATCATTGGGGTTTAATGATGCAGTCTTTCATCCATATCTTTGCAAAAGAACTAATTAAAACAAAATTAATAGAACGGCCTGATGTTTTGCTAGTTATTTTGTATTTCTGACCAAAGAAGGTTACTGCTGTATTGCAACAAATTCAGAGCAACTTGATACCAAAAAAGTAATATCAATAAAAAAATATTTATGTTGAATAGGGACTTCATGGAAAAGCAAACACTGGTGAACTTCACATCATATTAAACCTGTGCATAAACTCATCAAGTTTCATTAATATTAACCTTCAACAACATCTTTGAACAATGAATATTTTCATTTCTTTATTTGATTGGTGTTTTACGTTATACTCAAGAATATTTCACTTATAAGATGACAGCCATCATTATGGTGTGAGGAAACCAGGCAGATCCTGCTGGAAACCCACAACCATCAGCAGGTTGCTGGCAGACCTTCCCATGCACAACCTGAGAGGAAGCCAGCATGAGCTAGACTTGAACTCAGAGCGACTGCATTGGTGGGAGGCTCCTGGGTCATTGTGCTGCACTAGTGTGCTAACCGACTAAGCCACAGAGGCCCCTCATATCTTTGAATAGAAGTGTCTGCAACAACATTTCCTCTCCACCTTGCTGTGTCTCGATGTTTAGTTTTCACTTGTTCAGACTCCAAACTGACATGAAAAATGTCTTCAGTAAATGGCTGCTGTTATATCACGCTTCTGTGTGAACTGTCACTTGTATAGTTTTATCATTATTCAGAGGTGTCCACCTCACATCCTAGAACAGTTATTCATTGTCAACATCAAACTTGAGTTGTATACAGGAACAATGTCAACTCTCCCAGAAGTACACTCTACACGACTTGGCAATCAAAAAATCCATACTGGCATAGGTTGTAAATAAATGAACCAGGAAGAGGAAATGAGGCCATCAAAGAGAATTCGATCACCCAGGACACTCACCCCATGCGTTTGGGTCATTCCATGTCTCAAAATCTGTATACCCCTTTTCAAAGGAACGTGGGCGGGATGTTTGGGATCTAACTAAATGATAATGAGCAGTTTTGATCTGTACCTTCAAATTGGGCCAAGGTGTGCACCAAACTGCCCTTCACCAGGAGTCCACCACTCACCACCAGGTTACAGGTGTAGGAGTACATGCACACGTCACTAAACATGCATGTATTTGGTTTTGATTAATCAATGAAGGTTAGGCTGGTTTGGGATAAGGTAAATAACCCAAAATTTTGCCTGTGACCATTAAAATTCTGAGATTTTGAATGCCTGCAGAAAGGTGTTTTGAGGTTTGCTTAATAGATAGGATGCTGTTTGACTGTTTCAACATCAATATTTTACATGTACAATGTATATATCTCTAAAAATGCACTTTCAAGGGTAACATTTACCATACCAGAATTCCAATTAAGACTTGTGTTATACACCCATGCACCATAAAGGAACACATGTGGCTACACATATTAACCCTGGATGCCCTACATGTATGATAACTTACAATACTGAACACGTTTGTTTTTCACGTGGCACACCATACTGAATGGCAATTGCCCCCAAACTGATTTTGTGTTTTTAGCATGAAGTGAAGAGGTCAGATTCCAGGTTATGGCATGTGTGGGTTGGCTAGTCAGATGTTGTGGCTGTACAGTTGCCACCTTGTCAAGCCCCCTGAATTCCCAATGAGCTGATAAACTGTAGCAGTCTTTCTTCTCTATATGTATTGTTTTCTCACCACAATTATCCACCTGTAATAACAATCTAATGTGGTTTCTATCAATATACCTATTGTCATGTCCACCAGGGCCTTCTTCCTTTGCATCCGGTCTTTCTTCTCCCGCTCAGCCTTCTCCTTCGCTTCCTTGGCTCTTCGGATCTTTTCTTCTGTTTCACGTAATTTGGCATTCTCTTTGATGGCTTGCTGTATAAA
This sequence comes from Acanthopleura granulata, assembly GCA_016165875.1. Classification (NCBI taxonomy): domain Eukaryota; kingdom Metazoa; phylum Mollusca; class Polyplacophora; order Chitonida; family Chitonidae; genus Acanthopleura; species Acanthopleura granulata. The sequence continues at coordinate 528,374 of JABBOT010000008.1, forward strand.
TGGGAAAGCAGAGTATTTGTTTCTCTGATTTATGACTTGATCAATGATGTAGGGCTGTACTTAGATGTGACAATAAACCAATAACTTAATAGTCAGTGGTTTTAAAGCTGGTGGGGTAGTTGGGGTGATTAAAGGCAAAGGTGGGCAAGTGGAGACAGCTATAGTTAAGATTCAGCCCAATTTAAAAGATATCTCTTTTCTGAACTCTGCATATAAAGAGCAACAGTTAACTGAAGGGTTTGAAGTGGGTATGAAAGAAATCCCAAAATGCAAGCTGTGGGACTTGTGATAAAAACGCAAGCCAAGAAAGTTGTAAAATTGGTGACATTCAACAACATGAGTGATCAGCACACACCTTAATTTACTCATACATGTATGTGACAATAATAAGATGAATGATGTACTAATTATCAGCCAGATTAAGCCATGTAGTATTAAGCCTCCTTTTCCCAAACACATATTTACGTTGATAAACTTCCTGCACAACTAAACCTTGTTGAAATTATTTACCTTAGCTTAACAATGAAACAGCAATAAATTGGACTGACCTGAAAAGCTAGACTGACAAGGCTAAGCCATGCAATAGACCATGAACTCTTGCATCCAGGTGACACAGTTTGGATTTCAAGCATTATTAATTACCACACGCTTTAAAGGCATTTTCTAAAATCTCAAAATTACTCATAACACTCAATGCAAAGGCAGAATGCTGATGTAGAGCAGTGTACATGGTGGGAATTATGGCATTCATTGACACAAATCAATTTCCCATTGTCTATGGAATGATGTAGTTGTGACACACAAAACAACACACCTGCTAACGAGCCTTAAGTGACCAAGTGGACAGAACACGGTATACGTGCACCACACCAAACTAGCCCCTGGCAACCAACAATCACGACAACTTCTTAAAATACTGGTCCACAGAGTTAATTACAGAGTGACCTGGAGGTCGTCATGAGCACAAAGTTGGGTTCCTACACCAATGGGGACAGGCATGATGGCACATAAAGGGCTGGCACATCGATCATTTCAACATTTTCAGGTAAGACTTGCACAGACACTACACTACACTCCACACTTATCCACAGCACCGTTGTTATCTATAGATTTACACTTCTGCTATTATGTATGGATTTTATATTTATCAGTAAATCTACCAGGAAATACAGTGTCAAGGTAAAATCAATAGCTACATGTGGCTTTCGTGAGCAACCATATTACATATTAGTCAAGACTTTCAAATATCATACTCTGTGGAGTAGATACATGACAGATGGTATGTCTTATCAAACTGTTAACTAATGCAAATCGTCAAATTTCCCTCAGATTGCAGTTTATAGTTCCCCATTAAGGAAGGATTGAAACAAATCCATACTGCAATTTAGCTACTTTATTTGTCATCATATATCAGTGTTCATATTCGAAGCCAATGGGCAAGTTCTGAGCTAATGTGGGCCCCGATATACGGATACACATGGGGTCAAGACGAGGCAAACATTTTACCTTCTGACTGCATCTGAAGTCAAAATGCGCAGAACAGACTGAGTGTAAATCATTAGCAAACACATCATCTCGTTGTTCATGGATATCTTTAAGATATATCTAATGTCTTTCCCTTCACATAAAACTAGAATTAACAGACAGCATAATGCAACAAAAGCGTCTCCCTAAATTCTGCCTAATTACTGCAGATACATAATTCATGAGACGATGGAGTGACTTTGGCGGACGTATCATGCAGGGCTGTATATAAGGATCCTTTGTCCCGCAGGTTTTCCACCTCTCTTGATCTCACTGGGAGAGCTTCAGCAGCACAAGGACTTAGGAAAAGCTTGTATTCTCAAATTCTCAGACTCAGGTAAGGGCTACTTTTTTTCTTCAACAAAATGTCAAAAAATTTTGACAGACCAATCCTTCAACTTAAAGGCAAAAAGAGAACAAAAAGAGAACCTACATATTATTAAAAAATAACATTTTCTTCACTCTTCGGTGTTGGTTTCCTGTTTTGATTTTGCGAGGCTGAATTACCCTTCACCATTAGAAAGTTCAAACCCATCTGCAATAATTCACTCACACAATGGCTGCTTCATGAATTTTGTAAGATCAGAAATTCGATAACATTCTCCCTACTGATTCATGTTTCTTGTAATTGTAAATTATGTAATTGTGGCATTGTAAACATCAAAGTCTTGACACAGACACAGTTGTAACAACATTCCTTTAAGTCGCTATGTTATACACTCTTGCCTGCTACCATATTTGACCTAACACTATGTCTATGACTACGTTGTCAGTATAGTGGATTCTGAGAGTTATATTCGAATTAGAAAGGTGTTTTGAGGTTTGCTTGGAAGATGACATTTATGGGTACAACCCTGACAAATTCAACTTCCACTGGATTTGCCCAGTCTAAACTAACCATTTGTGAGACGTACCAGTACGCCAAACTACAACCATTTCTGAGACCTGCCAGTGGGCCAAACTACAACCATTTCTGAGACCTGCCAGTGGGCCAAACTACAACCATTTCTGAGACCTGCCAGTGGGCCAAACTACAACCATTTCTGAGACCTGCCAGTAGGCCAAACTACAACCATTTCTGAGACCTGCCAGTAGGCCAAACTACAACCATTTCTGAGACCTGCCAGTGGGCCAAACTACAACCATTTCTGAGACCTGCCAGTAAACTACAACCATTTCTGAGACCAGTGGGCCAAACTACAACCATTTCTGAGACCTGCCAGTAAACTACAACCATTTCTGAGACCTGCCAGTAGGCCAAACTACAACCATTTCTGAGACCTGCCAGTAGGCCAAACTACAACCATTTCTGAGACCTGCCAGTAGGCCAAACTACAACCATTTCTGAGACCTGCCAGTGGACCAAACTACAACCATTTCTGAGACCTGCCAGTAGGCCAAACTACAACCATTTCTGAGACCTGCCAGTAGGCCAAACTACAACCATTTCTGAGACCTGCCAGTGGGCCAAACTATAACCATTTGTGAGATGTACCAGTGGGCCAAACTATAACCATTTGAGTGGGCCAAATTACAACCATTTGTGAGACGTGCCAACGGACCAAACTACAACCATTTGTGAGATGTCCCAGTGGGCCAAACTACAACCATTTATGAGACGTACTAATGGGCCAAATTGCAATGATTTGTGAGACGTACCAGTGCGCCAAACTACAAGCATCTGTGAGACATACTAGTGGGCCAAACTACAACCATTTGTGAGATGAACCAGAGGGCCAAACTACAACCATCTGAAAGACCTGCCAGTGGGCCAAACTACAACCATTTGCGAGATGTACCAGTGGGCAAAACTACAACCATTTGTGAGATGAACCAGTGGGCCAAATTACAACCATTTGTGAGACGTGCCAGTGGGCCAAACTACAACCATTTGTTAGATGTACCAGTGGGCAAAACTACAACCATTTGTGAGATGAACCAGTGGGCCAAATTACAACCATTTGTGAGACGTGCCAACGGACCAAACTACAACCATTTGTGAGACGTACTAATGGGCCAAATTGCAACGATTTGTGAGACGTACCAGTGCGCCAAACTACAAGCATCTGTGAGACATACTAGTGGGCCAAACTACAACCATTTGTGAGATGAACCAGAGGGCCAAACTATAACCATCTGAAAGACCTGCCAGTGGGCCAAACTACAAGCATTTATGAGATGTACCAGTGGGCCAAATTACAACCATTTGTGAGACGTACCAGTGGACCAAACTACAACCATTTGTGAGATGAACCAGTGGGCCAAACTACAACCATTCGAGAGACGTGCCAGTGGACCAAACTACAACCATTTGCGAGATGTACCAGTGGGCCAAACTACAATCATTTGTGAGATGAACCAGTGGGCCAAACTACAACCATTTGTGAGATGAACCAGTGGGCCAGTGCCAGTGGACCAAACTACAACCATTTGCGAGATGTACCAGTGGGCCAAACTACAACCATTTGTGAGATGAACCAGTGGGCCAAACTACAACCATTTGTGAGATGAACCAGTGGGCCAAATTACAACCATTTGTGAGACGTGCCAGTGGGCCAAACTACAACCATTTGTGAGACATACCAGTGGACTAAATTACAAGCATTTGAGGCATACAAGTGGCCAAAACCATAACCGCGTAGTTCAATTTTTATTATCAAAATACGGAACAGCCTTCAATGGGCACCTTTTAACAAGGTGTGTAAGTGAGGAATCCTTCACTGCACATTCTCTCGTGTACGTGAACAACTGTTCACTGCCACCCAGAGCTACAAGACTTCCATGTCTTCTCACTTGTATATTTCACTGGGAGAAAATATGACAACACATCGGCTTTTGATAAATTTTTAACCAAAACCAAGTCACTGATATCTGTTGCTCCTAAAAGAACAAATGCTTATCACCACAATCATACAGAATCATATGCATAATTGATAAGACAAACAGGTAAATGTGCTTGTCTCACTGAAAACAAGCTTTTGCTCGACTCGTCACAAAGCATGAGATAATAACAGAGGAGTTCAATACAACAGCACAGACACACTTCACATGCTCAAACATGCCTCTGGAGTCAGTGGACATTATTACAGGTATCAAGCAGTGATTCAGTAAAGTCACAACACATACTGGCTCCAGATCCCTTCAACAGCAATTAGGTGTTCACTATCAGCCAGGAACATTGATAATTTAAAGCAATGGTTTACACATATGTTATGTGAAAAGTTGCAACCAAGGGATACAACAGACATCTGGAGTTTCGCAAGACCACAGAACAACATAACTGGTCTGGGGTATCCATGTGTGATTCATTTAGATAATCACCAATCACTTCATGGAAGTTTTCACCAACTAATCACTTTGCTGTATGAACTGTAATACAGATTGACTACAGCAGTTCTTGGAAAATCATACGAAATCATATGCGTTTTACTGTAAATCATAAAATTTCACTTGATTTTTTACCAATTTAGTACAACAGGTGCAAAATTTCATGAAACTATAGGGGTTTTTTTGGTTCAGTTTTATTTTATTTTAGCTAAGTTAGTTTTACATGTCACTTCATGAACTCTACCTGAGTGACACAAAATCATTTAACTGGAAGGGCAGGAAATTGTTTCACTTGTTTTTCGAATACAATGAAATTTGCCTAAGACAAGTAGACATAATCTATCTTTATGGTATCAACACACAAAGCCACCAATGGGCCAAACAGATTTCTCATAAAAGTATAACTTTCCTTCAATGTAACAATAGTCTACAGGTATACGGACGAAAAGGTAAGCTTTTGTCAGTATGGTTAATAGACTATTTCTAGTGTACTAACATAGCCTGATCTCATCTCGAACCCGTATTGAGGAGTTACACCAAACAGAAGCCTATACATCCAGCAAAACTCCAGACACATTTTTAATCAATGACTACCTTGTCTTCCGTATACACCTATTACTTACAATTCACGAGGACATCCCTATTCACATATTTCAGAAAATTTCATGAGATTTATCGTGAGTTTTACACACTGGCACCACAAGCCTGACTGAGAAATAATACTTTCCAAAGAGTCTTCAAAACTGGTTTTGTTTATCCTGATTTGATTAAGATGTGTGTTTAATCCCTCACGCTGAGGAATGTAGACACTGTTTAACATTGCATGGAAATGGTTAAGTACCCAGTGGTGTCAATTAACTTTTTGCTTGCTCTCCGGGCACGCTAACAATGAAAACTGTTCGCTGGCGCTCGCCTTTTTGTTTTCCATGTATCATGAAGCAACAACATTTCTTTGATCTCTTGTGTACATGTATACGTACAGGTATACTTACAGGTATATTAAAATTGCAATGAATTAAAAACAAATGTTTCAATCAACATTCACGCGTTTTCATTACCAGTAGTCGTTAATGCAGTGAAGCGGATAAAAAGAGAAATAGGAAAAAAATGATTTTTGATTCATGTTTTGTCATCTGTTTCCTGTCCTTCAATGATTAACAAAACTGTTCCTCATAGTCTAGGGTAATTTTAATTTATGAGTGCATGCAAATCTTTCAACTACTTGAAGGTGAAAGTTTAAAAAAAATGTAACTTTTCTCAAATCTGCATCTAACACATTCCTAAAAAGAAGTTTAAAAATAATTTGGGGCCTCTCTGGCTCAGCTGGTTAAAGCGTTATCGCAGCACAATAACCTGAAGCATTCCACCAATGCGGTCGCTATGAGTTCAAGTCCAGCTTATGCTGGCCTCCTCTCCAGCCGTACGTGGGAAGGTATGCATGCAACATGTGGATGGTCGTGGGTTTCCCCAGGGCTCTGCCCGGTTTCCTCCCACCATAATGCTGGCCGCTGTTGTATAAGTAAAATATTTTTGAGTACGGCGTAGAACACCAATCAAATAAATAAATTTAAAAATAATTTGACGGTTACAACACAAGTGAGACAACTCGTCAATGAATGCTTGGAGAGGCCCAGTTTTGCTTGTTTGTGGATCCCTTGCATTTTATAATCAGAATATTGTGAGCCTTTACTGAGTGATGCTCAAATATACGGTTTATTTCTAATGTCCAGCTCATTTGGGTTATCGTTCACAATTTCTGTATACTGGCGACAAAGAGCCATGTTCAAAGGTTTGGTTGACATGACTGAGCTCATCTTGACTCATGCCAACATGCCTGTAAGCCAGGGTCACGTTATATGTGATACTTTCGCGCTACGTTTTATAGAGAGGCTACACTATGTATGTACAGGTAGAGTTTTTCTTGTTTTTCTTTCACGCTCGATCCAGCTCATGCACCCATGGATATTCTTCTTTAAAATCTCAACAAATTATTCTGAACATTACATGCTACCATAATGTTTATTTCTAATCTAATAAAGACACAGAAGAACTACTGGGATTTGTCAACAAATGATCCGCTGCCTTATCTCCACATGAATGAATATGACCCACATGACAACAAGCCCCTACTCCGTGGTAAACGGCCGGAGAATGCTAATGGCGGTGATGCAGTTCGCAATTTTACACAAATATTTTAACACTGTACATGAGAGAGTACAACAAATGATCGAAGGATTATCATCATGTTTTTTGCAGATTATGGATTGTTTTTAGTTCTTTGTTTACATAAATGTAAGTCACTTGCCTTGCGAGAGAAGCAAATGACAGGTTTTGCTTGCCTACTGCCAATTTCGCATGCATTTGGCAAGCGGGCAAGCGTTAAGTTACACTATAGCTAACCCTGTTTTATTCCTGCTGTAAAAAAACAGACAAGGTCACATCAAACTATGGCTTTTAGGTATTTACAGATATGAATCTATGTTCTATATCAGATTCATCATTGTACATGGTTCAATGATTGATGAACCAACGAATGTTGACACTGTTAAGTTCATGTGGAGATGTCTTTACATCTTGATTTCTACACACATGAACTGGTGTAACTTGAATTCTGTTTTGTTTCCAGGATCCCTTGAAATGACTCCTGGACGTTTTGGACAGATTCTCATCATTTACCTGGCAAATCAACAAATTACCAAAGCCATGTCAGCTAACATGTCAGCCTATGACGAAGCGGCTTATAACCTCTCCACCAATGGGACGGAAGACGATACAGAGGAGGAGAGTGATGAGCTCTCACTGGCTAGTAAGATCATCTATGGAATAATTATACCTATCATGGCCGTGATCTGTATCATTGGGAACATCCTCACCCTGGTATCCTATGCCCAAGACCGAAAACTGCAGACAGTGCACAATACCTATCTCATAAGCTTGGCTGTCTCAGACCTTCTGATTGGCTGTGTAAGTATGCCATTTTATGCCGTTTACACCCTCATGAGCTACAGCTGGCCATTTGGAAGAGCTTTCTGCAAGGTTTTCATGTCCATCGACTTTCTGGCATGTTTGGAATCTGTGCTGGTTATAATGCTAGTGAGTTATGACCGGTGCATGCTGCTTTTGCAAGGAGCAGCTTACTCTGCCAAACAGACCATGTGGGCAGCGAGAATTCGCATTGTTATCACATGGTGTATAGCCTTCCTTGTCTATGTGCCAGCCATTTGTTTGTGGGATGTAGTAAGAGGCTACAGCGCCGTGGAGGAAGGGGACTGTGATGTGGAATTTTACAACGAATTTGGTTTTACAATGGCAACGTCCATCCTGGAGTTCCTTCTACCCCTGATCATCATTGCCTCTCTCAACATATACCTCTACAGCCTCATTCTCAAGCGCTCCAGGGAAGCCCCTGGCAAGAAAACTTTCAACAACAAAGTCAAACCAGACGACAAAAGCAACAGTGTTAAGGACAAAACAGAAGGCTCCCAAGAGGCCAACGACAAGCGCCAATTGATGGTGAAGCGGGAGAGGAAGGCGGCTCGATCGTTGGCCATTCTGGTCAGTGTGTTTACTGTGTGCTGGATGCCATACACTGTTTGTACAGTCATCATCGCTTTCTGTGAGGACTGTGTACCCGATGACCTCTACGAAGCTTTTGCCTGGATCCTCTGGAGCAATTCCACCTTGAATTCATTCCTCTATGCCTTCACAAACAAGCAGTTTCGAATGAACTACATTCGCCTACTGAGATTAGAGAAACTCTGTTACAGAAAGGCCAAAGTGTCTCCTCACATGAGCATGTCAGCTGAGAACCAAACAGTAAACTGACAATGTTTCTCTGCCATTTTTTAGTCAATCATTGCTTTACTGGGAGAACTATGTCAACAGACAATTAGTGCTGCATGTATCCGGACTATTTGTTTTCTGCATTTTTAACACTGAAAAAGTGGACAACCTGTTCAGGACTCAATGGCCTCAAAAAGGGTTGTTCAGACACTCTCCTTAATGCTTCTAATCCCTGTTCAGTAATCCGGCTTTACACTCTAAATTGCTTACTATTTTATGTATTTTATGGAATTTTTCACCACCTAATCCCTCTTCAGGACTACAGTTTGTACAACAGGAATATCAATTTCAGTGACCAATTCCATGAAATTACAGGTGATTTACATTTATAAATGGGAGAAAAGGAATAATCCAAAAGAACAGGGAATAAATTTGACGAGTGCTCTACTTCCCTCTTGGCATGATACCACAGAAATACATGTACAAATCAGTATTGGATTCAAACATGCATCTTTACTGGTCTGGTCTGGGATTACTGATCTATAAATGCATAACACTACATGTGAGTACACATACATGTAAAGAAACCACTTGTGCACATGTGGTTGTACAAGTTGTACACATGTTGTGCTTATACCTACCTTCATGTCACTTTGTACATTTAATGTTTGGTTAAAACTGATGTCTTCGTAAATATCACTTGTGCAGTTCTACACACATTCATGTGGCAACAAGGAAACCAACTTGACGGACACTAGCATTAGCTTTATCTTTACTCCAAAAAGTACAAGGATCTTTACAACAGAAAACAGAAACCTGATTAAAGAAAGACCCTCTGAAAAGTCCATCCATTTAGTACATTTCAACATAAAAGTTTTATGTTTAATATAATTCTTGCAATGGTCATGGCTTTGAAATGTTTCAAAATTAACAATTCTAAGAAATGCTTCATGTAATGTTCACTTACCACAAAGTTATCTTTGAACATCTTGAGATCCCCAAACAACTCTTCAATACTGTATCGCTTCGGGTCAAAGCAGTAGAATTTGGCCAGGTCTTTGAAGAGGGTTTCCATCTTCTTGTACATGCTGTTCAGTACTTCATACTGCTCTGTGGCCGATGTTATGAATTCGTGGGGAAGCGTCAAGGAAAACATCAGCATGCTAACATTTTCTGGACATTAATCAGACCTCTGAGGTGTGCTGTCACACTCTTATCACATTTACAAAACAAGTTCTAGGCCTGCTGTCATACTGCACTCTTGGCATCATCAGGGTCAAATCGAATTTGTTGAACAATATCAGCTTTTGAAGAAATAATGATATCATGCACACCAGTAGTTATATCTGTACTCAAATGATGCTTTGTTTAAAAGATAAGGCAGTAGCTCTCCCATGTCTGAAAGCAGAGACAATATTTTCCATTGGGATAACACTCTGTCGTTGTAAAGATATCCCTCAAAAACTGCATATTTATTTAAAACATCCCTCCAAAACTACATATTATCAAGCCAACATGACTGAAGCGTTGCTTTAGCTGACTCTAGACCAAGCAAGTTTCCAAAGTCGGCTGGTCTGACAGGGACACTGTACCTGGTGAAACCATCAGCCTGTTTTTCTTCCCTAATAAGTTTGACAAACACCATGTAAGTGAAACATTCTTAAGGCTCTTAACCACCCAATTAAAGCAATAAACAAGTATTAAAAAGCATGCATACAAATCTTATATTTGGGGTTTTTCTACCTTGGTGTTTTAAATAACATCTTTATACCAAAGACAATTTCATTTTGTAAAAGGTTGTCAGATCCATGAAACGAGAAAATGAAGAGATGAAAATAGATGGAGAGAAATGGTTACAGTGTAAGCTTTCATTCACAACAATATGTGACCTTCATAACAGTGTGAAAAATCCATGAAATAAAGCTAGAAACAACCTGAAAATGGGTTTAATGTCTGGTTAATTTTAAATTTATGCCAGCCAAAATCAGCTGGCCACAACAGATTCATGCATTCACACAATTCAGTGGTCTGCCTCAAATGACCTCCAAATGATATGAAGCCAACACCATTACTTGCAGTTGTAATGCAATCCTCAACAGCAATCAAGAGCAGTTCACTTATACTTTCACTCATTACAGTGGGAGGAAACTGGGCAGAGCCCCAGGGAAATTCATGACTACCTGCAAGATGCTTTCAAACCTTCCCACTTAGGACCAGAAATCGACAATTTTGTAATTTACCATAATTACTGTCCACATAGCGTATCAATGATGGAAAATCACCCTCGATGTGTTATTGTGTTTGACATGTATCGTTAACTCAATATATGCTGCACTTTATTGGGAACCACTCCTGACATTTACCTTACCATTGCTTTCCCTGTTGCTGGACACCAGAACCAGCCCTTGAGGGTATGACATAAGCTACACTTTAAGCGCAGGTGAGCTAATGATTTTACAGGTGCAAAAGGATATATTCATCACTTCTCCAAAGCGGTCATTTGGATCTGAAGACTTCCCAATATTTTTCAAGTCAAGCTCCAGCTGACTTATGGACTTCTGCATGTGTTTTAAATTTTTCTGGATAATTTCATCTGACACTGGAAAAACAAAAAGTCAGGCAAGATGATAAGGATTTGTCACAAAATAAAATTTATTTATTTCTTTGATTAGTGTTTTACGCCGTACTCAAGAATATTTCACTTACACGACGGCGGTCAGAGTTATGGCTCAAGGAAAATGGGCAGAGCCCAGCGGAAACCTACGACCAACCCCAGGTTGCTGGCAGACATTCCCGCGTACGGCCTGAGAGGAAGCCAGCATAAGCTGAACTTGAACTCACAGCGACTGCATTGGTGGGAGGCTTCGGGTCATTGCCCTGCAATAGAGCGCTAACCAACTGAACCACGTAGGCACCCCAGAAAATAAAAGTATACCTTGATGTCTTCATAACATACATAACATGTCACGTTGTTGCTTGTTTTCATATAATCCAAATTTACCAGAAATACAAATTTACTAACCACATGACAAGTAATTTCAAAACATACCAAACTGATTTCTTTGCCAGTTCTATACACGGGGGTCATATAAAGCCTACTGTACGAAGAACCATCCAATGAATCCACAACTACTAATAGTTCACATTTTCCATGTTTTTTGGGGTGCATAAGAGCATGTCTGTGTCACACAGACACGTCAGCACAGAGCAGCGTAGTGACCTTCTGCACATGTGGTAAACCTGGTCTTGTATTCTAAGTTAGCTTTGATCACAAATGTTCACTTCCAAAGCCATTCTGTGTGATGCACTGCCAGTTCAGTGAGGCTTGTGTCAAACGGATTTCAGACAGGTATGAACTGAGAATTGAGCTGTACATTGCCTGCACAAAGAATTACCAAACACTGAGACCTTCTATTGCTATCAGTGTACTGAGACCTTCTATTGCTATCAGTGCACTGAGACCTTCTATTGCTATACCCACTGATGAGCTTTGAATCACGATTAAATATTTCCAGTAGTTGACCTATTCCTATTTATGCTGAGTGACAAGGATTAGCTTTGATCTGATTCAGGATTGAACCCTGGATCTATCAGGAGCTACAGCATACAGCCCATGTATATGAGATACAGTGTATAAATCTGTGTGTGTAAACCATACCACATAACAGAAACATGGACAATAACTTGTGGCACACTATTAACACAAGTGTGTGGTATGCAATGTTTACAGACTTAAACCCGGCTGCCTTATGTATGTGTATCATCTGCTAATTTTCTCTGATTTTGGGAGTTTTGACTGTAGGAAGGTGTTTTAAGGTTTGTTTAGAAGAAAAAAAGAAAACATTAAGCTTGAGCGCCAACTATATACTACACAAAATATTAATGCAACACCCAATATTTTGATAAAATTAACTGCGTTTCGAATTCCTTTCAATATCATTTTTCACGGGCGCATAAAATGGACTCTAAGCAATACATTTCCATAACTCATGGAAATGGACAACCTATGGTAATGCCAAGGCAGATTAGGAAACAGGGGTGGAGCCAGTTTGGGAAATTCCAGACTTATGTACCCAATATGTGTGCCGATTGCCTGCTGCACTGCTACACATCGTCGAGGCACAAACCTGACGAGACGGACAGCTGTGACTTGCGGAATGTTTTCACACTATTATGTGAGGACCACATGCAACTGCAATGTTACCCGGAACTGAAAGTCGCCAACAAACATGCCGGACCACAGGTGTTCAACTGGGGACAAATCAGGTGAATACACTGTCCAGTCCAGCATTTCAATGATTTTTTTTGACCAGCAGAAATGCTACAGCAGCAACATGGACTGGCATTGCCATGCTGAAATGTTACCCCACAGTGCCGGATAAACGAGATGACTGGGCACAGGATTTCATCATGGCATCTCACCACATTCAAGTTACCATCAATGAAATGAAGTTTGAGTGCGATGGCCCTAAGTACCCTACTGAAGGCGGCCTCGATATAGCAGTCACCGTCACGCTGCTGCCAAGCCTGCTGCCTCCCATCGGCTCTATGTAGCTGAAAATGCGATTCATCTGAAAACATAACAAGTTGCCATCGCGCCAAAGTCCAATGAACATGAAAGTTAACTTTCAGTCACAGCGACTCTGACCTCTAGCAGCAACAAGGTCTATACCCTGGAGTGGTCTATGGACTTTGGTTCTCTGAGGCGATTCTGAACCGTTTGAGTGGAAATCTGGTTATAATGGAGCCCGACTGTTTTATTAGGTCTGGCAGTGACTGGCGTGAAATGGTCGGAGAGGTGGAGGAGGCAAATATGTCAGTCTTGGTCTGGGGTCCTTAAACAGGGCGATTAGCTGTGTGCTGCATTCTTCACAATGTCTTCTGAGATGATTGATCATTCACACATTAACGTTAAGGGCTATGGAGGTAAGGAGTGTCAGGACCTTACAGATCACTGAATACTACAGATAGGGCCCACCTTGTCTGACGGGTCAAAATGGTGAAAGGTTTGAAATCGACAACAGTTTGGTTTTGTAGACTGGAATGTACACAGGTGTAGGAGTTTTGCTCTTGGCAATCCCTTGGTACTACACTGACAAAAATAACAGCATTATCTTGTGAAATATTGCCAAAAAAAAAGTGTTGCATTTAAATTTTTGTCCAGTATAATATTTCATGAAATTTATTTACCTCTAAAATTGCAATTCATTGGCCGAAATTTTGTTTATTTATTTGATTAGTGTTTTACGCCGTACTCAAGAATATTTCACTCATACGACGGCGGCCAGCATTATGGTCGGAGGAAACCGGGGAGAGCCCGGGGGAAACCCAAGACCATCCGCAGGTTGTTGGCAGACCTTCCCACGTACGGCTGGAGAGGAAGCCAGCATGAGCTGGGCTTGAACAGCGACCGCATTGGTGGGAGGCTTCGGTCATTGCGCTGCGTTAGCACGCTAACCGACTGAGCCACAGAGGCCCCTGTCGGAATCTTAGGGCATTTTATACTAATACAACAGTGCAGTGCTCCAGGTGTACAGACTTACCCCTGGCTGCCTTGTCTACATGTATCAACTCATCCGGGAATGACAACAGGGATGGGTACTTGTCCTCAACCATCTGAGCCAGGAAATGGGTTAGTGTCGACTTGTTGTCATTGGTTTTTGTATTTGATAACTACAAAGGAAAATACCCTAAGGTTAACACTTTAGAGGAGGATCGTGGCCAAGAAAATAACAATCTTATCTTTCATTGGCTGGGACACTCAATTTGTTTTTTTGTAATATATAAGCAGCTGGTTCAAGCCACACTTTAGAGAGGAAATCATTGACTTTCTCAGGAGCCATGCAGGCCACAAAACTGACCACCATTGTTAATATTTATTTATTTATTTCATTTATTTATGTTTTATGCCGTACTCAAGAATATTTCAAATAAAGGACAGCAGCCAGCATTATGGTGGAAGGAAACCGGGCAGAGCAAACTGGAAATCCATGGCCATCCACAGGTTGCTCCATGTACGACAGAAGACCATTGTTACTAAGTGAAATATTCCTGAGTACAGCATTAAATCTCAATCAATTAAATACATAAGCTGTTTAAATGTGCAGTTACAGCTATTTTGAACACATTCACGTATTTTATGACTGTGACAGAAAATGATCTCCAGTACGCAATTAAAACAGTATTTAACACACATACACCTACAGTGACGGCGCTAGAAACACTCTTTTTATGAATATCAAAGTTAAGCCGATACATTACCACAGTACGTAACTAGAAACTGGAAAGACCCAGTCCCTATCAATAAACTTTTCCACAAGTGACCCAGATATAATTATTTGCCATGTATTTCCATTTCCAACATCCATCAGTTAATGTACCAAGTACGCTTCACCCAGCCAGGACTCACCTTAGAGAGGTAACTGATTTGAAAACCTAATGATTGAGCATTTCTCGAGCCTGCATTCATGTAGTTGCCCACGAGCAGGATAAGTTGTAACAGCTTTGCAAACTTCTCGCTTTTTTTCACTTCTTCACAGGCTTCTGTGGCTGACACCAGTTCCTAAGTAATAAGAGACGGAGAAATGATTTGAAAGACACGGAAGGGGATACAGTTTGTACATACCCTCACATTCACAGATATGCGAATTGCACAATAAATGACAAGAGCTTTTATGTGCTCAACTGGGAAAGATGAAACTATAAACTTTCCACTTACACACTTATAGAGTAATACATCCATGGAATTCAATGGCACAAAAACCCTGGGTAAATCTTACCTCAGAATAAAGATAAGCAAATAAAACATGTCTAATATGCACTTTGCAAACAAAAGTTTAGAAAAAGGAAAAAAATTTTGGATTTGCTTAACAATGGATTCTTAGAAATTCTCCATTCTTACTCTTGCAGACATGTACCTTCACATAAGGTTTTGCCAGCCAGGAATACAATTCACAGTTGGCCCATGATTATAATCATCTCTTCTCGCTCTACACAGAACATTTTCCCAAATGACCAACTGAAGTCTAAATCAGGCAAAATAACTCTTTTGGAATAACATTCCCCTCAATTACACAATGTACACATGAAAATAAAGTATTTTTACTTACCGGTTTAATATCACTGACCAACTCTGGGAAACTTCTTTTAAATAACATGGATTTTAATCTGGGAATAAGCCTTTTTATACTGGACATCTGAAGGATAAAAGACATCATTAAGAAAAAAACATAGGAAAAGTAAATACAGTACTGATTAACACTGTCAGATTATATATGTAATTCTTATACAAAAATGAAACTATACCTATGATATTTGCTCATCCAACTGACTGCAAACAGTCAAGTCACACACTTTGTCACACACTCACGCATATTTTGTGGCCATTCCACAATCCAAAAATTTATTAAGGTTACACTAAGGCATTCATGCCACAATACATCAAAGAGAAATAGTCTGCAGTCACAGTGATGGTAGATTCATGTAAGACGACATGAATGTGTCACATTTCACTGACCTCAATAGTGAACTGCTCTGGCTCTGCTAGATCATCGTACTCGTCTTTCATAGCAGCTAACTGGTTCATCTGCTCGGGCTCTGGCATGAGTTTGATCAGCTGTTCTAACAGAGCGGCTGACAAGTTATCCTCGTCCATTTCAACTATCCGGCGTTTTATCTCCTTGTAAGGAACTTTGACAGACCCTAGTAAAATTGCTGAAGAAACAAGGATCAAATCAATATTAAAAAGTTCTTTAACTTTCGAATTCAAATACAGCTAACTGTTTTTTTTGCTGAATTTACAAAATCAAGACCTCTTCTATGACAGGAAAACTACAGCTTTATATTGGGTTGGCCAAAAAAAAAAAAAACCCTGCCAACAAAATTAAACTATGGAACAGGGTGATGCTTCTAAATTTTAGCACGGATTCCATTAAAGCATTTCCACTGCTTCAGTAAATTTCTCATATTCATAACCAATAAATAAATCTTGACAACAGCTTTTTCATGTTTTACTAAAAATAACAAAATTTAAACATTACTGATACTACAATTTCAAATTCAAGCTGCAAACCACAAGGGCTCCCAACTCCTAATTGAATAATTCCCACATGTTCGTTTATCTTCTCATTTTCCACTTACACAAATTCTGTCCAACCTTGCTGTCCAGGACTTTGAAGGCCTTGGCTTTTTTCCCAGCTTTTTTCTCTGTAGGTTCACCTGTGTTTTCGAGTTTCGCTGAGGGAAAAACAAAGTGAATCTGAAGCTGTGACCTTCACACCAGACAGTGTCAAACATCTACTAACATCTACAGACTAAATCTGTGGCACATTAATTCACTGTTTTAGTAGATTTCCCTTGTAACATTATTATCTACTGACTCTGAAACTATCAGTGCACTAGAACAGGATCACCAAGGCGAAGCGACAATGAGAGGTGTGCAGAGTGAACACTTGATACTTTCCTATTTTCATATGTCAGTTTTGTTGTCGCAATACCGTTCATTGTCTACACATAGACAAAAGCTTTTGGAAATCAACTACTTTATAAATACCGCTGATTTAAACTACTCAAATCATTGACTCACCTTTGACCTGCACTGAAAACCGTTCCTGCAATTCCTTGAAGAGGTCGTCACTTTCGAATTCCTGCTCATTGACCTTGACCCAGAAAGATTCCTTATCGAGCACTTTGGCATTAACCTATAATGACAAAAGCAGTCATCATGTCTTTGTACATTGAACTCATCATTACCTGACAATGTACTACATACCTCTGCACTCACCTGACTGCAAAATATTGTGATCTTTTTGGTTACAGCGAGATCTCAACATATCATCAGTGGTGACCAAGATGTACTCATAGTGCTGAACAAATGCTAGCACCTGAATTTCGACGTGAATTGATTTGCGTGCCACTCACAATCTGAAAGAATCTAACATGTTTCACGGGTGTTGCTGTTGAAAACCTTGTAATTTTTCTACCTTAAAATATTGTTGACAGTTTCATAATGAATGGTAATATGTGCTGTCCTTGGTATACATGTATGTGTGGTTGCGGCATGAGGTTTGGACACTGATTACTATAATGCTGAGCTTTTGACGAATAGTAGCTTGCCTTTCTTTAAAGTTTGTGGCGTGGAGTATGTTACCCTGACAACTGATTCAACCAACTTCACAACAGCTGCCGAACAGGAGCAGATGGACCCAAAATGACTATAGAAAAACTTAAATGAAGAGTTTTGAAAAGTCTGTTGAAAATGAAAACGAACTTCGATTGCCATGCTTCCCCAGAGGGACATCATAAATACCTGAAAACTGAAATTATTGTCAGATTGATGGTTTTTCACTAAATTAGAATTTTTTCCTTTTTTCAGATTCACATAACCTGATTTTGGCAATGGGCAATACATGTATTATAGCTGGGCTCTTGAAGCAGATCCACCAATAAAAATGTGCATTTCTCCAGGCTTACTGAATTGGATTCTCTGTAACTCTATCTGACGAGAACCCATTTAGATTCCCCTGCTTTTGTGTGAATTTCAGGCCCAGAATGCAGTGTATATTATCACAGATTCTTGGCATGGACACTCCTATATTGAGTCTCATACACATACTTCTTGTGAAACATGGAAGACAGCAGCACAGCCAATGCTTATCTCCAGTTCACCATGACAATGTTTTGGCGTATAAAGCAATGCAAAATTCCCTTTAAAGTTGCATTTCTTTCTTCACAAGAGAGCATCACCCACCATTCTCGGACTGTAAAAGTATGACCCATTTAGACAAGATCCACTAATTTCTCATTTCATGTTACTTCATTTTATTCATTTCTTCAACTACCTTATCCCAATTGGCCCTCTTCATCTGAGCACCGACTGTGTACTTCTTCTTGGGTCTCATGCCAAATGGTAGCTGATCACCCACGACCGCTGGGGCCGGAGGGGCCCCTGGTGGCCCTGGGGGTGGGGGAGGGCCTCCAGGAACAGGAGGGGGAGGTGGGGGCGCCATGCCTGGCATAGGTGGAGGTGGCGGAGGGGGTGGGGGGCCTCCTCCAGGGAGAGGTGGAGGTGGTGGTGGAGGAGGGGGCGGCCCACCGCCTGGGATGGGAGGTGGCGGCGGCGGGGGTGGGGGAGGACCACCTGCACCCCCACCTCTCTGAGATATGGACTCACTGATAACGCTGCCAATACCGTCTTTGATCTGCAAATGAAAAAACAGGTCTAATTGCAAACTATTTACTGAATGCTCTTAGGTTACATTGTAGTACCTTCAAAGGAGAACTAATTTGAAAAGAAAACTTACCCTCTGGTTTTCTCCACCATTTGCTTACGATTGACTAAAGCATGACTAAGAAATCATTACTGCCTTTTTTATTTAGCAAATTAAATTTCAACATTACCTTGCAATGCAGTACTTCACAATATGACAATTCTGCACTCGCTTCTGCATATACCAGTGTACATCCAAGGGAGACTACTTAAGATGTACCTTTCACGCTTTTGTTTTCCACGATTTTCTGGTTTTCCACCAAGCGCGAAGAATTACTTGTTTCCATTTACTACTGCATACATCGTTTAAAGTGATTTTTAATACAGCACACTGAAGTATTTATGTGTGTACATTTAAGGCAGTAACTAGCGAGAAATTCACTAGAGGCACCAAAGGGAGACTACATAAATGTATCCCCCTTCAAGGTAGGAATTCACAACAGATATCAGGTAGGATGCTCAAATGCTGTCATGCACCAGAATATCCATCTACTATACCTACTGTGTTATTTAAGCATTCAGACAAGACATTGTTGAAGTTTGCTTACATTTCCTTTCAGTTTTGCCAGTTCTGCTTCATGCAGCTTGACTTTCTCCTCCAGGCTCAGAACTTTGGCCTCCGACTCCTGCTTGGCAGTCAGAGCAGCCTCCAGTTTCTGGTTGATCTCCACCACACTATGTTCAGCATCCTCAAACTTCGACTTCTCTGATAAATTACCTGAAATATCCAAGTACACTCAAGTTATGATCAAGCCGTTCCAGAGTGTATCAGATGAACTGTATAATTGCAAACATGAAACACTTTCAGTTACATTCATTGTTTACAGCGTTAAGGTCTTGAGAAAACATGGCACATACTGTTGCCGTAATGTATAAATGCTTAGGTTACAAGGATGATCCTGTACTCACTTAACAAGGGGTCCACATCTATTTCGAACCTCTGGGTCAGCCTGAAGTCAGGGTCCACTCCGCTCCGGTGTAACACTATCTGGGTCACGCACTCTTCTATCAACTTGTAATACTGTGGCCTACACAACACATTACATGTACCTCACGAAATGACTGATTACTTAAGTACACGCGTATTGTTAGAACACCCAAACAGAAAAAGGGTCACGTTCCACAAAGCCATCGCGGACTAATTGCAGTGCAGCAACCATGGAATCAAATCATCTTGTTTACTGGTCGTTTACATGGCCTATGTCGACCTATATAAGCAAGTTTCACATAATCTAAAATTACAAGAACATGGTCTGAGACTTGACAAATGCAAATGCCTTAAGGTACATGTCCCTCCTGACACACTCTGCAGTTCCCTTAAGCAAGTGGAGCAGGGCATTTTTATGTTTCCAGTGCGCATGAACTAGTGCACGTGAGTAAATCACTTTTGTGCATTTGGCCAGCAGGTGTGCTTATAAGTGCAACGTACCTGGCAAATAAGTCATCTCTGATGGACAGCAGGTGTTGAAGTATGGATATAAAGTACGGCTCAGCCACAGTGTTCACAACAGTCTGATACAACAATTCAAAGCATTCCTTGGGGTCTGTGCCAAGTGTTAAGGATGCGTTACTCACCAAGTATGATTGAATGCTATGAATGAACACATGGAATTCAATCACACTAACTGCAATGTATGAATTATGTGGAGACCAATACATCAAAGATAACTGTGGGAATAAATAAATAAGTTTCAAATAAATAACACATAAACAATTCAGCATAACATTTTGCATCTGTTATCCTCTAAGTTGTAACAGCTCTAGATCTCTGAAATGACAATTTTCATGAAATATACACTAAGAATTCTGGGTAACAGAAACAAGTGTGAAATTAACCAGTATTCTTTAATGGCTAAGTGAATGAATCATTAGGGTTTAATGCCAAACTGGCTTAAATCATTGAAAATGTCATCCTTAAATGACTCACATATATTTTCACTGGTGACCTATTGTTTGCTTCACACATACATTGTTAAGTACTATCGCTTTGCAAGATGGGACTCTGCATCAACAGGCCACTGGCTGAACCCAGGATCAAACTCCAGCATGTATTTTTTGATATAATGTTATCCTCTGCAGTTTCTTATATCACTCAACCAAGGAAACATTTCATGTCATAATCAATGGATTTTCTTATTATCTCACGTAAATATCTTTGGCTAATACAAACAAAGGATATTCTAATTCCATGCGAATGTTGTCATAACGATGCGAGAACTCCTCAAAGTCCTCTTCTTTGTGTTCATGGAAAACATTTAGCTGTGTTTTCAGCTCCTCCGAATCTTGTCCATCTAAACTCTGAAAAAATACAACAAAAGTAGCACTGTTAGTATTTTTCTTTGGTTATATCAGTACAAGAAATGGAAACACAGTACAAGTTTCTTACTCTACATAAACACAATGTGATCCCAAGCTTTGACCAGAAAGATGACGACGAGGTAGCCAGGGCAGCTTCCCAAAGCACCTGTACTTCATAACCCCAATGATGTAAGCTCAAATTTCTACAGGTTGCGATGTGTTGTACTTGACCTGAACAATGGCGTATCATTTGGACAGGTAATTAACCTTAATGATTGCACTGGAGCTGAACAATGTCATGTCATCTGGACATGTTTACTGACCTTAATGATTGAATTGGACCTGAACAATGTCATATCATCTGGACATGTTTACTGACATTAATGATTGCACTGGACCTGAATGTCATGTCATCTGGACATGGTTACTGATCTTAATGATTGCTCTGGACCTGAACAATGCCATGTCATCTGGACAGGGTACTAACCTTAATGATCATGTCTGAACAACTGTTCCATCGGGCAACACAGATACAGTAGTGAAAATAACTGTGCTAGATAAAATGTTTTGTTTAAGGATACGGTAGACCCTTTATAAGACTACTTTCTGCCATTCCAAGGAAATGCATGATTACAAATACACAACAAATCAGAAACACTGGCAGAATACACTGCTCAGCATTCTTGGCACATATTGGAACTGCTGACATTTCATAAATATAGAAAAATTTGTTACTATACTCACAGGTAACAGGTCAATTAAGCCTGTTCTCATAAACTCATTCCGCAGGTGTAACCTGAAGTCCAGGTCCTCAGGTGTGGAAATTAGGGAATTTATCAACTGTATACAAGCCACCTGAAACAAGACAAAATTATCAGTATACAGTTGAGTCACAGGTTCATAACAAAAGAGGAAGTTGTACACTGTTCTTAATTTGTCTTTTTTTACACTTATTCCAACATTATATCTTCATAAACATAGGCAACAGAGACATTTTGACACCATTTGTTCACTCTACTTGAAAATCCTGTGGCTCTCAAAGTCTAATCTCATTTATATAATGAACAACACTGTAGTGTATTGTTATGTGTTACCCTGTCTGGCCGTACCTGCATCAACTGGTTATCTCTCATGCCCAGTCCCATGATGATTGGGTCAAACCTGTTCTGACTGCGAATTTCACCGCACACTGTGATCCCCTCCAAAATCTTCTCATGACTGCACAACAACAACACACACTGGGATAAATCATAAGAGGTAGTACAGCTTCTGATATCAACACTGCCAATCTATCATGTTCTCTTAATGCCACCCATTTAAGCTGTGTATTTGCTTAGCAGCAGAAAGACATAAAAGGTAGTTGAATGTTTTGTCCAGTGGTACACCAATAGTACTAATCTTTCACACAGGTAAAACTTTGGAGCATAGGTATACTGGTGCTGATTCCACAAAGCCATTTCTGATTTCATTCAAAATTTAAAATACAACTTGAGAGCTTATTTTGGAGCCCTGACCCAAGAATCACAAAGCCGTCTTAGACTAAAGTCAGTCTAACCTTGTAGTATTATTTCTGAACTTAAATTTGACCTTAATTGCTAATTTGTATTTTTGTGACGAAGGTTTGAGATAACTCTTTATGTGAAATCTTTTGTATTTTTTTGACGAAGGTTAAAGACAACTCTTTACGTGAAATCTTCACCTGAAACAGAATTCTAGCAACACAAATGGTTTTGAAGTTAATACTAAGTATGACTTAAGTGTAAGAAAGTTTCATGATCCTGGGGCTTAGAAATTAAAATTTTAACTTTGTAAATACTATGTCAAGATAAATGTACTACTATTTCAACTTCCTGTACCCCGTAAATCAGCTTTCTAACAAAGTTTTAATTGTCACTTGAGTGAGAAATCAGCCCTTGTGCCCCTGGCATATTCACCCATCTGGAGGGACGAGGCAAATGGCTGCCAGCAGCCGCACCGCTTCCAGCATGGTGTTAGGATCAGACGGGTCCACCGTCCTGGCCAGGATCGTGAGAGCCTCCTCATGGTCAATGATCTGCCGCAGACCAAACTGGAACAGAAGATGGAGGATAAGTGCATCATGGAACAGCTCCAGTAACGAGCCAACAAATATCTTCTGTAATACTACTTGTTTGTTCACAATTTAAAAACCCAAATAATTAGATTATTTTAGACTTCGATTTGTTTATTTCTTTATCTGAATAATTATTTAATGCCGTGCTCAAGCCAGGTATTTACGTCAAGGAATCCACAGTGGCCAGCTTACACCACCATCCTTCATCAGGTGAGTGACAAACCTTCGCGCTATTAACAACTGGGCTGTGTTATGTCACTGTGGTCATCTAAAACTTACCAGTTTGTTTGTTTTTCTGAATGACATTAATGACGCCTTGGACAAAGTTTGAAAATGCCTGTACCTGACGAGATTCAGGTACCTCTGGAAAGTCAGTTGTGACTGTGAAAGTTACACGTGACTTTTAACATATCTAAATTGTAACTCTTGATAGAATTTTGAGCTTCAGAAATGTGGCTCAGCTGTAAAGTTTAAGGTGCTGCCACTGTTTGCTGTTAACCTGCCTCTGCTCATTGTGAAGAGCAGATTCTTCAATGAACTTAAGTTATATCCTTTACCATTTGGCTAAACTTTAGATGTATGCACGGTCACATTAAGACCAAATAACATCATCTTCATGCACAGATGGGGCAGAGAACTACACTATGTACACACTGCTTAAAGTGCTCTATAAACTTGTTGAGACACCATCAGTACCAAATGAATTACTTACCTTGTTGTTCATGTAAGCCTTGAGACATCTCACACACTCATATGTACTTCTCCGTTCAACTTTACTGCAAAACATGAAGATAAGCACACAAAATTTAGGTCTGAAAACAACTTTGGGTAATGACAAGATTTATGCAAGGACAGCAGAGATAAGAGAGTCAGAAGCCAAGAAGTTGGAGTCTTGTTACTAAAGAATCAATCAGGTGCATATAGATGGCAGGCCATTCATGTGACTCAAGTTTTAAATCAAGATCTTGCCAGTCATAAAATGCCAGTATTGATCACCCTTTTACTTCCTTGGTACCTCACAAACATTTAACAGTATGTACAGGCAATTTATACATGTACATGTATGTATACAGGAAATAAAAAAGTGATGTGAACTCCCAGGTTCCTTACATTACAATACATATACGTGTACAGGATTTTTTATTCACAAATCCCACTTCTGCACTACAGTTCCTCCAACAGGGCCATCAGCTGGTGAAAACTTCCATGAAAGCAAGGGTAATTCACATCTGGGCAATCAGGGCTTGAGGATAAGGTAACAGTGTATATAAGGATCTAAATTCAAAACAAGCATGTATTTATGTCCACATATATATAAATGGCTAAAGACCATGAGTTTGATTTCCTCAGGGTTACAGTTACTGCTCTAGTACAAACAGTAGACTGCTCCCAGACACACCCCACATGCACACAACTGTCTACAATGTCTCTAGTCCATGAGTTTGATTTCCTCAGGGTTACAGTTACTGCTCTAGTACAAACAGTAGACTGCTCCCAGACACACACCACATGCACACAACTGTCTACAATGTCTCTAGTCTATGAGTTTGATTTCCTCAGGGTTACAGTTACTGCTCTAGGACAAACAGTAGACTGCTCCCAGACACACCCCACATGCACACAACTGTCTACAATGTCTCTAGTCCATGAGTTTGATTTCCTCAGGGTTACAGTTACTGCTCTAGTACAAACAGTAGACTGCTCCCAGACAAATCCCCACATGCACACAACTGTCTACAATGTCTCTAGTCTATGAGTTTGATTTCCTCAGGGTTACAGTTACTGCTCTAGTACAAACAGTAGACTGCTCCCAGACACACCCCACATGCACACAACTGTCTGCAATGTCTCTAGTCCGTGAGTTTGATTTCCTCAGGGTTACAGTTACTGCTCTAGTACAAACAGTAGACTGCTCCCAGACACACACCACATGCACACAACTGTCTACAATGTCTCTATTCCATGAGTTTGATTTCCTCAGGGTTACAGTTACTGCTCTAGTACAAACAGTAGACTGCTCCCAGACACACCCCACATGCACACAACTGTCTACAATGTCTCTAGTCCATGAGTTTGATTTCCTCAGGGTTACAGTTACTGCTCTAGTACAAACAGTAGACTGCTCCCAGACACACACCACATGCACACAACTGTCTGCAATGCCTTACCTTAAAAAGACCAGTCTGACACTACACTGTGTCCTCATTGTATTGAGAAAGAAAACACTTAAAAATGCCTAGCACTAAGATTCTTCAATGAAAAATTGCCTTAGAATACATAAACTCCAACTTTGGGAATCTGTTTTATGCATTTTGAGATTAAGCAAGGTACAAGCACTAGTACATGTAAGTGACTCAGTGGTCGCAGGAACAGGTCACAAAGTCCCATGATCACACCTGCCAAAAATGAACTCAATTCCTCACCCACCCATGCTGCCCCTACCCCCAAATAAGAAAGCCCTATTGTTTTATAGGGTACAGTAGCCCTCCTCGCTAGTCAAACAAAAAAAAGCAAGCCTTGCTCTTGGTATGTGCCATGCACGTGGCTTCACAAGTTCACATATTAGAATCTCTTCCATACACTGGTCAAGTAATGTTCTCTACATACATGTACAGTGTAAGCCAAGATGAGCTGCTAAGGTCCATTTAACAGCTGTGGCCATTTTTTTTTCACTGTTTTATTCAGCAGATTCAATTTTTTATTTCTTTTGACAGAGGTTTAAAAACTGCATTTGACATTACTTTTAGGCCTACGTGTACCCAGACTGGCAGATGTATTTTGGGTAAATCCTTGTCAAGACAATACAAAACTTTGTGAGTGCAGGTAGGGATACAGGTTGGGGTCAAGCAAGGTCAATGTAAGGAGACTATTACTGGTTACTTACTTGTCACAACAATATGTCAAGTTTTTCAAAATGGCTTTCAATCCATCCACTCCAAATTCTTGAACCCAGCTGGAAGTAGAAAACATATGAAAATCATGCCATGTTTCCACAACGACAAAGGATATCCGAAGAATGTCATTTCTTTACTCATCTGATTGGTGTTTTATATTGTACTCAACAATATTTCACTTAAGCGATGGCCACCAGCATTATGGTGGAAGGAAACCGGGTAGAGCCAGGAAGTCAAACTTGTATTAACACTAAAAAGTTGAAAATGAGCAGATTAGAAAATCTCACCTGACTGGATTACTGGTCAATGAGACACGTAGTGATTCCAGCACTTTTAATCTCTTATCTCCCTTTAAATCAGCATTCCGAAGATTATGGATAAATGCTTGAGGTGAATCAGAGGTTCCTTTTGGCTGAAAACATGAGAACAGAAAAATGTCAACAAGACAAAGCAGGCAGACATCTCACATGCAGTGCTCACTGACATCCTCATCCTAATACACAAACATTTAGAGCAACAAAAAAACACACACCAAATTTACAGCCTCTGCGTGTACATGTTGACAAGGCAATATGGTTGCCGCAGATCCATGTATCTTGTATGTTATGTGCTCGTTCACTATTTGTATAATTACATTCAAATTACCATACATGTACTTTGAACTAGTATTCCTTTCAACAAAATACCTCAGTATACCAAATTTGAGAACAGCTTTCTATGAAAACGATATTATGAGATAAAACCTTGTAGCTCAACTTGGATAACAAGGGAAGTAACTCTCATGTTTAATTCTGCTGTGAAGGACCCCCTACATAGAATCCAGTTAAACAGAAACACAAATACCAGTCACAGTATGCCTAATCTGGAGTTTTATTTTCTGTTATTTTCTGTCTCAGTAAGGGTCTTTTTTCTTAATTCCCAATGCGAAGACAATATCCCTCAATATGCTATTCTACACCTGTGGCATTTGTATATCTGTCACATATATATACATATGCACAGACGCATAAGGCATGCATCTGGAAGCTAGCCCTGACAGATCCACATTATGTGGAAGGTTAGCCCTGATAGATCCGCATTACCTGGACGCTAGATCTGATAGATCCACATTACCTGGAGGCTAGCCCTGATAGATCCACATTACCTGGAGGCTAGCTATGATAGATCCACATTACCTGGAGGCTAGCCCTGATAGATCCACATTACCTGGAGGCTAGCCCTGATAGATCCACATTACCTGGAGGCTAGCCCTGATAGATCCGCATTACCTGGACGCTAGATCTGGTAGATCCACTTTACCTGGAGGCTAGCCCTGATAGATCCACATTACCTGGAGGCTAGCCCTGGTAGATCCACATTACCTGGAGGCTAGTCCTGATAGATCCACATTACCTGGAGGCTAGCCCTGATAGATCCGCATTACCTGGAAGCTAGATCTGGTAGATCCACATTACCTGGAGGCTAGCCCTGATAGATCCACATTACCTGGACGCTAGCCCTGATAGATCCACATTACCTGGAGGCTAGCCCTGATTGATCCGCATTACCTGGACGCTAGATCTGGTAGATCCACTTTACCTGGAGGCTAGCCCTGATAGATCCACATTACCTGGAGGCTAGCCCTGGTAGATCCACATTACCTGGAGGCTAGTCCTGATAGATCCACATTACCTGGAGGCTAGCCCTGATAGATCCACATTACCTGGAGGCTAGCCCTGATAGATCTGCATTACCTGGACGCTAGCCCTGGTAGATCCACATTACCTGGAAGCTAGCCCTGGTAGATCCACATTACCTGGAAGCTAGACTTGATAGATCCACAATACCTGAAAGCTAGCCCTGGTAGACCCACATTACCTGAAAGCTAGCCCTGGTAGACCCACATTACCTGAAAGCTGCCTTTGTACTGCATGGCTAACATCTTCCGCTTCTGGTCATATGACTTTTTCCGCAGTGGCTCCTTCATCTGTTCAGTAAGGTTCATGTCATCCTGGAAACATAGGACAGAAAACATATGATACCTGGATAATACATACATTTACTTGGGGCTCTACATCTAATTACATAACAGGAGACTGGTAACTGTAAAACTTCCACCTCTTCAACCTGTAAAGCACTTTTTTTCGTGGAATTTGAGCATGCAGATTACTGAAAATGAATCTAAAATGACACAATTGTGCCAAAAGAGATATTCACTTCATAAAACAGCTATAATATCCACTGTACCCATACTATCTTAAAGCACTCATTTAACTTCCATGTTTAACTGTTCTGTAGGAACATGAACTATGAGCTCTAAGCCTTTAAGATGGCTTTATTACAGAGTGTGCACACAAAAGACAGCACAGATCATCAGATGCGAAAATATGTTCTTGATACAGTCACAATACACATGTTTGTGTGGCATATTGATACATATTGTACACCCATGTATATGTATACATGAACAAGAAAATAAATTGAAGTTTTTTATAGACATACAATAAAAAACACAGTCAATGTATTCAACAAGTTTTAATTTTGATACTGATACTCAATCTTTATATTTCTTTATTCTACATTCATACTGGGTATACATTATCTTTCTTCCACCAAATCCTATGCACATTGCCATGAACAATGTATAACCTTAATTATACATAAAAAAAACTTAAGTCTTTTATTCCTTTTTTAATTATTTTGATTGTGATTTTATGCCATGCTCAGGGAACTGGCAGCACTTATGCAGCATCTTGCATAAGGAAACATGCTTGGAGAAAAACCATTGCACTCTGCCAGATTCCTGACACAAAAGCTTGATTTAGGATTGTGTTCTTGTTTCTCCATATATGAGCATCTGAATCATTGATACATGTATATCTAACTTTACACAAATGTACAGACTAGAGCTCAAGAGTGAAGAGTACCCTGTAAGTTGATTCAATGTACATGTACTTTATGGTTATGACTTGTTGTGTACGCTGTAACACCCTTGACTGTATCCCTATACTGTGTATACATGTACATTAGCGAGACTCAAATCCAGGAAAATAAGTATCTGTTTGTACTGTGTGTATTACAGGAAATCAGCACTACCACTAGTGCTGGGTCTGTTCGTATTCCCACAAGTAGTTCACAAGCTGATTTCTAGAGATTGGTGTGAAGGAGCCCTAGGGTCAGGAAGTTAACCAAGAGGTATTCTGACGTTTCACTGGGTACCTTAAGGTACACCAGACTGAAGCGAGGGTGAGTTAACCACCCGTGTCACCCAGGCATGTTCCACAGCCCGCATGCACACACTGCTGTTGGATAACATCATGTGTAATCTCACATTTAACTAAAAAACCACTCAAACAGACAGAGTCAGTCCCATCTGGGGAGACGTGAGCCATCAATACAACAGATCAAAGAACCCTACCCCAGCCTGAGGGAGCATTTCTGTGCACACACGATTACACGCATCACCATTCACATACACTAAGGTAGTATTCAGTACTAATATTGTGTCCAATATAATATTAAAGTGGGTCGATCCGTGCAACTCTTGTACAGCTCTTATAGGCTTCCATTATACATAGCTGATGTAACCAACAGCTACATACATATCATGTATCATGTATTTTTCAATGCCATTCACAGATTCAGTATCGCAGGAGTTCCAATTTTTACATGTTTACAGTAAGATAGAAACACAAAATTACTGTAAATTTGGCATTTATTTTTAATAATTTGAAAATACTTTTTTTGTTTTTTGGATTTGGCAAGTTTTGCCCTCTATAGTAATACAAAATCAAATTCAAACTCTATGAAAGTTCGTCAAAAACAAGCAACAAACTGCATGTTTTGTGTGCACCATTGCTGTGGAACAAGTATGAATGATTCATTATTATGGCACCATACATGCATTAAACGGTACAAAGTACAACGTAAAATAAACTTACCTGCGATCTGAACAACAAAGCAACTGACATTTTATATTAAGCACCAATCAAAAACGCAAACTACCAAAACTCTCTTCACTATTTTTTTTTTTTAGGACAGTCTGGACTTGAATTGCCCAAAGAGTAAACCGTTGGCTGCTGGTAGCTTTTTCATGGTAGGCTTGGCAAGCTTTGCTCACAAAACAAATCAGAAAAGTGAGTTTACATCAGCGTGAGTAGTGGCAGCAGCTGGGCACACTATGTGCATAGCTCTGATCTACATGTATCTTCATTTCCCTATAGAATTAAATCAATTTTCACAAAATAAGCATCAGTATTCCAAACACAGAAACACACATAAACCAGGGACTGGTACAAGTAAATGTATGAGCACACTTCAAACGACACATCAGATTATTGATTAATAAGAAATAATTGGAATGCTATCAAATATAATCTAACTCTAATGCCGTATGGTGTCACTTGTTACAACTGTACAACTAATGCACACTGTAAATGTACAGCATAGTCTAACACTCCTGTACAACCACAGTGTAGTGTTATACAATGTCTGCACGACCTAAGTACTATACCTTACAACTGTACAACCGTGGTAAAATACAGTACAGTAATTTACAACAACACAACCACAACAGCGTGTTACAACTGTCAAACTAATGATTAGTACAATGATATAAATGTACATATATAACCAGAATACAGTGTTACAAATGTAAATATGTAGATGTTAGTAACACACTGTTTAATTAGGCTTTCAGAGAGGCATGGAAATGTCAAAATCATAAACTGCAGGGTAAACTAACTCAGACATAGTACGGAATGATTGTTCCCTTCAAATTGAAT
This sequence comes from Acanthopleura granulata, assembly GCA_016165875.1. Taxonomy (NCBI): domain Eukaryota; kingdom Metazoa; phylum Mollusca; class Polyplacophora; order Chitonida; family Chitonidae; genus Acanthopleura; species Acanthopleura granulata. Next base: position 559,322 of record JABBOT010000008.1, read on the forward strand.
TTCTGTGACACACATGTAGTGTCATACTAAATAAAGTGACGACTGGGACAGACCAACTGTTAGCTGCACTGGACAACTGTATGGGATGATATGTACATGGACATGTACTTACTACATGCATTTAGATTTTATTTAAGGCACACACTGGATTGTTACTCCAGTAAAACATGTGTATGTGTGTACCCTGCAGAACATTGCCAATGGTATCACTAACTATTTATTTAAACAAACTGCTGTCAGTGTAAATAATGATTTTCTGGGCAGGGGATTCAGACTCCTTCCAAAATAGTGGAGAAGCAGCTGAGTGACAGCCGATAAACACCAGAGACCACAGTGTATACTGTGAAGATATCATCATTCAGCCTTAGTGTGGATTTAAGGGAAAGTGCAGGGCATTTATCTGCTCATTTGATTGATATCAGTATCACACTGTAGTCAAGTCTATTTTGTTTAAGAGAAAAATTTTAAGTGTAAACTACAAGCATTCATTTTTGGGTGCATACTGAATCCAGTTAGCAAGTGCTATACACATATTCGCGCACCCATCCTCATTCGTCAATGGTTCATCATAGAAACCATAAACAATTTTTCAATTGCTCTCTACATGTAAAAATGCTAAGTACTTCAGCTTTGGCCTAGTTCTGCTGGCCATGGTGGGCAAGTACAACAGAGCATTCATATACATGTATGTTTCCAAATTCACAATCCCTACCAATACTGTATACTATACTTCACCAATTTTCAAGGTATACAGTCTGCTTCTGATTCATCTGCCTTACAGGGCCACTTGTTGGTTTTTTGTGAAGTTTGTTTAATTTTATAAGAAAAACTTCATTGTTGGTATCAAAAGTATCATTTTATATCCTTCACGTGCTTCTGAAAGTGAATTTTTACACACCAATCAGTATTACAGTAACACACAAATACAGCATTATAGTAACACAGTATTTAGTCAGTGAAGCTCTAATTATTTACTACTACACACATGTAAGAACTGCTGTACATATAGTATGGAAATCACAACTCCACGCACAGAAGTGGAGGGTACTTGGGCTAATTAGTCTCATGTATATTCAATCATACCCATACTCATTTGTGTGTAAGCATGTACATTCATGAATGAGTTCATCGGCAGTTTCAGCCTGAGGTAAAACTCCTAATAAATGGTAATGTGCCATACCTTAGGTTTAACTTTTATAGGCTCAACACAAATATATCTTCTCTAAATGCTACAGCTGTCTCTGTGTAATTTAGGAAAAAGTTCACCTACATGTATACGCACAGGAAAGTGATGTGCAAGACACAAGGGTAAGATCCAGATGTGCTATGGTGGTACATGTGTACATACACCCACCCACCATGCATGACCACGTGTGCTACATCAGGTGAATAGACACGTCATTGCTAAAATCTGCGGCATCACTTCTCTACAAAGGTCAAAATTCTCAACAAAGTTTAGTAAAATGAAAAGTTTAACATATGTCTTTGTATATACATAAAGGTATGTAATTTGCACAATGCTAGTGTGCTAATGAAACATTCATGTCCATGTACTGGTATATGAAAACCCTATGGTTGTTACTGTTCTGCTTGTCAGGTGTGAGGTTGAGTATGTTGGTAGTTATCAGCAAGCAGGTACGTCACCGTATGTGGCCAGGTAGGTAGGTAGAGTGACACGTGCCTGCACACATGGCTGGTTACATGTACCTCTGATGCTATCAGGTTACATCATATGGACATTACCATGGAGTCTACTGAACAATTACAAACCAGTCCTCTCACAAAGCCGACCTGTTACACATTAACCATTATACATGTACATACGTGTACACATATATCACTCAATGCGCTATGTAATGAAATCTATCAGGCAGGTAAAGGTACGACAATCGTGTGAGTAACAAATGACCATACAACAGCTTGGGGCTATACAACACACCCACCAATATCAACTGGGACAAAAACCTGAGTCTGGTACCTCTGATAAAGGTGTGTAAGGACTCGGCTGACTGTTTTACACCCAACAAAGCATGCATAAATCCCCATAACACCTGAACAGGTAAATATTTATCTTGTCATCATTATCTGAAACCCATGTTCGAGATTTAAGTTTTCATCAAAGGCGTTTAAATGTATCACGAAAATAAATCAATGTCACAGTTCCCAGAAACTAATATTCATAATTTAAATTCTGATCATGATTACAAAGGATTACATGATTGTATTCAGGTTTGTTAAGCTTGTTGAGCTTGGGGGTGATGGGTTTTTTACATCGGCTTTCGTATACATGTATATAGTGAAGGTCTAGGAATACTGTATAGACTGTGCCCCACACATACGCAACAGACCCACATATGTACACAGCTCTGCCAGTGTAGTTTGCCTGGTTTAAAATGTCTTGCCAAATAAGAAGGCTGACGGCAATCAACCTGTGGATAATTAAAGAACCTGCTATCTGAAATTGGATGTAATTGAAACTATGAGGTGGCCCCCTGACTGTTTATTTCATTGCTTCATTTCCCCTACCAACTTCATCCCATATAACACAATCCTGCTTGTAAAGAACTTGAAGTTTCATAGAGCATGTTGTAACCTCTGGTCAGGTCACCCTATGTTACTGCTGGGCTCACGTGTAATACCACACTGGCTGCTCCAAAAACAGTTGCCAGACCCCACCCACTCCCACTCCAACCAGGCTGAGCTAAACCTGAGCCTTACTTGACATCCTCTCCACATGTGGCCACATGGACGACCTTAGTGAACAAGGCAGGCCCCGCCCGGTCACACTCATGCCAATTCTTCCACCCTCTCACAACTAAAGAGCCAACTTTTAAGAATAAAGGATAATTTACCTCCCAGAAAAATGTAATCTGAAGTTAAAACCACTTAGTCTGGACTACAAGTGTTTCTTTGAATAATGCCATACCTGTATGATGCTGTTAAACCTTTGTTCTTTTTTATCCCAAGGGGCTTTTTTAAAAATAATACATGCATTTTTGTTGCTGGACTTACAACTTAAGCCAACAGTATATACAATTCAAAGCGGCCACCGTTCCTGGCTCTTATACTGTAAGTAGAAGAGAAATGTTTTATAAATATGCCTAAATCTACACCAAAAATGTTTAAATACCGAGATTTCTAACTAAATGCATGTCATGACCACAACGGTCTGTGAAAAGAATTTAAACAATTACAGTTTTACAATGTAGGCGTTTTCTAGGTGTACACAGACATGACTGTCAAACAGGATTTATATTGTTTGTCCTACATGAGAGAATTGAGGACACCCTTTGCTTTGTTTGTATGTACTAGCTTGTACATGTAAGTATAAATCTGTGGAGAGTTTCTTAGCTTTGTCACCCACAAGAAATGATCCAACACGCTCTTACAGGACAACAAAATAAGAACATTCCATTTTAATCATATCAAAGTTTTAAACATCACGCAGCCATGACTGTATGTAACAGACTCGCGCTATGGCCTGGAGTTTCATAAACAATGTGCATGTACATCCATTCAGACGCTGGTAATGATGTAAGGGTGTTGCCATTCAGGTCAGCTCTAACAAAAGCTTACAAAGTGGGGGTGAGGGAGGACTGGAGAAAAGCTGCAAGACCAGAGGGACATGTGACCCATTATTACATCTCTGCAATGCAGATCTAAAGTTGCACCTTGTCAATAAATAAGTACATGTATGTTATTTGAGACTTCAGAGAACAATGCTACATGCACTTATTATTTATTTATTGTGTTTCCCTGATGAGTTAGCAACATGTACAAGTATCAAGCAAATTACTGGGACAATAAAATACCTCCTCAAACAAGAATGCTTAAATGTTAACATGTTGTCTATAGAATAATAGTGGATTATTTTTAACAAGGAAAAGTGTATGCCACAGGTCACATCTTCCAGCAACTAACAGTTGTACATGCATGTATCAGGCCACCCTTAAAAACTTGCTGTTGGGTGTAACCCAACCCTATGCCAAAAAAATAGGGCCTGTCGGAAGGGAATTCTATTTTTTTCCGGCTCTTGAAAAAGATAGGGATTTTAAAGAAATTAACATGGAGAGAAAAATTTTTTAAAAATCTTCTGCCAAAATACTAACAAAAACTTTTATGTAGGCCTTTTTTGAAGCATCGGTCAGGTTACACCCAAGAAACATACTTTTTAATTCCTTCTACCATAATGCAGGCCGCCATCATACGAGTGAAATGTTCTTGAGTACGGCATAAACACCAATCCAATAAACCAAATAACTATTTTTTTTTAAAGATGTGTACATTTACATTATCATACATCTTATTTTAACTATGGTGTCATATTTTGGTCTCCAGTTTCCTTGGAACAAGATAATTTCTATCCTTTCAGGCAATGACCTCATCCTGAATTATGAACGTCAAGAAAGCCACAAGTGTATTTATGTGCCGCGTTAATCCTGCCTGCATCTGACTGTCCGCGGTTACACCCAGGTCATCTGTCAACGAAGCAAACATTAAAGCCCAAGTCCATTGTTCAGAGAGAGTTTTGTGAGGGTTCAGACGTGAGGAGTTCGGAGTACAACAAGTCTCAATCAGAAACCTGAAAACTCCTCTGAAAAACCAGTAACTACTTAGAGCCATTATATCAGATGATCATGAAAAGGATATATTTACAAGCATCATCACTTACATACATGTGGAGCCATCATAAAGCATGGCTACATCTGAGCGTACATGTACACAGGAATATAACTGTCTCTCAGTTGGCTGTAGGTGTGGGTCACAGAAGAGGGTCACTAATCAGCGTCATCTGCTTAGTGTTTGGGTCAGGACTAATTATCCTCCAGTGGGTAGATATCCTCACCAGAAGGCCCAGGGTTATGTATACACATGATATATGTACATGTGAACACACTGGAAATCTCATCCATGATGGACCACTGGATACTAATCTCGTGATTTCTTCATCCCCACATGGGGATCCCTCCATCCTTCACTTTTGGGTTCAAATAGCCACTACATTAATAAAATTGAACTATAAATCCAAGAAAAGGTCAGCAGTCTTCTCAGACTTGTTTTGACAAGTTCCAAGAGAAAAAACCCACTTACATATGCTTATTTTAAACTTTTGAGTCTAAAATAAGCCTGGCTTCAATGTTTCTGTGAACCCATACAAAATGGTGTTCTTTCCTGCAGGAAGTGATCGTTTGATACTGCTGGGCACAAAGAAGCTGTTTCAGCGCTGATCTTAAGTGTATAGCAGACGTTTGCACCAGAATACTTACATACTATTCTTATTTTGTGTGACTTTACTATACTAAAATATCTAAGAAAAAAGTGAAAATTCCCAGTCTAAGAATGGTACTGAAGTGATATCTTCTATGTTCTAGTGGTGAAGAGGAGAGCACCTTTGACCACTTGACCACAAACCAATCCCGAACTGCTGGTCCACCTGGGTCATGGCCTCTGTGTGGCAATTGGTATTACTGCAGTTTATCAATGTGTTTCAACTTGGTACTCATTTGTTAACATCACATTAGGGTTTGGGATAATGCTGAAACTTTTTCCACTACACTGTATGCATACAATTTCAAACAAGGTATATAAAGCATAAAGCATTTATACAAAAATATATGTTGATAAAGAACTTTTAAGTATTTTACCAAACACAGTATGACGTCAATATATTTTTTTCTATAACACAGTATTCAATGTTTCGATATTGAGGAAGTGGCTTTTTTTCAAGACATTGAAAATACTTCACCTGGATGACAAATACTATTCAGACTATGAATTGCTGCTCAAAAGGGCACTCTAAATGTTTGCCCTGTGGACACCATCAAATAAAATTCCTACAAGTAAACAAAATGAACCAGGTCTCCTAACCATACTGATCATAGTAGACCAGGAAGGTACAATGTGACAATGATAACAACTTATCAGTGTTTTAATGAAGCTCTCACTGTGCACAAAGGAACCACAACACCTGGCTGCTAGTATTCTATCAGTACATTCTGTATTCTGAGCGCAGTGACTATTCAAATACAAAAAGTACACACACGTACATTACATGTATTTCTAAACACACTGTACATGTACGTATGTGTGTACCATGAAGAATACACATGGATATTACAAGTAGAAACATACATGTACAGTACATGTACTTTACACAATGTAAGAATTCCACTCCTAGCAGACTTCTGATCAGGGGATGCCACAGTTATAAACATCTGCTCCTTCCAGTAAGCGTTTTTATGCATGTACATTACAAAGGCTACTTTAAATGCACCTTGGTTATTAAATTATGGCCACTGGAAGGTCCAGCTTCACAAGAAGTATAGTCTAATCAGTCCATACATAATACAATTCTGTTCTAAATATTTAATCTGCACTGATTGCATAAATACATATAAATAAAACACTTGAACGCATGTTGAGCCTGAAGCATTAAGGCCAATTCCATACACTAAGCATAACCCAATGTTTTCACTCAAACACCTTTTTCTGGGCCCCAGGAGTAAAGATTAGGTGTGATAAACACTCTACCAAATGTTACATTACCTCATCAAAGTAACATAGTTTCAACTTTTTGAGATGTAGACTACACAACATAATGAAGATTTAAACTTTTACTTATATGTACACGTAAGTCAAAAATGGCTTTGTGGAAGTAACTGGCCCTGGAAGACCCTTTAATGCAAGAAACCTTTTGCACATGCTCTGATTGTACACAGCATCAGTGCAGTGCAGAATACATACAGATCAGTACAATGATGGAATCAGATTAACATGAATTCATGTCAAAATGATTTTGACTAAAAAGAAATATCTGTACAAATTTATCTGTTAAAAGTATAGGAAAATGTGCCAAACTGCCAAAGCAGGTTAAGATATGATTGAATTTCTCTGAATTTTTGCTTTCTGGTAATGTAAACACTGCTAACAGCAGAATAACAACCCCCTTGTTCTCAAAGGAATAACTGAGAGGAATGTTACAGTGGCTGACAGATTATGTCCTGACTTCTGAACCAATAATGATCTAATTTCAAATGTTTTAAATTACAACACTACTGCCATGCAATCCTGAAGAAGTGAAAAGAAAACCATGGCTACAATGTGCATTTCTTCTGTTAAATATCCAAATGACAAAATACTGTACTGGTACACTTTATTAAACTTAGAACTGTTTAAGAGCAACAACAATTTTGTACACAGGGTATATTATAAATACAAAGTGAATGTGTGTACATCTGCACTGTAGTCTGGTCCATGATTTTTTAAGCTCTACAAATATAGGCAGACAAAGTGTGGAAGTTAAGCAAATATATAGTGAATATAGTGCTGATTGCTCAATCCCCACTGCACATCCACAGGCCAGTGTACATGTGTGTCAGTGGGTAATTTGTCTGGCCATTAAACATTCACAGCAATTACACTCCAAGCTGACATTTCTTGATTTCATGCACTTTAAAAATGTGCTCAAGCTCAGAGAGTTATTAATCCTTAGGCCCTTGTGTAGGCAGCAAGACAGCACATTACATTTATGAGCTTGTACTCTGAGGAGTGTTACTGACACAGGATGAGCAATAATTACACAGGCGAAAATAATGCTGCCTTACTTTAATTGTATCAAATAAATTACACAAGTTTAGTTTGTTGGGTCACAAAAAGGTAATGACTGTATGAAACATACTAGAGTAAAATATTTTAATTCAATGTCAAATCAACACTATTCGTACTATTATAAATGTGATTTCAGTTCATAAAAGGAAATCCCCAGTACAGTCTTGTCTCAATACACACAAGCACAGTTACACGCACAGAGTTCACTTGGCTGGTGTATATGTATACAACGGGTAGGTAACCACCGGCAAGCAGTTTTCCACTCTCCTTCTTACGATTTAGGTGACAAATATGAGACGTTTAAATATAATGGCATATAAATGACCTGTTTTACTGTGAGTAACAGATCAATCACCTAAATTTCACAGAAGGCAAGATCACTTTAGGTATAAACTCTTGCCGTTTACGGGCAGGACTGTGACCTCTTCAGAAAAACCAGGCTTAGTGGGGAGGGAACATGGCAAAGGTGTATGTATACCAATGATCAATGTGTATACACATATCTGCATGCTTAAAGTAACTTAATAATAGATGTTTTATGGCAGAGATCATGTCAATGCAGTTAATTAAATATCTTTCCAATTAAAACTGCAACTAAATCAGACTGTAATTACAGGCAGTCATGAATCGATGCTCTATTATTAAATCTCCCTGATTCGTCCAAGAGTCATTTAGATTCAACATCATGTTGTCCTTACAAGAAATATCTGGTTTTGTAATCCTTATTTATATCCATGTATGCAACTATAAAGCTTGGAATGTCCATTGTATTTCCTTAAATTCCTGATTGATTTGTTTTAATTTGATTGAATTTAATTGTTCAACACCATAGGGAAAACCACTGGGCTCCCAAACTGCTGGACACCCAAAGTAATCAGGCTGTATTAACAGTAACAAGCGAACTTAATAAAAAAACATAGTTCACCGCTAAAAAGGTTTAGTTTTCATAACAATTTATTTCATTCACTTAAAAGCTTTCAAAAAGCATGATTTTGAGTTGCATTTCATTCAATTCCTTCATGTAGTATCACGATTCCACCTTTAGAGTTGGGGACTAGAACTTTTTTTTTTAGATATGGCCAAGAATACCTAATTTCTGGTCAAGTGCTGTCAATGGACATTCACACACATATCGTTACATAACGTAAGTTATGACTGACCTAAACAAAGACATAATGCACTGTCCACTCCATCCCCACTACCAGAGTTTAGGATGCTAGAAATGAAACTTACAAATGTAAAGCACATACATGTACATACATGTAGGGGTATATCAAAAACTCATGTTCTTTATTATCAATAATGTGATATTGGTGTCCAAGGCTTATTACATTATTACACTGTATTACAACAGGCTAGGACATGCACATGTCAGCATGAGAAAAGTCCACCCTGAATTCTAAGACATCATCAAGTACATGTACATGAACAGATTTTAGCTCAATATCTCAACTGGCATATGTAGCCCTTACATGTGCTTTAAGCAAACAATGGCCAGCATGAGCACATGTGCTTGCTTATAGTTATGCAGAGTGGTGACTTATACATGTTATGAACTACATGTAACAGGGTCACCTTGCCCTTCTGTCCTCACACAATGGTCCTATCCCCTCTAGGTCAGAAGAGGCTGCAGAGCCAGCATGAAGAGATTGTCATGTACATGTATAGGGTATAATGTGAGTTGACATGTGGTATGTCAGAGGTATACTGAATAACTTTGCCCCAGATCTAATTTATGAATACTTCTAAGTATTTCTGAACATGACACTGGATTTCCAGAGTTTCTAGAACAAGTCTATGTTGAAACAAATTATGTCTTTTTTTTCTTCTTTTTTTGGTAAATTGTTGGATTGCATATCTAATAATGGCAGTAATTTGTAATACACTATTTACGTCCATTATGACAACAGAGGTACACGTACAAAGGTACATTATGTACCATATGAAAATATGCCATATTTAAAATGTTTGCAAAAACATGACTTGATATGAACTATTATATTGCCAATAGTGGCTTTGTGAGCTGTAGCATTATTGACCAATTTTTTCCCATGCCTGAAGACATTCTTACACATGTACATCCTATTTATATACATGTATTTTTAATGAGATTATTAGAGAAGCTCTAGGACACAAAACAGGGATGACCTGCCAACACGTACATGTATGCACCTGTCTGTGTACAGAAACTAATGCAAAGGTATGTAATTGTTCGAACTGTGAAGTGTGCAAGGTGTGAAATGAAAATTAGAAATCTATCAATAAATTTATATTATAGATTAATATGGTAGCAATAGTAAAACTGTACATTTACAATTACAAATATGCATCAACAATTATGAATGCAGGTACATGTACATGTCATTCAGAACTACTTTTTAAACGAATGAGGAAAGGCTTACCAGCATTTGTTCAAATCTCTCATTGACTTCAGAGTCTGAGTATTTGTTAACAATTTCCTGGGCACTGGGAGTGGCATCGCCTCCCCCACCATTGCTGTTCTCCTCGCTGAGGGCACTGCCATATGGTGTGACAGACTTCTGACTCTTACGGTCTTTACCTTTCATGAAGGTGCCAAACTGCAAATAAAGAAAGTAATAACAGCGCTTAATACATGTTAATACATGTAGATATGCACAATGTTATAGGAACATGTCTAAAAAAATATATAAATATTTGAACATATGAAATAATGGCAAATTTAGAACATGACCTAAGGGAAACTAGAGGAAAAATAGAAGAAAATAAAATACAAAGATGACTGCCAAACTATATGAATATGTTCTGAAGAGGTATAACACAAATACAACATCACTGAAGATAGCACTTTAGGATATCATAACCTCTTTGTACATTATATGGAAATTATAAGAATACTTGATGACTTAACTAGACGTAATACCAAAATATGTTGCACCCTCTAACCTTGAGAAATGATAAATGTATTTACATTAAACACTGGCTTTCGTAAGCTTTTATCACTGACATATAAAATTGCTACCTAATCTTAATTAATTTCTCTTATACAATGGCAACCATCATTACAGTCGAAGAAAAACTTTGCTAACCCAGGGAGAAACCAGTAACCATCCACAGGTTCCCGGCAAACCTTCCCATGCACAACCTAAGACAAAGCCAGCATGAGTTTGGCTTGAACTTACAGCGACCGTATTGGTGAGAGGCTCCTGAGTCATGTGCTGCACTAGCACGCTAACGATCGGGCCACCAAGGCCCCCTACGTAGGTTTATCAGACATTCCAGTACATGTACACAGCGTGGAAAGTGTCAGGAGATTGGCCAAAGGCTGATCTACGTACATGTAGCATCTCACTTTAACCATTTGCCAATCACACATAAGATTATCAACATCAAATACTTGAAACTGACCAGTGGTTTCTTTCTAAACATTCTGGTCAGGGTAAATATCATTACGAGACTCTACAAGGTAAAAATTGGTATATTTCACAGCCCCAGGAAAATAATTCTAATGTACTGTAATGTCATTCCATTAGCAACATATCCATGTTTGCTTTTTATATACCGGGAGAGGAACATGCACTTTTTACTTAAAACAAAATGTTCTTGGTATGGCTGTGGTTGACCATGGCATTTTCGGTTTTTTGTGAATTCACTGTGATTTTTAGGCATCCCACCTCCAAACTTCTTGCAATGTAATTTCCAGGCCCTTTTTCTTACTTGAGACCTCATAGTATTTTTTCCACTTTGGCCCATGTGTGAACGATTGCAATATTTGGGCACACTTCCATACTCCTCACAGTGGATGAACCATCCACATTTAATTATTGCCAAATTCCCCTTTTTCAACATACTGAATGTAATCCTATTAGTACAGATGGTAATTTTTACCTACAGCACAACAAGTGTAGCCTGCCACTATGACAGTTAAACAGGAAGGTGGTTACATCTCCTAAGTCACAACCACCATCAGATGTTAATGTATTACCGCTCAGGTGCTGTGCAAACACACCGTTCATTAATCTACATTTTTACAGGTATGCGAAAGGGAAACTGTTCATATAGTAGCACAGGGATCCATTAAGAGCTCCAAAGCTGAGTCACTTCAGTGACTGATGCTCCAACATAATACACATACAGGCATATATTTGAGGTACTTGTATCTGTGCTGTTTACACAGGCTTTTCATCTGAAGTACAAATCTGATTTCATACATGTAAACCTGAACTGATGGAAGTTTTTACATTTATTTATTGGGGGGAGGGGGTTAATTCAGTGTTTTTCATCAAAATTGCATCTATACTGAAGCAAAAACTGATTAGAGGATTACACTTAGAACACACCAGTAGAGGGTGCATTAAAGATACAAGTATCAAAATTGCCTATAATTTCTACCTAATTTTATTGATTAAATTATTGTTTACCACTCTACCTACTAATTTCTGACTTTACGGTGACAGTAACTTTTACCATTATGGCTGAAGTTGACATTTTGAACAAAAACAAAAAAACATATTAAAAAGAATGGTTAAGTATTAGACAGAATACTCTGAACAGCCACTTTGTTATCATTTACTGTTTTCATCTGTCCACGTGTTACATGTTACAGGCTAAAATAACATTTGACATTTTCTCTTCCTGCTTCACCCGTTGTTCTGTGCACAACCTGACCTTACTGAGCACTATTACATGTTTCTCACCCTACACAATCACCCAAGTGCTAGTATTCTCTGATCAGATGACTGACAGATCAGATAAGAATTGGAAGTATTCAGGTCAGGCCTCTCTCACTGTTAACTGATAGGTGAAACCTACATGTACATGTACGTACACTTTTGAGTCTGTACAATGTAACATTTGAACACTACATGTACATGTACGTACACTTTTGAGTCTGTACAATGTAACATTTGAACACTACATGTACATGTACGTACACTTTTGAGTCTGTACAATGTAACATTTGAACACTACATGTACATGTATGTTCATCACATTTAATAAGACTCCAAATATAGCACATACATGGTAGCTTTTCTATAAATGTTAAATTTTGCTTCCATGTATCCTCTCGCAAAAAATATTTCATGATTTCTTTTGCACCTTGTTTTAACATTTCTCAGTAAATGTATTGTACTTTTAATTTTGTTCTGCACAGTCTTACACCCAGTGTTAGTTATGTTCCTTCCTGAAATAAGAAACAACGATATTAAGGACTATGCAATTTCAGCCTTGAGTTAAAGTTGTGTAATGTACATGTGCTTTGATTCAGCATCATAGTTCTATTCAGCTAAAACAAACTTTACCAGCCAATTATCAAGTGGCTGTTCATGTTCATGTCATACAGTTGTGCTTGGGTACTGCTACATGTAGTCGCCGAGCTTAGACCAAAACATAGTACAACAGGACATATGTGTCGGTAAGTATATGTACAGGTGTTATATATGTACTTGTATGTAGGCCAAGCGCTGGTTAACATTTACATCTATATCCTGCCTCAACCCAATGTGCGCAGCTCAGGGAACCACCTGTTTTAGAGGATTTACGGTAAATTAAACAATATGTCCATGTTCTCCTACACTCTGCATACCTGTGGACCAATATTTGACTATGTAGTCAGTTCACTAATCCACAAGCTGATTTACAGTCAGCGTGTGTCACTGTATTGGGGAGTGTCAACCACCTACTGTACAACATGTGACTACACCACATACAATACCTACAATCTTGTAGCTAACTACATTCATATAAACCTGACATTTAATATGGAGGTATAATACTTGTAACTTCTTATACCCATGTGATGTGAACTATTGGCAATACAGCATAGTGTAATATGTATTGTATCTACAACCATAGGCATTACAAGCACTACATGTAGATGTATAAAGAAATTTTAAACAAACCCTTATTGGAACACAAAAGTGCAAAATCATAAAAATATATTTCACTTTAACATTACGAAACAGAGATGTGCACATGGCCTCGGAGAAAGTTTATAATGCCTTCACAGAATAATTCCCTCAGACATGCATTTAAATACTTCACAATCAGAGCAATCAGTAGTTTGACAAATTGCAGAGGAAATGGCACAAATGCAATTATACCCATAACAGAAAGCAGATTTTACACTGACACTTAGATTTATACAAATCATCCTCTGTGTGAATTACTGATTATACAAAGGTGACTAAAAATGGAGAAAAACTGCAGCCATTTTACCTCACAGAAATTATATTCTAAACATAAATCGAACTTGCACAAAAAAAAATGTGCACACTGATTTTGGACTTATGTGCAGCCTACATGAGGCCAGATGTAACATGTATATAAATTTATCTTATTCTCAACAGGGATGCTATGCTAATTTCATTTTTCTTTCCAATTTTTAGCAACTGTACATGTGTACAGGTACCTTTATTACCTCACTCTAAAATCAGTAAACACAACTATTAAATACTAATTTAATCACCACTATCCTAAGTGTGTTAGATCACCAGATCAAAGGAAACTGTAACTTTGCACTATTACAGCAAGCAATGTCTTCTCTTCAAAGAGCTTGGTTTATGGAAGTCATAAAGGTATTGTAAACCAATCATACAGCTTTGCTCAGTAGCGGTCAAAATATTAGTGGCTGGTGTCTATGCATGTAGACCAACTGGGACTGTGTTTATACTGGCAGGGGACACAGGAGTACACATGGTGAATGTTTGATGAGAGGCATGAATTAGCCAGCTAAACATCTGTGATATCCTCTTGGGCTAATACCAGAACCACAGGCAAATATACACAGCCCTTAGTGGATCAGCTGGCAGAATTAGCCCTCTGGACTATCAGAGGTTATTACAGGCTTAACCTCACAGACAAACAATGGTGCTACTGTCCTGCTGGTGAGAAACTCAGACTGCCAGCTGACCACTGGAGAGGTCACTGCACACAGGTCACGCTACTGTCAGACGGGCAAGGGCCATGTTGGTAGATAAACTAGAATTCTTCACCATTTTTTTTCCTTATGCCTACATGTACCTGTTTACACGTACATGCGTTAACTGTGAGCTTTAACCACTCTGCTCGAGCTGCACATTTGCTTTTCATGCAAATCCAACCAAAAACTGCTATCTTTTTTGGTGCATCCGAATTGGTGACAACTCCAATTCAAATCCAAACTGGCAGGCAAAAAATTAAATTACTGAACAGTTTATATTCACTGGAGGCAGGGTCAGTTTCCCAGCCTACATGTAATTTAGGTTGAAGATTGAAAGCTTTAGCATTTACATGAAAGGATGTGACATCATTTTTGATCCCAATTAATGTCACCACACCCTTCTCATAATACTGTACATGTGCACAGACATGTACATAAATTAATGTACATGTATGTACAATGTCAGAGGAAGGGTGTGTATAGATCTAAACCCACTGTGCTCGTACTTCAGTCACACTATTAAGTATCTATAAGTACTATGTGAATGTACACATGTACATGTAGTACTTGCTTTTCGCTTGCATAGTCTCCCACACACAGTTATGCAGACTGTGGTCAGCAAACTAATGAGGTACATGTGTGTTCAGATCACTACAGGTAACATGAAGGGCTAAAATTGCCACTAATTTTGAAGCAAAGAGCACACAGCCGACATTTCGCACAAGTAAAGATTCACATGGTACAAACAATCCACCAGCATCTATCAAAGTCAAAAATAGTGAATACAACATGTGATATACAGACGAAAGAAGTTCTCCACCCTATGAACAACCACCTGAACACTGTCTAGTTGAACATCATGCCAGCATGTTGTAAACATCAGCCACATGTGCACTGAACTGCTTATGTTTTCTGTCTTTTCTGACATTAAAACCACACTGTCTATAAGGCCAATCACACTTGATTCCTTGTTTCCCACCCCCACATGCACATCATTTTAGGCATCAAAACTCTTTTTTTTGGCCAGATATTATTACAAAAGATGAGAATATCACAAATCAAGCTGAATAATTATGATAATGAAAATGAAACTTGTTCTGCCGCCTCCACCAGTTTTCCAAAATATTATGATATAAAGTAACGGATCAGGTTTTACAGGCCTAATACAAGATCTGCTGTACGTTCTACTTTCAGCCTGAACATTTCTTAGAGGGCTCTTTGACCATTTAGCATGTTACAGATGAACAAAATAATTAATTTGCCTATTCTTAATGTCAAGATATAAGATATGAATATTTGAGTTCATGTTGATCTCCAAATTAAATATCCTAGCAGCCAGATGATATTCTGACAGCACGTACACGTCAACCCTGTTTCGATGCATATCTTCCAACTGTGTCACTGAAGGCATGCCACTACTATAGTACTCAAATGAACAGGCAACATAATATGTACTGCATGTTATGTACACATGTATTAATTGTTTAGACTTTATATCCATAATATAAAATCAAGAGTTCAAGCTATTTCATGAGCAAATTAAAAACACATTCAGATTTTATATCATATCTTAAACAGTCATGAAAGGGCAAGTCTACTGCATGATATATATTGACATTAATCAGCCATAATTGAAACCTGATTCACACATACAGAATGTTGATTGTATGTATGGCAATTAGTAAATGTGTAGCTTAAAATGTCGGTAAAATATACAGCCACTTTTGAAACAGTTGAACCAGGATCATGCATGTATGCCAGTCACACATTACTGCAATGTGCAATACAGGCCACTGTTCACATAACTGAGATGTATTCAAATATGTGCATGTATTCTAAAGGACAGTGTTAAGGGCATGTATCATGGTATTAGAAGCCAGCTTATTTTTTGGTAAGCAGGGCCTCAGTTGCCTCAGTGGTTAGCACACCACACCCAGGAGCCCTCACCAACGCGGTCAATGTGAGTTCAAGCCCAGTACTTGCTGGCTTCCTCTCGGGTCATATGTGGGAAAGTCTGCCAGCAACCTGCAAATGGTCGTAGGTTTCCCCCAGATTCTGCCCTGTTTCCTCCCACCATAATGCAGGATGCTGTCATATAAGTGAAATATTCTTGAATGGGGCGTAAAACGCCCCTCAATTAAATAAATAAGTATTATCTGCAAGCATATTCACACAGCCTGAAACTACAGTGGCATAATTCGACAAGAAAGAAATTCATCTTGACAGATGTTTCAATACAGATGACTTTACTGCAACTATCTGAATCAAACTAAACATCCAGCTTATTACCAACATATATATATACATGTACATTCACTTAAATTAATATAAATACACAAGTATTCTATATGTATCAACACTAAACTTCACCATTCCATTGCATGCGTCATACTTACAAAGCTTCCCTTGCCCTTTTCCTTGTCCTTTTTCTCCATGACTACTGTCTTAATGCTAACCAACTTTAGTAAATAAAATGGTTACTGTGTTGTTACACTGACAACATAATACACGCCATGCGACGGGACTCCAGACGACTGGTACATCCACACCATTGGATTCCTTTTCTCTGACATTAACTGTAATAAAACGTGAAACCGAAATTCACAGCTGTCAGTATATGTTGGTATATCCCTGGTCACATTTCTGAGGGCTGTCGAATTCACTGTTTTGTCCAGCGCTGATTAGCTTCGACTGGGTTACATTACATTGACTGAGGATATCCACATCCATGTATAAAAATAGAATTCAAAATCACCGTAAAATTCCAAGTCGTCCCTTGTTCCTCGTCGTCCTAGTGCGAATCTCAGAAAATCCAGACACCTTATACCCCTTCAAATGAAGCACTGACTAACACGATTTTAACATAGCCTGGACAATGGTAGAGCGGGTGTCAACCGTTGTCTGTAATAGCTTGAGTCATCGACTTCCCACAATAATCCTTCAGCTTTCCGCCATTTTGAAGTTCTCCTGAAGCGATAGCCAATGAAACAAGTTTTAACAAATGACCCACACACCTGTTAGTGATCACTTCTGTTTTTAGTAAAGAACAATGATTCGTGTGTCTCACTACCAAGACACCCTTTCAACAATTCACTTTGAAAAGGGAAATGTAATTGGCATCGCAAGTCCTTGACAGGATGATGAAAATCCGTGTGCTTATCGGCGGCTGAAATGTGGGCCAATGGGCGACCAATCAAAACGATGATAACATCGGGATGGAAATATGGCGGTCGAGGTGCTGCTGCAGAAAGGATGGTAAAAATAATCTTTAATCCACGTAGTGCTGTCCTCTCACTGTGTAATTTCTACGTGTCAGCAGACTACAGTATCAAACTGCAACATCTGGTCCATCGAGAGAACTAATTATTCTCATCAGTGGAGACATATTTTTGTTTCGGCACTACAAACTGTCACTTTCTCTCGACAAATGACGTTCCCACGCAGTTCCGACTTCTTTATCGAAGTTTCTTCCAGCATTTACTAGATTTTATTATCTTAATTAAATTTAAAGTCAGATGTTTCATGTTGTTAGGCTTAAGTAAAGAATCTCATGTGATTTGTTTTTTATACTTAGTATTTCTTCGTTTACTTCACCGTTTTTCTCCTTTCAGTAAATCTGCACTCACTTGCAACTTTTAGTGGCTTATAATGTACTCGAGCATTTGCAAGTCTGACAATGCGTAAATCACGGAAAGGTTATAATGACATTATATCTTCGATTGGATAATAGTTAATAGAAATGTATGTAATATTGAATGTGCAAGGGAGTATATTGTCTGAGGCGTGATCTCCGTCCTTTGATGTGTGACATTAACTGTTAAAATGTAAAATGTTGACCTGGTGTCCATTTCACGAAACAAGCGTGATGTTACATGCGTGTAACTTCCATGGAGACCAGTGCTGTTGGTGTTGCATTGTCGTAATAGCTCCTGAAGAAGACTCAAGTTTGTACTGGTTCAGATATATAACATCGTACTGATGACATGTCAATATTAATTAAAGCCCCTAGTCTGGAATTCGTTTGGTAATTGAAAGTTCACATGACTAAAATCTTTCATTTTGGGGTGCTAGGGTTGTTCTTCTGCACACAGTATGCATATGAAGAAATTTGCATCTTGGTTGAGACTAGCACCATTGTGCAACTGAATTTTATCATTCTATAGTATACAATTAAATTTGCATACCCAAGTGAAATAATTATGAAAATGTGTAAAATTATTCACGTGGACTTAATCTGGTACACATACATATACATGTGCATGCTTAAGTACACTAGCAATGCTGTGTAGTAATCTGACAATTATAGTGATTGTAACTGTTATCAACATAGATTGTCTGTGATCTGATGCTGAAATATACTGACCAGTGTAGATACGACTGCCTGAAATGAAGGGAGATTGACTGAGTTGCTCAAATTCAAAATTCATATGTGAAATATTGCGTTAACAGCTAATATTAAATCAGGTCTTCTTATTTTTATCAGGCACCTAACACCAGACGGGCTTGAAGAATGTAAACAGAATGGGAATAAAAGTGCTGATGCTGTGATCAAGGCAGCTCAAAATGTGGGTCAAGTATTATCAGAAATACAGCATTTCATGTCACTTAGGTATCATGTTTGGCCAATGTTAAGTCAATGTAATAAGGTCATAAGTGCACAGTTTTGAATAGTACTGAATTTTTGTAAACTATACGTATATAGCACCTTGTATTTTTTATTTGATGTGAAATAAGAATGTTAATCTGGATGAATATTAATTTATATGTGTTGTCTTCTGGATTAGTACTTAATAAGAATAATAGTTTATGAAATAAAGACAACGAGTGTTATAGATTTTCTGAAATGAGTAAATGGTGTAAAATTTGGCCCCAAAAGAATGTCATAATATATTATTTTGGGACTTCAAAATTACATTTGTTTCCATTAGGATATCCAGCCTACCCCCAAAACACCACGCTAAGATCAATGCAACGCTCAAATTGAGGCAAAATGTATAACTTTGTCATGGGCAAAATTAGGGGTCATTTACTGTAAGTGTTTTTTGAATGTTGTGCACAGGGGCAGTACAATAAATCCCAGTCGTGATTGTTTATGATATGATGTTTACAGATTGACTTGAGAGACATTGGGGAAAAATTTCTTCCAGATGACATTAATAGAGGCAAGGTTGATTATGTAAGTGGTCATCAGCTTTTCATTCAAGATGTTTACAGTGGAGTGCTAGAGAATATTTGGGGGCCTCCATGGCTTACGCTGGCTTCCTCTTCGGCCATACATGGGAAGGTCTGCCAGCAACCTGCAGATGGTCATCGGTTTTCCCTGGGCTCCGCCCGGTTTCCTGCCCCCATAATGCTTGCTGCAGTCGTATAAGTGAAATATTCTTGAGTACGACGTAAAACCCTAATCAAATAAATAAATAAATAGAGAATATAGGAAAATTAGGTTAACATTAAATCTGAAGTGTGTTGACTAAGGATTAAAGAATGTATTTAAATTACAGTTATGTGAGATGAAAAGGCATTCAGTTGTCTCAAAGGTTTATACAGCTTTGGAAAAGACATTGTAGCGGCTCTTGCATATTTGCAGGGCTAAAAGATGTGATCTTATGAGGCTTATTAAGCTGCCTTATGAAAGAAAAATTACAATTGTATCCATACCATTACTAAAAGAAGTTTTAAAAATTTATATTAACAGGTTCAAGGGCCATGTGTGCTGCAAATCCAGAAACTGCGGAATGTATCTGCCCCCAAAGAGAACGAAGAATCGCAGGGGGCCCCTCGACTACTGAAGCTCACCCTGACTGATGGCCATCAGAACTGTGGGGCTGTGGAGATAGAACCAGTGGACAAGATCAGGTATCCCATCAGTGTAGATATGTGGCATCAGCCTGATGGACATATAAATGGAAACATTGTCTTCTGGCCTTCTGTTCCTTTCAAAATTATGCTACAGTGATACAGCATTATGAATGTGATAAAATGTCAATGTCCTGCTGCAAAGAAACACTGAACCAAACCAAGTGACTGTGGTTCTGAAGGCGCTGGGACATGTGGGAAGGCTTGTAAGTTATATGCCGAAGACCACTTGTGTGAATTTCGCACTGTGATTTCCTCCACCATCAAATCAATCAATGAACCATGGCATAAAACACGATTTAAATCAGTAGGTTAATAGGGAGAGAACTTGTGTTCAACATTCACACATATATGATGCGTGTAACTTTTTGTGTTTCAGTCTGAACACTCCTCCAGGCAGCAAAGTTCAGCTTTTAGGCACTGTTCAGATTGAACATGGGTTTTTACTGCTGAACAACAAGAACACAAGGTTTGTGGGAGGAACGGTGGAAAAGATGGTGGAGAGCTGGAAGCTAAAAAGGGTAAACAGTTTGAGATATTTTTTTACTGTGTCATGGCTTTGATAATGTTCTCAAGTCTTTTTAGTTCTCTTTCATAAATTTTCAATGCAATCTGTACCTCATGCATATGTAAATATTCAGTGACATTTAGTATTGATAACTTTGGCAGTTACCTTAGCGAGCATGTGAAGTTTGATGATACCTGTTTTACCAGCTACTACTTGAACCTGGCATTTGGTAATAATTGTATTAAATAAATGTTCAAGTTTGTTATTTGATCTTGTGTAAAATTATATTAATAGCATTTCTTGTATTAATTAGAGCCTAGCCAAACAGTCCAGAGTTGTAACATCAGGAGAAGGTGCACCTCCGCCATTTGTACCATTTGGACAGAGAATCACCCATGACAGACAGCCCCCCAACAGACGAGGTTAGCTATGTTTGCATCTGCGGGATATTCCTGCCTCACACAGGATGTGTTGTCAGGTGCAGAACTCAGTGAAGCAGGCAGTGGGTTGTCCCTGGCACACCTGTGCCTAAACTTGGTGCTCTTTTGACCTGGTGATGGAAAAGACTCTGGAAGTATAACATAAATTGTAGTAAATAGAGTAAAGTTTGAAGATTCCAACAACGCCATTCGAGAGTTTGTTAGACGTTCTCTAAGAGGTACGTGCGTTGTCACTCGAAGCTCCCATAACTGTCAGAAGACCCGAAGCTGGCTGAAAGGCGTGAATTGGGGAGGTTGTTCAAGCCGTTCTTCTCCTCTCCAACTTTACTGGACCTGCTGTCTGTGCATCCCAAAGTTGCACACTGTGGCACATCTTTCTGTTCTGTGCGCTGACAGAATGAGATGCGGCAACTCAGCTGTTCATAATCAATTTGAATTTGTGTATATAATAGTAGCATTGTTAACAGTCAAGAGATCCCCAGTCTGCGAACAATAGGCCTAATTCAAATGTTTATCACTAATTAGCATGCTTAAGGTGATTGTCAAACCTCTGTGGCTTGCACAACAGACAGTTGATGAGTAAAAGTGTGAAATTATGAAAGATTTACTTTAGTCTTTATCATGAAAAAAGGCCAGGTAAAAGAATTGTCTACATGCAAGAATACTTGGCATTCATCATAGAATACATGTCAGCGCCCATAGGCTCTAGCTAAATTTTCAAACCATACTCTTCTACCACAAATGGCTCAATACTTGCTCATTCTTTTCCTTTAAGTAAATCGTACTACAGAATCTCACCCATAGAGTGTGTATGATATTACTAAGTGATACGAAGTGATGCTTTGCAGCCTGTAAGTAGGTTTGGGGGAAATTTCAGATAAACTTTCTATATTAGTTTTAAAAGACTGTGTTATTTGACTGGACTACATACATATCTAGTATATATAAAAAAACTGATTTTATGATTGCATGTTTGAGTCATCATGTATGTTTGATCAGAATCAGTCACACTCACAGATTGTGTTGCTTTTGTTTTCAAAGAAAATTTCAAGTCACTGGAAGTGGGTAAGGAGAAGAAGGAAGAAGATGGGGAGTTCGAGCAGCAGAGACAGGCTACAATAGCAGAGGCCCTACAGAACCAGAAAGTCAAGACATTTGGTGGCATGGGAAAACAGGTAATGTAATTGTTTTGTGAACTATGACCTTATACTATCCATTTGTCATAGCTTCCAAGCCATAAATGCAAATTTCAAATTAGTATCGACGATTTCTATTTCATATGTTGATAACTTTGAACACATGGTGGAGATGATGATCAGTCATCCTTGTGTAAAATGCAGATTTAGATATTCATTTTTCTGAGAACTTCTAAAGCTATCTTCTTTTGACATGCCCGCATCAAAATTCTTTTCCAATTTTTTCTCTGGTACCTGATGATAGTCTTTGGACTCGGGCTGGCTTCCTCTACCCAAAAGCAGACAGCGGTCATGCAAACAAATTGTTGTCGAACTCGATTTAAATAAAGTAAATAGTATCATCACAATATGGCTGCAAAACAGCATAAGTGGCATTGAGCCATACTAATTTATATAAGTAAATAAATAAACAAACAGTAAATATGTTCATGTATTTTAGCTAATTCAAGACAAAGATGTGGCCAAGATTGTGGAGATGGGCTTCAGCTCTGAAGAGGCCATGTGTGCCCTGAAGCAGAACCAAGGGAACCCGCAGTTAGCCATCAATGCACTCCTCTCCAGAAATGTGGCTGGGGTTGGTGGACAGAGGGGGCGGGGCTATCAGAGAGGCCCAGCCATTCAGGACAGACAGGAGAAATTAGACCGAGGTGACAGGTCAGACAGATCTGAGAGAAGTGATCGGTCAGATTCCAGGCAAGGTAAGACAGGTACAGTGTAGTGACCAGGTTGAAATATCTTTATTCTATTCCATGAAAATCTGGGTGGGAAAAGCTGTGGATACCTGGTTGGAGATAGCTCGTACACAAATATATATCATGAAAATGTTAGGATACTAATGTCAGTTTTCTAGGTTCAGTTATTATTAGTGGAACAGTGGATCCTAACTGATTGATTTCCTTCATTTTTATGTTTGAAATTTAAGTTCAGTTTTTGCTGGAACATCTTACTGTAGATAGTAAATGATTGACCATGTTGTTTTTGATTTTATCGTAACAATGTCAGTGTTTAACCCAGGTGGCCGTGGAAGGAGGAATACCACCAATAAGGAGAATGAAGCAGAGGATTTGGCCCCTACAAGACCGTCCGGGCCGGCTACTTTGTTTGACTTTCTGGAAACTAAAATGACAATAAAAGATGGTAAGATATGGCTCGGTATATGGAGGGATCAGTAAAAGTTATTGCTTTGCAGTAGTCAGCAAGTTGTCCCATCAAATTTATTTGCCTACAATGTGGTTTCTTACAGGAGTTGAGTAATTCATTTATTGAGGTCATAAAACTTTTTTGTAACTTAACAAGAAAATGCTACAAGTATTAAGTTTGGCTTATAAGTTGTGTGTTGTCATACCTTAGAGAGGGAAGTTTCAGAATTGTGGAGTTATCTTTCCCTGATAATGTGCTCATTCCAGAACCTAAAACAGACACCAAAGACTCGTCGACCAAATCGGCGCCCTCTTCTCGGTCTGAGGGTAGTCAGGGGTATCAGGGCAGGGCACAGTCAGCCTATTCCAGCAAGTCCCAATCCCACACAAGTGGAAAGTTCCCCGATCACCGACCCCAGGGCCAGGGCTTCTCCCAGAACAGAAGGCAGAACCTGCCCCCACGGCTGGCCAACAAGTACCACAGGGAGGCAGACATGAGCTCAGGCCGACCCTCCCAGCAGAGGGCTGCCAGCGGGTACCACGGTAAACAGACAGATGGCGGCCAGACAGACAGAAACAGTTATACCAGCAGTCGGAGCCACTACAGCTCTGGTACGGACAGAAACAGTTACTCAGACAGGAATAGTTACGGCGGATCAGAGAGGAATAATTACAGCTCGGATAGAAATAACTACACATGGGACAGGAATAATTACAGATCCGAGCGAAATCAGTACGGATCGTCAGATCGCAGTGGTGGTGGATCAGAGAGAAACAATTACAGTGGGTCAGACAGAAACAGTAACAAGAATCGCTCCGGTCATGATCGGAGCACAAATAACACTGCCAATAGCAGCAGTGTCTGTTCTCAGGGCAGAACAAATTCTTACCGTAAGCCAGACTTCTCCAATCCCCCGCCTACGCTGGCCTACGAGACGGGTCAAAGTTCACAGTACTCTAGTGGCCAGTACGGGTACGCGGCGGGGAATCCCAGTCAATCTTACCGTCCCAACACAGTTCCCTACAGCACAAACTACAACAGTGTACCAGGGCAGAATGACTGGGGGCAAACCCAGGACTTCCAAACCGACATGTCTTCACAGGGTTACATGCAGAATAATGGAGAGGTAAGGGGTCAATCTAAAATGCTTTATCAGTCACCTTTATCTGCAGGTTGTTTGTGGACTTTCCCACATATGGCATGAGAGGAAGCCAGCTTGAGCTGCACTTGATCTCACGGCAGCTGCATTGGTGAAAGCCACCTGGATCACCACGCCACGCTGACTAGCTAATCCCCTCAACTATAGAGGCTACCTCACACATCTTTGTAGTGAATTATATAAGATGTTTGTGGCTCGGTTAGCGTGTTAGCAAAACATTATGATCCATAAGCCACCCACTGATGTGGTTGCTGTGAGTTCAGGTCCAGCTCATGCCGGCTTCCTTTGAGGCTGTACGTGGGACTAGCAACATACAGACGGTCATGGGTTTGCTCCGTGTTGTTCCCACTTTCCTCCCACCATAAATCTGGATGCCGTCGTGTAAGTGAAATGTTCCTGAGTACGGTGTAAAACACCAATCAAATAAATAAGACATGAGTGTGGATGCAGGAGTCTGATATCAGATTTTACATACACTTGTTTAATAGTTACAAGTGTCAGGCTTGTTAAGAAACTAAAGGCCAGTGTGCATAGTAGTAATATGGAGCAATTTTTTTTAGTTTAGACTCTGCTTATCAGATATCATTTCAAGCCAAGGCGACAAATTCTATCCAATTAATATGTGTTAGTGAAATATGAGGTAGAGGTGTGAAGAGTTCACATAGGCTAGGATGGTTAAAGCACTGCCTAGACTCAAGAATGGTGATAGCTTCAGAGATGGAGGTTTTGCTTCATAAGAGGGGGCCTTGGGCTCAGCTTGGAGTTGGAGGAGAATTTAACAGTACCCAGTCAGGGCTATTCCTTGCTTGGCAATGGACATTAGGGAACAGAGCAAACAATGGTCTGGCTTGGTGTCAACATACTGTGTATGGGTGAGCAACATATTTGGTGTCTCTAACATGTTGTTGCAGTTGAGCAGGGGGCAATGTGAACAATGTTAGCATTCAGATCAGCCTGCTATGAAAAGAATAACTAAACTGGGAGATTTCTTCCCCAAAGCTGAGAATACAACTTTGTCTTTCCACTTTGTTGACTTTGTTGTCTACCCTTGTTGTTTACAGAGAGGCACCCCAAAGTGGCGCAGGGGAGATAAATGTTTAGCGCAGTACAGTGGTGATGGTCAGGTGAGACGTGATACTAATGTTTTGTGATTCCCCACCCAGTAACGTCTTTACTGGTGTGGAATGAATGAACTGCTCAAGTAGGGATTAAGTTTGAAGTACCATTCATACCATCAACTGCAACTCTATTGCCCCTTACAAATGCTTTAACAGCCTTCTTCGAAATGCTTGTGCGTTTCCTGCCGTTTGTCCTATTTTCATTTGCGTGGGTGGAATGGGTCAGATTTGTGAGTTGAATCTGACAAATCACTCCGTGAACACTCCAGATTTAGCAGGATGAAAATTTTTGTCAGCAATGAAAGGGTTTGTTTTTAGGGGTAAGGGAGGTGTGGTCAGTGACTACGAGGCTTGTAACACTCTTCGAACAAAGCCCATGCTCCCCATGAGTTCATGTAATAATGCTTACTGTCTGTATTTTCAGTTTTACAGTGCTGTGATAGAGGCTTTGTGCAGAGAACTGCCCACATGTGTGGTCACATTCACAGAGTATGGTAACTCTGAAGAAGTGTCCTTAGACAGTCTCAGACCAGTCCAGAAATATACACGGGTAAGGAGCATGACTGTAGGAGTGTTTATTGGATCTCTGGCTGGTTCATATAGCTAAGTCCTTGTTCTGGCTGTAAAGCTGATGCTCACCTGACGAGTGAGGTTGCAGGCTCCATCCCAGTTCTCTCAGTATCATTTGCAGCCCCATGTGTTTGTTTATTTGTTCATTGCTTCACTCTGTACTCTCTCCCCTACACAATGAAGGTCGGCTTTATGAGAAAACCAGAGTGCCAAGGTGAGCTATCAACCTTTGGCGAGTTACTGACGAACTTTCCCACCTGTGACGTACAAATATCCACACGATATTGGTGGAAGACAAGTGGTTTCCAAGAACATTACACTCCACAAACAGCAACTGGAACATAGTCAAACTGCTTGCTGACACCGCAAGCAAGATTGGGCAAGTCGAAAAATGTCTTGCCCAAAGCCAGGAATAGCGGTTTACAGGGTTTTTCAAGCACTTGGAGAAGGGTGAAGGGTGAAGGGTAGCTAAATCTGGTTTCTCTCACCCCAAAGACTGGGAAATTTATTGAGAATAACATTAAGCACATTTCAGGTAAATAAATAAATGACTTGTGTATTTTCTAGGCTCAGAAATACAGATCTATAAATAACATGTCAAGATTTGTTGAAATAGTTTCACTCTGGGAGATAATTTTCTGCTCAAAGATTGCCAAATAAAATTCATTTAATTTCAGTCCATTTTGACTCAGGTCCAGGGTGGTGTTGTGCCATGTTGTATTGTAAAATGCTAAAAAATGCTGCTCAAGTAGAGAACACTTCATTCCAACACCGGAAAAAAAAAGAAAAGAATGTTGATGTCGTAAATTAATGGATTTTGAATTTTTTTCCTTTCAGACGGACGGCAACTGGCAGAGTGGAGGAACTTCCAAAGTGTACTCAAGCCAGCCAGTGAAGCACCAGCATCACCAATCTGGAATGGTCATCCCCCAGGGTATGGCATATGCCCCGCCCATAGCTGGAGACGAATCTCTGTTTGCTGCCAATCACATCACCACCATGGAGTTCAGGCGAGGAGGGGGAGGTAACTCCTACCAGAAAAGACCAGATAGACAGGGAACAGGGCGTAACCAACCGTTCTACTCCAACACAGGGGGACAAAATCAAGCTCCCACATCTCATTACTGATATATGATTATATAATGAAATAGCATGCAGCAATATTTTAATGATTCTGTATCACAAGTGAAATCATGGTTATGTGATTATAGTTTGATTAAAATTATCATAATATTATTAACATGAGGTGGTTGTCATTTTTCATGTATTAGTTTTTGAAATATGGTCGGTTTCATAAGCATGATGATTGGTTTATTTACTGTAGTAAAAGTATGGTCTGGTTTTCAGAGATGACAAAATGTGCTATAGTCAAGAACGGTAAATACAAATTATATCAGGTGTTAAGCGTGGCCTCTTAGATATGAAATGTTCATCTGTGGCTTTTTAAATTGGTACAAAGCATTTGGATAGAAGCATACTGTACTAGTCTGCCAGGTGTCATAGTGTGTTGTAGTCTGGGTCATTTAGTAAGGCGTCACATTGCTGCTCTGGGTGACGGAGGAGTAGTATTAACCGAGTTGCCTGGGCAACCATAAGGCCACAATGTAATCACTTGATTGGGCTGCAACTTTAAGTCAAGAGGGTTATCAAGTAGATGGATTCAAAGATGGGTGGTTTACTCAATACACGCTGGTTACCTCTGCTCATAATTCACTGCAATTCTTGAAAAAGCACGAATGCGTTCAACTCCAATCATGGAGTGCATTAGTAAAACAAAATTAGGGATAGCATCATCCATGTAGTTGATCTATATTTAGGGTAGTAATATTTACGAATGATGGTTAAGGCTTAACACCACTTCGGCAATATTGCAGCCATATCGTATCAGGAGTAATACAAGTTCTCCAGTGTCATTACGTAATCAGCGATAATTACAGATATATCAATGGAGTCACATTAAATTGATGAGTATAGACAAGAACACTTGAAGAACGCGGATTCATATAAAGAATTTAGGACTGATAGGTGTAGTGTTGATATCCGGATAAGATCCGTTTTGAGTTTCATCCAAATATTTTCCTGCAAAGCTGACGTATATAAAAGCTTCAGTTATTCAGGTGGTTTCTTTAAAAGCCCTGTCTGTGTTTAGCTCGGCTAATTCTTTTTGCGTTTTAAATTGTGTGACTCGTCTGCCTTATTATACAGTTGATGTACCAAAGCTGATGGAGTCTCGTCGTGTAAATTTCCTTTAGTGTAATTTCACTTTGACATGGTGGGGCGGCGTGTTTCAATGTATGGTTAACAAGTGTAAGCCATGCCAAAAAGGAGTGATCTTCATTTGGTCAGCTTTATTAAAGACCGCTTTCAAATCACTCACAAACTAAAACTTTGTACTGTGGACATTTGAAGAGCGGTTACCAATGGGATACCTTTTCCCGCGCAATGGCGATTTGGCCCCAAGCTGACTTGACTGATGTTCTCTTGCACTGCACGAGTAATGCGTTATCCGTTTGCCTACAAAATTTCATCGTAAATGCAGGAATGGAAGAGAGAATATTTGGCGGTAATGGTTCCCCATTTCGGTCTGGCAATGAAACCGTGATCCTGATAATGTGGGTATTTAGGCTGCCAAGCATTCATTTTTCCGGGCTCACCTCACTCCGTATAATGTAGTGCGTATAAGAAACTGTCTGTAAATGAAAACGAACACTTTTAAAGCTAACTGGTTTAAGATATCCTCTGGGGCTTTTGTTGTATTGTGGTAATTCGGAATTGGTTGCATCGATATACCATAATTATGTTCACAATTAAATCGAAACCTATATCAGGCCTCGACCGACTGTCCTCAAAAAAATTTGCCTGAATATTTCCTCAGTTCTCAATGTAAAATCCGGTATTTATTTAATTCTCCGCTGTTTATGTTCATACTACAGAACAATTTTATAAGTTCCCAATAAATAGCATTCGTATATTCGATAATACCTGCGACATCTTTCAATTTGGTCACTGTGTCAACGGGTGCGATTGACCAGATTCCGATAGCCAAGCAGGCCACCATCGACCAACTAATCATATAGACTCTTGGCTACTTGCCCAGAAATAAAAGAAACATTAATTTTAATGCATTGACTCCTAACTAGATTTACCTGCAGAGTGAGATTGATTTCTGAAGGCTGAATTTATGTTGTTCGTCACCATTAGTTCACAGGGTTCATTGGAACTAGCGGATTATTCATGTTTGGCACGGTTTGCACATATAAGAGCTCGCTAATAAAACCTAATATTCAATAGATGTCAATATACATGTATAGCTTCATGGTTGTCCATTTATTAGGGTTTGCAAACGCTAGGCCTGTTTGGAACAAAACATGTTAAGGGGATGGCCAGGGAATGGATGATTTCGCCATTGATTGCATTGAATACTTTTAAGATGTGAATCCCAGACCTTCAAGTGACTGCCGTACTTCATATAATTCCTGTAATTTTTCCTACATTTGCTATATTTTTTTTT
This sequence comes from Acanthopleura granulata, assembly GCA_016165875.1. Taxonomy (NCBI): domain Eukaryota; kingdom Metazoa; phylum Mollusca; class Polyplacophora; order Chitonida; family Chitonidae; genus Acanthopleura; species Acanthopleura granulata. The sequence goes on from JABBOT010000008.1 coordinate 589,329, forward strand.
AGGAATAGTTGACAGTTTTTGTGTTGCCTGCAAATTGCTTATCTCAGAATTTGTTTGTTTCACAGTATCTCTATGTGCCCTCCTCCCCTTTTACAAACCTGGGTTTATATAGGGTGTGGTTTTGCACAGAATTACGGCAATATCCTATAGACTGACTAGTCTCTCGGTGTGTTTACAAAAAACACTTTAATAGTGTCTTAATGTTGTCAAATTGGCATTTGTAACTGAGCTGGCAGTTGGCCAGAGTTGAAAAATAAATACGCAGAGCCCTGGGAATCTACTTTGTTTACTATACTGGAAACCAATGCATTAATGGATATCCAGTATTACATACGCGCAGATCTATTGCGGCTTTTGTCTCGCTTGAGCAATGTTCCAAGACCGCGATCCGTTACTAATGATCCCAGTGTTAGACAGTTGCATTAAGTTAATGAATTTTTACAAACCATATTTGTGCCAAAGCTGCTGACAAACCCATATAGAATTATATGAATTACTGATAAGCTTTGAAATGAAAAAACACACAAAGAGGAAGTTATCGTGAGTGACAAGACCATTAAAAACTGTATCTGAAAATTCATTCTTTTTTGAGGGGGGACACCAAATTAATTACAAATAGTTTGATTGTACGGTGCGTTTTATGAACCAGATTGCATAATAAAGTGAAACTGATAATCATGGTGACAGAAAAAAAAGAAAGGACAAATATGTAGAACCCCCTTGGGAAGAAAATGCCCTATAGGCATGATAGGCAGCCTCTGGGCCCACTGGGCTCGAATTGTAGTTCTACTGCTCATAATTATAATCACAAAATTATATGATGATGTGCCGAAAAAGGTGCAACCTATTTCCTCTCAAAACTTTAGTCTTCTGTTAGCCGATAGCTAGCAATTCTGGGTGTGAGAATTTCCCTGGACCTTGTTTGCGCGTCGTCAACACTCCAAAATTATGACATTCTAATGAATTTACGGTTTATCCGGACATCGTGTCATAAATTTAGTTGCAAAAAAAATTCCCTAAAACGCGTCCACCGCCAGCTGGAAAGACAAAACTTCCGAGGTCTAGGCGGCCCCCGCATCGTAGTTCCTCCAAGTCAGCCCCACTAAATTCTATGACTTTCTTCTGTCCTGGGTGACAAGTTGAATACCACTGATAATATGTAGTATCTCATACTAATTCTAAACCTTAGTGCACAAGTAAAAATGCGGGAATAATTTAGTCTCATTAAAGATTATAATGTCTTGATACATTGTACATGGTTCCATATCCTGTATGTGGTTTTCAGGTTACAAATACGTGAACCATTCACTTCAATGCCAGTGGTGAAAACTTTCAGTCTTCGGGCTTGACACAAAATGACCTCAGGTCAGTGCCACTTCCAGTGGAAACTGGGATAAAAAGTATGTACCAGCACAAAGAAGCAATGAACAATGCAAGTTCAGAAATTAAGTCGCCAACAAATTAGCGGTGACGAAACACTCCACGTTTTGTGCCACGAACAAATTGACAGAACAATGAATGGCACGTAGGCCTAAATGCTCCAGTAACAAAAATCCCAATAAAATATCTTCTCTATGAACCGACGAGATAAACTGCAACTTGCGTAGCAAACTGGCGGCCTTATATACCTAGACGTCGAAACTGGCATTCGTATACTAGCGGTCAACCAAAATGGGAGCTCTGGGTCAATAATCGCAAAGCCAGTTTCCAAAAACGACGAACACCACAAACCACTAAAGAACTATGAGAATATAAAAAATATAAACATTAGGACGGACTCGTGCAAAGAGTAACAGTCAACAGTTCACGATTGATGACGAAATGTTACAGGCGGATGAACAGAATCAGTTTGTAAATCGTGTACCCTTTTAGTTGTATACGGTGTCGATTATCAAATATGTATCTCAGTTGTGCTTTGATTGCAACTGTTCATATATCCAACGGCATTCATACACAACACGATGAACATAGAGCCTCTATAGCCCTATCACTAGCCCATAGCCAACTGTTCACCTTAGAGAATGAACTTTCAGGCCTCTGCAATGATGAACATTTTTATATCACGGGTATTTCATTCGAGAAAGGACGATCTATGTACACAGGCGCAAAACTTATAAATGCAAGGGCTTCCAGAAACTAAACTGCAGGCGTAAGGTCTAGGTCAAAGTTTGGCCTAGTATAACAGAAAAAAAATACAATGTATTCTGATGCGGTCAGAAGAAATGTCTATGACTTCTACTGTTTCCATAGATAGCTAAGATATTCGTGCTATTATCTGGTGGGCCTGTATTTGTCTTGTAGTTTGTGTGAAACTTACATTCACAAATTGAATGGTGACAAAAAAAGATAAGAAGAGTACAAATATATAATATGGTATCCTACCACAGGAAAATGGCCTGTATTTATTTATTTATTTGGTTGTTTTACGCCGCGCTCAAGAATATTTCACTTCACACAAGAATAATTCGGCGGCCAGCATTATGGTGGGAGGAAAGCTGGCACAGCCCGGGAGGAAGCCGGCAGACCTTCCCACGTGCGAGAAAGCCAGCATGAGCTGACCATGAACTCACAGCGACCGCTTTGGTCGGGGGCTTCTGGGTCATTACCCTGCGCTAGAGCTCTAGGCAACGGAGGCCACCGTCATAGTTGTATCCGCTTAACCTGGACCTGAGGGACGGGGGTAGGGGGTGTGGATGAACATGTTCATACACGGGCATGGTGCTTTTATGACCAGCAGCAATGAAAGTCAGGCTGAGACACATATAATTGTATTCCTTCTGGAATTATTTACTGACTGCGAGTGTGAAGTCCAATTGGTTGCCGTCTCTGTAGATCATCGGCTGTCTTCTGGAGTTTATTCTCCTGTCTGTATAGTGAGCATATTACCAGCTTTAGTTACTATGTGTGTATCCTATTTCGTACATATTCCTTTTGGAACTGATGTTTAAGCTGTTTTGAATGTGGTTATAGTGATTATTTACTTTATGGCCTACGAGTGGTACGAGGATGTCGATCGGACTTGACACTTAAATTCAAATCCATGCCATATCTTGGCCTGTCATTGTTTCTTAGCTCCTGTACTTGGAATTGAGAATAGCTTGTCAACAAACCCACGATAACACGTCTTGAATTCTAGATGAAAAAATTAAATATGATTTTAGAGCCATAATTTTTAATTTCACAAGACAACTACACATTAGTTTGTCGTGAAGAGTTCAAATTGTTTCTTATTGTTTAGTTTAAGAGGCCATGCCTTTTATTAAGAAAACGCTGTCCTCTTTCAGCTTGGACATTTGAGGCAGGTTGAGGCAGACCAGAAACCATAGCGACATAAACACTTTCGTTTCGAGGCTGTATGTAATCACCATATAAACTTCCCAAATGAACAAGCGTTAATACAAGATCGGACCTTACGGTATTGTTACACTGAGACATTCATAACCGAACTGAACATATGTGAATCATCCACGGATATTGTTCTACAAGAAACTGACTCGCATCATTGTGAAATCGCTAACAAGGGATCTGTCTTATCAGCTGATGATTATGTCGCCTTGTTAAGAGAGTGCTGGAAGCATTGTTCCTTTATTCCAGATTTACAACCGTGATTATTAGACTCTAGCCGTGTGTGTTCTTAAGGCCGAGTGGCTTTCTTCACCATCCGTCACCATGACAACGTAGTATATTTATTTATAGCGCATTTATCAAATACAATGTTTGGTGCTCATGTACGTATAGACCTAATACAAATTTCAGCAGTGTTGGCGTTATGAAAAGCTTACATTGCTGCTCTTTTTATGTTGTATGTTCACCCAACACCATACAAGAATAAATAGAACGGGAAGAAGCTAACCAAAACTAAGGGAGGGAAGGGGCCTGCCGTGAAGATCCTTGTCATAAGTTAACTACCGCTTTCATTTATATGTGTTCATTTAGCTTTGTTCGTATCCCACTGGTGTAGCAGTTCTCATAAACCCCATCATGTAGCTTTGTTCGTGTCCCACTGGTGTAGCAGTTCTCATAAACCCCATCATGTAGCCTTGTTCGTGTCCCACTGGTGTAGCAGTTCTCATAAACCCCATCATGTAGCCTTGTTCGTGTCCCACTGGTGTAGCAGTTCTCATAAACCCCATCATGTAGCTTTGTTCGTATCCCACTGGTGTAGCAGTTCTCATAAACCCCATCATGTAGCTTTGTTCGTATCCCACTGGTGTAGCAGTTCTCATAAACCCCATCATGTAGCTTTGTTCGTATCCCACTGGTGTAGCAGTTCTCATAAACCCCATCATGTAGCTTTGTTCGTGTCCCACTGGTGTAGCAGTTCTCATAAACCACATCATTTAGCATTGTTCATTTATCTTTACTAAGCTGGCTCATTGCTGTTGTTCTCTCAAGCCATGTCATTTATATTTGTTCATTTATCTTTGTTCACTAGGCTCAGTGGTGTGGTTCTCCTAAGCCATATCAATTATCTTTGTCCATTTATCTTTCTTCATTTGGCTCATCGCTGTGGTTCTCCCAAACCATGTCATTTATCTTTGTTTTCTAATTCGGGTAGCGACTCTCACAAGTCATATCAGTTATTTGTATTCATTTATCTTTGTTCATTTGGCTCATTGTTGTAGTGATTCTCGAAAACTATATCATTTATCTTGGTTCATTGGTCTCATCACCGTACCCTTCTTTACGACGAGATTGTAAAATAAGGTGAATGTGTTTTAAGCAGACAAAAGGCATTCAAAGAGTCAGTCTGATAAGTTTTGAGACGTTCTGATTGATTGATTTGTGTGATGTGAACGTGTTCCCATGTTGTTGAGAGGAAGCGATGAGAACATTGTTTTAGGTAACTATATGTACAAAAAGCAGTCCTAAATCATGCTCTTGTCAAAAATACTGAAACTAACGCAAAACAGAGTGAGGTCGGAACTTTCCTGTATAAATTAAACGTAGGTTTTTTGATGCTTGGGTTTGTGCTGTTGAATGACTGGTGTATATTGACAGATTATGGTGTCAGTTTGACACACTCTTTCATCAAAATAGGATACTTGGAGCTGAAACAGTCGTAAAACAGGAAGTGTAGTTACAACACCTATAATGAGACATTAGCTAGCAATATCCTTGTCCCTTAGTCTACTGTGCGGACTACATAACGTTGTCACTTTTCTGTTGTATGGACTACACAACGGTGTCACTTTTTCTATTGTGTGGATTACTCAACGCTGTGGCTTTTTCTGTGGTGTGGACAACACAACGTTGTCAAGTTTTATATTGCGTGCACAAGACAACATTGTCACTTTTTCTATTGTGTTGACAACACAACGTTGTCATTTTTTCTAATGTGTGAACCGCACAACGTAGTCAATTTTTATATTTTAGAGACTACACAGCTTTTGTATTGTGGAGACTACACAATGTTTTCACTTTTTGTATTGTGGAGACTACACTACGTTGTCACTTTTGAAAAGTAAAGGTACATTTATTATGTGCTGTTATTTGCCACATAAGCTACATACAAACCTCAATATTTCTTATTTCTTTTCTCTTTTTTTTTTTTTGCAGTGTTGTTCTGTCTCAACAGCATTAAGACGAGTGGTTTAACTATCGCCAGTATTAGTCCAAACTGGCATTTTTATCATGAATAATTCTGTTTCTTGGAGCATGATTAGTTGTTTATGATCTGTAAGCTCCAGCTACCGCGACGCAGTCATACATCAGGCACTCTTTGAGATGACGCCAGTGGAACGGAAAGAGGTTCATGCATGGCCAGAGTAGAAAGACTTCTGACAACAGCTTTGTCAATGTTTTCAATCTTTGATGTCAGTTTCACTGAGGAACAAAAGCTCTGTTTGACTGTACATGCTCGGACATAATATATCGTGCTAATGGACTGTCGCTGGAGTGCTGATTGACCGCACTTGTCGGCAGCTTCCGCCACGTCCCGATCCCCCACATATCCACAGTTTACCTGCCCGATGGTTTCCTGCCAGTGCTTCTGGCACTGGCACGTTCATCCAGCGACATCGAGGTCCGGAGCTGTTTGCTATTCGTACAAAGGCATTACCGCACACCCCAGCTTGACAGCTTGCTAACCAGCGCTTGCAGTTCACCTTTGACGTTTGGTGTCTGGTGTGTTGTTAGAATGTTGTATTACACCGTTGGCAATTGAAATGGTGCCGTTGTGATTCTGCAATTGGATTTGACAAGTGCAGCAAGTCTGTATCTAGGTGAGATAGTCATAGATTGACGTTTTACAGATTAGATGTTGTATTTTAATGAACGAATAATTATGGCTTATCATTATGTTAGATTTGTGTTATAATGGTGTCCGTCATTTACAGGTACATTTCACACTTGTCAAATATTTCTGTTAACAAATCTGCGAATTTGCGTAGCGTCAAAACAGCTGTATGTCGTGAAAAGTTCCAGACCAGGATTTTGCTCTAAATAATGTAGATGCTGACAATCGGTGATAAATGTATGAAGGTGTGAATGATTCATGTTCTCGAGTGATGTGTTTGATGTTATGTATGTGAAGTGAGATGTGAGGGGTGAAGTGTAATAGGGATTTTGATTTCTAAGAATTTGTTTCATTTCTACGATGGCGGCCAGCATTATGGTGGAAGGTAACCACTCAGGAAACCCACGATCATCCGCAGGTTGCTGGTGAATTTTTCCAAGTGCGACCGGAGAGGAAGCCTGTGTGAGCTAGACTTGAACTCACAATGATAAGGATTTTGAGGAAGCATTCAGGTGTGTGCGTGAAGTGCAAATGTTAGAAGCGTGCATGCGTGAAGATTGTGTGTGTGCGCGTGAAGTGTGCATGCGTGAAGAGATGTATGTAACATGTAAGGAGTTAAGTGTTATAAGGATTCAAGTGATAATGATTCAGATGTGTGAGTAGAGTGACGTGTGCATGTTGTGTACATGTGTGTGTGAAGTGATGTATGTGAGGAGTTAAGTGTTATAACGATTTAGGTGAGGTTTCAGCTGTGTGAGTGAAGGCTGTATGCGTAGAATTAGAGGTGGGGTGGCAGAATAGCGTGATAATTCACTCGTGAAGGTTTCCCTCCTTGAACGAATGAATGACTTAATGAATGGTTATAGCTTTAAGCATCGGCGGTACATGTTTCAGGGACCATTGTGGTGTTCAAATACAAATCAAATGAAAACAACTTTCTTTTTTTTCAAATCAGCTAAAGAAACAAATATTAAGTAAAATGCGATAAACAGAGGTGTGTCACGTATAGCGCGTATAGACAAGCTTAAGCAAGCGGTGTCTAGTTTTGGCGTCAGGGAATTTTCAGTTATAGAAATACGATCCCCAAAACAAAATAAGCAAAGACATCCTGTGCACCGTACGTGGGAAGGTCCGCCAGGAACCTGCGGATGTTCGTGGTTTTCCTCCGACCTCTGCCTGGTTTTCTCCCACGATAATGCTGGCCGCTGTCGTATTAAGTGAAATATTCCTGAGTGCGGGGTAAAACACCCATCAAATAAACAAATAAATAACATTCTGGGCTTTCGCAAATAATGTGATATTATTTTTGTTTCTGTTCTTGAAATCAAAATGAAATGAAAACAATTTAAAAAAAAACCCACAAATGTTAGGTAAAATACTAACCACAGATTTAAACTTATGGAATATGATAACTTTGTTAGCTATATATCTTAGTGTATGTCAGTTTAGAATCTTTGTCGTATTATCACCACGGGTTTGAACTGACACTTTGAGTCCTGAACATCATACGCGTACGCCTTCAAACGACGAACTAAAAGGTCCTTGCGTGGCTTCTGAGTATTACATGTATATTTACAGTTATAATACTTTTTGTTATTTTTGTGCAACAGAGAAATTAAATTGTACCACTGACGTTATTGCAAGTACATACTTATTTCTCTCACATTTACCCGTGTAGATAGATACTGTTTTCTTTTGTCCTTATAAATCTTACATTTTTTTCCTTACCGGTACTTATACAAGTTGTCATGTCAATGCAACCGCACGTGCTGGGGATTTGTAGTCCGATATGTATGGTGTTGTCTGGCACGCATACTGATTAGCTGTCTTTTGATTAGGGAACCATACCCCCAAATTACTGGCCGCTCGTCACGACTTCAGGGCAACTGACACTACCCTGGGTCCGGCGTATACAGACGAAACTTAATCAATCAACGACAGTTATTAATTATTTACGACTCCCGACTGTGGACTTTGCCAAAGCGTCGCGTCTTCTTCGTTTGCTCAGAAGCAGAACTAGACTGCCCTCATGCATGTCGTTGAACGCCTTGTAATATTAGAGGATGGATTGAATAAATGACGCAAGGTAATCAGTTGTCCCATGCTTTAGATAATCAATGGCAAATACAGTTATAGCAGGCCGACAGCGAGCTCTAAGAGAACATTTGCTGCTGTTTTAAAGGGCCCTCACTAGGTCATGCAGTTGATTAATTAAAGCGTTGTTCTGGTCGCTGGCTCACACAGTTGATTAATTAAAGCGTTGTTCTGGTCGCTGGCTCACGCAGTTGATTAATTAAAACGTTGTTCTGGTCGTTAGCTCACACAGTTGATTAATTAAAGCGTTGTTCTGGTCGCTGGCTCACACAGTTGATTAATTAAAGCGTTGTTCTGGTCGCTGGCTCACACAGTTGATTAATTAAAGCGTTGTTCTGGTCCCTGGCTCACACAGTTGATTAATTAAAGCGTTGTTCTGGTCCCTGGCTCACACAGTTGATTAATTAAAGCGTTGTTCTGGTCGCTGGCTCACACAGTTGATTAATTAAAGCGTTGTTCTGGTCGATAGCTCACGCAGTTGATTAATTAAAGCGTTGTTCTGATCGCTAACGCTCCCGGGACCAATCCCTCGTCGGGTCATACCAAAAGCTTTATAAATGGTAGTTGTTGTTGCTTGGCGCTAAATACTGATGGGTTAGAGCAAGGAAGCAGGACTGGTCGGCCCGGTGTCAGTGTAATGTGACTAGATGTGGTGTCATGTTTCGTGCCTTCAGAATGATGTTCCTGTGGCGGCAGCACTTTCGCGGCATGGACTCGCCCTGCCTCAAGAAAACACAGTGTATCTACCGACCTCGAGGCCATGGAGGCGGTCACACATATGTTGATGTCATACATTTGTATATTCTGTGACTTGTAAAATAGAAAAGATCAATGAAGATCAGCTAGAGAAAAAAGAGTTATTCGGCCTATCCAGACCTCCACCCAACTTTGAGGGGGTTAGGTGTAGAGAGGGTAATGTTTCTGCAATGAAAAATGGCAAATGATTAAATCAAGGAAGTTTACAATAGTGAAAAAAAAAAGACAGAGAGAGAGAGAAAAAAAGAATTTACCCTCACTCTTTCTACGCTAATCATTCATATTTAACGCTGTATATACATTCCAGATGGGCAGGCAAAATGCAATCAATGAAAAGAGATAATGTAGCTCTAACAGATCTGTACATTTAACGAGTATTCTGCGGGAGATAAACCTTATGGTACGGTCTCCGAAAATCCCTTTAGAAAAGATCACAACATTTATCTTTATAGGTCTATAGCCGATTTAGATGTTGAATATACACCTCGTCTTAAAACCCCAAAATATGTTGAGATATTAAGACAATCTGATGCAGATTAGGCATAAATTTCGGTAAATATTTAATATGATGTTGCATTATCGGGGGGGGGGGAGGGCTAAACGCCTTGTGCCTGTATAGTAACGTAGCTGATCTTTGGCGTGTTTAGATAGCGTCATGGTGATTTAATCGGAACATTACACATCACATGTTTATCGATCGTGCAATGGCCTTCTTCTATGCGATCGGTTTTAGACATCTTTACCGCTGGCATTCAGTGTGTGGGGAAAATCTCACGGTCAGCAAACATATTATTCCTGATAAACAAATCATTTCTAACAAAAGGTCATAGGATTTTTAATCCTTTGAAAAAAATTCATTTTTTATTCACTAAAAGAAGTCGATGTTCAGGTTCAAGAATGCAAGATATATAATAAGTTCTTCAGTTATAGATACACAAATGTATCAGAGTAAATACTTCTTCATTTCCGTGTACTATTTCCATAGTAGAGTGGTGCAGGTTGCGCAAATTATTGGCCAAGACTTCGGTCAACAACATATAAAGTATGACACATCGACCGGAGTTATATATCACACTGAGTTGAATCTGACGACCACGTATTGGTTGTAGAGCAGTTGTCGAAGGCAAATTGTATACAGAGTTTATTATGTCAGTGTTTTTGTAACACGTACTACTGTGTTTTATGAACACACGCACACCGAAAATCTGATGCATTAAATGAAATAATACAAAGTTTATATTACACTAGGGGCCTGCGGGTCTCTGTGGCTTTGGCCTGCACTTTGCTATTAGCCACAGCGACACTCCTTGGTTAACTCAGATCAAGCATACCTTTTTCACTCGAAGTCCATAACATTTTCTTGCTGCTTCTAATCGTAACAAATTCCGCACACCTGCCTTGATGCATATCTCCTTTAGACTCAACCTCAAGCATAGTGGGATCGTAATTTTCTAATGATGAAGAACGAAGGATCAAAAATATACCGCTGGCATTACTGTTTTGACCTCGAGTCTAGGTAACAAGGCCAGCCATGACCGTGTGCTTGCGGCTGAGTCTAGACGAGATATGTATCGATAAATTTGTGTGGAATTCTTTTCTCTTGGAGGCAGGAAGAAAATGCTGAGGGCTTCGAGTGAAAAGTATACTCGATTTGAGTTAAAATCAATCAGTGTCCCTGTGGCTAATAGCGAAGTACAGAGCCAAGCCAAGAAATCGACAGGGTGTAAATACACCAGAGCTTACGTAATACATATATAGCCCATAGTATTTTATGAGCACATGCACACAAACCCCAGATATGCGAGACACTGCATGAAAAAACACATAACTAGGATAGAGCACTAACTACATAGCGTATTATTCATTCACAGCCTATTAAATCGATAGTAATGGATACACGATAAGTCGAGCTAGCCTACTGCAGAGCGGCAGGGGTGGGCCTTCTCTCCAAATGCGACTGTGTGCACGTGATTGTGAGGGTCGCAAGGTACAAGCAGATGTTTACCACAGGTACAAACAGTTTGGTAGACAGTTGAGATGTAGGTACACAAGGACGTGTATGCGTCTACCGCAGTAATTTCCACCTTTCGTGAACATATTAATGTGTACATTTTGCCCTTTGTTTTTGATCAGATACAAATGATATCATGCGCAGACCTGTAAGCACTATGAATGGGTTATTTTTAAAGTTATTTTTGGTGTTCAGCCTATCATTTTTTGAAGAGTTTTTTTTATCTTAAATGCAATACGTGTTTATTTATATTGAATGTTAGGTGTTTACTTACTTCTCTTTTATGGCATGCTTTTGAAGGAACTGGTGGAATGGTTGTTTTGAGGTGAATGATGTTTTCGTATCCAGGTCATCGTTTTATACTACGTTGTTGAGGGTCCAACACGTTTAGGACATGCTGAGAAAAAAAAAAACGCTTGATATAAATGCATTCAATAAATAATAAAACAGCAGACTAAATTATGCAGATTGTTTTTGTTTTCTTAAATATTTGTCAGAATCGCTCGCAGCAGTGCTGATGGCTGTCAAGTCATTGCTGCCGTTCGGAGTTTTCCAGTCACAGTCGTGATGTCTCGTCACACATTGGCCGCCATCACCGTCTTCCTTGTCCAAAAGCTCTGTTCAGGTTAGTTCAGTTAAAGTAAACGTTGAGGTCTACTCTCAAGAATTTCTTATATTTACCTGCAGGAAGGTTTAGTCAGTGTGTTAAAAAATCCGGTAGGTCCGTTCCGTAAACGCACTCAGCGGAACGAAGTCTTTAAATCTGTCCTAAAACGGCAGCAAGTTTAAATCTGATTCTGAGTGGAAATGTTAAAAGAAAAACATGTGTATCCGTCTCACTTCTCATGTTACTGTAATTAAAAGAAGTATTTCCTTCTTGCTCCCTATGTTGCTGTAATTAAGAGAAATATTTCCTTCTCGCTCCTCATGTTGCTGTAATTAAAAGAAATATTTCCTTCTTGCTCCTCATGTTGCTGTAATTAAAAGAAATATTTCCTCCTTACTCCTCATGTTGCTGAATTTAAAAGAAATATTTCCTTCTCGCCCCTCAAGTTGCTGAAATTAAAAGAAGTATTTCCTTCTTGCTCCCCATGTTGCTGTAATTAAGAGAAATATTTCCTTCTCGCTCCTCATGTTGCTGTAATTAAAAGAAATATTTCCTCCTTACTCCTCATGTTGCTGAATTTAAAAGAAATATTTCCTTCTCGCCCCTCAAGTTGCTGAAATTAAAAGAAATATTTCCTTCTTGCTCCTGATGTTGCTGTAATTAAAAGAAATATTTCCTCCTTACTCCTCATGTTGCTGAATTTAAAAGAAATATTTCCTTCTCGCCCCTCAAGTTGCTGAAATTAAAAGAAATATTTCCTTCTTGCTCCTGATGTTGCTGTAATTAAAAGAAATATTTCCTCCTTACTCCTCATGTTGCTGAATTTAAAAGAAATATTTCCTTCTCGCCCCTCAAGTTGCTGAAATTAAAAGAAGTATTTCCTTCTTGCTCCCCATGTTGCTGTAATTAAGAGAAATATTTCCTTCTCGCTCCTCATGTTGCTGTAATTAAAAGAAATATTTCCTCCTTACTCCTCATGTTGCTGAATTTAAAAGAAATATTTCCTTCTTGCTCCTCATGTTGCTATAATTAAAAGAAATATTTCCTCCTTACTCCTCATGTTGCTGAAATTAAAAGAAATATTTCCTTCTCGCCCCTCAAGTTGCTGAAATTAAAAGAAGTATTTCCTTCTTGCCCTCATGTTGCTGTAATTAAGAGAAATATTTCCTCCTTACTCCTCATGTTGCTGAATTTAAAAGAAATATTTCCTTCTCGCCCCTCAAGTTGCTGAAATTAAAAGAAATATTTCCACCTTACTCCTCATGTTGCTGAATTTAAAAGAAATATTTCCTCCTTACTCCTCATGTTGCTGAATTTAAAAGAAATATTTCCTTCTCGACCCTCAAGTTGCTGAAATTAAAAGAAATATTTCCTTCTTACTCCTCATGTTGTTGAAATTAAAAGAAATATTTCCTTCTCGATCGCCAGCCAGATGTTTTATTAACAAGCGTGTGGGCGTAAGGTATATATTGGTAAATCTTTGTGGTCTTGAATTGAGTTTTAATCAGCGGGTAAATATTGCTATGCTGATTTGCTTGTCAGGGCTGGAGTGTATAAACACTGATCTTCAATGTAAACCGTGGGCCGACCGTTGGGAGTGCTACCATAACCCCAACTACATGGTGACCAAGTGCGCAAGGGCCTGTAACGTGCCAACTATTTGTGGAGGAAGTAAGTTATGCTAATACCTCTTTATATAACAAAGGAAAAGTTTTGACTCGGCCATCAAATTATTCACTTACTTATTAAAATTCAAATAAAATTTCGTCATCTATTCCCTTGCCCATTCATATTCATTCATCCATTCGTCCAGATGGCTGAGGGCCCTGGCAACTGCTGAGGCCAGTGAGGCCGTTTGTTCGAATCCAGCTCTCTCTACTTTGGCGGTGTGTTTCAGTCAGGTTGGTAAGCACCTGTTGTAGGCCGGGTATATTACCCGAGCGCTCTGGTTTCCTCCAGTCATAAAATATACTATCGAAGTTTCAAATTCGGTTTTTATAGGTCTGTCTACTGAAGCTTATTTCATTTTTATGTTGCCTTTTCCGTTGAGAAACCTGTATTAAGCAAGACAGCAAATATTCCATCTCAAACTATTTATTTTCTCTTTCATGCTGACATTTGCCCCATTTCGCGGAGCAATTCAGTGAAATCACCTGGTTCTTCCCCGATAATGGCTTGGTTACTAAATGTCATATTTACGAATGCATGTTCCATTCAAAAATTATAATGCACGAGGTGAAATACATTGATCTGAATGAATGAATGCTTATTGTTTAACGCCTTACTCAAGAATATTTCTCTTATACGAAGGCGGTACATTGATCTGTGGTTCGCCGTTTAAAGCTTTTAGCGGGAAACTCATTGTAAAGAGATGTCAACGAATGTACTCTCCAGAAGTTGACGCTAGTGTAACATTCAGAGTTAAATGTCAGAATCTGTGAATTGACAATTATGGGGCTTTTCAGGCTGCTCAATTGATTATAACGATTACATCTAACTTCACGACAGTTCACCAGTCAGACGACTTTATACATAATGTCTGTCAATTAGTCTCGAGTTTCTCAAACAATAAAGTTTTTATAAAACCGAGTGTCTGTCCATTTGCCACTCGAACATGTCGCAGTTATTATTCCAGCAAAATTGCGTTGGGTTAAAAATTGCCATTGTGTAAGCTTGTAGTGTAAGCCTGATACACGTCTTATTTGTGTGCGCTTGAGAAGCTTTGCTCTAGTGCTTACAACTGAAAGAGGCCACTCCAGGTTTCCAACCGGGGATCTCCGAGTTAGGCACCAAATCACCAGCGACAGGGCCTACATGCCAACAGTCCAGATCACTAGCCCAACAAGCGTCCGGCAGAAAGGTAGCTGATGGTTAACGACTTCAAGGCGAACATGCATCACCCTTTTGATGATCAATAATGACATAGCCCCCTTTGTTGAATATTCAGATGGGTAGATGTCATTTACAAAGTTGAGTTTAGTAACAGTTTTATAGTTATTAGGGGTTACACTTTCTGGATTACTTTTACTACGGGTTCAATAAAATCTTCACAATGAAGTAAGTTAAACAAGGTGTGTCAGTGTAGCTTTGTTTAATTCCCATGAGCTGAAAGATGGTATGTCGTCAATGTAACCGACAAACAGCATTAATAAGCTAACAACCGATTCCCTCCATTTTCGGTTTTATCTTCTGTTTCTTGTGCTACTCAATATCACTCTACAGAAACAGAGAAATAAACAAGATGTTCATTAATATATCTTTTAATTTTGCCAATTTGTTTTTCCATGAAATCACCAGATACAGCCGACATGACAATTGATAAAGTCATTTCTGGGGTGTATTCTTTTGCTCGGTTCAGATATTCACGGACAATTTGTCAGGCAGTAAACTAATTATTGATTTGCTCAACTGTTGTATGGTTCCAAAGATACCACTGACATTTCGGACGCGTGTTGGCATCGAGCCGGGATTGGATATTGTGAAAGGACGGATATCGACCCCCTGGAAGAGTGTAACACCACCTGCCGGATTCGATATGGTGAGGGATTTTTGCTGTTTTCTGGACTTTCACTCCATTTCCTAAAGTACTGATAAATTTCGGGTAAATACATTCAGACTAAGCATCACAGTACTTAAAAGTTGTCCATGAAAACTCTCTTAGTAACTTCTTTGTACATTTTTATCTTCATGCCAATAGGCTTTTAAACCCATGGCCATTGTAAGGTTTCCAAAGGCCTATAGCTGGCGCACGTATAAGTGCAGGCTCGCCAGCTCATTCTGTTTAGGCTACGGCTTTGTCAGGGGGTTCGTCAGCAGCATGGCGACGGGGAATGGTCTACTCTGGGCTCTTCGATTTTCTTCAGCCATGAGTTCGAATCCAGCTCTCCCTGCTTCGGCGGTGTGTTATCAGTCAGGTTGTTTGGTAAGCACCTGTGGTCGGGCAGGTCTATACTCGGGCACCCTGGTTTCCTCCAGCCATACAATTTATCATCGCAGTTTCAAATTCGGTTTTTATTGGTCTGTCTACTGAAGCTTACTTCATTTTTATGTTGTCTTTCCCGTTGAGAAACCCGTATTAAGCAAGACAGCAATTGTCCCATCTCAAACTATTTATTTTCCCTTTCATGCTGACACTTGCCCCATTTCGCGGAGCAATTCAGTGAAATCACCTGGTTCTTCCCCGATAATGGCTTGGTTACTAAATGTCATATTTACGGATGCATGTTCCATACAATTAAATGAAAAGTTCCTCAAGTGCTGAGTTGAACATCTACCAAATAATTAAATGCATTCATGTTTTCCAACAATCATGAATATATATTATTTAAAATTCTTTCCATTATTTTGACACGAACTGTATTCATATACACAAGCAAAATTTCTTATGGAGACTTGACAAAAACTAAATGAAAAACAGAAAATGTGAAATATCAAATAAATGAACATTTGATAACAAGATTACTGTTTCAGAAACGACCTGTGTGACTCCCACATCTGTCAGCCACGCCCACTACACTGTAAGAGACAGCTACCGCTTCATGGATCGTGTCGAGTACAATTGTGACGAAGGATATGAAAAGACGAACGTCAGACATCTGGGGAAAATGATTTGTTCAGATACTGGAAAATGGTTACCTCGAATTGTCGATGGTTGGAAGAAGCCTACATGCGTGCGTAAGTGGGGGCTATACTGAAAATATATGTAGAATATGTCACATTGATGTGTGCACTTGCGAAAGTGTCCTGCTGATCGAACCGGGCGTAAATTAGCGTTGGCGCCAATGCCGTGTCGATCGCGCCCTTGCTTCACTATGCACTGACGCCAGTGCCGTGTCGTTCGCATCGGGCGCCCGTCAGCGCTGTCGTCATCGTAGTGAGGACTGCAAAAACCACCACTGAATAGAATACATTAGGAAAAAGGCGCATTTCTCATTCTGCACACTATTTGTAAAACCTAAGATCGAGTAACCAAATTACACTTAAGTGTTGACGTGTGAATTAACCCCCCACTGAGATGCTAGCTGGATTCACTTTAATGCAAACCTTACTTTAATTTCGTGTAGTGATTTCTTGCGGTCATCCTCCCACGGTGAACCACACCTGGATGTTGTACAGTGGTACGGCATACAAAGACGTCGTGACGTACGGATGTGGAGACGGTTATTACGCAACGGAGGGCGACTCTGTCAGGGTTTGTCTGGAAAACAAGCAGTGGAATGGTACAGACCTTATATGCCGTGGTAAGTTCGCCTCACTTGTCAGGGTAAGTCTAGACTAAATCTTGTAGGGATAATTCGTTCTTAGTTCTTTACCGTAAAGAATGTATCTTTAGTGTTAAGTGGATGTGATTTGCCCAGTTAAGTATATTTTGTATCTAGGAGGATAAGTGGGTTTTGCTTGCTTGGGTAAGTAGAATGTACCTGTTATGTTAATTAGATTATTATTGCTTCATTAAATGCATACAGAATTTAATGGCAAAGGCTTGAAATGGATTTTATTTGTTTTCTCAGAGCTGTATATCTCACTGGCCGAAGGCATGTATATAATACATTTATACGTTCTAAGTAAATACCTTTCTCCGGTGCGCTAATTTATCAAGTGTGTTATTTACTACTATAATACGTTTGGTTACCATTCGTACTGATTTTATGTATAAGTGTTTAACCATGCCAATAAATATGATCTTGTCTCTCAAATCTGTAACATTTCTAAACACCAGATGGAATAAAATCGCATGAACTTGATTTCCAACATGAGACTGTTTAGCGGCGATCGGTTATTTGTAAAATATGACAGAGGATGTGGACAAATGACAGGTGGTACCGTTAGGGGGCTATAGAGTTAATTTCCTCATATAGGGTATCAAATATATAAACAAATAAATAATTACTTTCATATTTATCTGAGAAAATAATGTTTTATAAATGTCATTGAAGACATTAAACATAAAGCGGATAGTATTGAAGTGACCGGAGATTTCGTGGCCCTGTAGTAAAGCTACAGCTTTCTTTACAAATCTAGCATGAATCGACCAGAAGGTCTCCTTACATGTATATAGTCAATGTAATGGCGTGCAGTAAAGGTTTTAAACCTCGTTTCCAAGATAATCCTAAAACGCTTTTTTGACTTCTATTGCAGAATACATCTCATCAGCGGATTCCCCTGCAATTGTTTCACCGACAATGATGGCTGACAGTCCAGACCTCTTGCCCAGCGTTGCTCACATGACGCCAACGACGCCAACGGCAATCCAAGCGTCTTGGAAATCTGACGTTCCTGTGATGTCTACATTGGCAGTAGAAGAGATACCGTTATATGAGACCTCGACGCTGTTTGACGCCAAACCACTTTCCTCAACATCACTGGATGTTAAACAAAACTTTGAAGGTTCTGCTTTTCTAGTTTCATCTATCGAAATTCGGCCGACGCCTATCACGCATTCTGTAATGACCTATTCTTTAAGCTTGGACAAAAGATATTCCACCGCTCCCGATTTATCGGGAGCTACGGGGATCTCCACATCCTGGATAGAGTCAGGTCGGGCAGTTACTGTCAACGAACCCCTGCCTCAGACAAATGTGCCTGAAAGTGTTACCGAGTTCTTCGTTCATTATACAGCATATAGTGTAGACACGAGTTCAGACAAGAGTCCACTGGAAAAACAAACGAGTATTCCTTGGTCACCCTTGTATACGATAGAGGAGACTGTCGCTTCTGAATGGTTGCTATCAACTGAGGTTACAGAAGCACCTAGTAACAATGAGGCGTCCAAGACGTTACCAGTGTACACAGAAGAGACTCACACCATGAAACCGACTCAAAGAACAACTGCAAAACCCAAATGTAAATGTAAGACCAACTGTAAATCTTTGTCGAATGCGTTAGCCAGTGCCTTCACACATATGTCGTTCGATGAAATTATGAACATGACCCGAACCATAAAAACTTTTACACCCAAAGCTGTGGAAGCCAAAGGAGCGGAGTACTTCGGGGCATCAGCCATTGTCATTCTAGGATGCATTTTTGGATTTATTTTCCTACTGGATATGGTCACTCTTGCCCGCCATTTTAAAATTCTGCGGCATAACCTAAATTGTGTCCGAGAGGAAGACATGATGACGGAAAACGAGCTATGGGAAACATAACGATTACCACTTTTCGATTTCTATGTTGATGTGGTTTATATATGTTTCATTATTTAATGCACTGTAGCACTGGTAAAACTACATTACACTTTTTCCATATTCTTTTATTCAGCCAATAGGCCTAATAGGTAGCTTAGTATATTGATTTGACGTAGAGGTAAATTTGATTCGAAATTTGCTGATTGTGTAAACACTATATTGTTTTCTTGCTTTCGTACTCTGTACAAAACACATGTAAATCGAAGTGAATCCGTACATGTGGTGCAGTGCAGTTCCGTTAGAAATATTAGGAAGCCAAACACGGGGTTGGGATTCGCAAGCCATGTTTGTTTTGATTACAATACCAAGGTTCTCAAATACCAATACTGTAAAGTTCGTTAGAACTAAGTGATCGACTAGGGTTTCTGATTACGGAAGCAGGACAAAGAATCACTTTCACCCCTCGAAGGGAATTGCCTCAAATAATTGTGTATATGCACACCGCCATAAAAGATGATTGGTTTAAATGTTTGATAATTGCTTAACGCCACATTGGCAGTATTGTAGCCATATCATCTGCTTTGAGAACTGATGGTCGGTATGCTTATTTGTAAAACTTGCCCAAAACCATGATGTAAGGCTGTATTATGTACATCCACTGCCAGCCGCAGTCTCCCTCACAGAGGTGTTGCACACAATGGCATTGGGCATGTTGAGGTGAAATGTACCAACTTTAAAAGAACAGATCACATTCAAAGTAAGTGTCATCTAAAAGGCCATTTCTCGTGGATTCCAAATATGATCATTATTTCTGGGCATTTTTACGAATTAAAATAGAAATAAAGGTTGAAGTTCTACGGTGTACTTTTTGGACCATATTGAAGAGACTGAAGCACAGTGCCGTCACAAATCCCCCTTTTATTTGCTGTTAAATGTACAGTAGCTGTTCTTAGTAATTTATACATTAACACAGATACAGGTGTTGTACTACATATATATTCACCTAAGGCGTAGATATATAGCAATCAGAGGATGTCAGTGTGCGTCAGTCATGTCAATATGATCCAAAAAGTCCACGGTAAAATTTCCAGTTCATTCACTGTGAAAAAAAAAAATGCCAAAATATAATGAAGACCATATTTGAATCGGCACGACATGACTTTTAGATGATGTGTTTTTTGTATAAATGTGGTCTGTTTATTTAAGCTAAGTTTAGGAAAGAGCTGAAATCATGATGACTGGAAGCTCCAGGTTCAGAATTTCAGATTTCTTGTCGAAGCGAGTCGATCTTACGATTATCAACGGAACCCTCTTTCATGGTTACGATGGGTATACGAATGTCGGATTTGAAGCTTAAATTTCATATCTTTACTACTTTAAAAACATTGTACAGCATATATGACAAATGTAGAGTATCGGTATTCGGGCCCCTTTACTTTTCAGATAATTCTTGTTACTTGATTGTGTAAATTGTCAAATTATCATTGAAATGAAATATTTTTGAGTACGGCATAAACATCAGTGATGTAAAATAAATAAATGAATAAATTAACATCTGCCATTTCATTACCTAAGGATGACAAACAATAGTTTAGAAAAAGTAACAGTTGTAGAACCAACGATAGACCTAGTTCATTAGACAATGTCAATAGTCAAATCTCATACACTGTACACGAGGATTTTGGCCTACGTTTGTTTCTTTGATTATGTTTGTGATATCACGGCGGTCTATCCTTGTAGCTGACCGGACCGAATCAGCCTACAAATTTATACTGCTGCTTCACTGGAACGCCATGCCGAAGACACGGCTAAAATCAGCCATATCTTTAACATCAAAGTCTCAAATAAGGCAAACAAATCACATTCAGAATCAAACAAAACATTTTATTTATACGTATGTAGAGATTAACACTATTAAATTGAACAGAAATCACTAAAGCAAGTACACAGATTAATTAGACGGGGACAGTTTGCTATCCCCCCAAAATGAAATAAAAGATAACAGCATAGCGAGTAAAAAACAGAGCAGGGACGAGAGTGTGAGGGTTAGCAAAATGTTAGAGGTACTAGACGTACAAATGAATAAACAAACGCCGTAGCTGCAAATATTGGAGGTATATGGCAACACTATATATCTGTTTCACATCCCTGTTACTTGCTTCGTTGTTCATAATAACATTGTTAATTAATTAATTAATACTGTAAACATAATTAATAAACACGATTATATGAAGTAGACTTTTCTCATTAACAAGTAGGGCCTATAATACATGTAGCGTTTTCAAAGGCTTTTTTTTCGAAGTATCATTCTTTTCTCTATACCGGTTAAGATCTCGTATGACCAAATCTTTGCAATATCGATCAGGCTTACTGTTAAGAGAGTATATAACTTAAATGGTACAAAGACAATTAATAATGAACGTCGCAAGATCGGGGTCCTTAACCTATATAAACATCCACCCAATTAAACAAACACGGTAAATATGGTGGCCAACACGTGAAAAGAAAAACAAACATATAATACATTACATGATATATGAAATTATGTAATATTTTATTAATTTGTGTTATTTAAAATTAGCCGGTGTTTTTCTCCTGTGGTGAGGTATATAACGAAGTATTTCGGTATTTGCACCAAGTAAGTGCAATTCACAGCAGTGCTATTTTCAAAACTGCTTTCTGAATCAATCAAACACCTGGTCGACATCTGGTCGGTTATCAGGTCTACAGCACAGCAATGGACGGTCTCCTGACACTGCGTGTCGTAGTGGGCCTCATCGTACGGGACGTGGTAGGTCTCATGACGCTGGCCCGACTAATAGGGCGATCACCATCGTCATCATCGATGTCGCCCCTACCCAGGAATATCTGCTTCTGTCTGAACTTGCTAGCCGGCGGTACCTCTTTTCCACCGTCCGGCTGTCTGTTGATCATTTCCTGGATTATCCCTTTAGCCTGCAGTAAGTAGTACAAAAGCGAACAATCGCATTGAAGAAGCCCCAATTATTGTTACTGGAATAGTTACCATGATGATTTTCATGTAAGGCCTTTATTTTTCAGAGCAGGCATATTAAGATTCGCAGTGATTTGAACCAAGATTGGCAGTGGTTTGAACCACCTATTTCATTGATCAAACGTTAGTAAATCACTGACACCCGCTTTGTGATCAGCACAACTACACAGTTACGTCAGCAAAGAAACCAGCGACATATGGATGAGTATTATGAGTATTAATAATGAAAATAACGCACGTACCCAAACATAGAATGCCGCAGCCCCGGAGCTAATCAATCTGACGTCATCGAGTTCTACTTCCGACAGGATCTGCGCAGCGCGGGCAGAGATTTCTGGGTGTAGTTGGTCAACGTCGAACTCCAAGACTCGCCTCTTTAAACCTTCCGGGCCAGTAGGGTTGCAGCGCTTCTGACAGTTTTTCCATTTCTGTCAAAAATCAAATAAAATGATTAATTATACAAATATACAAAGCAAATTACTCCATCGGTGTTTTCCATCAAAAATATTTCACCCATATATTTAGCTGTCAAATATATAAGCCACGGAACTTAGTCATTTGTACGGCAGGGCATAAATACCTCAAGCAATTTTACCCATTTTTTGATGGATGCTTTAGACCATGATGAACGATGATGATATCTTCAGAGAGAGTTTCAGAAAGAAGTTACCTTTGTGACCCCCTCATGCTCTCCCAGAAGCAGCAGCGTCGCCATCATCACCTGGTGTACCATGTCAGGGGGGTTATTGTAGCGTCTCAACTCAGTCATCGTGCCAGCATCCATGGACAAGATGGACGATTTGAGCTTGGACAATTTCTCTAAGATTTTTAGCTTTTCTTTCCCTTTGATAAGGTCCTCGCCAAAGAACTCCTGAAAACCTTTGTCCTCAATGTGCCCCATTGTCCGCTTCAACGCTACCATGTCCTTTGCTTCTATTGCATTCTTTAGAGCTGCGAATAACAACATTTTCACGTCAAAAAAGCTAAGGCTTTACTTTTGAGACTAGGACCTGTTTAATAATGTTAATAATGTTACAGTAAATTTAGAGGAAAAGCTCATTATTAGGACTTAGTAAGTGAAAGTCTGGATCGGATTACAGATAGACTTAAATCAAAATTTGAAAACAGATTTAAATTTTAAATAAAAATTTATTTTTGTACCCGATCGCTTAAAAACTGAGATTTCCTAGCAAGACTTACAGTAGGATTAATTTTAAAAGTTTAATTTCTTCCCTCATTAATTGTGTATTATATTGGAGTTTCAATGTTTGACAAGAGCAAGAGCAACTTTGTAGAGCTGGTCCTATATCATTAATGCCTTGTGCCAGAATCACTCATCATGCAGTCAAATTATCAGTGCATTAGTTTAACGTGATTGGTTTGCTACCGGGCTTTGAAAGCCTTGACAAATTAATGATACAGTAGCACATTTATTCCCTGCAAGGCACGAGGAATTCAAGCGCTAAAGCAAACATACGTTGTCAATAATTCTGTCCATCTGTGCACTCTATACATATAACATGGCATGTGCATTCAAAAAGGTGCGAAAAGCGCCTGTCAGACTTAAGCAAACTGGCTCTCTATTGACATAGTAGAAAGTGCTCTTCACAGTACATCGACAAGAACATCTCTTGAACGAATGTCGATAAGGGAGTTTCTTCTCAAGGATTAGAACAGTAAAGCGTGTGACTTCTGCAGACATCGAGGGACATACCGGCAGGTTTCGTCTTGCATAAGCCTACGTGCCGATAATAAATGTTCATGCAGGTTTGGATTAACAAATAAAGGCAAGGTCAAACATGTGGCCCGCTGTTAAATATCAAAGAAACCTAGAGCCCAGGATCAAGTCTGTGAAAAGTCCGTAAAATTATAGAACATTATGTAAAAGACTATAGCGTGGAGGGTAAAATCTGAGAGGCGACGAGAATATGATCGTTGGCACCACTCACTGACTATTAATACTCAAAAATTTAGAAATATAACGCACTATTTGTCCTTGTTAACTTTGGTAAAGCATACTGTCTTTATTGCACTTTTACGGAAAAAGAGTGGCATCAAAAATGATGTTTTCTTCCTACGGTGTCACTGACAAGTGTTCTTCCTCAACTTATGTATCTTGAGAAGTTTCCAGATTTGGTAACATTGTCATCAAGTAATTAAACGGATCTCACTTGTGAACATTCTTATGTATTTCAAAGTGTTAAACTTTGCCAATACAGTAACTTAACGCCATATAGGTGCTTAACAAGAAGCAGTGTGTCGTTTTACCTTGTTCGATTAATTCTAGAAGAGTACTGTTTTCTAATTCAGACATGGTTATGTCCCCCATTACGGCTCTGAGTGGTGAACCCATTGATACCCTATCAGATTGTTGATAGTCCTACATATATATACAGTATCGTTAATGAGAAAATGTGTCTTCGTTCAACAATAATAATTTGCCTACAGTATTCCTTTGCAGATTCATTGTTAGAAAAATCCGTGTTTCTAACACACTAACTCCGGTATTTTCTACGAGGGTTTTACCGCTGCAGTGGCTTTTGTGGTGAAACACCTGTGATGCGAGAAACTCGTGATCTGTGTGGGGTTCACATATTATTTCACACCATATTACCGTCAATAGGACCGCTATTAAGTTTATAGTGAAAACATCTGTATAACGCCCAGGTTTTCATCACGTTTTCAGGATCCAACAAAACAACTGTATAATTCCGCTCATGTACCTCCTCCTCTTGTTATCCGGTTCTTGCTAGTGTGTAAAATTTGCTTTTCTTGACTTTTGTTTTCGTAAATTCTTTGTAAGATTAGTATTCTCCTGTCTTGATATTGGTGATAAACCGAACCGAGTTACTTCACCACTGCTCTTCACAACGTCCTCTGTGGCTCATATGGTACTTTCTCATTTGTCTTTTGTACTAATATTTTCAACCGTTAATGCATTCTTTGTGACACATTTTCGAAGCTTAAATTCCCTCATTGGGCTGCCGTTACCTCATGAAGTTAAAGACCATGGTGTAACCCCGCCTCCCCAAAACACCAATAAGAGAATGACACAAATTCCGATAACATGAGACGAGGCCGGATTCACAGATAAACTGTGCCAGTTTGCCAACCATCACAGTTTCGTGGCTACTCTACTTTGATCCCTTTGATATAGTCTTTTATACTAATTACCCCCACTTGGAAACGGGCCCTATTTCAGTCTTTGAGATACATACTGTGATATTTTTCTCCATGTTATTTTGTGCGTTTATAAATATCATCTTACTAACATGAAATATACTGAGTTAAGGGAACTAGACAGAGCAAAACGAGAAACAACAGTACTAGTATCTCAGGATGAAAAAGGCCTGGACGCAGACGAGCTACATGGAGCTGGTTCTCAAACTGGATTCAAACACACCATACTTGGTATAAACGTTGAGACGGTAAATGCTACTATGAAAGTGGGCGCCACGTGCACCACTACTCTGTTCCTTACATTCTTTCAAGACCAGTTTGTCCAGCAACCTCTGCGCCTCCTCCAGCTCATTGCTCGAAGGCTTGATTCTCTTCTGTCGGAACTCTTTAATGGCCGCTTCTAGGAGACTTCTGTCAGCTTTCTGCACGGCCGCCTGGAGCTTGTCTTGGGCCGCCTTTGCTCTCATGGCTAAATATATACAGACGAGTTCATTTGTTTTAAATGGTTGTTATTCATCTAACTAATGATTATTTCACTTTAGTAATGGCGGTCAATTTTGCTGTGAAGGACACAGAGGAGCCAGGGGGAAACCCCCCAAAACCTGAAAAATACTTGACAAATATCTACACATAAATCCACAATCCAGCTATCAACATCCGCTTACGAAACATCACTGAGTTAAATGAACACACTAATGTCGAACAGAATACATAGCCAAGAGATGACGTTAATCAAACAGAAGATTTACACACTTCGAAAATCCAGTCTTTCGCTGTTGTTTCGCTTTAAATAGCACATGAGTGAATATGAACTTGGTACTGTGAAGTGTATCAAAGTAATTATCTGTAACTCTTGTGTAAAGCATGGTTAGGTTATGGCCATCATCACTTCATCATAATCACTAAAGTATGTGATCTGCGCCCATTGATTCCATTTACTGCGACTACAATAATGTTCATCTCTGAGATAACTAAACCTTCTGCGATTTCCTTCTGTTTTTCCAGTTCTTCCAAGTTTCGGGACTCTTGAAGTGCGAGCTCTAAAACGGCTGCCTGTCGGATAAAAAGATAACAAATGGTCAGAACAACTGGGCCGCATTTACTGAAAACAAAATGATAGCTGTTCAATACTTTTATTCCCTAGTACAACCGCAGTTCGTAAATGTTAGTTATTTTAGGAATAGGCCTATCTCGATGGCTGTCGTTTCATGGGTGGGGAAAGTCGTATTTCGTGACCGAAAAAAGCCAGTTGCTATAAAGATACCATTCTGACCAAAAGACATGGATTCTGCTTGTTTCAATTCTAGTTAGACAACGAACTGGTAATATTCTAAACATCTTGTCAGTGGCAATTTAGGAATGCTGTTGACATCAGTGATATTGACTGGCAGATCAAAAGCATTTATGCGAGGACCTAGTTGCCTGGCTTCAAATCTTCAAGTCTATACAAACTTACCTGTTTCTCTGCGTTTCTGGCGTCTTTTTCAAGCTGTTTGATATCAACTGCCTTGTCTGACTCATTGTTTTTGTCAACAGCATTTATGTTGCCATTAGCACTATCTTGAACAGCGTTACCGTCATTGGCACGGCTTGAAGGTAAAACACCAGCCCCACCAGAACCAACATTAACACCTTGGCCATCTTGCACCGCTCCCGATGACATACCAGTGTTAAACACCGGTCGCCCTAACTCATCCAGTTCAAGAGTGCAAATCTGGACACCACCCTTGTTGCTAGCAAACTGTGCGTCACTTGCTTGAACACTGCCGATGTTTTCACCTGGGAAAGGGGTACCAAGACTGTGGATGCTGCCAGGTTGTGTTCCAACAATTTGACCGCCAACGAATTGTGTTCCATCAGCATGTGGGCCACCTGATAATCCCATGTCCCAACCTCCAACATGATCGCCCCCTCCATATGCACCTCCGATACCACCCCATCCCATGTGGCCCGTGCTCAGTTCGCAGTGAGCCTGGTATTCAGTTCCTCCTCCTGTACCTGACAGGTTCAAGTCTTCACCAGTCTTTTGCCTTTGCAGTTCTTCGGCAACTTTTTTCATTAGTAAGTCGTTTTTCAATTTTCTCATCTCGTCTTCGCGTTTTGATTGTATCTGTCTTCTTTCCTCCTCCATTTTCTTCCTCTGTTCAATGGCTTCTTTGGATACTCGGCCCTTTTTCAGGTCAACAGCGTCTTTCTTCTCTTGCTTTAGCCTTACCTTAACCTGTGACGCTTTGTAAGTCTCCTTTTGCTTTTCGATGAGTTGTTTCAAAGTTTCGTCAGAAACAACCTAGGATGTAAAGATATCTTTTACATTCATCGTTCCACATTCATTCTAAAAATGACGGAATTTCTACAATCAGTCACTTGGCCGTGTCGTAAGTATGACTTGGACATTTCATCTTAACTTCAACTCTTTCCTAGAGAGCAAGTTGATGCAAATTTCATTTATATGCTCTGTATATACTTTTATGCGTCATAGAAATGAAACAGAATGACCTTAAATGTTTCACGAGTTCCTGACAACGACTGAGTGAAGTGGCTTACTCATAGGTATTCACAACCAACTGCAGCGTGAGATAGGTCCTACTTGTCGAAGGCATTTTAGAAGCAAACGACCTTTGGCTTCGGTGTCAAATACTTACCTGCCACAAAATTCAGTTCCAGTCCTTATCTCAATAGCCATGATCATCGATGACCAATGCTAGACTGACAAGTGCAAATGTGAGAATGCTAAAAACTGTTTGAACTTAAAGCATTGAAAATCATATCATAATAAAAAGTACCCATCCGTCGATCGTTTTCTTTAAGACCCACCCTTATTTCTAGAGACAATTTTTCTGCACGCTGAACGTCATTATTTTATGACAGGTTTTATATTATGGGGCCTCCCTGGCCGAGAGGTTAGCGTCCTAGCCCAGCGCAATGACCCAGGAGCCTTTCACCAATGCAGTAAATTCAAAACCGGTTTCTTCTCTGGTCGCAACCTGAAGATGGTCGTTAGTTTCGCCAGGTTTCGGACTAGTTTCCTCTCACCGTAGTGCTGGCCGCCGTTGAATAAGTTAAATATATTTGAGTACGGTGTAAAACTCCAATCAGATAAATAAATAAATTATTTTACCCAAATGAATTTTATACACTGTTGAATTTGAAACCTTACCGTAAATATTTGAAGGCAAGAATATTTCCCCGAATCCTTTGTCAAGCAAGCCGACAGCTTCAGATCACATTCGTTGTCCCCTGTATCTAGAGAGCCATCCCAAAGTCCTCTTTCGTTTCTGTGTAGGTGGTTCCAGGTACCACCAATAACCGCCACTCCCTCTGATTCGGGAATGTCCACCAAAAACCGGATCGTGCAATTTGTGGGCAAGAACCCAGAGGTAGGCTCCAATAAACGGAAGTTATCTTTCCATTTAGAGAACACTTTGGGGAAAGGGAGAGCACCAACTTTAGGAAAGTCTGCTTGGATTATACCATAATAGACCGGAGGGTATCCATTACCAGAAGACGATCGGTCTTTGCCGTACAGAATAAACTGGTACATACCTGGTTCAGGAAATACCATATGCACTTCCGCTTTCCCGGAGTTCGTTTTGCAAATGGCGTACTCGTCCAACTCCTTGAAACTTTCCCCATCTTGGAGGCAGAGTTTGGGAACAAGGCACACTGATTCTGGAGTCTGAAACCTCACCACTAACTCACCAGACTCGCTACAAGTAAAATATCCCGAGTCATCTCCGACTGTGGCCATATGAAGTTGGCGGAAGTTGTCATTGGGACCAACTCGACCGTTGTACACAGCAGGGAATGGCGACGAGTCCTCAGCAGGCTCATCGCACTCGAGAAGAAAATTACAAACGTTCGGTAACTTTCCCTTTGTCCCCACTTCCTTTGCGTACAAACTAAGCATGTATTTTCCAAGCCGCGGAAGTCTCACTTTGAAAATAACATCATTACCTTCTCTTCGATTAAAAGCGAAATTCTTGTATTTAGACTCCGACTCACCCCGCCTGACAAGTTTATGCAAAATTTCAACGTCTTTGTGAAGGCGAATACGGATTTCAACCTCCCCGGCTTCAGTTTCGATACGGCCAGATTTGTGGGAAATCAGCTCGATGCCCAGCGCCTGTGTGTCGGCTCCCAATCCCCATTCATGCCTGGGGTTGTTAGGGTTGGGTTCAAACTCAGTTAACTTCACAGCCTGGTCACTGTATATCACATAGGAACAAATGCTTGAAAACTTGTTCGATTCATTTGTGGTATCTTTACTGAAGAGCTTGAATTTGTACTTTCCGGGAAACGGGAAATGAATGTTTGCCATCACCTTAGAACAGTCTTTCAAAATTTCAAGAAACACGAAATTATCTAGATAATTGCCATTCGTGTCAGATATCGCACCATTTCGTTGTAGATGATACAATTTGTAAATGAAACGCCGCCTTCCACTCTGAGCGACTTTCAAAGACAATGTACACTGTGTGCTTTGGGATTCCAGTATACATTGTGGATGGCTATCCAAGTCAAAGGCCAAATCAAAGAAACTTGGCTTCAGGTAAGCCATTTTCTGAAACTCGTCTAAAGTCAATGGTCTGGCCAAAAGTTGCCATCTGTCATCATATGGGAAATGACTATAAATTAAGTGATGAGGATCCGTGAGGAAGTAAAACTCCTCATAGGCGTAAGACATGCTCGCTGCCTTCCTATGCCGTTTTTTCAAGGAAGCAGGCGATCTCCCGGCTCCATTTATTGACACGTGACTGGATCCCCACTGGCAGTCCACCAATCGCCAGCTGCCTTCCACAAAGACTGCGGACCAGACGCCAACATGGTCAGTTACTTCTTCCCCTGGCTCGTACCCTACGCCCTTGACAAACCCGTGGATGAGCACGCAGGCCACCTTGGCCAAACTGAAGCACAAACCAAGAGTTTAGTGGACACAAGGCTGTGTTCATATAAAAAAAAACTTCATCGTAGCAGATCTAGGGCTTATTATGACACATGTACCGATCTCTGTCTCATAAAAAGACAAAAAACCTAAGAATTATTTACAAGTGAATGGCGATTATTCTGAACAGAGCAGAGCATGTTGCCCATGCCAGTTATCCACGGAGTCAATCATTAATGTCTTCAGTGTTTTTGGTCATTTTAAGTAATAAAAGACCAATGACGTCTTATAAGTTGCAATTAACATTACTGCACTTTAAAACTGATGATGATAGGGAATGTGTAAGTTGTTACTTTTTAGGTATACTGACAAGAGACCGTACTTAATCGGTCACGTCTGACCATTTGCCAACTATCACGCTGTGGTTTCTGTTCTGGTATATTCTACATGTTGGACCCTTTTCTGTTATATAGCTTGTCAGCACAAATAGCTTGTTAATTACCCAGTCTACTCACTGGGTAACTTAAAACTCACCGACACATTTTTTGAAACAACTCGGCGTAGCCACCTTTCCCTTGTTTGATTCGCAGGAAGTAATAGCCAGCGGTAGAGGGCGCCTGCACTCCTGTCAGATCCATGGCGTTGACGTCCTGAGCGGCGAGCCAGCGGAAGATAACCCTTACAGCTCCTAGGCTATCCTTCGTCGGCTTGAGCAGATCTGGTACCAAGTCTTCCAGCGTGTGACGGCAACACCCCGCAGGCATCTGCAATCGAGACGCTATACTATCATACGATGTATTACGGTCTTCTGGGCTGTAAATGTGATGGTTTAGGTTACTGTGAATATAACCAGTTTAGAACTCATTGAACTTAAGCTGAAGTTGAACGGTGAATTTCATAATATGTTAATACACACACATTTGAACGTCTATTAAGGTTGATTTGAAGTGCTGAAGTCCGCATCGTGCTTACTAAAACTTTTTTCCAGCTAGTTAAATTTATACTTATCTTTCTATCTAGCTGATTATTTGCCTGGCACAAACAGAAGTTACCTGGGTAGCGTGTCGGTCAATCTCAGCGAAATCCTCCAGCTTAAACACATCGTGTTTCCAATTCTGAGCAGGAAAGGGCAACTCCCGTAATCCATCTCCCGTGGGAACTTCATAACCATACTTCAGGTATTCTTCTTGGGCTTCTTCCAAGAGGTTCAGAGTTGGAAACTCTTTGAAGAACTTTTGGCCAGGGCCATTTCTAAACTCATCAAGACAGGATTCTTCTGGTAATGTCAATAAAGTATGGTTGCTAAGGTGTTTCTCATTGTTGTTACCGGATTCACCTGTGCGGCCATTTTGTTTTCTCCGTTTGACATCTTGTTGCGCTCTGAAGGTTGTTACTCTGGTCAGCCGAGCCTGAGCAGTGAAGAAACCATCAGCCATGTGATTTGTAATCAACACGCATCCTATTATTCATTATCACCGCTTGTTCTGGTGCTAGAGAAAAGTTAGACACAGAAATTTCCGAGAGCGATCAAAGCTCTCCAGAAAGGCATCCTTTTCTTTTCGATATTAAGTTCATTTGCATCAACGTTACAAATAGGTAGATACATATCAAGATGTTTCTGCTTCATGTATAACATTAGGGTATAATATCACTCAAAATGACTTGATTATGTTAGTATTACCTTGGGCTTAGTTTGAAAGTTGATCACAGAATCCCCTGCCGACACCTTATTGCTCAGAGATATGGCACATCCCATCTTCCATACACTGTGCTATTTACAGCACATGACTACAACACGTGACACAAGGTCTAACTGATCGTTAGGCTGTCTGGAAAACAAATGCACATGCGCTCTGAAGCACGGTACGGGTAAGACTAAGTTCTGTACTGCTATCAGTATTCAACATACACAAAGTTCTGGTCCCAAAACATCGCTAGGATGTGACCGCTGTACATCAACTGACAAAAGTCTACCATTATTTCCTATTCAACAATATTTTTTTCTGGCGAAAGTTCAACTGCCAAAATTGTTTCTAATACAACCCTTAAATTTAAATGAAATGGCATTCGATACAAGTAACTATAATGTTTTTTCTTAAAAGGGAAAGATCACAAAAAGTTATGGTGAGTAAAAAACAGTATGAAAAACTGTGTCTGAAAATATCTTCACAAATGTTTTTTGGATTTATTTTCCACCAAATTAAACGCAGTCGAATGGTTTAATTGTATGGTGGATTTTACGGACCATACTGAACAGGCTGAAGCACAGTGACGTCACACATTCTTTTTCGCAGCAAAACAGCCTCTCATCGTTATATTTATTTATTTATATTTATCTGATTGGTGTTTCACGCCGTACTCAAGAATATTTCACGAATACTATGACGGCCAGCTCTCATTGTTATATGTTTAGGTTCTATATTTAAAGGTCTGATGTCTAGATTTTGCTACTGGTCCTAATTATAAAGATCACAACCTGTTTACACAGTGTATTACCGGAAGGGCTTCAGAAAAACCTAATAATAACTTTAAATTAACCAAAAACAGTAAGTTTACTGCTCTAGCCGGTCTCCAGTCGCCAGTGACGTCATAAATGGCGAACCCAATGAACCCAATGGCAGATTGGGCTGTATAAACTGACATCATATTCGAGATGGATTCTAGCTACACAGAAGCAGATATACTTCCGTATCAATTTAAACCAACAGTGGACGACGTTAAAATTCCGATTTATCACACTGACACCTCTGGCCAGACTTCGGATTTTGAGTTTTCAGACGATGTTTGTTGTCACTCTTGTAGCTTTGATGTAACACTGAACTAACTAAACTGCGCAACCCTGACAGCTCGTAAAGGTTGTGCTTGTATGACGTCATTCGGCGGAGACTACCGAGTGTTGGCGGCAAAAATGCACAAAACCAACCTCATTATCTAGCAATTTTATGTCCTATATTACTCAGATTAATGTACACTTTTTAGATATTTTTTAAATCTCAATGTAACAATGTATATAGGGGAAGATAATTATGAATAAATACTGAATGTGGACACTAATCCTTTAACGTGGAAATATAACAGCCAGAGGCTGTTTAGCGGCTAAAAGGAATCTGTGAGGTCACTGTGCTTCGCCCTGTTTGATATGGTCCATAATGGCCACCATACAATCAAAACATTTGACTGCGTTTAATTTGGTGGGGAAAAATAAAAAAAAATTCCGTGAAGGTATTTTCAAAAATAGTGTTTAATGGTCTCACCATAACTTAATTTTTGTGTGGTCTTTCCCTTTAAAATATGAAAAGAAGCTAGCCAGATGTGTTTTTTTAACACGTGTTTAACATAGCGCGAGAGGTTTCAATTAGCGACGAAAAGGTCGATCGCTTCGCGGCTTTGAAGCCAAAGTTATAACAAAGAATTAATTCTTGGTTCATAATAACAGGGGCGGTGAGAGGTCCACCATGTAGATCTCACTACTGTAATTCTTCAGTATTTTCGGATGTTTGTAAGGTGTTTATTCAAGCATATTCCGAAGGCATTACCTTGTGTTGGCTAACAAAATTATACTCCGTGTGAAGCCCTAAAACTGGCCAATCCAGCCAATGTAGTTCTGTCTCTAAACTCAAATTAAAAATGTTCATAAATCGGATTGAAAGTTGCTATTTCTCTTTTGAGAGGGTTGAGGAATTAGGATAATTCTTAATTCTCTGGTTAAATATTGAAGTGCTTTCCATTGATAATTTTATATATGTACATACCATGAAAGATTTAATACTGGTGCATTGGTGACTATACAGGCACTTGGTGCAGAAGGTTTCAATATATTCGATGTTAGGAAAGTTATGATCGAGGGCCTGGGAAAAGGTTCTCTTTGGTGAGCATAATTGGCACTGATTGTAAATTACACTTTGTCTCTATACCCACTATTGTCAACAAGCAGAAAATGAAAGTATACTCTGAAAAAAAGCCAAGACTCAGTGTAAAGAACAAACAGTATCCAAAGCTACCTTTATTTACTTCTTTTTTGGACCAATAAAGTGAATTTATGTGCTTTAATTCCCAGGTGTTTTTTATGCGTCATAATCATTATGTTGAATGTCGGGATTTCTTTAGGCGATCCTTAAGAGCTATTCCGACACTAACCAGGATATTTCACAGAAAAAAGCGTTTGTAACGTCATAAACGTCTAATAAAATTAGACCTCATTTTATTGAGCTGGAAAGACGTAAATAAATATAAATAAGTTTGGTTGCTCTTTTAAATGGTCTTACATTTACGCTTAGTTTGCGAGTATTCTTTCATTTTGCCTGACTGAATATTCACAAGGTACTTATAAATGTAAATATACAACGCCAAAATTTAAAATTAACGTATTTCAACGGAACTCCAATCACACATTCAACTATAAATTTGAAATCAAGG
This sequence comes from Acanthopleura granulata, assembly GCA_016165875.1. Classification (NCBI taxonomy): domain Eukaryota; kingdom Metazoa; phylum Mollusca; class Polyplacophora; order Chitonida; family Chitonidae; genus Acanthopleura; species Acanthopleura granulata. The sequence goes on from JABBOT010000008.1 coordinate 623,650, forward strand.
ACGACAGCCATTATAGACTTTAAACTTGTAATTTAAATACCTTTCTAGTTATCGACATCCTTTGCTTCTCGTTTGTGTCCCAATCAAACGTGCCCACAAAGGCAGAACCCAAATGAAAGATGGCGTCGAAGCCAGTACAGGTCAAGGGCTTGTTCCTCAGATTAGACAGTATCCGTACTTCGGCACCATGCATATTTCATCAGTGTTTGCGTGTTTCTAAGTAGCTGTAAATGAAACTCACCCCAGCTGCGTTATTGTGTGTCGGATTGGGGAGTAGCCAACGGTTCTTATGTAGAACAGATTCTCAACAAACTTCATTACATATTTAAACACAAGAATATCGCGAAATTGAAGTTTGCAGGCTGGGCTGACCGGGTTTTAAATTTACGGTTGAAAAAAAAAAACCAGATGAATAAACTATAAGAAAAGGATGTGTGAATACTTTGTACTAGGTGTACTGTTTGTTAAAATATGGAACACAAAAGGAGGCAATTATTAGATGGTCTTGAAAATTGAGCGGGTTGGTGAATAGACAGAACATGCTCTGCCACAGTCATACATGTAAAGGCTAAGCTAAGTCTGAATTTCTTCAACTGAAACCGATTTGTCTCGTCAACCGCAGCGATAACATTACCTGGGTGAATGTTTGTATTAACGGCACGTCGGCAATGTCTTACCCATATAGTGTAGACGAGGACAAGATATGGTTAAGCACAGAATTCCAGTTAACCATGCAGGGCTTCAAGCAGGAAGCCTGATCAAACCCAATGGAATTTACGGACTATGTGTGTTAGAATGTGCGAGCCTGAACTAGAACAATTGACAGCCAACCGACCCCCGTTTAGGACAACACACTGTAATTATTATTTTGTGCAGGCTTCATCGGTATTCTGTCGCCCTTTTTGCCATTCATGTCAGGTTTGAATGCAGAGCGATACCTTGATATGCACCATAAACCTTCATCGGCTGCAACAACAAATTAAAAACTAATGAAAATTCAATATGTTTTAGAATTGCTGTGTATAGATCAATGTGACGGAAACTATTTTACCGTTGGTAATACACGTATTGGTATAGACGATGTGCCAGCCTTGAATTATTTACCATCAGCCACGTGGCAGCCTTTGTGCCGGCTGCTTCTTTCGTTATACAGTACCCAAGTATGTAGATTATTTCAATGCTGGTTTCAACCGTTTGGAGTGTAGACATGAAAACATTCGCTAACGCTTGTAAATACGGATTTGTACAGGCCACTTAGGCATTTTCGTCATTGCGATATCGAACTCAATATTTAATTTGTTAACTTCCAATCCTTGCACAAGGGCTAAAACCGGCATGCACGTCTTAAGAATCCAAAATTACAATTCTAAAATACAGAACTCGATTAATACAAATCGGCAGCTAGCTGAGTACTTTTCTGTGACGTTTTGCGCAAATATTGCGACATTAAAGAGGCGGAATGTCTCCTTAAGGCGAACCTGTGCCTGTCGTGGTACTACGACAACAGCAGAAGTATAGAATAGACGTGCTGCCAAACATCAACCATGAACGAAGCAACGAAGATTTCAATAAAGCATCTTTAAAAACCTATAGGTTTATTTATGGACGGTGGCAGAATGGAATGTTACATGAGCAAAGACACTGGATCTTTGTACCTATTGACTAGCAGAGCTTATAAATCTACAAAAATAATTTTTTCATCTTCGCACAATTATTCTGCATATTTTGCAAAAGTAATGGACAGGTCAGTTAATGCCAGGTGAATGTTATCATGCTGGTACAAAAAACCTTAAGAGAAAAATCCAAAATTTCCTTAAACATAAGAGTATTAAGACACTAAAACAATGATAATCCTACTGGTACCAGTCTATACGGAATCACATACACAGGAAAGAGTCTGTCAAAAGTAACAAAAAAGATGCAGTTATACATGGAAGGCAATACTTTGTCATATGTTTATAAAAATTACACATTACATACGGGAACTTAAATATGGACAAGTATAATATCATATCTAGTTGATCCACTGAGCTCGACATTACAGATAAGCAACATTTGCTTACCTATAATACAATTTCGTGACTACAGATACTGGCATCTTTTTCAGCTGAAACGTTGCACATCTCGACAGGAATGGTACTTTTTCAGCTGACATACTGCACGTATTGACAGAAGTGGTACTTTTTCAGCTGACATACTGCACGTATTGACAGGAATGGTACTTTTTCAGCTGACATACTGCACCTATTAACAGGAATGGTACTTTTTCAGCTGACACACTGCACCTATTAACAGGAATGGTACTTTTTAGCTGACATACTGCATGTATTGACAGGAATGAGACTTTTTCAGCTGACATACTGCACGTATTGACAGGAATGGTACTTTTTCAGCTGACATACTGCACCTATTAACAGGAATGGTACTTTTTGAACTGACATACCAGCTAGTCAAAGGTAAATATTGAGACTTATATGTATATGCATGATAGCCATGGTATAAGTATGGTACAAGTATTGCAACATAAAACCAACAAAAATATTAAAGTCAGGTAAGTTATTCTCTGTGAAATACTAACAGCTATTGATAAAATACTAATATACTCAACCCAGTATAAATTACTGTTAACTGTGCACCAAGGCTACGGAAATACAAAGGTATCTTACATAACATACATGAATAAGCTGGAAATGGTTGGAAGGCTTTGAACTATGACATGGTGTAACGCCTGGTAATGAGGCTCTAACCAGCACCAGTCTGTTACACATATATTCACATGACATTTTCAGAAATGAGAACACATTGTATTAACTGAGCATATCATTTTCAATTCCTCTATCTTTTTCAACATATATGACAATGCTAAAAGAATAGGGTTATGTAAAAACTAAATGTCACAAAGAGCCTGTGAACTGTACATAAAACATATTAAAGACACACACAAACATAGATTTACAAGCTAGAATTAACAACTTCACTGTCACTGATTAAGTCACATAAGTCATGTACAATACTGTATCTGCTTAAAAAAGATGCGCAACTGACCACCATATCTACCTAAAACACGTTTTTAATCCCCTCAAAAAAGTGCACACTGGTACAGAGCTAACAGTACCTGGCTTAAACCCTGAATAAACATACGATGATAAAACTGTCCAATTAATTAAATGCATTCCTCACAAAATATCCAATGTAACAGATCACTGAGTGTGTTCTTTGTATCAACTGACAATGTAAAGAAATGTTTAATAAGGGAAATCTTCTAGCATGTAAACCTTTTGAACACCAAAACATCAAATTACCCAAATACACATAACTGTGAGCTATAAGAATGAATGAATGATTTGGGTTTGACAACAAACTTTCAGAAAATTAATACAATACCCACAGTTCACATCAGAAGACTTGCTGTGTGGTAAAGCTCAACACATTGCAACAGTCACTGGCAACTATTTATTTATTTACATACTTGATTGGAGTTTTATGTCATATTCAAGAATATTTCACTTATATGCTAGCGGCCAGAATCATGGTGGGAGGAAACCAGTTTGACTTGAACTTATCGCAGGCAACTATTTATATGTTTATGTTATATTTACGCTGTAGATAGAAATACATATGTATAAATTAGTTGATATGACCTTGTTCATTTAGAATAAAAATAATGCAAATACTTAGTCATTTTAAATGTTAATAATTATCTTCGTGGGGAGACATCATAATCCATTCCGTAACCTTCTTGATTCACCAGCAGTAGCCTTACAAACAGTGAGATTATTGATGTGATCTATCTATGGCCAATGGAAGTCACAACAAACTCAAAACAAGAACATCAGTGATTGGCTGTTCCATTATCATCTCTTGTAGATCTCATCCAATAGGTTTTCGACATTTTGATCAGAGCCATTCAGATCAGACATGGCCAAAGGATCATCTGTTCTATGCCTGCAAAGAAAATAACACACCGTTTGTATTGTAAAGAAATATTTAGGGGACACATGCTGGCGGGACATGTCTTGAAACAGTTCGAATTATTATTATTATTATTATTTTTTGTCAGACCATAAAATTTGCAATATCTCCGCAACTGCTAAAGGTAGAAAAAACAAACTTCGCAGTTTTGATAACGAACAAATGAAGCAACTTTCAATGTTCTGTGCTCCTTGGCTAGTGACATGACTTATCCGCCATCTTGACTTTTTGCTGTTAAGCTTAAAAAATCTTCTTTTCCAAAACGGTTTAAGCTATTTGAATGAAATTTCATCTGCTTTGTCTTGGTGGATCGCCCTACTGATATTGTAAAAATCTTTGATGCTGGTATGCGAATTAACCTATAACTGACCAACAGTTTGGTCAAAGTAGGTCAAAGGTAGATCAACTCTATTAAAAATTGCTTAAAATGATTAAACAAACATACTATCTGGTGCCGCTTGAAAGCAGGGTTACAACTATGCAAGAATTATTTTCGTACGTTGTAAAGTTTTCACGTTACGATCAAAAAACCAAATAAAATATTTCAAAACCTTCTATTCGAACAAGATCGGTACTCCGTGCACGATGACATGAAATCTTTTCCTGGGTTAAATGAATGGCCTATAGAGAAAGCCTCGTCTTAACATTCCCGCATACATGTATATTACCCCGGCTGAAATCCTTTAAAGCGTCGATCACTTAGGCGGTTTTACAGCCCTAGTAAACCTTACAATAATGTATTCTTTCTTTCTTTTGCTATCGGATGTGAGCCGAAGATCAAAGCTGCATTTTGTCTGTGCTGATGTCTAATACTGATTGAATGAACACACTACCTGGTGCACTGATTAGAAATCTGCAAGAAGTGTTTTTGTACACTGCATGGCTTTGAAGTTATGACCAAAGAACCAGCAAAAATATTTAAAAACTTTCATTTAAATAATTATTAATAAGCGCCGTCATACAAAATCAATCACCACAGTTTACCACAGAAACAGGAGTAAACCTTGTGTAAATCTTTTGTTATCGGCTATGAGCAAGAGATCAAAGCTGCCTTGTCTGCAGTCTGTAGTACTTGGCCCATTGTATACAATACATAGCAGTCTCAGGTTCAAATCAAGCATATTTCTTTTCAATTTTATGACATGAAGTTTACATCAGACAACCAGAAATGGTAATTACATAACAGGGTGGATCCCAGCAACGCTGTTGTATAACAGCTTTGATTATTACTTGTCCCTTATTCAACCGCCTACCAAAGAGTTCATCACTCAGTACTTATTGGCCAAAGAAATCGGAGGGTTGAGAGTAGCACCTACTACTGCTGACATGTGATTAGTGGAAGACAAGTAGTCTGCAGCAAAATCAGTCTGCACAAAAACACTTTGGTGCTCACTGCCTTTGTTTATCAAAGACCTGAGAACAACGGCATCAGAGAAATTCCAGAACTCCCCTCTCCAAGATTACGTCTGAAGCAATGTGATTGAAAGGCAAGCACCCTAAAGAATTCCTAAAATGGCATGTTTAAAATATTTTGCTCATTTCTGTATTATTAGCCTAAACTACGAACAATTTAGGTATTTCATAAATCCTTTAACCTCTTGACCTCAGCACGTTCCTCTGTTTATTAACATACTCGGAACTAACTGTAGAGACAGAGCGTAAAACTGAACATATGTTCATGCCACAGCTGTTCTAAACACATATTTACTTCACATCAATCTTTAACTTTTTTCACTGAAAGTTAGCATTACAAGTTTATTATATACCTTCCCTATGGTAACGAAATGTACACCATTGCTATGATTGTAAAATGTGCAGTGGAGTTTATGAGTTTTCTTCAATGAGCATTTTTCAGAATGGTGAGAATGTTTAGCACATTTACCCAGCAGCCTTTGTGGAGGATGCCATTCTGCTTCGCCCAAGCTCTCGCTCTAAGTTAGATTTATCCAGTTTCATCTGCCTCTCTCGGTTAGCTTGTCTGGCCAACTGGCAAATGAAATTAAACTGTGAGGAACTCACAACAACATAACAACATGTAATGACCAGACTTTTAAGAAATACAGCAAATATTTCTACCAAGCAATGATGCAACATCCACAATACAACTTGTAAGCCCTTTTAAAGTATACATGACATTTTTGGAACAGACTGTTGTAGAATTTACCCCTGGCAACATTAAAGTGATGCATGTCACATAATATCAGAGGGTATACCTCATCATGTTTTCGTTAGTATACTCGCTGATAAATATAGAGCCGTTCTTTATTAAAACAGACTGGTGACCCAATTATCACAAAGCAAATCACAAGGAGGAAATGGTTTGTAGACAAGGAAATTTCATACGCTAAATACTACTGGATGGTTTGTGTCATGTGATCCAATTTAAGGCTTTAACAGTATGACCGACACCACGACAAGAGAATTTATAAAGGAGATTTTTACATCAGTGAACTATTCAGCTTTTTAGCCAGCTGACCTGGCAAAAGCAGTGATATTGTAATAAGACAGACTTGTGCATGCAGTGTCCACAGAAAGTCACTGTGTTTTGAACAATGCACTCGCATTGATTCGTTCAAGTGAAAGAATAACAGCAGTCGATCACCCAGTTTGTCCAAAAAGCATGTTGGAAGGCTAAATCGTTACAGTGTCTTTAATAGTCAGCCTCTTCAACATACAACAGGACAATCTTACGACCCAGCTGCCAATGTGTTTCCAGCAGTAGGTATAATGCAGAATTTAGACAAGGGATGTTAAATTGCTACTGTCTTGGTAATCATTCTTCATTCAACAGTGGGTATGTTTAGCCGCATTTCATTGGTTGACGGATGTGATAAATATTCATGCTACGAGGAATTACCAAGTTGGCCTATAACGAAGAAGGTGTCTACCTTTATCAGCAGCTAATAGTGAAAAACATGGTGAGGTATACATACTGATATTATGAGCTTAGTCAATGATCATGTTTAAGGTTTGTTAGAAATAAACTATCCTCACACTCAAACCTCACCTGTTTACCGGTCTGGGACGCCCTGAACTCTGTCTCTCAAAGACACATTATCTGTCCACTATCTTCAGCTGAAATCTTACCTGTTTACTGGTCTGGGATGCCCTGAACTCTGTGTCTCTCACACGGTCCTCTAGTCGCCTGATCTTATGACTGTATTCAACAATGGTTCTCTCTGCCTAAAAACACAGTTATAAATAGGTATATGATTGTTAACGATAGAGAAAAACAAATTATATTTCTAGATAAAGGTAATCATGTACTTTTTGGAAAACAATTCCTCCCCTTCGCCAAAACAGGAGAACATCTTTAATACTGAACAGGACATTCAACTCTTTACAAATGTCAGTAGTTTCTTTGTACACCAAATAGAGAAATCTGTCAAAGCATGGTTAAACACATACCTCAAACATTTTCATCTGACTTTCTTTGATCACGGATGTCAGCTCCTCATTTCGTTTTTTTGACCGACTCAGCTCTGTCTTGTACTCATTCAGCTTTCCTTCTAACTTCTGTGCTATTGTATTACACTCTTCCTTCCATCTACAAAACACAAGACACAACTGCTAATGTTTTCCTTTGGGGGTTAACCTCTCAACTATGCAAAACTTTGATTTCTTTACCTGACTGTTGCTTAATGCTATACTTGAGAAGTTTTAACTGAGATAATTGTTGACAATAGTTTTATGGGTGGAAAGAATGGCAGTGCCCGGCATAAATCACTGCTGTTTGGCAAGTTACTGACAAACTTTCCCACATGAATGTTAGATTGCCCAAACACCATCATGCCTCATTGAGCATTATGCCCCACCCAACAGAGAGAATCTACAAATTGCTTGTCCAAGGCCCGGAAAGAGCTTGCACCATTGGTGTCCTGGCAACTGAAAGGTAAGTGAATTGACCATACTCCACGTTCCAGCATTACTGGTGGGTACCATCATGGATGAACAGTGTGCCTGAGGTAAGCACCACATCTCTACCCTGCACCCACCTGGCCGTCATCCTCTGCTGAGCAGACAGAAGTTTCCTCATCTCTGCCTGACTGTGTCTGTTAGCATCCTCCGTGGTCTGTACCTTGGCCTCCAGCTCTCTCACCTGCATCAGCTGGTCCTGTTCAATCATACTCACCTGTAACAATCAAGGGTGGATTGACTGATTAACTTGTAAACTGAATTATAACATTACCAAAGACCATATCTATTCATTATTCTTCATAACTTATCATACTTTCACACTATTTCATTACAGTTAATACGTGTACCTCAATACTCATCATGAGTTTCCAACACTGCTCCCAACCCTAATGCTTCTTTTTCACTATTCTTCCTTATATATATCCTAGATTCATAACACTACTTCACACTGACTTCTTTATTACATTTCACACTGACCTCTTCATTGCACTTCACAATGGCCTGTTCATTGCATTTCATACGGACTTCTTTGTTACACTTCACAATGGTCTCTATATTCGACTTCACACTGACTTCATTTCACTTCACAATGGCCTTTTCATTGCACTTCACAATGGCCTGTTTAATACACTTCATGATGACCTATTAATCATACTTCACACTGACCTCTTTTTTTTTTTTTTGTTACACTCCACACCAATGTTTTTATTATGCCTCACACTGACCTTTTCATTCATCTTCACAACGGCCTCCTTATTGTCCTTCACACTAACCTCTTTATTACACTTCCTGACAGCAGCATCTCTCTCCTGCTGAGCCACCAGCAGTTTGTTCTTTAGCTCATCAATGTCATGGAGGTAGCGCAGCCTATCCTGGTTCAGACTCTCCGTCTCCTCCCCCACCTGCTTCAACCTCTGCTGCATCTGGCTAAGCTGAGTGCTCAGCTGCATCTGCTCCTGCTTGTTACTGAACACAAAACAAAAACATCAATGGCAGATAATGATACCAGAGACATGACTCCACCGAATAACTGCTTTGTTATTAGTTCATTCAAAATTTGTTTAATAATCACTAAAAGTGAGATGCAATCCATTGACTGAACAATGGTCTGATTTATGAAAAAAATATGTGCAGATCTCTAAAAGAGATCCCATCTCATATACCTGAAAATATTCCTAATACAAAACTGCAGCTAAGCATAAGTTAGATTTGAACTCTAACTTCTGAACTCTGAACTCTAAGGTCTGTCAACTGGAGCAAAAGCCCCTTTATCCACTTTGCTTTTATTAAGCTGAACAGGGTACACAGCCATGAGTGTTGATTTAAGTGCAGTCTACACAGCAAAGCTGTGACCTCTGGGTTGCTCAATATTGTGTGACAATGTCAGGCTGCAACTGTACAGCCATTGGCCCCAAAGTACATGTACAATGATGCCCTGCATGTTTGTTTGTTTGTTTAATCACCATAAAATCAGATATCAAAATACAGGTATAAGGGTAGCAGGAATAAAGTCCACTGGACCTTGCTGCTCAGTACTGTGCTATCACACAGTACCGCGCAGTGCTGTCATGAGGTATTGTGTTAAAGTGTGAGTACTATGCAAAGAACATTCCCTTCAGTACAGTGCTGTAATGTTGCCATGAGGTATCGTGTTAAAGATGTGTGAGTACTGCGCAGGGAACATTCCCCTGAGTACGGCGCTGTAATGTTGCCATGAAGTATTGTGTTAAAGATGTGTGAGTACTGTGTAGGGAACTTTCCTCTAAGTCCAGTGGTGTTATAACACAGCATCGTGCAGTGATGATTTCCTGTGTGGAGATAACATTTGTCCTAGTTTCATGGCCTGTTCTAAGGCCTTGTGTCTTACCCTGCATTGGGTTTTGCTGGGTACAGATAACTTCCTTCATTTGTTCTAGTTTCATGGCTTGTTCTAAGGCCTCGTACCTTATTAGTACCATGCAGTAACCACACAGTATCCCGCAGTGAGTTTTGCTGGGTACAGATAACTTATTTCATTTGTTCTAGTTTCATGGCGTGTTCTAAGGCCTGGTATCTCATCAGTACCATGCAGTAACCACAAAGTACCATGTAGTAACCACAAAGTACCATGCAGTGAGTTTTGCTGGGTACAGATAACTTATTTCATTTGTTCTAGTTTCATGGCGTGTTCTAAGGCCTCGTATCTTATCAGTACCATGCAGTAACCATAAAGTACCATGCACTGAGTTTTGTCGGGTACAGATAACTTATTTCATCTGTTCTAGTTTCATGGCGTGTTCTAAGGCCTCGTATCTCATCAGTACCATGCAGTAACCACAAAGTACCATGCAGTAACCACAAAGTACCATGCAGTAACCACACAGTGTCCTGCAGTGAGTTTTGCTGGGTACAGATAACTTATTTCATTTGTTCTAGTTTCATGGCTTGTTCTAAGGCCTCGTATCCCATCAGTATCGTGCAGTAACCACAAAGTACCCTGTGGTGAGAGTTTTTCTCTGTACATGTAACTTACTTCATCTGTTCTAGTTTCATGGCTTGTTCTAAGGCCTCATACTTCATCAGGGTTTCGTCCCTGGCCTGTTCAGCCGTAATGGCTCTTCTGCTCACATCCTCGTAGCTGTCCCGATCCTTACCCCCTTGAACAAGACCCTCCTTGTGTATCTACAGCATAGATGGGTAATTATGAGCACAAGACACTTAAACTCATCCATCATTGACATTCCAGCACTGAAAATTATCCTGATTTAACAGAACAATGATTACAGACAGTTTCAAAATACTCACTGATCACAAACTACCCCTTGTAATAAAAGGTTAGAAAAATTTGCTGACGATGCTGCATGCTGTACTCATGAATAACATGCTAGTCTTCAATAGGGTAAAACTGTAAGTAAATCCTTCCCCATGATGAAGCTGTAATACAACAGACATGACAGGGAGCCACAGTCTGTCATTCCTTCAATCCACTCTCTGAAGATCAATCTGGTTACCTGTAAGTTATTTGTTTATTTCACTGACTGACAAGTACAAGTTCAAATATTTGACGGGTAACACACTTTGGTTATCAAGACTTTAGTAATACTATAGTATACTGTCTTTTTATACCTACCTTTTCTAATTCGGATTCCGCCATTCTTTTCTCTCTCAATGCTCTCTCCAGCTGTGCTTGCTTCTCGGCACTATCCTGTTGAGACAATAGGAAATCATGAGCAGACAGTACTATGTAAGAACATACACCTGCAGGGCATACACAACATGTGTACCTTCCAGAAAATATGAATGTACTTTCACTCTGAATGCCTCATTTTATCATTTATTTTTCATGTCATTTGATAATTTCATGTCTTTGATGACGAGTTTCTGGGAGGGAGCAGAAAACAGGGCAGAAACCACTGGCTCACTGGTCAAGGGCTGGCAGTCACTAGCTCAGCTGACCAGCCACCAAGATCCCAGCGCCCAATTTTAAGATGGTAACAGTTTGAGTGAACAAGTCATTCCTCAGCACACAAGATCAACCGCTTCACTCACTTCTGAGCCTGAAAGTCTTTTCATCATAGACATTAACTTAACATCTCTTATTTGAATGTTGTAAGAGAGAATGTCCTAATGATACTACACTTTATAATGACAGTCCAATTGAATTTACTGATTTCAACACATACACAAACACCTAATACTGATAGCATTCAGAAGAAATAACACCAAGTCAAATATTTATATGCAATGATAAAGTATTCCACATGAAGTATAAAAACCATGCCTTTGGTGATGTTGCATAACAGCTAAAAGTAAGTTAAACTGTGCACATTTTGAGAAAACTGAAAGCACCACCAAGTTATATATTTTAACCAATGAGGAGCTACGAATGCAGCTGTTTCCGCTGACATTATGTGGAAGTTGTTAGGCCTTTTAGCTACATGTATACTTGAGCTTTGGGTTCAGGTGACACACATACCGTTTTCTGTTTCTCTAACATAACATATCCCATGGTCTGGTGAGAATTTATGATTAAAATTTGGCGAATATAGTTACCAAACATGGCAAAACATAAATAATTTAAATAAATAAATAAATAAATAAATAAAAATGACTGGTTCTGTTTAGGTCTATTTCCATCCCTCTTCCAAAATAAATAAGGTCACATCATTGCCTGTCCTTTTCTTTTAATCTTTATACTGTCCTGAGATATTTACCATTTCCATACAATGTAGTTCTTCCATCAGCTTCTCTATGTTGTCATTACACTGTTTACGGACAATGTCAACCTGTGATAAAATCATGTGAAAAGATCAATGTAACAGAACAGCGTCTGGAAATGTTCAGGCAGATGATTACAGATGGCCACAAATCATCCACCGTGATTAGTCAACTTGGCCACATCTACTCATCTGCATTAAACATGATCACTATGTAAACAAGAACTCTCATGCTTTTGTTTTTTTTTTCTGGCAGGCTCCTCATTTCAGCACACACAGGTGAAATAAAAGACATTGGCAACTAGCCACTTGAACATTAAACATGAAGAACAGCAACACTTATTACTTATTCATACATGCAACGTATGTACTGGATCACAGTCAAGAATCTTTCACCTAAAAGCTGACAGATAATATGTGAAAGGAATAAAGACTGAACCTGGGACAAAGAAAGACTCAGCTTGCTGGGAAACAAGTCAACCTCCAATGAACTATAGCCACCTTCAAACCAGTGGCAGCAGAATGTGAACATGATACTGTCAATGAATGGTGTTATGAAGTGTCATGGTATAATGGGCCAATATACAGGTAGACAGACTTCAAACATGTATCACCATCCTGATTTCTTTTGACTGATTGATTTATTTTTTTGACTGATGTTTTACGCTGTACACGAAAATATTTCGTGTGTCACATGTCTGTGACCACAGCCAGCATTATGCTGGGAGAAAACCAGGCAGAGCCTGGCAGGAATCCACGACTGCTCATCTGCATGTTGCTCACAGATCTTCCCACTTACAGCCTGAGAGCAAGCCAGAATGAGTTGGACTTAACTCACAGTGACCACACTGTTGGGAGGGCCCCTCAGCCAAGGAGGCCCCTCCTTTCCTTTGAGCCACCTACGAAGATGAGTTACATGTATAAAACTAATAATTGTTTACACCCTTGAGTTCACAGTCTTCAGACAGAACTATATACTTACACATAATATCAAATTTTAAAGTTTACTTCCCTCATTCCAAATAACCTGGCTTCACAGCTGAGTATTTTCTTAATATTAAAAGTTGCCATAAATACCTGTTTTCTTGACTGCACCCCAGCTTCATTAATCAGCTTTGTAATGGTGCTCTGTAACTGTTCTATCTCCTCTTCCTTCTGACGAACCAACACCTCAGCCTATAAAGGAAACATTTACATAATGTCTACAATCATACCACATAATGTACATGTATACTAGACTAATATTTACTTATTTATTTGATTGGTTTTTTGCACCATACTCAAAAATAGTTCACTTAGATGGCGACCAGCATTATGGTGGGAGGAAAGCAGACAGAGCCCTTGGGAAATCCACGACCATCTGTGGGTTGTTGGCAGGCCTTCCCACATATGGAAAGAGGAAGCCAGCATGAGCTGGATGTGAACTCACTGTGACTGCATTTGTGGGAGTACTAGCCTAATACAAAATATTTTTATACTTAACAAGGTATATACCACCACATAAAACTCCTCCATACCAATATTCATTTACATGATTGGGGTTTTATGATGTATTCAAAAGTATTTCACAAGCATTATGGTTAATGGAGCCTGAGGGAAACTCATGACCATCCGCAGGTTGCTGGCAGACCTTCCCACGTATTGCCGGAGAGGAAGCCAGCATGAGCTGGACTTGAGCTCACTGCGACCACAGTTTTGTTAGGCTCCTGGTTCATACTCAAGAATATTTCATTTATACGATGGCGACCAGCATTATGGTCTGGGGAAAGTCACGATCTTCCACAGGTTGCTCGCGGACCTTCCCACCTACGACGGGAGTAGATGCATCTGTCTGAGTTTTCCAGCTTCATGGAAAGTCATGAACTTACGACCTAGCAGGATAAGCCTTTATATGTTTATAAATGAGTTTTCTGCAAGTACAAGGTTTTGCATGTCACCTTGGAAGGCTGAGTAGCTATAAGCAGCATGACCTAAGGTAGCACTCGACATTATCTGATCTTGACATCACCTGATCTTGACATTACCTGATCTTTCTCCAGGATGGCATTCTCTACTATCTGCACACTCTCTCGTACCTGGGATATACTTTCCACTTCCCTCTGTTCTAAGTCATCACTGTAATAGGAACAATTAGATAACATGTCAATCAGCCTCAATAATAAGCACCCATAAATAAATTGTGACTATTGTAATTACTGCACTTTGTTTTCCAACAAAGGCCAGTGAAAGTCTTGAACTTAATAGTTACATGTATACTGGACAACAGGATACAAAACTATTTCGAGTCAGTAATACTCATATCCCAATATCAGGGTTATTGATACCATTAGTTTCACATCCTGTCACTCAGTAACTGTTTCACAAATTTATCCCTTTCTCCCACATGACCATTATTGTCCAATGAAAAACAGAGTATTTTGTTTGATGGAGAATACCAACTTGTTTTCAGCCACTATGACTTGCAAGTGGGAAAGTTTGCTATTAATTGCTTTGACTATTAAAGGACAATGATTGACCCCAGGTGCTCTGATTTTTCGCCAAAAACTGACGGTCAGCTGTTAATTCTTTTGTTTAATGTCATATTCAACAATTTTTTACCAGCTAGTCCTGGTTTTATGGGTGGAGGAAACCGGAGCACCCTTGGTAAACCACCAATCTTTAGCGTCCCCACTCCATATTGATGAAAGACAGGTGACTTTAAAAAAGGCATGTCACCAACTATTTATTCTCACCAGCCAGAAGATTGTGATAATTGGGAAATCTGTACATTCTTTGTTCATGGCCAGAGATGAACCTGTATCTCATTTTCCCAAGCCGTGAAAAACACGCATCTCAGCCACTTGCATATGACCAGCTGATATAACAATTCTTGAGTATGGTGCTCAATAACAGTCAAATAAATATACACAAGTCATTTGGTGCATCACCAACATGTAGTCCCTTACTTCCTTTTCTGAAGTTCTGAGGCTTTCGCTTCGTAAGTGGATTTATCGGCTTTGGTGCGGCTTAGTTCTTGAGTAAGCTGAGAACACCTGACAAAAGATTCAAGGTAAATGTAATTATGTAACATAATAAGTTCAGCCAATCAATCATTCATCATTGGTGTAACAAAACTAGGGGACATGAGAAACCCACTTTTACATACATGAGGTATACATGAGATACATATACTTATGCATCATAGTCAGTTCAGCTAATCAATCATTCATCGGTGCATCACATCTAGGTGACATAAGAATCCCAGGAGTATGTACATGAGGTAAATGTACTTTCGTAACATAAATAGTAGAGCTAATTAATTATTCATCATAGTTATAACAAAACTAGGTGACATAAAAAAAGTAGTCAAATGGTAACATTGTACCTGTCTGTTAGCAGTTGTTCAACATTAAAGACAATACACTTTATAGATTTATGACAGCATTCACGGAGATAAAAATTTCTCATCAAAAATAATACATCACCGTCCTTTGATAGTTCAAATGTGATGTGTATAAAACAAATATCCAATGATATACATTCTAGTTCAATGCTACATGAAAATAATCACATTGCAGCAGGATGGTCTAAAACCGTCTTAACTACAGAGACCAGACCAGATATCCTTATGTCACCCTCCACAGACATAGGGCTATGCAACTTTTTCTGGGGCTTAATGGCCAATCCAAGGCTAAGAGGAAACCAAGCTCCATTTCGAAAGTCCTTTATATTCTCGCCTGAACTGGAAAGGACGAGGACCATTACAGTTATGCATTTTGTCCTCCTAAACCATTCTTTGTCTACGAATATTTGCTCTGAGCAATTGAGCATACATCATAATGCATTTTGTAGCCAGTCAAAATATTGGGATAAATTTTTTTTGTTTTAATCATAAGTGTCTTTTGTCACCTTACAGGAAGTTTTTGTCAGATAATTGTCATTCCTATATTCTGATCCATTATAAATTATAGGTATATTTAATGCATGCAAACTAAGCATCAAAACTATGTGTGTAAACTCATTTGGGTGTATCCAGAAGAGTTTTAAAAAGCTATAAAAAACACATAAATAATCCATACAGGATTTTTGCACATACTGTAACATTTCTGCCCATGACATTACTCATATGTCTCATTCTGTGAGTTTCATCTTAAAAACATGTTTTAAAGTTTGTTTAGATAAAGGATTGAAATATTACTGGAGCACCAATCATAATAATTAATTACTTAAATACACATGTAGGTGAAATGTCAACATTTCCTACACTGATGTAAGTGTTATTTCACATGTTAGATATCACTGTTTTATAAGGTTTCAATCTGAGCTCAGTAAGATG